>JADAXU010000134.1:1835000-3062844 GCA_018340775.1 Taxus wallichiana var. yunnanensis
GAAGCTGTAAAGCAACATGGACAACACTTCACAAAGAATTATCAAACTAAAGGAGAAAAATATGTGTGTGTTTAAGGTTGGAGCATCTTGGGCATTTAAAATCCAAGATAATGAGCAATACCAATGTTGCAGTACATACCCTCAATTGAGAATCAAGCCTCATGTATATTTCCTAAAGTGCGTGTGTAAGTGTGTACAACTAACCAACCCCTTATGGGTGAACTTGTGTCTCTTGAAACCAAATTGGTGGGCTAACTGCGTAGTATAAAATTTACCCAACGTGGTAGTAGTGATATATGTTGTGTGACTTAGCTACTATTTACCTAAAAGTGTAAATTTTATATAGTTAATCTAATAAGTACAATAGTAAATAACAAATAAAAGCATAAATAAAATGACCCAAGAAACTAAGAAAGTAGATATGTAAAACCCTAGAGTGCAAAAAGAGTTAGAAAGAACTCAAATGATTTGATGAGCTTGATGTCTTGTGTCACGGAGATGGTTGGAGAAACATGAAGAGGAAACAACTATGCCGAAGTCGAGAAAAGTGCATATCTGGGAAATCTGAGTGGATTGGGGCACTGGATAGGTACATGGGTGCCTATGGGCACCCTAGTTTGAGATATGGGTGCCCTAGTCTATGAAAAGTATATGCAAACATCCTCTAAAGTGTTGTTAAGTGATCACATGTATTCGCTTCCTACCACACTAGCTTCACTAGACTGCACAATATGTCGCTGGAAATCAGAAATGAAGATGAGACCAACAAAACCCCAAGAAAAGCATCAAAACCCTAAAAAAGAAATATGCATACGAAGGGTTCACACTGTCCTCAACTACCACAATGGTGGACTTACTAACTGAGTGTTGCACTACATCTCAGACTCGATGTAGTTATATGTGTGTGTGTGTGCAATCATTCCCTAGGTGCTCTTGTGCCAGTCGCACATCGTGAAAGTAGCGAGCAATAACTATGTGTAGAAAATGTAATAGAATGGTGGATGGAATAAAATAAACTTCCCTCCTATGATGTGTGATGCAGATGAACTAGCCTTGTCCCTTGTGATGGAGCTAGATGGATGTAAATGAGCTCTAGATGGATGCAACCTTAGATGATGATAGTAGCTCCTAGAGCTTTGTCCCTCATTATGGTCTCATAAATTTATATTTATATGGTTCTTTTGTTATAATTTCCTATTTAACCTCGAAGAGGCCGACCACCAAAAATTTAGAATGCTCAAATGGCTAGAAAGTGCCTAAAATATGGAGATAAAGTGGGAAAAGGATCAATGCATCCCGACTAGGACCAGGGCGCATGTGGGCACCCTAGTAATGGCTTGGGCACCCCGGTTAGGGTTAAAATGATGTAAAACAACAAAACAGATTGGGCATGTATGTGATCCATAGGGATCTAGAAAAACACACCACTTCATCGAGATCATCAAAGACTATGAAGAAAAATGAAAAAAATGAGGAAAAGGAGGTTCTGCCAACACTTTTACATAATCGCCACTTTGCGTATAGAGTGGTGGTTACAAAAACAATGCCCTACAGTGGTGGTGATCTTGTAACCACCACCAAGCCAGGGTGATGGTCCTATAACCTCCGGTTTGTATTGGGAGGTAGTCTTGTCATTTTTGGTGGAAAAATAAAAATGGAGCCCAAACGGTTCGAATTTAAACCAAACGTCTTTGTCTCTTCCTTTCCTACATCCCTTCCCATCCTCTAGTGCATGGGAGGACATGGGGAGGATATAAAAGCATGAAGGAGCGAGAGAATTGGGCATTCAAAGATCTAATGAGATCAAGAGAAAAGTTTAATTGTATGAGAGTAAGTGAGCAAGGAATTTCAATACTGGAGTAGATTTGTAGGAGAAAGGTGCAAGAAAACAGAACAAACAAGTAACTAGAGGGGAAGTTACATTGTTGTTTTTCTCTATACTTATTATAATCTATAAATTGTTTATAATTGGCCAATACAAGTGGGAAGAAAGAGTAGTTGCCCTTCCGATGAGTTTTCCCTCGAATTGGGGGTTTCTAGGATAAATTCTTGTGTTGTGTGTTTGAATTTTGTTAGCATTCTCTACAATTTTGTTCTAAGCATTAGATAATCAGTCACTAAAGCTCAAAACTGTCATTTTCCAAAGTAGAAAGTAGAACAACATTATTTGTGTGATTCATAGATTTCCAAAGCTGAGGTTTACAGATCATTTTGGTATCAGAGCTGATAAATATCTAAGATTGTGGTATTTATTCTTGTGATTTGTATGACAATGAAAAGGTCAAAAGGTGAAGAAGTTTTACCTTGTAAACCAGATATTTCTATGAAGAAGTGGAAACAGAGAATTCGAGTTCAAATGGAAGAAGAGAACTTGGTCTCGTAGAGTCGAGATGCTAGAGACCATGATGGATAGATTACATAGAAAACAACAAGAACTCTCATATCTGCAGAAGATGGCTTTGATTAAGAAAGATTCCATGGACTCGGTGGTTCGAGTCTTTGGACAAAAATTTTGGCATAGGAAAAAGCCATGAAGAGGAAGATGACATGGAAGATCGTGAAGAAGAGACTACAAATGTAAGCAAGAAGGTGAAATTTTCTCATAATCCCTTTAAAGTCGAAATGAAAGTTGAAATAAAGAATTTTAAAGGACAAGTAGATGCATAATTTCTCGATAAATGGCTAAAATAGTTGGAAGATTATTTTAGTGGCATAATGCCACTAAGGAAAAAAGTATTACCTTTGCAGACGTCTCAAAATGAAAGGTCATTCTCTAGTTTCGTGGGAAACCCATATTACCACTTGTGAAAAGAAGAAATGCCCTATTGTTAGTACTTGGAAGGGTTTTAAAGAATTTCTTAGAGTTAACTTCTATCCTATTGGCCATAAGACTAATTAGATGATTAAATGGTAGTACTTTAGGTAATAAAATGGTCAAAGTGTACAGGACTATACTACAGAGTTTCATAGACAAGCCATGTTGCTGAATATGGAATTGGAGGATGAGGAAAATTTGACCAAGTATTTGGGAGGGTTTCACAATCACCTTCGGAGGAAAGTAATCTCCATGAAGCCCAAGGATATCAATGAAGCTTGTATACAAGCATACTACATTGATGACAAGAAGAAGCAAGGAGAAGTAGAGCCAAAGAAAGACTAGTCAACAGATCAAAGATGGAAAAAGAGCAAGGGAAGACAAGTAGCAAAGGTAAATGGAAAGGTAAACATGTCACCACTATTTTACATACTTGTAAAGATCCTAAGAATTTCTGTAATAATTATGATATCAATGGCCATACTGATGCCACATGTTGGAAGTTGCATCTGAAACTACACCCAAATAACCAAACCAATGATTCCAAGAAATCCATGGCCACTGTGAAATCTGAAGAGGAGGTGGAGATTGAGGATGATTCAGATGTAGATGAGAGAGTGGGATGCACGACCACTAACATGTATAATGGAAAAGAATAATAAAATATGAGTGAGCTATTCCATATCAAAATCCAAATCAAGAAGACCAAGGTAAATGCTTTGGTTGATTTTTGTTCTTAGTCCAATTTGATTTTTGAAGCGGTTGTAGAGAAACTTGGTCTGGAGACTTACACAAATCCACATCCATACCCATTGGAATGGGTGAAAAAGGGTGTAGAAATAAAAGTTACAAGGAAATGTAAGTTTCAGTTTGGGATAAATATCCAATATATTGATGCATTAGAGGCTGATGTAATTCCGCGTGATGCATTTGATGTTGTTTTTGGATGTCCTTACTTGTATACCAAGGATGTTGTGTTCACAAGGAAGGAGAACCAGGATAGATGGGACAAGGATGGGGTCAGTTTTAACATTCATGCACACCAGCTCAAGCTAAAGAATGCTATGGTAAGTGCCAACAAAGCAAAAAGACTAATTCACGCAAATTATTTATGTTTACTTTCATGGAAATAAAAAAATATGGGGTAGAGAGCACAAATGTTTCTAACAAAAGGATAAAGAATATGGGTAACACCACTCAGTTTTTACAAGAGGATTTCCAAACTCCTAGGCAGGAGGTAGAGCACAAGATTCCACCAAAATACCCTCTACCGACCATCAGATTGTATGGGCGGTCTGTGCTAGAGAGTATAAAGGAGAATAAGCAGCCACATGAACTTATCAATCAATGAGAAGTATACAGTTCCATGATGCAGTCACCATGTCTACCTACCAATTCACTAGACCTGATAGTAGAGAAATAGGAAGAGGAGGAGACACATGATTCAAAGGTGACTAGAGCAACAAACCAGAGATCCACAAGAGTCTTGGCAGGTTGGATGAGGAGAGAAAACACCAAGGTAGGCCGGTGGTACTTGAAGGAGAAAAAGAGGGAATGTATTCCTCTACCATGCCCCCACTAAGATTTTGTGGGACTAAAAGCCTCATAATCGAGGTATGTATGATCCATAGGGATATAGAAAAGCACACCACTTCATCATATCATAAGCACTATGAGAGGAAAATGAAGAAGATGATGAAAAGGAGGTTCTATAATCATTTTAATGAACCTGTCATCTTATAGGGTGATGATCTTGTAATCGCCACTAAGCCATGGTGGCGAGTCTTTTAACCACCTGATCTAGATTGGGCGGCGGTCTTGTCATTTTTGGTAGAAAAATAAAAATGGAGTCTGAACTGTTTGAATTTGAACCAAACGTCTTTATATTTTCCTTTCTTGTGTCCCTTCCCATCCTCCCGGTGCACGGGAGGACAAGGGAAGGATATAAAAGCATGAAGGAGAAAGAGAATTGGGCATTCAAAGATCCAAAGAGATCAAGAGAAAAATTTAATTGCATGAGAGCAAGTGAGCAAGTAATTTAAAGATTTGGAGTATATTTTTAGGAGCAAGGTGTAAGAAACAAATCAAACAAGTAACTAGAGGGGAAGTTTACATTGTTGTTTCTCTTTATACTTATTGTAATATGTAAATTATTTATAATTGGCCAATACAAGTGGGAAGAAAGAACATTTTCCCTTCCGATTGGGTTTCCCTTGAATTGGGGGTTTCTAAGATAAATTCTTGTGTTGTGTCTTTGAATTTTATTAGCATTCTCTACAATTCTATTCTAAGCACTAAATAATCAGTCACTAAAGCTCAAAATAGTCATTTTATAAAGTAGAAAGTAAAACATCATTATTTGTGTGATTCTTAGATTTCCAAAGCTGAGGTTTATGGATTAGTACATGCGAGAGGTTGACAATGATGATATAAATACAAAGTAAAATGTCCAAGAGATGGGGGTTAATTAGTAATTTCTTCACTCAAAAACCATATGAATAGTATTATGAGATAAGGATTAAATAATACCCAAAGTGTGTGATTTAGTGTCTACATTTTCCCCACTTTATGTTAGTGAGCGAGAACACTTGGTAACATAAAGTAGATAGAGATGCGTACTGACGTCCATATAGAGTGATGTAGGCAACGTGTCGAAGGACTAGAAAAAGTGTGGAGTGAAAAATGATGATGGAGTGTGGGAACTAAAGATGAAAAAGAGAAAAAGTGATGAGAGTGAACCTAGGGAGGAAACACATGTGTAGTTTCCGATGTGTGTGATGTACCCGCATGTTAGTATGGTGGATACCTGCTGTAAAATGTTGTTGTTGACACCGTGTTTGTTTTTATTGTTGTTGATTTTGAATACTTTTTTCTCATATGGTCTGACCTACAAGGAGAAGACGATCAATTAGTCAAATATGCATGTATATAAAGCTAAAATGCATGTAAAAGATACATGTATATAGTAAAAACTACGTAATGGAAATGAAAATGTAAAAGTAACATGTGCACCTGATCCATGATGAGAGAAAGAGTGTAGAAAGGATATATTGCACTACGATTTTTTTGGGTGATCTTACGCCACCATGGTCAAATAAGTGTAGGGAGAAAGATGAATTATTCTCAAACCTCTAACCGCTTCCCCTGAAGTTGTGTGAAGAGATTTTTACTACCTAGTTTTTTTGGTGATTTGACGCCAATGGATGAAGTAGTGTAGAGAGGAAGTACTGTTGTATCCTCTAACTTGTAAATTCTTCCTAGAATACTAAGGAAAACCATGTCCTGTAAAATCTGTTGTGTACGAGGTTCGTAGACTAGTTTGAGCCCACTCATTGTATAACCCACCATGCCAAGGGTGGAAATTGAATTGAACTAAAGAATCGAATTGATATAGAAGTGATGTGTAGTATGTATAATTCCAAATGATGCCCCTATTTGGGGGTGCATAAAACATCACCGATAAGAGAATGCGGCCCCAAAAGGGGACCAACCACATTAATTGTGCTCTGCAAGGGGAAGGGAATGCACTTGGTAGAAACTAAGGTGCATGCAAACAAGTGGCTAGAAAAAAGTGTTAGTATGAAAAAACATGAATGTATAAATGATGTGTAAGCTACACAAACAATGTAGAAGATAACAAGAAAGTAAACACACAAGAGGGAAATGTAGACCACAAAAGCGGGTTGTAAACATGGGACACCACTCATGATGTTGCAAGACACTTAAGGCCATAATGGCCACATACAAAAACAAGTGTGCACACCAAACAAAGTGAAATTCCCACATACAAGAGGACAAAATTGAGAAGAAATAACATACAAACATACAAATAGCCATGGAAGAAAGTAATCCCTGTAAAAAATGTTGCACATGAAGCACCCGTTAACATGTTAGAAAGATAACGAGTATGTCAAAAGTATGTATAAGCAAGTAATGAAAATGTTTTAAGTACAAATTGAAACAATAGAACTTGTAAGAGATGAATTTGGATGCCCCAGAGACTATTGTAGAAGTGGTAAAAGAAAACATCCATGCTATGTGTAAGAGACATATATCGTGATTAAAACCATAAAAAGACATGAATGCACATGTTTGTATGGTATAGATAAATGAAATACAAGAGATATAACTAGCATGTGTAATATAGTGACCATATACAAGAAAATGCAAGCAAGAGTAAAAGCAACCAAGATATGCAATCTGCTATGGATGGATGAAATGAAATAAAAGATGGATGATAGGATCCTTGTTCCCCTAAGTGAATGGAGTTGTGCAATGAGATTCATTTGGTTTCCCCTTAGTAGTTAAGAATGAATCATAAATGAGAGTGCATCATCGGGAAATGGTCAAAGTA
Source organism: Taxus wallichiana var. yunnanensis (assembly GCA_018340775.1). Classification (NCBI taxonomy): domain Eukaryota; kingdom Viridiplantae; phylum Streptophyta; class Pinopsida; order Cupressales; family Taxaceae; genus Taxus; species Taxus wallichiana. The sequence continues at coordinate 1,842,170 of JADAXU010000134.1, forward strand.
TGTGTTTTGTCTAACGCATTGTGATAAGTGTGTATGTGTATTAATGAAATGTGATCTAAATAGGAAGGGTGTGTGATCCTTGTTGAAGCGTATATCATGACAAGATGACGGAAAGAGTGATGATGTACCCTAAAGCATATATCAATATAAGATGAATAAAGGGAGTGGTGATGTATCCTAAAGCGTATACCACTAAAAAATGAAGGAGTAGGTGACACTTTATCCCATAGCGTGTGTCACTAACTTAGTAATGTCACATGATAGAAGGATTGATAATGACCATGTGAGTATGATAAGGTCCATTTTATTAGTAAATCCTTGACATTCAATTATAAACAGAGGAACTAAAGTGCGTCATGAGGTAGTGAGTGCAGTGCGTAGAAGAAAATGTAGTATGTGTGATGAGTAGATGACCATATGATGTGTAAATACAATGTATAGTAATGTAGTATGTATGATGAGTAGTATATGATGCTAGACGTGTAGACACTAAAAATGTGACATATGTGTAATGAAGACTAGTATGATGTGAAAAGTATGTATGATATGTAAATGTGTGATGGTCAAAATGATGTAAGGTGTAAGACATATGACACAAAATGTGTGGAGAAATGTAGTGTGTAATACCTATTGTGTAGTGTGTGGGGTTCATGTGTAGTATGCCCTCAATAGTCAAGTGTGAACCAAAGCACAAGAGTGTGTCATCGGGTAATGGGGATGCTAAAGTGTAGATGAAGACACATACACGAGGATATTAATGTATGACTATGTAAGTATACAAGTTGTATTGATACTAAGATGAGAAGGGGGGAGGTGTAAATGCTATGCCCCCAAGTGTGTAAGCGATGGAAGTCTAGTCAAAAGACACTAAGTGGATCAATGTAAGGAGTAGTTGCCTTAACAAAAGTGATGGGGCATTGAAGTGATAGAGGAGTGTGATCATCAAATGGTTCATCATCATAGTAAGCTTCATCAGGTCCCATTCATTAACATAAGTATGGTCTATAGCATATGGTGGAATTACAAGTTTAACTTTAGAAGGTGGTTGTTGAGCATGACCATGTAATGGCACAGATACCTTTGATGGAAGAGGAGTTAGACTAACATTAAGAGGAGGTTTCTTAGTTTGATGAGGTACCATTGTAGATGACTTAGTAGGAGGAGGTGTGGAACTGATTTTTAAAGGAGGTTGCTTATGTTGACTTGGTGATATCATAGGTGGTTGCTTAGGTGGATCTTGAATTTCCTTGGTAGACAAATCAGATTTAGGAACCCACTGAGATGTAACAATTGTAGATGGGCATGCAATAGAATGTTGTGCAGTGAATGATATAAATCCCTAATGCTTAAGATGTTTTATTCTTCATTGTAAACCATAACATTCATTGTCATTATGTCCATTGATTCGATGATAATTGCAATATGGACGACCTTGATATTTTTCTAGTTGATAAGGAGGATAAAAATGAGTAGGTGGTAAAGTGATCAATTTTCTATTAAGGAGCTCAGTAAGAAGGTCATGTTGCTTAGTATTGCGATCAATGATGAGAGGCTCTAGTAATGGTATAACATGAGGATCACTAATATGAGCACATGTAGTAGACATAGAATGAGGTGGAGAGGGAGAAAAACATGAGCTTGAGAAGCATCCTTAAGATGTTGAATTTTAGATTTTAGAGATGTGATCATGGATTCCATAGCCATAAAATTTTCTTGAAACAAAGAATGTAAATCTTGAATTGATTCCAATAGGGGTTGATTAGATGGAGGATCACTAGGGTCATCAAATAGATGAGCAAATATAGGACTTATTTCATGTGATGATGTATTGTCCTCAAGATACAAGGTGTCTAGGGATTTTTGTAAAACATCTTGGCAATTGGGATATCTCTTAAGTAGATCAGATAAAGAAACTTGACCCATGATAGAGGAAAAATGAGGATCCTAAGCATGATGATTGAGTTCGGGTTCACCAAAATGATTAACTAAAATATAAATATTAGATAGTTTATCTAATAAGTACAATAATAAATAATAGATAAAAGAATAGAGAAAATTACCCAAGAAACTAAGAGAGTAGATATGTGAAACCCTAGAGTACAAAGAGAGTTATAAAGAACTCATCCGATTCAATGATCTTCTTTGGATGTGTCATTGAGATGGCTAGAGAAAAAAGATGAGGAAATGACTGCACTAAAGTCCAAAAAAGTACATATCTAGGAAATCTGAGTGGGTGAGGTGCTTGGATAGGTATAGGGGTTCTGTGGGTGTCCTAGTCTCGAGATATGGGTGCATTGGTTTGTGAAACATCTCTGTAAACCTCCTCTTAAGTGTCACTAAGTTATTTCATGTGTTCTCTTCCTTCCACACTAGCTTTAGTGGACCACACAATATGTTTTCGGAAATCAATAATGAAGATGATACCTACACAACCCCAAGACAATGCATCAAACCCCTAAAAAGAAAGATGCATAGGAAGGGCTTAGATCGTCCTCAACCACCACAATGGTGGACTTACTAACTGAGCATTGTACTACATCTCAGACCCGATGTAGTTTTATGTGTGTGTCTAATCATGCCATAGGTGCTCTTGTGTCAGTCACACTTTGTGAAAGTAGCGAGAAAATATTATATGTAGAGAATTTAATAGAATGGTGGATGGAATAGAATAAACTTCCCTCCTATGATGTGTGATGTAGATGAACCAGCCTTGTCCCTTGTGATGGAGCTAGATGGATGAAAATGAGCTCTAGATGGATGCAACCTTAGATGATGATAGTAGTGCCTAGTGCTTGGTCCCTCATTATGGTCTCATAAATTTATATTTATATGGTTCTCTTGTTCTAATTTCATAATTAACCCCAAAGAGGCCGACCACCAAAAATATAAAATGCTTAAATGGCTAGAAAGTGCCCAAAAGATGAAGATAAAGTAGGAAAAGGATCAGGGCACCCCGATTGGGACCCGAGGAATCGTTGGGCACCAAAGATTGGTTTCAGCGCCATAGTGTTGGTCAAAATCTGTCAGCGGACAGATCTATGGATAGACGAGCAAACGGTGTGCGGGGCTTAGCCCCTCTTTGAGACAAAAAAGTTTAAACTGGTTTATTGCTATTTCTACTAGCGAGAACCTATGCAAGTCTCACGATTCTGCGCTTTAGGGTTGGGATCTCATCCCAGTAGAGTATTCCAGGCTGCGAAAAGAAAGGAATGAAAGAGGGAGAAGAGAAAGAACAGATCCGAAGGGAGAAAAGAAATGAATTCCAAAGCAGAAAGGTCAGAAGATTTATGTTTTTAGTTTGGTAGTAAACAGAGCCAAACCTACTTGCATAAATAAACAAAGCAATACTGATAAACAAATGACGGAAAAGTAGATATGAATCTAACAGATTAAACACATATAGATCTAACGTAAGGAAGATCTAATGTATAACACAGCTATTGAGCACAAAGTCTGAATAATTGTATTACTGTTCTTTTCTGTTACAAGAAAGCTCAAAGTCTTTCTCTCCTCACTTCTATTTCTATCTAAAAAATGTTCACCCGAATACTACAAGTATTCTAGTATTTATAGAATATGAGGGAGAGAGAAGACAAAATGGAGCCAACCACTTATTTACAAAGATATTTACAAAATATCTAAAAGTCATGTTGACTTTGACAACTTTGATAGATGACATCATCCCATGATGCAACATGGATGATGTCATCGTTTGTACCAACTTACTTCAGATATTGCGAAAAGAAAGTCGGAGAATAGAGAGAAGAAGAAGAAGAAGAAGAAGAAGAAGCTAGTCATCATCATCATCCCGCGTCGAAAAGGGGTTGCACTTTTCGATGCTTTGCTCGGGTGATGATATGGAATCGATGAGTATTCCAAAAACTTGTTGATCATTGGCCCAAATTGATCCTGTGATGGATCCTTGTGCCGTTCACTGATGGCTTCGCAAGTCTCCCGCTCGTCTATGAGCTTTTCCGGGAGTTTGGAATAATCTTTCTCCGCCTCGATAAGGAACCCGATGAAGTCCCTACAGGCCAGTAGGTTGTTGATAGATTCGATGATCGAATGTGACCTCTCGGCCCGTCCCCGAGAGGCTATCTCCTTGAAAATCCGGATAGTGTCATCAGCTGATCTTAAGGTAAGGGAAGGAGTGAGCAACCCTGGAGTCATAGATAGAACAATTTTCTCCATTTGATGCATTGCATCCAGGGCCTCTTCCTTTACCTTGTCTATCTTTTCCAGAACGAATTCTAGCTGATCTATCCGATAGTCCAGAGTGGACATAGTTTTGTTGAGGGCCCTTGGGTGGCCGAAGACTCCGAACTTGACCAGATCTTCGACTGAACAGTCGAACATTTGTTGGAAGGCCTCATGCTGGAGTCTAGCATGCTCTAACTCTTCTGATATCGGACCTGCTAATGCTTGGAGTTCCTTGTTCGCCTTCTCGATGTTCAGGTATAAACTGATATATTCGGCGATTACTTTTTCACTATCCTTGAGGATTTGGCTCCTCCAAGCAGAAACAGCCATACCTTGCTCGCCGATCTTAGAATACTCATTGATCTTCTCCGACCGAGTAGCTCAGAAATGGCATTGTGGGAGGTGCACTTCCCATCTTCTCGTAAGGCCCATGGAAGCGTGATATTTGTTCGCTCCTTAAAAAGAGCCTTTTCTCCTCTTTCGTTTCCTGAAGCTTCTTGCAGAGTGCATCCACTGCGGAAAGAGCTTCCCCCTGGAGACTTTCTGAGGATGTCCCCATTGTGACTTGGGTCACGGTGAAATCTGTTGGAGACAGATCTTCTTTTTCTTTGAGGGGGTTGGGGTATGCTATTTCCATGACTCTCTCACCTGCAGCGCTCTTTGAGAAGCGTGTAACCGGCTTGTGCTTCTTCACTCCTTTAGCCGGAATGACCGAAAAGTCCATCGGAGCGATGGGAACTTTCCTCTTTTGTTGGCTTAGCTGCTGAGAGATCCAAGCTGGTCCTATGGAAGAAGGACCAGAGACAGAGGGGGAAGCAAAGCAGTAGAAGAAGAGGGAAAACGTGGAGACACGCGGCGGCGGCATTGAAAGAATAGCCGAAGAAATGTCCACGGGAGGGAGGGAAACCGCAACTGCAGAAGACATAGGAAGGGAAGGGAGCTCGGAGATGAGGGAAGAAATGGAAGAAGACAAATCAGCGAGGGAGGAAAAGATAGACGAAGATGCGGGGGAAAGAGTAGAAGAAGGGGCAGAGGACGCGACCAAAGGGATGGTCGCTTGAGTCACTCGAGGAGGGGAAGGAAGAGAAGAAGAAGGGATAGAAGGGACCTCTGAAGTTGTAGCGACGCCGACATCCTGGGTGGATGGGCGTATAGGACTATCCTCTGTCAATCCCTCATCAAGAGTTATGACTTGTTCAGGCTCTGAAGGAAGAGGACTTTGAGGGGCTTCCTCCTGAATGGTGCTGGGTTCACCTTCTGCACCTTTGCCTTTCAGCTGCTTCTTCGACCTTGGAGGTGCGTTGCCCAAAGGGGAAGTTGTGAAATCTACCCCGAGGTAGATTAGTCCGTTCATGCGGCACCAATGTTCTGTTCTCCGCATAGTCTCTTTGACCCTCTCCTCAATTGTTTGAGGAGCTTTGCTTCTGTCAATGTCCGGGAAAGGCCAATCATCCCCTTCCGTGTCATTGTACACCTTGTCAGTTTCGTCTTCCGTAGTTTGGAAGCCTTTGGGGACAATGGCCACTCCGTATTGGATGATTTCCGTTAATGCCAAGCGCGAGTGATCCTTTCTTCTGAGTTCCACCTCATGGAGAACGTCAATGTAAATATCCTCAATTTGAGGGACATGGATCGGATCCAGCTTAGCCCTTGGTAGACAGCCCCTAGGATCGAAGGTAGGCCTGGCTGGGAAGTCATGTTTCAAATTCAGCAACTCCAGCTCTGCGAACATTTCCTTCGCTTTGTGATAGGAGGAGCATGTGTACCGGCCCACCGTGAGGGGGAAAGGAGTTCCGCCCTTCTTTCTTTTGAGGCACTTTTCATGGTATGTGACCAGCTGCCTTGATAACTCCAGTAGAATCAACTTTGGTCCAGCATACCTTGGTAGCCTGGTTGGCTCTCCCAAAAAGTTGACAGCCCTTAGATAGGTGAACGTGGGAAATTGGGTGAACAAGGCTCCCCATTTCTCTGTGACTGCTACTATGTTCTTGGTCGTCCGGCTATGAGTCATGTTGGGCCTCAGCAGGCAGATGACGTGATAGAAGAATGCATCGTTAACTTTAGCAAATTGAGGGATACTATTCTCCAGCCTCAGCTCTGGATAGTAATCAAATATCTTGGCTTGAGGCCACACTCCACTTCGGTTGAGCCCTGGGTAATCCCTTGCCGATGCTGCAGCGTAGACTACATAGGAGTTCATATGAAATACTCCAGTTGTGGCGAGCTGTTGTAGCTGCTCAGAGATGGTGCTGCTTATTATTTCACCCAAAGACAAAAGTGCCGATCGGGTAAATTTTTATTCATTGTCTCAGTACCATGTAACATCCACTTATGGAAATAGTGGGCATCCAAAGTTCAGAAGACTCTCGCTCAGAAAGTGATAGTATCATGAGTTCCTCTGAGAAATCACTTCGGTGGATAGTTTGAGGCCACCGGGTCACCACCTTCTTGTTCTTTAGGTAGACCTCATTCATCAACTGCATGCACTGGTCCTCGTTGTCTTCCCAGGCCTTGATGCATTCTTGCTGGCTAACAACCACGTAGTTCCGGTGGTGAGGGATGCCAAGCATTAACTCAAAATGACGGGCAGTGAGGTTTATGACTACCTCGCCCTTACTGTTCTCGACACATCTTGTGTCTTTGTTGTAACATTGGGCAACCACCATCATGAATTCGTTGTTTACAGCGCTGACTGGGATTCCGCTGGCGAAATGCAGAGCACTGCCTATTAACTTGTCCATCCATGGACTTCTTGTAACTTTTTGAGTTCTAACCCAGAACTCATCCATGTCGATGTGACCCAATTCAGAGTCTCTGACATCCATACTGCACTCAGCCTGTGATTCGGGCATCCTGACCCTCTGATATTTGTATTTCATCTCTTCTTCTGTCAGTTTAGCCTTTCCTCTTGGTTTGGTGGGTTTCTTGCTTGACGTAGACATGTGTTCTTTCGAACTCAGTTGCTGATCTGCATGAAGAAGAAGTGAGACCCAATCCAAAAAGGTTGAATTAGTCATTTGATCTTCCATTGGAAAGCTAGCAGAAGAAAGAGTTAGAGATTTAAAGGCTCAGGGCGCGGGAAAAATGCAACTGACAGGCCAAATAGATAAGGCGCACAGAAAAGGAATGTTGCAGAGAGGTTATATCTTGGCCAAAGTGCATGGCGCATGGATGAAGCAGGTTGCATTTTATAGCAGGGCGCACAGGAAATGCGTGTTACATTGGGGTTCGGTGTGCCCTTTGGCGCATGGATGGATTGTGTAACATTAACAAATGGTGCGCCAAAGGGATATGGCGCGGCGCATGGAGGGTTTACTCAACATCATGTTACTGCAATGGAGGGTGCGCCCGCGCCTTTGTAATCTTTATACTTGCGCGCAGAAGGCTTGTGTTACTTTGAAGCTGAGTGCGCCCTTTGGCGCATGGAAACATTATGCAACATGGACAAAGGGTGCGCCAAAGGCTTAAAGGAGGCACTGAGGTTTTAAGCTTGTAATAAAGCGAAAAAAGGGTGCGCTTGGGGGCACATGAATTTCAACCGGTAGAGATGGTGGGGTGCTTGCCCGTGGGCGCGGGTCTTGAGCATGTTGCATGGCGGGTAGGTGCGCCGTGGGGCGCGTCTGTCTTTATTGTTACAAGGCGCGCCAATGCGCCTTTTGAAATAAGCTCACTCAAACTAACAGCTCAAAAGCTCTCTCCTTCTTTCTTCCATTCCCAAAAGATACTTGGACAAGACAACTCTCTTTCCCAGCAGATCTGGAAAGAGGGAGGAAGGAAGAAGAGAAGAAAAGAAGGAAACAAAACAGGACAGCACAGAGGGGGGAAAAAGCTAGCTTAAACACCTTCCATTGCAAACCGACCAGCAAACCAAGACAGACCAAAACATGAAAGCATAAAACAGAGAAGAGGGAGAACCTCTTACCTTAAATATAGCAAACGATTTGGAAAGCGGGTCCACAGGGCGAGATAGCGACAGAGCAGAGCTGACAAATCCAGAGCAATCACGTGCTTGACAAAAGAATGAAAATGACATGGGCGCGCACGGATATTTATAGAAAAACCTGTCATTAATGCGCCACCAACCTTTTGAAATGGCGCATGGAAACAACTGTCGACAAGGGAAAGCGTGCGCCCTTTGGCGCATGGAAGGATCTGACGACAGGGGAAAGGGTGCACCTTTTGGCGCATGAAATGCGTTGTCGGCATGATTTTATGTGCGCCCTTTGGCGCACCAAAACTTGGTGTAACATAGAGATTACGTGCGCCCTATGGCGCACCAAAAACTGACTCAACATCCTTTGGCGCACCGAAAGGAGTGACAACATGGAAAACCATGCGCCAAAGGCTTTTAAGGGGGCGCATCAAAACTTGATGTTGTAATGCAAAACCACGCGCCTTGCCCAAAAAGGCTCAAAAAGACTAAGTTCAAAAACTAGATTTCCCGGGGAGGGATTTTGCAACGTTTCGAACACGAGGGATCCCTAACGAGGGATCGAAACAAAATTTTCGGTATGGTTATCGGTAAAATTGCCCTTGTCAATTTTATGGGATAACACATAGTAAGGGCTAAAATGATGCAAAATGAAAAAAATAGACTAGGAATATATGCATGAGAGGTTGGAAGTGATGATAGAAAAGAAATGGACAAGAGATGGGGATTAGTTAGTAATTTATTCACTCAAAAAAATATGAATAGTAGTATGAGACCGAGATTAAATAATACCCAAATTGCTTGATTTAGTTTCTACATCTATGTGACCTAAGCCTTGTGTTGATTAAAACCATTTAGCAATTCCTTGAGTTAATTTTCGTATATTAGGTCATATCCCTATGATCATTGCATGCTTGTAGATAGAGTAAGCTATAATCTTTGGCCTAGTTGAGTGCTTCAAAATTTTAGTAAGGACTATCTTGGATGATGCGCAACTAGTTTGAGTAGTTTCAAAACCCTTTGAGTGCTTTAGGACTAATGTTTGTAATATGATCTTGTAATAATGTCGGGTGTGTTATAATTCCATAATGAATTTCTTATATCTAGTCTTCCAGTAGGAAAGATATTATGATAAGGTAGACCTTAGGAAGATGAAATGACCCAAATAATGATTTATAATTGAAAGAAAAGTTAGTGATTGTGAAAGGATAACTTTATTTAGGTTGGTCATGATTGAACTTTACATCTTGACTCTTTCATATGAATTTTGGATAGGAGAGAGAAAAATATAAACTAAAAGTTGTGTCTTGAATATCATATGTTTTATGTTTCTTTGATTAAATAATATTTCTAGAATTGATAAAATATTATATTGTAAGGATAAGTAAGTCGTAGAATGAATATAGATATGAAGAGATTGGATTCGAATGTGATAGTTTATCTTAGCAAGGATATAAGGTTAAACATGAAATTACACGAGGATGAGTAACTAGATTTTAGTGTCTACATTTCCCCACTTTAAGTGTGTAGTTGAAATATATATGCTTAAAGGAAAAATACCCGACCGTGCACCCACACTTTTCCTTTTGTCAAAGGGACTCCACGATGTGTTGGTTTTGGCATCCTCCATGATAATACCTATAACATAGAGTGTAGTTAATGTATATGATAGAAAATATGGGTGAAAGCACAAAACATTTCGCTCTTGGTGTTCTAAAAATACGAGTAGGAGTTTGGGCGGGTTGTGATTTAAGGGGTGTTCATGTGAACACCCCCTTCACATGAACAACATTCACCTAAACCACCACGTAATCTATGGAAATGTGTTTGCATGAAAACCCCTTTCATGCGAAGGGGGTTCATGCGAACACCATTTGCATGAACCTCTGTTTATATATTTGTTTTGGTGAAGAGGTTCTCAATTTTTCCTCCACCCGCACATCTTTGCACAAAGGATTTTTACCCAAATGGCCGAACACCTCTCTAAACAAAGTTGTCCTCATCCCAATGTTTCCCTCATCCCAACGTCACCCGTACTAGATAAGACTATAAATTGAGCTCAAGTGAGGTTTTTGTTTTTGTTTTTCTTTGTAAAAGTTTTTTTTGTTTCGTATTAAAACTTCTTTCTCAAGATTGGGATTCAAAAGTTTGGCTGAGTTAACTTCTATTCATATTTTTTTCTTGCATGAGTTAACTGATAGGTTACCTACATTTCCAGGCACCCAATTAGGCCAACACCTAGTATACAAGGTTTCAGGGGTCTTCCCTATAGAATATTGATCACTACTCTCTTGAATCAGACCTTAATTAGGTCTCTAGTTTGCATGTTACATGCCTATTCTAGACTGGTAAAAATATCTCATGATTTAACCGAAGAATTTTCAAAATTCCTTTTGAATACCTTGGGAACCTTCTTAACAACCTTGCTTCCAAATTATAGACTCAAAATCTTCAATTCGAGATAGTAAATACAAACCCTAGCTAAAAATCAACAGTGAGCCCCAGAGGAAACTTCTCTCCAAAGCAAATCAGTTATATTAACTTTGAATTATAAAAATCAATTCAAACAGTTAGGGTAGATCATTCAAAACCTTTATCTCTTACCAATAGGGTTCCTCCATTCTGAGAACACGTGTTTGAATATTAGTTCATCATTATCTTTCTTTTGCAATAGGATATGAGTTTCTTAATGGTTATTCCAAGGATTAGTCTCTACAAGCGGCTGTCATAATATCCTTGGAGGGTTTAATTTAAATTTATTAAAAGGATATAGGCCATTACAATCTTCAATAAACCATTACTTTGTTTCAAGATTATGGGGTTTACAATTTCCTCCCCTGTCCGACATAGATTTGTGAGGATGATTTCAATCCTAGTTTCTACACACTCTCACTACATCTTACAACAAGCCCATATATATATATATATATATACCATTTTAAAATCATTATCTTATTGATCTTTGAATCATACAATACAAACTAAATTCCAACCTACAACCCATACACAAACTATAGTGCCCACCTATTTCTTGCATCATTTCATTGCTGACTCATTTCATTCACTAGATTATAGACATTGATTTAGCACTACTTTGATATTATATGGTTTCATTATGGATTATTTTGTGATACATGTGTTGTTTAGGGCACAAGTGCAATCTAGTAATATGATCATCATCTTAGTTTTCTTACACTTATGTGGTTATGAACACTAGTAGGATGTGATGTAGTAAGTTTAATATAATATATATGATGGATGTATGTTAATGTTGATGTATATTTTGGATATTAGTGGTGAAAATAGTCAATTGGATGTTGTCATGTAATAACTTAGATAGATCATATATCTTGATTTACTGTGGATATATGTTGTTAAAGTATAGTTATTTCATTCAGATACTAGTTGTTGTTTAGTTAGAATGAATATCCATAATTGATCTAGTTATTGATATATGTGGTATTATTTCTTTGGTTTATTATATCGAGTGGGTATGATGACGTGTGAATCAAGTGTGCAAGTTACAGGTTCACACAGGAGAACATGGGACTTAGAGTTGCACCTCCAAGTTGCACAAGTGGTCGTCTGGGCCGAAACCTTAAGCCATGCATGGATTTTGTTTGACCTTGTGTTTTTGGTATATTTATGTTTATACACCCTTAGTGGTTTCCTATTGATCTATGTTGTATTGATTTGTTAAATCTTGTACTAAGTTAGTTTAAGGACCTAATGGTCCCTACATGTGTTAGTGGTGTATTATTATTGGTAATATTGTTCTTAGAGGTGTGGGATCACCTAAACATGATTTTGGTGGGCCCCACCACCTCTCCTTGTGTGCCACTTTTCCCAAACCTGAATTTGGGTTAAAAGTGGTATTTTTAAGTCTCTTTTTATGTTGGGGTCTCACTTACACCAAAACAAACCCCTTGGACCCTACCTATGGGTAGGGGGGCCTTTTTAAAGGCTCAAATGGGATTTTCCCTCCCATTTGGGAACCTCTTATCCACATAATTTTAATATTCTTGATATATTAACCTCCTTGGAAGTGGAGAAAATTTTGTTTATCTTTATTTTAGATTTTTGGGAGATTTTCCTCCATTATGGGTTTTGTCTTTTGTGTGATTGGGACTTGTGGGAGTCTTGTTTTGGATAATGAGATGGGTGACACATGTCACCCTTTCATTGGTGAGGAATTATTTTGAATCTCCTTCTTATACCTCCTCTTGCAAAGGGGTAGGGACTTTTGGTTCTCATTTTTACTTTGGATTTTGGAGAGAGCTTGGAGAGGAGCTATGATCTTGAAGAGCTTGGCTTGTCTTGGAGTTGGATAGCTTATTTTAGAGGTAGGCCATCATACCTCTTACTTTTCTTCTATAGTATATTTATCATTAAGAAATGGTTGTTATTGATCTTTTAAGATTTCATGTTTGTTGGGTGTTGTTGTAAACCTTGTTTTCTTTCATTTTTCTCCATCCATCTCACTTGAGGTGGATTTTGGAATGTAGGGGAAGAGGGAGGAAACCCCATCTTACACCCACATGGCTTGATGGGCAAGCCATGATGGTATTTTTATTATTTCCTCCCTCATATGGTTTGATGAGGAAGATGAGTATTCATATGGTTTGAATCTCATCTTCCTTCCTTGTCAAGGAAACCACTCATGGTTTGAAAAGCCTTACAAGGAGAAGGCTTGGAGTTTGGGATGGAGTGATAAGGAGTGGAGTATGGTGATTCTTGGAGGTTATATTATGATGGATTACAAAATGTTTTGCATTGGGCTCCTTTCCCCTCTTCCCCATTTTTAGGAAACATGGAGTTTCTTCACTTGTGCTTTTGTTTTGGTTTGTTCACTATTGGAGTTTGTGTGTTCTTGTAATCTCTTGTTTTCCCCAAACTTGTGCATCTTGGAGGCATGCATTCTCTCTCTCCCATGGGCTTGGAGGGAGGCTAGCATGTCCTCCATTTTGGAGATGACATGTAATGATGCCATTTGGTTGGGTGGAAACTAGGCCCCTTAATATCTTGTGCACATTGAAGATTCTTACCCATATTGGGAGCTTGCAAAGATGGTTTAAATCATAGAGGGAAAATTTAAAATTTTATCCATGTTGTTCCCACATTTAGTAGGAGGTTTTCATTATTGGATTCTAGCCTTTTGTAAACTTGTTTAAGTAGAATTTGTAATGAGCTTATGCTTGTTGTTTTTAAAAATCATCAAATTTTGTTTGGATTTAGAGATGTATATAATCATTGTATTATTATTTGGGGTGAAATGCATTGAATTATTTAAGCTTAAAAATGTAGCTAGCTTTGTATTGTAAAATTGGTTATGTGAAAATAAATATTATATTGTACATGATAGTTTCTTATATATTTGTAAAGGAAAGTAAAAGCACAATTGTGCTATATTGTGAAGTTCTTCTTGTTTGGAAAACTCTATTGAAAATCAAACTTGTAAGTATTTTTTGCAAAATGAAAGAAAAAGGGGCTATTGGGTGTTTGGTAGTTTGAATCACATTGAATGAAGTCGTAATATAAAGGTGTTGTGTTTCTTTAATATTGTTCAAGACTCTAGATTGTAAAAGGATTAGGAATAGGTTTCCATTCCACTATAATTACCGCTTGTAACTATTTTATTTTATGATAAAATGGTAATTTTCTCAAAAACTAAGAGAGCTCTTTTACCTTTCGTATAAGCTCATAGATGAAGAAGAGGAATGTTATGGATTTCATGTGCTTATTTCCTTAGTTCTCTTTAGTGGATTTACTTTGAAAGAAATTCGTAGTTATTGTTTTCCTTTGCTTAATCCAACATTGATAAGATTTTATAAGGCATGAAATCATTTAGTTAGCATTTAGGAAAATTAAATAAAATAGAAATTTGGTTAATATAAGAATGCATTTCTATTATATCATGTCATTATTTGAGTATTTTTATACAAATGATGTTCTTTTCTTCTTTCTACGTAAATTTAAGGACAACAAGATTTTGTACAGACTTATGGGTTAAAATAAATGAATTTATTGTACCACTCTTAGGGATGTAAAGGTTATGGTGTGAGTTGGAATATTTATTTTGAATTTATAGTATACAGTTAGAATCCTTTCCCATTTCAATAGTATGTATTAAAAAAAAAAAACAAAAATCTATTACTCCATAGATATATGAACAATATAGGGTATCTTGAGCACAAATTTATATGAATCTCGATAAGTCCAGTGTATAAACAACAACAAAAACAACAACAATAATAATAAAGTAAGGAGTCTAGTTGCGAACAAATCATTCGTCAGTTTCTATTTGTGCATAGTTATTGTTTTCCATATATATAAACCTTTCTCTAGCACAACCGGCCTAGTATAGACGAGTTTCATAAGAGGATAAAAACAATAACTATATAGTATGGAGAACTAATTATATGAAAAAGTGTGCATAGTTATGTCTAAACACATTTTTCATAAGAGGATAGATGAGTTTCATGACCTTTGTCATGGCTCGAGCATCGTGGAAAAATATATGAGTCATGATTTTGGATATCTTGCGCAAAGTATATGTCGACTACCTTTAGGATGAGAAAATTCAAGTGAACAGGTTCATCGGGGCCTACATGTGGGCCTTTCCAAGCAGAAGCTAAGATGTTTTCTCCTCCGAATTTGGAAAAGAAGGTAGAGAAATCCTATGTGGTAGAAGAGAACAGGGCAAGGGGAAAAGTGTAAGGGTACCAAGATAGGACCAAGGTTAAGATTTAGGAGAGGGTATAATATTTTTAGGATCATAGGACTCGTGGTACGACCCCGCCGGTTAGAGGAGGATTCAAGCCTCCACAATCAATTCCGAGAGCTCCACCACACACCTAACAACATTCAAAACACATTGTAATGAAATTAGTTGTATAAATATGATTATGAGCAACAAAATAACACCAAAGAACACAAGATTATAGATAAATGATCTCAATATGTAAGTAGAATAGCTTATCCAATTCGAGGCGGCTACCTCCAATCCATACAATAAGATTCAAATACTCAATATGATGATAACCTACTACCTACTAACCCCTATATATACTATTCTTATGATATGGCCATCACCAAGGCCGACCCACTAATGATAATATAACATATATGAAAGAGATACATCATAATAAGAAGCTATGATAGCTACAGTCGGCTATATACATACAATGTAAGATATATGATTAAGGGTGTAACATGCTCCTCTCGCTTCTAAGAAACATTTTCCCCAATGTTGGGAAGCCCTAGATGCTACTATAAAATGCTTCATCCTCCCATGATGCATCCTCCATATTCATATTATTCAACTTGATCAGGTACTCGGTAATGGCTCTAGTCCCCAGTGTTTTGGTGCATATTTGAAGAATAACTTCAGGTTCCAATATTATCCTCCCTTATCCAATTCAGAAGCACTGGTGGGTGGAAATGTACAACCCAATGAATTTATTCAAGAAAGAAACATGGAAGACTAGATGTATTTTACTTCTGGAGGGAGCTCTAGCTTATATGCCACACTACTAATTTTTTGCAACACTCGGTAAGGACCATAGTATTTAGGAGAAATCTTATTATCCTTCTTATGTTGTTTTAATGATAGTTTCTCATATGGCTGCAACCATACAAAAATAAATTTCACCCTCTTCAAAGTGTCTCCAACTATAATGTTGATCAACCTATTGCTTCATGCAGTTTTGTGCCCTTGTCAAATTCTCTCTAAGAATAGAGAGTACTTCATGTTGGTTTGACATTCAAGTTAGAGATGAGTGATGAGAGAATGACACCCGTAAAGTGCTAGAAATGGAGTTATTTTGGAGGAGGTATGAAATGAAGTATTTTACCACCGCTCGCAAGTGGAAACTATTGCACCCAATGTTTTTATTTATCCGAAGTAAAAATTGAAGATATCCCTCTAAGAATTTATTTACCACCTTAGTTATACCATCCGATTGAGGATGATAAGATGAAGTCTAAGCCAGTTGGGTACCTAAAAAAGAGAACAAATCAGTCCAAAAGTTTCTTGTAAATATGGATCATGATCACTTACTATAATTTTAGGCGTGCCATAGATCTTTGAACTCGTCCACAAATGAGATGGCAACTATACTATTTGTGAAAGGATGAGCTAGGGCATAAAAATGAACATACTTGGTAAATCCACCACTACCATGATGACGTTTTTCCCTTCTAATTTAGGTAATCCTATGATGAAATCCATCGATACCTCTTCCCATATCTCACTAGGAATAGAAAAAGGTTAGAGGATACCTAGTGTCTTAATGGTCTCACCCTTATTTTGTTAACACACAAAAAAATTTTTCCATAAATTTTTGAACATCTTCTTTCAATCCCTCCTAAAAGAAATCCCGCTTAACTCTATGATAAGTTTTCAAGAACCCAAAATGGCCACCTAGTGGAGAATAATGGAGCTATGAAAGAACATGGTTCTTAAGTGTAGATTTATTACACAAATATAACCTATATTTATACCACAATGTATCCCCCTTCCATATAAATTGTTCTAATATGGTTGGATTTTCCTAGATATTTTGAATGAGATTATGTGTTGTTTCATCTTTATGCCATTATTCACTTTCTTGATCTACCCAATATTCCTTTATTATAGAGATGAAACATAACAATGCTTCCATAGACTCATCCCTCCTAGATAGAGAATCATTGACCAAATTTCCCTTCCCTTTCTTATAAATAATCTCAAAGTCATACCCCAACATCTCTGTGACCCATTTTTTTGTTATTATGAAGATAGTCATTTCTCCAAGAAGTATTTCAAATTATCACAATTAATTTTGAACTTAAATTATCTACCCATCAAGTATGCTCTCCATTGTTTGAGTGCATGTAATATTGCCATAATTTCCTTATCATAGGTGGGTTTCAAAAAATTCTTTCCTTTTAGTTGTCGGCTCTCAAATGCTATGGTATGTCCTTCTTGTATGAGTACTTCTCCAATCCCATTTCTGAAGCATCACATTCAAATATGAAGGTCTTGGAGAAATCTAGAGTTTCCAATACTTGAGTGGTGTACATTTCCACCTTCAATTTTCAAATTCCCTATAAGCTTCCTCATTCAAGTGAAAGGAGTATTTCTTCAATAATTTTGTAAGGGATTCTACTATACTACCATAGTTTTTACAAGTATGCGATAATACCCCTGTGAGACCTAAGAAACCTCATAATTTCTGTAGTGTTCTTGAGACTTCCCATTCCACCTTGGATTAGATCTTGTGAGGGTCCACCTTAACACCTTCTTGAGAGATAATATGGCCCAAGTATTCCACTTCATGTACCCCAAGAGAATAATTTGAAGGCTTGGTGAAGACTACTAAAAGTTCAAAGCAAATATAAACTAACAAGACTAATATTACATATTCTATTAAAAAATATTTATGAATATAACAATAGTTACATCAATGATAAAATCTTAATGGAATGCTTGAAACAACTAACATGATATAAATCAATCCTAGCTAAAGCATGCCTACTTAATATGAATTGCTAACTAACATAGACCTAAATAGATCTAAGAGGGAAATCAAATTGGGTTTGTTGCTACTTCAAGAGAGGTGAGATGGTCTCTCCAAAAATGACTACAAGATCATATTGGATACCCATCTACTAACCCCATTGAAGATTGGAGGAAAAGATTGAGCTTGGCTCTTAATCATATTTGTTATATGATATGTAATTCAAAGCATGGTGTAAAGTTTAAAGGTATGTGGTTAGTAATTTTTATAGTTTTTCCTTTGAGGAAAACTTGCATCTTGGTGCATGTGGGACTAAAATCACAAAGTAGATTAAGGTTTGTTAATCCTGATTAAGGCTTGCTAATCATGATTAGTGAATTAACAAGTGATTAGGATGTGAGGAGCCTTAATCAACCACTTAGGGTCAATTAGGAGGCTAGGATAAGATTTTGAAGCCTTCTAAGATGTTGTGGAGGGAAATGGGGTGATTTTGAATGGCTGGAAGAGGGGTTTAAGCCAATAATAGGGTATATTGACCAAAAAAAGGGTAAAATAGGCTTAATTAGCTAATAATTGCTAATTGTCTATTCGGAAGAGGATTTTGACTTATGATGTGTCGTAAATTGGCATCCTGAATGTGAAAGAGGCTAGGTAATCAACAAAGCGTTGTTAATTAACCAAAATCGTAATAAAGGTTAGTTAATTAG
Organism: Taxus wallichiana var. yunnanensis; assembly: GCA_018340775.1. Taxonomy (NCBI): domain Eukaryota; kingdom Viridiplantae; phylum Streptophyta; class Pinopsida; order Cupressales; family Taxaceae; genus Taxus; species Taxus wallichiana. The sequence goes on from JADAXU010000134.1 coordinate 1,860,508, forward strand.
CAGAAATCACTAATTATAATGACAATGGTAAGAATGGTAATGAGTAGCGTGCTTTTAGCGGTTAGATTGCAAAAGTGGAATTTAGGTGTTTACATTTGCCCCTTTTTGAGGTGAAGTAAGTGACGTCACTTCAAACATAGTAGAAAAGCATAAGAAAGTAAAATTTTGAAGAAAAAATAGTAGAATTAAGGATTCCCCCTCGAGTGTCGATGGGGTGATAGAAGAAGTCAATCGATGATCAAAAATATGATTGAAATGAATAGAAGAAATAAGATAGGGATAAACATGATTGTTTATTGCCCCAGGTGTTTTGGAAGAAAATTAATAGTGAAATGACATGATAGTGGAGAATATAGGAATAAATATTACATCCAATCTTCAATAAGAAACTTTGTTTCATCATGTTGCCCCTATGATCTACATCATCAACCCTTATTAAAATAAACAAAAGTGTAAAATAACATGAAAAGCTATATTACTAACATTTGTTCATTGCTAAAAATGTGTAACTCCATGCAACATATATAATGCAACATACATAATGCAATGCAATACAAGAAAGTAAACTAACTAACCTAATAGTGAAATAAGTACAATCACATGTACTCAAACAAACAACATTCAAGACAATTGCACCAATGTTTTTGTTATCAAGCTCCAATTCCCGAATGTTCGTGTTTGAATGACAAGGGTTAAAAATGGTTCCCAAGAAAGGATACATGCGAGGGGAATAACGAAGGAAAAATAAGTCCCATAAAAGCATTCATGCACTATGACACAATCTCTTACAAATCATTGTTGCATGGGAGTACTGACATAGTAATCAATCCAATTTTGTTAATGGAGGTAGATCACAATGATCTGCAAGTTGTTTGAGACAAAAACAAATAAGAACTCGAGAAAGATATTTTTATAGGAAAAATTTCAATGTTTAAGGACAATGCATTTGATACAGGATTCAAATCTGCATGCATGCCTTTTACCATTTTTTGAATTTTTACAATTTTTTGGATTTTTAATGATTTTACCAATTTTTTTGGATTTTTGAAAAATTTTATCTTGCTTTGATTTTTAAAAATTTAGGGAAGAAAATATTTTAGAAGAAATAATAAAGTCATGGGACATCACCAAAATCTTATTTGGAAAGCAAAAATATACCCTAGAGTAGTAGAAAAGGTGTCCGAGAAGGAAAAACATGCTCCAACATAGTAAAAATGGGCAAAAAGTAATTATTTATTAAAAATAATCATTATGGCAAGTGCTATAAGAATTTAGAATAATCAAGACAATCTAGGGGTGCCTTAGGGTTGAGAGAAATGTTGTGGGGAGGTAAAACGGGTATATAAACCATGCCACAGGGGATAAAAACCATCGCAACAACTTCATTTACCACATACACTCACCATTTTACTACTGATTAAGCTTTGACCTACGAGAGGAAATGACGAGGGTGCAGAATCGGAAACACCACAAAGATTGCATGAGAGACTACATGAGACATCCCAGGGATGGTCTGAAGGTACACAAAGCCAAAATTTTCACCTTTGTCCTTTTGTAGCATTTAAATTACATTTATTAGGCATTAATTAGGGTATAAAAACCACATGAAAGTGTCAGTGTGGCCCTTGGGGTGCACATGTGTTCATGGGGGTGCACTAGTGATTAGATGCAAAGGAACATCCATGCTTTAGTGCCATAGAGGGTGTGCTCATGTAAATTTTTTAGAGAGGTGTATACGCTGCGTGTAGGTGCAAAGAAGGACGTGTTGGTTCCATGAGAGGTGCACTCATGCATGTTAGAGGGTTGGGAAAAAATAGCTCGTGTGGGCATGCAAATGTGGGAATTGATTCATAGAAGGGGGCGTTAGTGATTTAAGGGCATCGGCACTGTAGGGGGTGCACTAGTGTGAAGAAGTTACTTTGGAGTGACTTTAGAAGGAATAAGGGTTTTTAGGAAAACCTAGATGGTAGAATAGTAGAATTAGATAATAGAATAGAAGAATAAGATGATAGAATAAATGAATAAGATCATAAAAATTTATCTGGCTGACCTTGTAGGTGGATTTAGAGTGATTGGAGATGTGGGAAAGACATAGGAAGCTACGGGCTTATGAGGCGATATTTAGATGACTTGTACCAATTTTTCTTGGAGATCACACTAGAGGTGATTGGTCTCTCATGTGGCTTACATGCCACAAATTACCTTAGATCACAACCTTCTCATAGCCTTAGCTGAGATATGGCATAGTGAGAGTTAGATGATTCACCTTCGATGGGTGAGAAGAGCATTATGTTAGAGGATGTGTGGAAGATTTTACGAATTCCTATCTAGGGCTGGTTGATTACTTATGATGGCGGCCTAGAACGTATTTAGCATAGCGTAGACAAGATTTTTAGAGTGGTAGACATACCACATTGGGGTATGTCCATTGACATTAGCAGGTGTATGTCAAACCGGTGGATGGGATGGGTTGCCGTATTTTTGTTATATCTTCTCAAGCAGCATATTATTTCTGACAAGGCGGTGCTCGGTTTTCTTTGGGCCTCATTACGGTGATACATGGCCTCATCGAGGGAGAGGTTTATTTCTCGGGGATAATGTATATTATCTCACTTATATACGAGATGTTCACTTGATATCCTATAATGATTAGAAGACCGTGGGACCTTCCACAATGATTTAGATATGGGCATGGGATCATATCACCATTTGACACCTCGCATGAGCGTTGCGAGCATGGTCCCTCAACGATCCATCTATCATGGGTGAGTTTTAGACGAACATGATATTCGCAGCCATATAGGAGACACAAATTATTACAAGTGAAATTTTGATGAGGTATAACCTCATATGATTACATGCCAACCATATAGGTTATATTAATGGCCTCGGGATGTAAGAGAGTTTAGTATTGCAGGTATCAATCACTTTATTATTGGGAGTAGGAGCTATATCCTTGAGAGGTATAGAGTGGGTGGGTCGAATGATAGTTTGGTCTCACTTAGGGATTCCTAGTGATGAGATGTGGTATGTGTGAAAATACAAAGAGAGATTTCATATAGGGCCCTAGATCAGGATATGACGAGCTCACACTAGCTTCTTATAGGTGGCTCCATTTGATTGGGTGCCACGAGTACAAATAATGGATCCAAGGATGACCCCAAATTATGGAGGGTGGTATATGATATAGTCCTGCCACAGAGATTGACCATGCCATATGAGGTATTAGATGTAACAACATAGGGGGTACATGGTCCAAATCCTAGAGAACATGCTCAAGTAGGTGCAGTAGGTAGGGCCACGCAGTAGGGATACATATACAACTAGTTCAACAACAGGTACTAGTGCAACACCATATAGTGGTTCAACCATATGTACTGGCACCACAGATGCCCATTTAGGTTCCATTATGGGTATCCTTACATGCACCTCCATCTCCCCCACATGTGAATCCACCACATAGTCCACCCCGAGGTGGAGGAGATGGTGGAGGTGGAGAGTAGATGGAGGAGGATATATAGGTTGGTGGGCGGTTGACTACCTTGCAGCAACAACTAAAATAGGTTATAGGCCTACTGCTTCAGGCTACTACAGAGAGAGATCAAATTTACTTAGAGAGGGATCATATTACTATAGAATGGGATAAAATCAGGACTGAGAGAGATCAACTCAGGATAGATTGAGATCAGGTGGCTGCAGAGAGGGCACAACTGTAGGTTGAGAGGGACCATGATTTAGTAGGGAGAGTCTAGTTGCGGGAAGAGCTAGTGAGCGCAAGAGTGGAGTGCGATACACTACAAGAGTTGAGGTAATCCCTCGGGTGTACAACATTGGTAGTCCAGAGTGCCTTCTTGACATTCGAGGTGACCTACTACATGGTGCACTATTATGCGTGCCAAATGAAGACTACTAAAAGTTCAATACAAAGCTAAAGTAACAAGACTAACACAACATAGTCTATTAACAAATGATTTATGAATCTAATAGTAGTTACATCAATGATAAAATATTAATGGAATTCTTGGAACAACTAACATGATATAAATCAATCCTAGCTAAAGCATGCCTACTTAGTATGAATTTCTAACTAACATAGACCTAAGTATCATGCACCTATAACATAGAGCTAAACATCAACTACTTAGTATTTGGCATATATTTGATGTTTGTTTAAAAATTCTAAGACTCGTATTAACATGTTATAAATGTTTCTCCAATGATTCGTTGTAGATGAGCATATCGTCAAAAATACCAAGACAAAATTCCATAGGAATGGTCTAAATATTGAATTCTTTAAACTCTGAAATGTGGAGGGTGCATAAGTAAAACAAAAAGGCATCACTAGGAATTCATAATTCCCTTGATGATATCAGAAGGCTATCTTAGGAATATATTCTTTCTTTACTCTAATTTGGTGATACCTAGAACACAGATCTAGTTTTGTAAAATAAACTAGACCATGTAACTCATCTAATAAATCATCAATGAAAGGAATAGGAAAATTATCTTTGATAGTGTACTTGTTGAGTTCTCATTAGTTTGGAAACATGTGGCATATTCCATCCTTGTGGCACACCATCACCACAGAGTAGAATAAACACTCTGACTATGACGAATAATACCCATTTCCAATATTTCTTCCACCATCTTCTCCATCTCACTCTTTTGTACATATGGGTATCTATAAGGCTTGATGTTCGGGGGTCGGCTTCCTAGAATCAACTAAATGGCATGATCATTCTCTCTTTCAAGAGACAATCCTCTAGGATCCTTGAAGACAACTTCATGTTCATTAATAGCCTTCGAATATTGGGATGTAATCATCTGTCAATTGTAGTTGAAATTCCATGCGAGAAAAATCATGCTACAAAACATTTATCCCCATTTTTCAGAATATTCTAAATTTTGTGAGAACTAACCACCTGAGGAATTTTTTCCTGTAGTCCTCAAAGTTCAAACTATTTACCCTCAGAATGAAAGTACATGAAAAATTCCTAGAAATTTATCTTTACGGTGCCTGTTGGAGCCCAAATATGCACACGTGCCGAATCATAAACAATTCAAGATTTGAGACAACATGGGACTGTCTCTAAGTTGTGGGACTCGAACCGAGATAGACCTCTAGAGAAGGCCGACATCCTCTAATTCTTTCTAACACTAAACTACTCCTAGGAATCAAAATGAAACTATTTAAATCTACTCTAACTTTCCAAGGGACCTTGTGAGAAGGAGACACATAAAACATAAATCTAAAGTACAAAAGGTGATAACACAAAAATAAGGGGATGAATACTTAAGAAAGAGTGAAAATGGGAGAGAATGATGATGAGGATGACTAAAAATATCCACACATTAAAATCATGTTCAAAATTCCACTTTCATGATGCACAATAGACACATAGACCTTTGAAATAACATATACAACACACCTGCGAATGAATGAGAGGAAAGAGAATGCAATAAAACAATATCTAAGGCCGAAATGAGCCACAAAACCAAATATTTTATTTCTTAAAGATCATGCACACATCATCAAGAATCTTGAAGGAAGATGAATTTTTTTACATAGATATAGCCCAAGGCATGTGAATCTTAGAACAATTATGCAACATAAAATGATTCCCTTGTATTCCCAAAGTATCTAACATTAAAACAAGGCATTACTTTCCAATATATAGAAAATAGAAGGAGAGAAGAAGAAAAGAGATGGAAATTTGAATTTCCCTTCCACCAACCGACCAACATCATTTAATTTTCTGAAAAATAATTGATTATCTCTATACTTCCACCTCCCCACATCATTTACCTTGATAAAAAAGGAACAATGCCCATACTACATTTATTTTTGGTTGTTGAGCCGTTTTAAGTAGACCTTTTGTGTGTTTGGGGAGTTTTCCTTTACTTCGCCCACCTAAATTTATGAAATCCAATTTTTTTGCATGGAGAAGGTTAAGATTTCTTCAAATAATATCATATTTGAAAAGATCAAATCATTAGATTGAAATTCATGTTCATTTTAGTAATTTTCAGAAAATTGTTGTTTTCCTTTGATACGTGTGTTTTTGTTTCAATTCCATGTGGTTTTATGCCTCCATGGATTTATCTCCCATTTCATGGTTCTACCAACTTCTCCACTTTACTCTGTGGCACTAATATGGTGTGGCCTCATCTTGACATCTGCGGACTTCCTATTTTTCACCCAATGGATTTTTTATTCACTTTATTATACGGTTTTAGGCCTCTGTGGCTTTACCTTGATCTCTTCAAAGACATGTTTAAAATGTCTCTGCAGATTTGTTTCTTTCACCCCATGACTTTTACCTTGATCTCCGCAACATTATTAAACCCTTCCACGGTCCTCATTCCCAACCTGTAGCTCTTCAAGTTCAATTTTTGCAAGAGTGTAAAAATAGTCAACATTTTTGGTGACTCATATGGGGGTCATATGCCTACTAGATGAGATGATTAGTAGCCTTAACATCTATTGGGCATGGAATCAACTTGAAGTTTCCTTAGTTTGATTTAGTTGTTCTACATTTTATTTTTGAGGTGACTACAACTTATCCCTAATTTTGACCTCCTTCCTATTAGCAACAATCTAGAGACACAATGGGATTATGCACAAGAACATCTCCGATAAATAAAATCGTGTGGAGAACTTAGGGAAAGAAACGTACACTACCAACAATACAATATGCTAAAATAACTTAGAGGAATTGAAATTCTAGTCTACTATACACAAGATGCAAAGAAGTATCTTAATGGGAAGGTTTAATATGAATCCCATTGACCAGGATTGGAAGCATGCTTCTATCAATTTGAGACAACTCAAATGTGTTATCTACATTGTAAGATGCGATGATATATGGTCCACTCCAAATAACATCAAATTTTGAGTGTATCCCTGGTTTATCTCTATCCGCGTCCCACTTCAAAGTGATATCTCCAACTTTGTATGTCGATATCTATCTTTCATGTAAAACCACTATCTATTTGACACCCGATGTTATTCCATCCGATCAAGGTGACATTCCTTTTTCCTCTAATTGTAGCAATTATTTGATTCTAATTTCCCTTTGATTTGTGCCTTCAAATTAAAGTTGTTGAGCTAATTCAAATGCAGAAACTCAAGTGATAATGGAAAAATTTCTTCTTTACCATATACCATTTTATAGTGAGAAGTGCCAATTTCCTTCTTCATTGTTACCTTGTCCACCCAAAGAGAATTTTCCACCTTTGTGTGCCACTATGTTTGATTGATGTCCATTATCCTCTTCATGATTCTCGCCAATCCATTACCTTAGGGGTAATAATTGGAAGAAGTTTTTAGATAAATCCCAAGTCCGAAAGCCCAACTAGAAATCTTGGATCCCATAAAAGTTTTAGCATTATCAGAAATGATGGCCCGAGGGATGCCAAACCTTGTAACAATTTCTTTAATAAATTCTAGGATGAATATTTTAGTGAGCTTCCTTCAATGGTGTATCTTAGTCCACTGGTGAAATAGTATATGGCTGTAAGAACCCATTTACAAACATTGCTAGATGGGGGATTGATCATACCAATTAATTCAAGACCCCACTACGTAAATGGATGATCTTCTTGAATTGGATGAAGTGGCAGGGCTGCCAATATTTTATTTCTAGTAAGGAACACAAATTCTTTACATTTCCTAACCCACCCGAGAGTAGCCACAAACAATGTAGGCTAGAAATACCCTACTTTTATGAACTTCATGGTTGTAGCTTTAGTAGAGAAATTCCCACCCAAGAAACCATCATAGAACTCGGTCTAGAACCTTGTCACATTATTCTCCTTAAATGCACCTGAGAAACACTCCATCAATATTCCTTTTGAAAAGGACACCATTAACTAATGCGTAAGGAATAGATCATAACCTCAAATGTCTTCTCTTTGATTTGTTCAAACCCATAGGTTATGCACTAATAGACAAGAACTTACTCATTTCAGTAATCGAGCTACTATCATTGAATACACTCATTTCATCTTGATGCCATTCAACATCATATATTAGCTAATTATTTGGGGTTACTTCATTCATGAGGATGGTCTCTTGAGATTCCACAACATCTAGGGTCAGTTGCTCGCAAAGTGCTCTTCCTCTTACCAATTTTTTGGCCTTAATGGTCACATCACACTCCATGATTTTAGTTACTCATACAACTCATTTATCACTGATCTCTTCTCCCATGATGAAGTCTCTAACGCTGGAATGTAATATTAGAACCTTTACGAGGTTAGCAACAATCATAATCTTGAATTTCTTCAAGGCTCTCATAATGGAAAACACTTGTTTTTCAATGTGATTGTACTTGAGATCATAATTCTTCATCATTTGACTAAAAAATACCATAGGATGCTCCATTCCTTGATCATTGAGTTGTGTCAAAACTATAACTATACTAGATTCTACCCCATGAGCATATAGAATGAAATCCTTGGTATAATATGGATTAATCAATGTTGGGGCTTGAGAAATATCTTGTTTTATCTTTTCAAATCTATCCTTCCCTTTTATAGTCCACTTGAATGTTGCATCCCTTTTTAGCATGAGAGTAATAGGTCTTACCAGACCCATGAAGTTAGGGATGAAGCACCTAACAAAGTTAATTTTACCAAGGAATGAACACAAAGCCTTCTTGTGAGATGGAAAGGAAAGAGCTGCAATATTTGCAATTCTTTCTGGATCAATGACATTACCTTATTTTGATACAATATGCCCCAATAGTTTTCCTCTAGGGATTGTAAAGTTGCACTTCTTAGGATTAAGAGATACACCAAAATTGATGCATCTTTCAAATACTTTCTTCAAGTGCTTCATGTGATCCGTGCTCTTCTTGGAGAAAATAGTAATGTCATCTAGGTAAACCAATATCAATTGATTTATATATCCTTTGAAATCAATATACATTTCTCTTTTGAAGGTAACACCTATATTTGATAAGCTAAAAGGCATATTTTGATAAGAAAACATTCCCATTTGGTGGTGAATTTGGTTTTATACCGATCCTCTTCTTTCAATTTGATTTGGTTAAAACCACAATAGCCATCAAGCATGGAGAATCTCTTAGCTCCTTCTACTATTTGCAAAATCTGGTCCATGGAGGGAAAAGGATAGTGATCCTTGAGAGTTTCTTTGTTCAAATCCCTAAAATATACATAGAGCCATATTTCAGCATTTTTATTCCTTAGCAGAACCATATTTTCCACCCAAGTAGAATACTTGATTGGAAAAATTATTTTGGCCTCAATGATTTTGGAAAGCTCCTTTCTCATGAGGGTTTCAATCTTGAGGTTGACTAGCCTGCATTTGCTGTCTAATTGTCTTGTTGTTAGAATCAAGATCAATGGAATGCTGGACTATATATGAATTAAATTCTTGTAAATCTTCATAGTCCCATAAAAACACATCATTGAACTTATGACACAAGGAAACAAAAGTTTTCTTATCACTTTTATCGCATACCTTCCCAAGTAGAAGTTCCTTTCCTGGAACAATCAAAACCTATTGAAAATCTTCCTTCTTTTCCATCATGTTATTTTCCAATCATTTGAGCTCATCATCCGGACTGAAAATATGCTCCAAAGTGACCAATCCCTTTGGTAACTTGTTTGTTCTTAGTTGAATAATATGATCCCCATATACTTCCTGCAAATCATCTTACATCTTTGAGGAGAACTCTGCCTCATTTTGGATGAGATGCACCATTTTCTCATCACTTTTAAATACATTCCAATAGGATTGGTTTTCGGAATAGATGTCCTAACAACCATCATGATATTTTGGGAATTCCCTTTGATCAAATCCTTAACAGGTGAGAATTGAGAGCCAAGAGCCGCCATTTGGTCTACATCTTTGTTTAACTTTCAGTCAAAAACTATAGGTTAATGACATCAAAGCTTTCTAAATAATCCCGGACTATATATTTGTAAGCTTTCAACAACTTTTCTTGGTATCACACTTTTCCTTGACTTGGTAAATGACCAATTCGGTGTCTCCAAAACTTGCAACTCCTTGATTTTTATTTTTCCACGATCAAGATACCATGCACTAAAGGTTCATATGCCGCCACATTATTAGAATGTGAAAATTACAGTATGTGAGAGAATAATAAATTCTTATTGCATGGAGAAATAAGCATGACATCTACCCCAAATCCATTTCTTCTTCTTGAACCATCAAAGAACATCTGCCATAGTCCAGAAGTACTTTCCTTTTCTTGTTTGAATGTAGCAGGTATCAAACATTATTCCTAGAGAATGTAAAAAGTTCCTAGACTAGTCTCAAAATTTTTGAGCTCTTCATCATAAAAATCAAACTTATGATCTCTCTCAGCCCATTCATCTAGCAAAAATCAGACATAGAAAGGGGAATGACCTTTTCCTTAGGAGGCTGAGTCTTGCTCATTTCAGTCTTGTATTAACAAATTTTATTGGATAAGAGTGGGGGTCATACAACTCAATATGATAAGAAAATATGGGCTCAAATTGTATTGTGAATCAGGTACCATATATGGTTTTCAAAAGCATGTGAGTCTAGTTTGAGGATAAATAGTAACCTACTTTAGTAGTGAAGTCTCTCGATAGACATATGACAAACATAAGAGGTAAGTTGATGACTGAAATTTCATGAACTATAGTGAGGCTTGGACATGCATGAAATGTCAAGTCAAGGTGTTTTGTTACACCCAAGACATTCACAATTGATCCATCAAGTTGTAAAAATCCCTAAATACAAGACTGTATTCGAGACCTTGGATATCAACAATTTTCTTGGGCATTACAAAGGTACTAGCCCCTGAATCAACCATACAGTTATGAACTAGGCATTTACCCATGATTAATGACATGTAAAAGGGTGGGGTTTTGACCATGTTACTTGATCATTCTTTTCTTGACAGACATGAACTGCGGCATGAGCCTTTTGCATCATCGAATCTATTGGAGGAAATTTATTGAGGGATTCACATAGGATATCCCACTATGATGGGATAGTAAGTGCATCCCACATTGAAATGTTGAAACTATTTTCTTCATTTTATCAACAATATAAAAAAAAACCCATAGAATTATGCATCTGCGGCATGCTACCTTTTTTCTTCTGTTGTTGTGGCATTTGATTTGGTGGCTTTAGATGAACAATAACTTATTTGTCCACAAATTTAACCAGGGAGCTTAGGTAGTTTGCTTTTGTTTATCGTGGCTTCAAATTCCTTATCCACGACATCGGTTTGATCCACAAAATGTGAAGACTGTGAATCCTGCATCCTTTTCTTGTGTTTTTTATTATCAATAATGCTGATTGATGATCTTTTAGAACTTCTTGACACTTGGTTAACCACACAAAAATCTATTAGGATTATACCGGTTATGCAGATTAAAAAGTATACAATGAATAATGTATAAAACATAAAATAGAAATGAATGTAATAAAATAGAGACAGATTTAACGTGGTTCACCCAAAATGGGATATGTCCACCAGAAACAACCAATCCTTTTATTTAGTCCAACAAAACTCTCTCTCATAGTGTCGTTACCAATGCAATGAGCCTCATACATTATGAACCTTAAAGATATTAGGGTTTTTATGATTTTTGGGAAACATATAAAATAACCTGTTAGATCTACGTGACCTACTAAGGAATGTTCTAAATTTCACAATGCATAAATACATCTAAAATGTAGCTTTTGGGTGCTACCCCTGAACCCCCATAGGGCGCGTAGCCCCGGACCCCCACTAGGGGACAGTCCCCAGACCTCGCAAGGAGGATGAATACCCCCTTGTAACCCCCATCGCTATCAAGATCCACAACCAACAATCTCCTTCTTGGAGACTGATTACTGCAACTCCACCACTACGACCTCGCTTGGACTTTTCTTCTTGGCTTGTTTCTTCCACTTCAAGATCAATCTTGAAGACCCACATAAGTTGAATTTAAATCCAAATTCTCTTTTTTCATTGGATTATTAAGCATATCAGCAGGATTATCATATGTATGAATCTTCACCAAATCAAGTTTCCCATCCTCCAACACCTGTTGTATGAAGTGATATCTTAGCTGAATGTGTTTGGTTATGGAATGGAAGGCCGAGTTATTTGCTAGGTGAATTACACTTTGACTATCACTGTGTAACTTACAATCCCCTTGCTCCTTACCCAACTCCTCCATGAACCTACTCATCCATAAAATTTCCTTACTTTCCTCAATCACTGCAACATATTCTACCTCTATAGTAGACAGGGCAACTACCTTTTGCAACTTTGAGATCCAACTCACTGCCACACCACCAACTGTAAACACGTATCCAGTAGTGCTCCTCCTGCTATCCACATCTCCTGCCATATCTAAATCCACAAATCCATGTAAAGTATAATATGACCCTCTAAAGCACAAGTGCCTACTACTGGTCCCTCTCAAGTACTTGAGAATCCACTGGACTGCCTTCCAGTGTGCTTTACCTGGATTTTCCATATACCTGCTAACAAATCCCACTGCTTGGGCAATGTATGGCACAGTACAAACCATATCATACATGAGGCTCCCAATCGCTTTGAAGAATAAGGATCCGTGTCATATAATATTTTTCCTCTTGTGTTATTAGACATTTATCTTTACTTAATCTAAAAGGCTCACCAATGGTGTACTAACTAGTTTCGCATTCTACATCCGAAACATCTCTAACACCTTTTCTACATAGTGCTCTGAAAATTTTTTTTTTTTTTTTCTGTCCCTCTTGATTTACATACCAAGGATTTTAGTTTTTGCACCCAAATCCTTCATTGCAAATATTTTTCTAAGATTTTCCTTAAGCTTTGCAATGTCTCGCATATTAGACCTCGCTAGATGCATATCGTCTACATATAATGAGAGGAAAAATGCTGCTCCCACTATTTTACCATTTAAAGTACACACAACGATCTGATTTACATCTAGTAAAGCCATGCTCACACATAAAACTAGAAAACCTTAGATACCATTGTCGGGGATCTTTCTTGAGCCCATATAGGCTCTTCTTCAAACTATAAACCAATTTCTCCTTACCCTTCACTTCATACCCAAGTGGTTGCTACATATAAATTTCCTCCTCCAAGTCACCATGGAGAAATGCCATCTTGACATAAAGTTGCTCTAAGTGTAAATCTTGAACAGAAACTAAACTTAATACAATACGAATGAAGGACATCTTTACAACAGGGGAAAAAATTTCATCAAAATTGATACCTTTATTTTGTTCATACCCCTTCACTACAAGCCTTACTTTGTACCTTTTTCATCCACCTTCTTCTTCTTTTACATGGTAGACCAATTTTTTTTGTAGTAATCTCTTCCCAGTCGGAAATTTGACTAAATCCCATGTTTGGTTATTTTCCAGGGAGTCCATCTCCTCATTCATGCTAAGCTCCCACACCTAATTGGATTCCATCTGCATTACCTCATCAAATCTCTCTAGCTCACCACTATCTATTAGTAACAAATAATACAAAGTAGGGGAAAATATTTCTAGAGGTCTACTAATACGTTGTGACCTTCTTACCAAAGATGGGGGTGTCACGGGATCATTATTTTCTTGCTGCTCATTTTCTTGAATTTCTGACAGAGGTGCCGATGCCGACACTAGTTGTCATGCTCAACCTACAAAACTATCAACCTTGGTACCTGTAGGTGGATATTTTCCACCGAGAGTTCATTTTTAGGAGCTATATCCTCAACCAATTCTTCCTTGGGATTTTTTTCATCATATACCTGATCCCTGTATATTCTATTTTCACACCAAAAACATCATGAATCCTAATTATCTTAGATTCATCTAGATCCCAAAACCGAAATCCATAATCACCATTGGAGCCATAGCCTATGAATGTACAACATTTGGATTTTGAATCCAATTTCTTCTTGTTTTCTTTATTAACATGCACAAATGCCTCTGAACCAAATACTCTTAAAAATGAAAGGTCTACCTCTGTCTTGCTCTAGGATTCTTTGGGAATTCCTCCATCTAGTGCACTTGAAGGCCCATGGTTGATTAAGTACACAATAGTATCTATGACCTCTTCCCAAAACTAAAGAGGCATCCTCGCGTGTAATCTCATTGACCGTGCATGCTCCATTATTGTTCTATTCATCCTCTCACTAACACCATCTTGTTGCAGAGTCACGGGAATTGTTTTCTCTCTATGAATCCCGTTCAAGGAACAATAATCATCAAATTTCTACTTTGTAATACTCACCACCATTATTAGATCTAAAACATTTCAATTTAAAACCACATTGATTCTCAAAGCAATTGCTTTCCATTTCTTAAATTTATCAACGACATCGGACTTACGCTTAATGCAATATACACAAACTTTTCTTGTGGCATCATCTATGAATGTACATAGTATAGAGAACCAACATGAGATGCAACATGGGCTGCACCCCACACATATGTATGAACTAGCTCCAAATGTTTCTCTTTCTTGGTATTCCCTGCCTTGAGAAATCCAACTCTTTTCTATTTCCCAAAATGCAATTCTCACACAACTCTAAGTCCAATTGCTTAAAAGTGAAAGCTTACCTTTTCCCTGTAGAATTTTCATGCCCTTCTCACTCATATGTCCCAATTTACTGTGCCACATGCTGACATCCTCATCTGAAGTATACAATATGATAGAAGAATTAGATATACAAGTAGACAAATGAAGAGTGCCTACTTTCTTACCCTGTGCCACTACCAAGGAACCCTTGGAAACCTTCTAAGAATCTAAAGTGAATGTGACTGTGCAACCTTCACCACCCAACTATCCTATAGAGATGAGATTTCTCCTGAGGCTAGGTACATGCCTCACGTATCTCAATATCCATCTATTTCCATTCTATAATTTTAGGTGTACATTTCCCTTCCCGAAAACTGTTGCATGGCTCATCATCACCCAAATAAACCTGTCCAAAATTTCCTTGGACATACTCTTTAAAATAGCCCTTATCAGGGGTTGCATGGAAAGAGGAACCTAAATCTATTACCCAAGATTCTACTCTAGTATTAAGAGAAAGTATAAGAGCATCATGAACAATATTACCTATCAGATTTTCCTCTTTAATACCTTCAGGATGGTTTTCTTTTTTTCCTTTGAACCAACAATCCTTTTTAGCATGTCCTCTCTTTCCACAGTTCTAGCAAGTAATGCCTCTACTCCTAGATTTGGATCTTCCCATATTCGATTTAGATCTCCCACGAGCCTTACTCTTTGATTTCTCCTTGCTCCTCCCTCTACTCTCCATATTCAACACATTTCCAGAAGAATAATTTTTCCCTGTACTTTTCCTACACATTTCCTCATTTAAAATGACATTGACTACATCTTCAAATTTAAGAGAAGTAGATGATGTATTACTAACTGCCATTACTAAGTTGTCCCAACTTTCTGGCAAAGAACATAGGAATAATAATGCTCTAACCTCCTCATCAAATGGGATATTAACTGAATCTAATTGATTTATAATAGTGTGGAAATCATTAAGATGGTTAGATATAGATCCACATTCTTGCATTTGTATATTAAACAATCTTTTCATCAAATAAACTTTATTGGATGCACTAGGTGTTTCATATAAATTAGCTAGGGTTTTCATCAACTCTACTGTACTCTTTGCCTATGATAAATTTGAAGCTACAGACAATTCCAGACTCAATTAAATTGCATTGAGAGCCTTCTTGTCCAGAACCTTCCACTCCTCATCAGACATGATTGAGGGTTTTGCTTCTTCACCTCCCAATGGTAGGTATAGATCCTTTTGATATAGGTAATATTCCACCTACATTTTCCATAGCTGGAAATTTTGATTGTCAAACTTCTCAACTCTGAACTTATTCTCCTTAGCCATTGCTTTGCTTCTCCCACTCAAACATAAATCCCTCTGTGAGTATACTACCAACAAATAAATATCAAATGTGCTCTGATACTAGTTATTAGGATTATACCAATTGTACAGATTAACAAACATGCAATGAATAATACAAAAATGTAAAACAAAAATAAATGCAATATTTAACAAAGACACACATTTAACGTGGTTCACCCAAAATGGGCTACATCTACCGAAACAACCAATCCTTTTATTCAATCCAGCAAAATCTCTCTCACGGTCGTGACTAATGCAATGAGCCTCATACATTACGAATCTTTAAAGATATTAGGGTTTTTATCATTTTGGGAACATATAAAGCGCCCATTAGATGTGTGACCTAATAAGGAATGGTCCAGATTTCACAATGCATAAATACATATAAAATTTGGATTTTGATGAATGCGCCCTTGAACCCCCTCGTTAAGGGGGCCACCCCCTCCGTACCCGCAAGGGGGTGAATCCTCCTTCTGACCCCCATCGCTATCGGGCTCCATAACCAAAAAAATCCTTAGTTCAAAGAACATAAGGTTTGTATCATTTTTGGTTTCTTGGCTTACTTCCACGATCAGATTTGGTGCCTCTAGGAATGGTTCCCATTTTTTGAAAGACCATGCACCATGTAGGCTTGAAGGTGCATTTCCATCTCACAACCAAGTTGGTTATGTAACATATTACATGAAAAACACCACTCTATTTCTTGTGCTAAATTATTTTGCAGAGGGACTAAATCCTAGCTTAAACTAAGAGTAGGAAGTGCTTGCAGAAGAGGGATTGTTTCTAATGGAAGAGGAGCACTTTGAGTCTTCCATCTATTATTTTTCTAGTTTTATGCATATCTTTGATTAGGCTGTTGATTTTTCCATGGTTGATATCCCTGATTAGAAGATTATCCTTGATTTTAATAATTCTTATATGATTGGGCTTCTTGTTTCTCTAGGGATATAACTTTGTTTGTTAAATTTATAATCAAATCCTTCATTTATTCATCCTCCTTTTGTTGGGAAAGATTTTGTGAGGTGGAAGCAATCGTTTGTGGATTTGGCTCAAGGATAGGAGCAATAAAAGGTTGAGAAGCTTTAGGTAGGTCTAGATATAGTGGAATGGATAGTCTAGGAGATAATTTCATAGCTTGTATTAAACTATTTTCAGATATGATTGTAATTGCATAAGAAACCAGCAGAGTTTTTCCTCCCATAGATTGTATCATAACAGATATATCAAAGTTAGGAGATTTTAAAAAGTAAAGAAAGGCACCTTTTTCTGTAGGTCTCACAAGAGTTGGAATCTGTCCCAAGTTCTCTAGAATTTGAAGTTGAAATCCACCATTTTCTCATTAGGTGCTCTCTTGATTGTAGTTAACTTCTCCAAAAGAGATAAGTTGTCTACCCCTAGGCTTCGAACCATTGCAAAGTTTTTCCTTTAAGTGATGAAGCTAAAAGTTTAAGCGCCATGTTCATCTCACAATCTCATGGATAACATAGACATTTGAAATATCTTGAATGTGGTCAATCTGGAGTAGTGTGATTTTCTCTGTAAAATATGGGATATTTTTCAAGGCTGCTACTGGAATAGGATTTTGGGCACTTAAGGAGAGCGGAATGCTGCCTATGAAATTTACAAACAGATTTTGTTGTTCATGAGCCATTCTGATAGGTATGAGAACTCTTGTTGATTGAAATAAGGGCATGCCAAGAGAAGGTGTTGAAAGATTTTGATTTATAGGAGATGGGGATCTTTGAATATGTCTTCCTCTTACGCCTCGCATGGGGATAACTAAAAATACTCAAATACACATTCTTCTCATATTATCAACCATGTTTGGAACCTTCTCATGAATTAGGGACAATTAGATTACCAAGTACTACGAAAACAATAGATATTTTTAATAGATTTCCTAGATGTGTTACTGCAAAGCCTCCAAAGGCTAGAGCTTCACCAATATACACATCAAAACTTGATAAAACTAGAAATATAAATTTCAAAGGTTCCACCAGTGTGTCGAAACTATTGGAGCTCAAATATGCACTCATTCCCAAATCATAAAAAATTTGGGATTTGAGACAACATGGGACTACCTCCAAGATTAGGGACTTGAACTGAGATAGACCCTCGAAGAAGGCTAACTTCCTCTACTTACTTCTAATGCTAAACTACTCATACAAATCAAAACAAAACTATTTAACTCTACTCTAAATTTCCAAAGGAACAAGGTGATAAAGAGATGCATAAAACCTAAACCTAAACTAGAGATGGTGATAACACCAAAATAAGGGGATGTATACCTAAGCAAGAGTGAAAATGGGAGATAACGATGATAAACACTAAAATGAAAGCAACCAATCAAAATTGTGTTTAGAGTTCCACTTTCACAATGCACAATAGACATAAACCTCTGTAATAACACATACAACACACCTGTGAACGAATGAGAGGAAAGAGAATGCAATAAAACAATAACTAAGGCCAAAAAGATCCACAAAACCAAATATTTTATTGCTTAAATATCATGCATAGATAATCACGATACAAGAGGAAGATGCAAAACATTTATAGAGATATAGCCCAAGAAATGCGAATCTTAGAACACTTGTGCAACATAAAATGATGCCCTCATATTCCCAAAGTATCGAAAATTAAAAAGGCATCACTTTATAATATATAGAAAAACAAAAGAGAGAGAAAAAAGAGAGGCAAATTTGAATTCCCCTTCCACTAGCCAACCACCTTCATTTAATTTTCTGAAAATATCTGATTATCTCTAAAATTCTACCTCCCCACACCATTTACCTTGCTGAAGAAGGAATGACACCCATATTGCATTTAATTTTGGTGGTTGAGCCATTATGAGTAGACCTTTTGCATTTTTGGGAGTTTTCCTTTACTTCGCTTACCTAAATTTATGAAATTTGATTTTGTTGCATGGAGAAGGTTAAGATTTCTTAAAATAATATCATATTTGTATAGATCAAATCATTAGATTGAAATTCATGTTCATTTTAGTAATCCATAGAAAATTGTTACTTTCCTTTGATACGTGGATTTTCTGTTTTAGTTCCACATGGTTTTATGCCTCCATGGATTTATCTCCTATTCCGTGACTCTACCAACTTCTCCATTTTACTCCAGGACATTGATATGGTACAACCTCATATTGACCTCTATGGACTACCTATTTTTCACCCCACATATTTTTTATTCACTTTGTTTTGTGGCTTTAGGCCTCCGTGACTTTACCTTGATCTCAACGACATGCTTAAAATGTACATGATTTGTTTCTTTCACCCCACAACTTTACCTTGATCTCCACAGCACACTTAAATCCTTCCATGGTCCTCATTCCCAACCCGCAACTCTTCAAGTTGTTTAATTTTCAAAAGGGTGCAAAAATAGTTAGCAATTCCCAAAGTTATGAGCCACTAGACACCTAAGACAATATCAACTCCACCCATGGGAATAGAAAACATCGTAGATTACAATATGTATTCACCCATCATAAGTATGATTTTACGAAATTTACCTAAACATTGGGTGTGCCACCATCTCGCTATTATTACTTGAAATTCAAGTGCTAGGTAGATAAAACAATTTATTCTTGTTGCCATCTTATGATTGATGAAATTATGTGTGTTCCCTAAATCAATCAATATTGTCACCTTCTGCTTCTTAAGATAACCCACGACTGAAGGGTTTGTGGAGTATTAATACCTAATAGAGCATGACATGAGATAGTGGGTTGGGGATCTTCATATTATTCCTCTAATTTTTCCACTTCCTCACTTGATGTTTCCTCATATTCTTCCTCATCACTAGTCCCTTCAATGTAGAATAATTTTTTCTCAAAACATTTATGATTTGGTCCATATTTGCTATCATAGTTAAAACATGACCCTTTTTCTCTTTTTTCTTTAATTTATTGAGGTATCATCCTAATTGTTCAAGGGTATCATGGAGGCAAGGTGCTACAATATTTTATGTTAGAGAAGGACTACCTTCTATTGGAAAGAAAATTTTCATTTTCCTACGCACCATGATAATAGAATCAGAAACCTTAAGTGGATTAAACATGTGCACCTCATGCCCAATATGAGTCTTAAGACCACCAAGAAACAGGTCATTTAAATACTCTTCTATAATATACTCCACATGTAAGGAAATGTTTTGGAATTGATGAAATACTCGTTAATTCAACATGTTTTTCATATATTTTCTAATTGGCTGAAGTAATTCTATGAAACACTAGAACTATAGTGTAATTGAAGCTCTTCACTAAAAACTATTCATGTGAAATTTAGACCATTCTTATACCTTTGATATTATAACCAATGATACCAAAAATTGGTTATGTTATAGATATAAGGATGTTACGGTTACCTTTTGTGCCGATGGGATCTGATGAAGATCAAAGAAATTATCCATTTTGGTAATCCAATTGAGCAGATCCTTTCCATCTAATTTATGCATTTCCACTTTTGGAACAATGCCCCACCATTGATGAGGAGACCCACCTAAATGTGTAAAGTAGCCTCCTAGGTTGAAGTGATTTGGACTTGTGTGAGTATTGCTAGAGGAACCCATATGATTGGAATTCGAGTTATGTTTGAAAGAGAAAACAACAGCTCTCTATCCATGCTTGAAAGTCCATCGAAGTTCGCCCCTAAGAATACCTTTTAGATGAAGAAGCACATTATTAAGGTCATCCTTACTATATTATTTACCCTTTCTTGAAGTCGATGACCACCTCGGATACTCCAAAACCAAAAGATTCTAAATCCATATCTTTTTATTTGGGTTCATTCCTAGAGTTGTTTAACCTTTCCCTTGGCCTCAGGTTGATCTACCGGTCATGATCTAGGGTTTAGGACTCGAGGTAGAAAAACAGGGGAAAATTTTTATGTTTTGGGGTTTTGTAAATTTATTGGATGAATAGAGAAAATAATAAAAAAACCCTAGCTAATTTTTGGAAAGCTTTCAAAAAATATAAGAAACTTAGAAAAATTCCAAAAATTTCACCCTTCGTAGCTGAATTAGGAAAAAACATAAAACCGCTATAAATTTTACAAAAAAGTAAAAAATGCTTAAAATTTGGAGAGGAGCTTACTTGACTAATTTCGCCACACCAAAAAAAATTACAAAAAAATTAGTTACCAATTTTGAGATATAGCCTAACCTTCACAATTAGGGTTTGACACAACGCTAACCAAGATCAAACTTTGATACAAATTGTAATGAAATTAATTTTATAAATTCAATTATGAGTAGGAATATAACACCAAAGAACACACGATTATAGATAAATTATCTCAATATGCAAGTAGAATAGTTTAGCCACTTCAAGGGGGAAACCTCCAAACCATACAATAAGACTCAAATGCTCAATATGATGATCAACTAATACCTACTAACCCCTATATATACTATACCAATGCTATGGACATCACCAAGGACAACCCACTAATGATAATATAGCATATATGAAATAGATACATCATGACAAGAAGTTATGATAGCCATAGGTTGGCTATATACATCTAATGTAAGACATAAGATTAAGGTTATAATAACCATGAACCTCAATAACAGAGGGCTAGAAAAACACATGATATGAAGAGAGGTAGAGGTCATAGAGGATTTGGATTGGGTAGAGATAAGAGCTAGGGAAGTCAGCGGGTATAGCCAACCCATACGAGAATAGTATGCCGATTTGGACCAGCCAGTTTGGTACACCAAAGCACAAGTGGGACGCCTACGCAAAGAGGAAAAGTAGGTTGTTTTATTTGTGGTGCCCCTAACCACTACATTCATTTGTGTCCACATAAACCCAACACAGGTTTATAGGTAGAGAGCCCCTATTTTAGAGAAGACAATGACAGACGTGGGATGTGCTCATTGTGTCTAGGCATTAGTGGATAAATGTCGGGCCAAACATCGAGGCCACGATTATTGAGACTACAAGTACTATCGGGGTATTTTGTAAGTAATAATTTTTGACTTAGGAGCATTATATTTCTTTATATCACCATCTATAGTGAACCAATATGGGCTAGCAGTAGCTAGGTAGCTAGATAGTTAGCAAGTTGAGTTGTCCTCTTGGGCCAAAATCACAATGGATACCTACTTGGAGAGTTGTGTACTCAATTTGGGAGTATTATCCACTACCTTGGAACTTAGAGTGTTACCTTTAGTATCATACGAGGTTTTTTTGGGCATGAATTGGCTTGAGTCTCATCATGAAAAATTAAATTATAGAATTAAGGTCATTGAGTGTCGGGATGACCTTGCGCAATTATGTTGAAATTTCGGGATACGAGAGGCCTATTTCCTTGCGTATGATCTTGGATAAGAAAATCAGGAAGATAATGCATAATAATTGTCAAATATTTGTGATTATGATTAGTGATCAATCAAAGGATAATCCAGATCATTCAACTCTGGATGAGTATGTTGTATTGAGAGGGTTGAAGATGTGTTTTTGAGCGAGTTTCTAGGTTTACCACCACATAGAATGGTGGATTTCACAATAGACCTAGTACTAAGGGCAACACAAGTTTCTCAAGAACCTTATTGGATGATGACTATAGAGATCCATGAGCTCAAGATTTAACTAGAGGAATTGTTGGAGAATGGCCTTGTTCTCCCTAGTGTGTATCCCTAGGGTGCACCAGTGATTTTTTTTGGAAGAAAGATAGTTTTCTTAGACTTTTTGTTGATTTCAAATAGCTTGATAATGTGATGGTGAAGAAATGGTATCCACTTATGAGGATTGCTTACTTGTTTGATCAGATGAGGTGTTTCAAAGTGTTCTCCAAGATTGATCTCAAGTCAGGATACCACCAGTTGTGCATTGCATATGTAGGCATTCAAAAACAAATTTCTACACTCCATATGGACATGATGAGCTCAATGTTATACCTTTTGGTTTGACCAATGCTCCAGCTATTTTCATGAGCCTCATGAATGGGGTTTTAGGACCTTTTTGGACCATTTTGTCTTAGTGTTTCTTGATGATATATTGATTTACTCTCATTCTGAGGAGGAAAATGAGGAACACTTGAGAAAAGTACTACAAGTTTTGAGAGATCAAATTTTTTCTCGGGAACCTCAAGAAGTGTAATTTATTTCAGATCAGAGATTCGAATTGGGACACATAATTTTTGGTGAGGGTATGTTAGTAGATCCCTCAAAGATATGAGCCATTCTCAATTTTCTAGCACCTACATCAGTGGTAGAGGTGAGGAGTTTCATGGGATTAACAGGCTACTATCATAGATTTGGTTAGGAATTTTATAGAATTTCTCATCCTATTACTTCTCTTCAATGTAAAGGGAAGAAATTTGTGTGGTTAGAAAAATGTGAGCAGACATTTTAGTTACTTAAGGAGTGACTGACCATGGTACCTATCTTATCATTGCTAGATGTAGTCATTTTTATACCCCTAGACCAATCGTCTAATCTCATGTGTGTTGTCCTATCACCCAACGGGCATTGGGTGCTCACCCAAGGCACACGGGGGTACCGAGTCTCTCCTTTATGTGAGTCTTGTGAGAATGCACCATCTTATGAAAGGTATTAAAGTGCAAGTGAATAGAAAATAACCATGCATTATTCTGAGAACCTAGGATGAGTTTTCATCTCATTGCATCTAGAAAAGAGAAATAACAACATATGGAAATGATTCATACACAAAGGAAATGCATAAATATTATACTCATGAAAACATATATTCCTTAAAACAAAGCCTTCCCTTTGTATTAAAATGTTCAATAATCCACATTACATCCTTGGAGTCACAATAGACCCTTACATAAAAATGAAGAGCTAAATCATGCATTAGAGCTACACTATGTTAATCACATTACAAAGAAGAATGAAGACCCATCCCTCTAAGTATGCCATCACTCTTATATTTTATCTAAACCCAGTCCATAGAATTCTTCATTATATTTCTGTAGATCTTCACCTCTCTTCCACTATTCTATCAGACTAATCACTCTCTATCTTGTGTTAGCACACATACCCATTTTCTTCTCTCCTTTCTACCAGCCACACACCTCAATATATAGCTTTCCTTCCTCCACCACCATGCCTTATGAGGTAAAAAATTGGCTACCAAGTTTCCAAGTGGTCCTCCAATGGAACCTGCCTCCCTTGATCTGAGCTCTCCACTCGTGCATTGATGCTCTTCTGGAACCTTCCATCACATGCACAAAGTATTCCCTTTTGATCCTATAGTTGCCAGGATGACACCTTATCCACTCCATATGATAGAATGGTCACGATTTTCTCATGTGCTTCTGGGACACCGAATATGGATAACTACAAAACCTATCTTTCCTTTAGTGTGTGTGCTATGTGTTTTGTAAAACCCTACTAGAACCCTTTCCTATGCACCTTCAACTTTGTGTGCCCTTCTTCAAACACGTCTCGTGTGACCATGCTCTTTCTTATACTTGGCCAATATTCTTGGGCCCAAAATCACCCCATACTACACCTATTATTTGTCCTTGGAAACACTCTTCAATAGAATAAATATTGGTGGGCTCTTACAATGGTTAGAAAGAAAGAATAAAGGAATGAATAATATGGAGAAAGAATGAAAGAATCAAAAACTTGTTTATTTTTGGAGGAGAGGAAATCCTTTCCTATTTTTTCCTCTAACTTCCCCAAGCATTGACCTTGTACTGAGCTTGCTAATAGAGGTTACCCACTAGAGCACTCACTTCCTCAAAAACTAAAGCTTCTCCCTTAGGAACTCATGGTATCGAAAATACCCTCCAATTTCTTTCCCAAGTCCTCAAGCACATCCATCATGCAGGGTCTTTATAGGGGTATAGTTCCTTCATTCAGATTTTGATCGATCCTCATAGGGTTTCGATTACTTATGAATTATTTTCCACCATAGCTAGGATCTTATCTCTTTCTACCCTATTCCCTAATTTTTCTCTTGGAACTATTTGCATTCCATTTCATGGGTGGAAACCAAGATGCTTGCCACTTTATCCATATCAGTGTGTTGGTCTAAAAATATGTCGTGAGGGCAGATCTATGGATAGATGAGCCAATAGTGTGCAGGGCATAGCCCCTCTTTGAGTCAGCAAAGTGAAACTAGTTTATTGCTATTCTACCAGCAGGAATCTATGCAAGTCTCACAATATTCTGCCTTCGGGGTTGGGATCTCATCCCAGTAGAGGTATTTCCAACTATAGAAGAAGGGAAAGAAATGAGGTGGGGAGATAGGAAAGATCTGAAGGGAGAAAAGAAATGAATTCCAAAGCAGAAAGGTCAGAGGGTCTATGTTTTAGGCTGGTAGTAAACAGAGCCGAACTTACTCACATAGATGAACAAAGCAATACTGATGAATAAATGACAATAAAGTAGAAGTAGATTCAATAGAACAAACATACAGATCTAACATAAGAAAGCTCTGATGTATAACATAGGTATTCAGCACAAAGTCTAAATATTGTATTAATATTTGTTTCTGTTACAAAAAGCTCAAAGTCTTTTCTTCTTACTTCTATTTTTCATCTGAAAAGTATCCACCACTTGAATACAACAAGTATTCAAGTATATATAGAAGAAGGAGAAGAGAGAAGACAAAAAGAAACCAACGACTTAATTACAAAGTATCTACAAAATATCTAAAAGTCAACTGTTGACTTTTGACAACTTGGTGGATGACATCATCCCATGGTGCAACATGGATGATGTCATCATTTGTGCCAACATACTCTTAGATATTTACAAAAATAAGATGAGAAGAAGGAGACTATTCATCGTCATCTCGTGACCGAAAGGGAGTGTCTTGCTTCTGCTGTTGCTCGGGAGAAGTGATGTTAAACTCGGGCCCGATATTCCATGAACTTGCTGATCATGGGCTGAAGTTCATCTGAGCTAGATCCTTGTGGCGATCACTGATAACTTCGCAAGTTTCACGTTCATCCACGAGCCTTTCTAGGAGCTTGGAATACTCATTTCCTTCCTCTATCAAGTACCCTATAAAGTCACAACATGCCAGAAGGTTGTTGATGGATTCGGTGTCGAAAGTGGCTTCGGCCCTAACCCGCTAGGCGATCTCCTTAAAGATCCGAATAGTTTGGTCTCGCCTTCCTCGGGGAAAAGGAGTGAGCAAGCACAGGGACATTCTCAAGATGATTTTCTCCATCTGGTGCATAGCCTCCAAGGATTCCTCTTTGAATTTATCTATCTTTTCGAGGACAAACTCCAACTGATCAACTTGGTAGTCCAGAGTAGAAAGGATTTTGTTGGGCTCTGGGATGACCGAAGACGCCAAACTTGACCAGATCTTTGACTGAATAGTTGAGCATTTTCTGGAAGGTCTCATGCTACAACCTAGCATGGTCCAACTCTTCGGAGATGGGTCTCACAATTGTTTGGAGTACCTTGTTCACATGATTAATGTTTTGATACAACTCGGTGAACTTGACGATTACTCCCTCACTTTCCTTGAGGATTTGGTCTCTCCAGGTGGATACTGCCATACCTTGCTCACCAATTTTAGCATATTCATTTATCTTATCCTGGCTCAGGGGCTTAGGAGTTTCGGTGGCAGTTGTAGGAGGTGCACTACCCATTTTCTGCAAGGCATGGAGAAGATGTTTATTTTGCTCCTTTAATAGCCTCTTTTCTTCCTTTGCTTCCTAAAGTTTCTTGCAAAGGGCATCCACTACAGATAGAGCCTCTCCTTGAAGGCTTTCTGAAGACATTCCCATCATGACTTGGGTCACTGTATAATCTATCGGAGACAGATCCTTTTTATCCTTTAAAGGATTGGGATACGCTATCTCCATTACTCTCTCTCCTGATGCACTCTGAGAGAAGCGGGTTATAGAATTTTGATTCTTAGCCCCCTTTCTTTGGGATGATGGAGAAGTCCATCGGTGTGATAGGAACTTTCCTCTTTTCTTTGGCTCAGATGTTGGGAGATCCACGCTGGACTTATGGGAGTGGGACCAGAAGTGGAAGAGGGGGTAGCTGTAGTAGTGGAGGGAAAGTGCGTAGAGACACTTGGTGGTGGCATCGAGAGGGAGGCCAAGAAAGTGCTCACGGGGAAGGGACACCTTTGCGGGGAGGAGGACATGGGAAAGGAAGGGAGCTAAGAGATGAGAGAAGAAAATGGTGGGGACAACTCGTGAGAGAGGAGAAGATGGATGATGAGGAGGGGGAATAGTAGAAGATGGGGGAGAGGATATGACCAAAGGAATGGTCGCTTGGGTCACATGAGGAGGAGAAGGAGGAGAGGGAGAAGGGACGAGAAGGGACCTTAGCAGTTGTAGCAGTGGCAACATCCTGAGTGGATGTGCCCATCGGAACATCTTCGGCCGCTTCTTTCTCTAGAGATAACAGGCTCACAACTTGTTCTTGTGCGGCGGAAGGGGGACTCTTGGGAGCCTCTCCTCGAGCAGAGCTTGACTCACCCTCTTTATCCTTGCCTTTTACTTTTGGTAGATTTTTAACTTTGGCGGTGCGTTGCCTAATGGAGACGTAGTGAAATCTACCCTAAGGTAGATGAGGCCATTCATCCTACACCAGTGCTCTGTTCTCCACAATGTCTCCTTGACCCTTTCTTCAATGGTCTGGGGTGCTTTTGTTCTATCGATTGCAGCAAACGGCCAGTTATCCCCATCCGTATCCAAATATACCTGATCAACTTCTTGATCAGCAGTTTGATAACCTTTTGGGATGATGGCCATGCCATACTGAATAATCTCTGCCAGGGCCAGGCGAGAATGATCCTTCCTTCTGAGCTCGACCTCATGATACAGGTCGATATAAATGTCCTCGATCTATGGAATGTGGATAGGATCAAGTTTTTCCTTGGGAAGGCAATTCCTTGGATCAAAAGTGGGCCTTGCTGGGAAGTTGTGCTTCAGATTGAGTAGTTCTAGCTCGGTAACCATTTCCCGGGCTTTGTGGTGAGAGATGCATGTGTATCTACCCACTGTAAGGGGGAAAGGAGTTCCACCCTTCTTTCTCTTCAAGAACCTCTCATGGTATGTTACTAGCTATCTGGATAGCTCCAACAGGATCAGCTTGGGGCCAACATACCTTGGCAATTTAGTGGGCTCACCTAGGAAGTTAGCTGCCTTGAGATATGTGAAGGTGGGAAACTATGTAAACAAGCCCCCACTTCTCTGTCGCTGTGACAATGCTCTTGGTCATTTGACCGTGAGTCATGTTTGGCCTCAAAAGGCAGACGACATTGTAGAAGAAAGCGTTGTTAATATTGGTAAACTGAGGAATGCTATACTCCAGCTTTAGCTCTGGGTAGTACTCATATATTCTCACTTGGGGCCAAACCCCACATCGGCTCAATGCTGGATAATCCCTCTCTAAGGCTGCAACATAAACTACGTAGGAGTTCATGTAGAACCTCCCTGTTGTGGTGAGTTGTTGGAGCTGCTCGGATATGGTGTTGCTTATGATCTCTGCCCACTCAAAGCGTTGATCTGGCACGTTCTTGTTCATGGTCTCCAGGTACTTGAGCATCCACTTATGAAAGTAATGGGCATCAGAAAGCCCAAATACTCTGCTTAGGAACATGATAGTATCACTTAGTTCCTCAAAGAAATTGCTACGGTGAATAACCTGTGGCCATCTGGTTACCACCTTCTTGTTCTTTAAATACACTTCATTCATTAGCTGCATGCACTGGTCTTCATTATCCTCCCATGCCTTAATGTAGTCCTCTTGGCTTACGGCCATGAAATGCCAGTGGTGAGGGATGCCAAGCATGATTTCAAAGTGCCGGGTGGTAAGGTTGATCATGACTTCACCCTTTTCATTTTGGACACACCTTGTGTCTTTGTTGTAATGCGGGCCACTACCATCATGAATTCATTGTTCACTACACTGACGAGGATCCCCCCAGCAAAATGCAGGCCACTACCTACTAGTTTGTCCATCCAGGGACTTCCTGTGACCCTCCTGGTTCTGGCCCAGAAATCTTCCATATCGATGTGACCGAGCTCAGAGTCTCTTATATCCAGGTTACATTTTGCCTGAGAATCGGGCATTCTGACCCTTTGGTACTTGTACTTCATCTCTTCCTCTGTAAGCTTGGCTTTACCCTTAGACTTGGTTGGTCTCTTGCTTGATGTAGACATATGTGGATCTGAACTCAATTGCTGATCTACAAGAAGAAGAAGCAAAACCCAACGCAGAAAAGCCATGTCAGCTGTTAGATCTCCCATTAAAGCATTGACAGAAGGAAGAGTTAGCAATTTAAAGGCCTCAGGGCACAGGGCGCATGAACACTGCAGGCTGCAGGGTTAATAGTATGGTGCACAGAAGAAGGGTGTTACAAGGAACAAATTAGCACCAAAGGGCATAGGGTGCAAGGACGCGCACATGACATTTTTGTTGTTGTAAGCAGAAGTGTGCCTGTGCCATTTATGTGTTTTATACTAGGCGCAGATAATTTTCATGTTGCATGGGGACAAGATGCGCCAATGGCGCATATATTTTTCATGTTACATGGAACTTTGGTGCGCCAAAGGGTGCAGGTTTATCGCATGTAGCACCAACTTTAGGTGTGCAAAAGGGGAACTTGGCGCGGTGCAGGGAAGGTTTGCATGACATTGTGTTCTTTGTAGAGGGGATGCACTTGCGCCATTCATGTAGTTTTCACTTGGTTTTCATATAGTGCAGGGAGCTCATGTGCTGCAATGAATGCTGGTGCGCCATAGGCATGACTGTGTTTCTTGTTGCAAGGGTGGCAGTGCGCCAAGGAAAAACGCAGCTTGGAAATGGTTCTTCTTTCTCTTTGACAGATTTGCGATCTTTTAGGCTTAACTCCACATTGATTCAAGTGGTGAAGGGGGTAAGGAAAGGAGGTTTTGGATTTGTTTTCGAGGCAGAGCCCTCTTAGCCAGCAGATCTAGAAAGAGGAGGGAAACAGTTTGGGGAGGAAAATTGCAAGAATCAGCAAGAGGGGTTTTCATGGTTTCACAGATCCATTCTATCCTACCACACAAACAAACAACCAACAACAAAACTAAAACACGAGAGTAACAAGGACCACTTACCCGGAAAATATATAGAATGTGAGAGATGAAGCGGGGTCCATGAACGTGACACGAGGATGATAGTCGTCTTTGTGATTGTAGAGGAATAAAATAATCATGTGTTTTTAATTGTGAAAGTGACAGGGCGGGTGTGCCTATATATAGGCAAAGGCGTAATAAATGCGCCAACCAATTTTTCAAGAGGCACACCAAAACATGTGTCGACACATAAAACAGTGTGCCATTTGGTGTGGATAAACACGTGTCAACATAGAGATACTTGTGCCTTTGGCGCAAGTTTACGACTGTCAACATCCTATTCCTTGTGCCCTTTGGCGCACCAAAATATGGTGCAACAATTTATGTGTTAACATGAAGGCGCATGCGCCTTGGCGCACACAAGAAAGGTGCATCATGGGAAGGCACACAAAAACATGTTTCAACACCTCAAATGGTGTGCCAAAGGAAATGAAGGGCGCGGATTTACTCGTGTTACTGAGATAAAATGTGTGCCCAGCCAAAAAGGACCAAAATGGCTAAGTTCGGAAAACTAGATTTCGGGAAAGGGACTTTGCAATGTTCGAGACCGAGAGGGGTCCCCTGACGAGGGACCAAGAAATTTTTTGGTAGGGTTACCTATAAAATTACCCTTATCAATTTTACGAGGATAACACAGTGCGGTTATCATACACAACTTCAACGACTGCACAAAGTGGCCTTTACTTCTGCAAGAAGCTTAGTGTATCGAGCCACAATATTGACAACCTTCATCTTATTTTATTTCTCTTGGTATGCCTACTCCTCATTTGTGGATTCTAAAGAGAGTGGTCACCTCTCCATCATGAGAATGTGAGTCGGATCCTCTAAACATTACAAGTTTGATTCATACATTTGATCGAGTGGCGCTAAATCGGGGTGCTTCAAGACAATTGCTTTTGTAATAATCTCCACCTTCTTGGAGACTTTGCACACCTTAGCTTTTTCTTCCTTTAGCTTACACCTCAACTGAGTGCTAATCAGCTCCTCTTGTGTTAGGTCTTTTCTCTTCTCCATGATCTCCTTATTTCTCTTCTCCACTTCCTTCTCCAGGAATCTTACTCTATCATTTCTCCTAAACATTTTGGCCTCAATTTCGAATGAAACCTTGTTAAGCATGTTCTGGACACTGTTCATCCGATAGCTACTTAGCATTCACCAATGGATTTATTCCTTTAGTTTCGGCACCTTCATTAGCGCTTTCTTACTTCAAATTATGGTTCATCCATGTGGGACTCAAATGCCCAAGATATCATCTTTCTTGTCTATGGGTACGTGCCTTCTTCATCAAACGATGAAATTACTAGGAATTTCTCTATTGGTACATAAGTGCTTTGGAAGCACACATGTAGCAAATTTCTAGGATCATCAATGTATCCCATTTCCTACCATTGTTCCACCACTAAACCTTTCCCACATGTTCGCATAGATTTTAGGAAGCTCATAGCCAATTTGGGATCCCCGCCCATGTTTCCATATTTCTTCCCAATGCTCTCTTCTTCTATCTCTTTTCTTCTCTCCATCTCCTGTTCTACCAAATTATTCATGATGCCTACCACTTCTCTCTCAACGAATATATCTACTTGTTCCTTGGTGAGGCTTGGGGTTCTTTGGTTCTTGGTGCTTATTTCTTCACTCAACCCCTTTCCTTGAGCCTCAGCTTCTTCCTTGTCACTATTCTCCTCATCTTTCTTGTTATACTCTTCTTCATCTCCTTCTTCCTCGGAATCATGTACATCATATCTCTGGATGGTCTTCACCTCTTTCGGGCTCATCATCATCTTTGTTTCCAATGTAGGAGCCTAGACTCTCTGTCTCTTCTTAGTCTACCTCATCCGTCAAACACGCTTCTTTCTTACTAGGGATTTGAGACACGGGATATTCTTCTTTTTCCTTCTCCTTGATAGGTGACCTCTTCTTTGGTGACTCTTCATGGGTGAGGTTCTCTTCATTCTCTGGTGCCTCTTCTTCTAGGGCCTTGTCCTTGGTAGGGGAATTCTTTCTCCGTGCATAAGTCCTAGGCTTTACAACTACTTCAGGCACACCCACCGATTGTGCGGTCTACACACTTGGTGCTTTCTTCTCCTACCCATCTTCTCTCTCTCTCTCTCTCTATGGCCTTATTTCTTCCTATGGGGCCTTCTGGTAAGGAGACATCATTCTCAAGATATGCACTTTTCTTTAACTTTGGCCTTATGTGAAGATATATTCTTTCTGCATCCCTTCCAGTGATTGGCAGTGTTATTGGTTTCATCATTTGAACCTTGTGGGAGACATACTTCTCCACATACGTGTGCTTTTTAGGGTACATGACCTTCAAAGCACATCTCATGGTGGTCTTGGTCCACCTCACTAAGGTTGAACCTTAGTCTTTTGGCTTCCTTGAACCTGTTGACCCCTTCCTAGAAGTATTGCGTGGTGAAGGAGAAGGGAAGCTTGCACCATGGACCCTTAGTCCCATTTGTTAAAGTAAATCTGCCAATGCAGAAATGTTGGTATACTAAAAATTTTACCTCTCCATCCATAAGGGCAAGCAACTGCTCTGGGATCCTCCACTCTGCCCGAATGCATCACGCATTCGTTTATACCATTTTTCCAGGCGCGCCTTGTGAGTGGCCATCATGGTTTCACAAGTGTATTTTTCAATTCTCTTTGTGGGCGAGGATTCCTCATCTAGATACTCCTAAATAAACTTTTCCAGCCCATCTGGCACTCCAATTTCTAAAAATAAGATGGTGAGGAGGACCTTCTTGAATAATATATTTCCTCCCCCTCTACGCGCGCTGCTTATGATCTCATCTCGTGATGAAAGCGAGAAAAGTTATAGATGGTTCTCTCTAATATCTTTCGCATATATTTAGCCATTACTTATTCAATTGCATCCTTCATTCCTGATCATTGAGCTTGGTCACCAAGCAAGGGGCCATCCTCATAATGTGGTTTGGTATCTCTGCAATGTTAAAGTGTCGTGAACCCTTCTTGTATTCATATGCTGCTATAGTCTCCTTGATATCCTCATCACTTAGATAATCATTTATACTTTCTCCTTCACAAATAAGACCTTTGAACTTGGATATCAGCTATGGTGTTATGCACATATTTCACCCTATAAATTAAAAGTGATCCTCATACACACGCGACATAAACCATTGGTAAAGGCGTTTAAGCTTGCCAAAGTAAGGCAACTAATATAGTTGTAATGATCATGCCTTCTCCAATTTAACCTTCACTTTGTCACTGTATATGGGCATCCATTATGGTGTCCTTTTGTTATACGGTTAGACAAAATCTAGCACCATATCCTTCTTAGTTGTGCTCGTGTGATGGTTATAATTGCTCATAGTCATTTATCTTAGATGTGATACCCATTCCTTTCCTAGCAATACGCCATTTGGGTATTACATTTATGCATACCATTCTTCGTTGGAGCTTGCAATGGCAACAGTTTGTTTTCACTTTCACTTGCCCTTTAGTTTCTTTAGTGAAACGATTTCTTTCTTAGGTGCCATGATTTTTATCGGATAAAATACAAACTCCTTGATTTTCTCTACTACACTCCAAATTCAACTCCGAGCTCAACTCCTTGAATAAATCCTTCTATCTTTGTGCCCTAGCTACCAAACCATAATTAGGAAAACCTTCCACAAGATGGAACACCACAAACAACCTTCTCTCACACTGTACTCTTGTCCTCTTGGTTTGTAGATCCACTCTAGTCACACTCTTAAATTTCTCAGATTCTTCTTCCTTTGCACAAATTTCTCTCTACATGCCCTAGTCTACAAGGGTGCCTCAAATTTGTAATAGCAAAATAGAATAATGACTTTCCGACCTTGTATTTATAGTTTTTGCTGCCCCTCTCAGCAATAAATGATATGCCACCTACAAATATACTTTAACATTAAATGTGGATTTTTCCACCAAACCGACTTTAAACGCCCTTACACACACTCCAAATCCTACACGAAACATCCTTGTTATAACCTTCAGTCGTGTAAAAATCCAATTTGACCGAAGACTCTTACGCACGTGTTTACCATGCCAAAGGCACTTCATCTCTCCTTTACCTAATTTTTTCCCTCACTTACCTCATGTTATTCCTGTGCTCTTCATCCTTTCTTCGTGGTATTTGTTACAACCTTTTTGACACCATAATTCATTATCCATTGTTTCCTCACGCGCTTTTGGAACCATACATGCTTCCTTCTATTGGGCCACTCAACATGTATTACAGGCCTATAATTTGCTTTACATTACTCCACCCCACACTAAAACAGATGTGTGGTCCTCTGTGCATACACAACCTTGGAAAATAATGTGGTTACCAAAGGCACAAGGTGTAAAACAAAACAAAAATAAGTTAACAAGCAATGAGAAAGGAAAACAAAAGAAAGAAAATCATAAAGGGAAATTCTAATCTAACTAACAACACTTCCTTATTACAAACACCATGGAGACTTATTTATAGTAGGGATTCAGCCTACTCCCATTGAAATGACCTGGTAGTCTTGTCCCATCTAGCACTTGTAACTAGTAAGCATCTGAATAAAGAATGTATGAGATTATGTAAGGTCCCAATCAATGGAATTTAAACTTCCCAGGATGGCAAAGATACTTGGAATAATACAACAAAACCATCTTCCCAACCTCAAACTTCTTGTTCTTGATATGACGATCATGCCATGCCTTTTTTCTTACTTTTTCTATCTTCTGAATCCATCTAGAAAATGATCACCTTTCATCTAACTGCATCAACTTATCAATCCTTTCTTCCAATGATTTCTCATCAACTAACCCTCCTGCGTGCACTATACACAACAATGGTAACATGACTTCAACTAGAAAAATATCCTCCACGTGAAACACCAATTGAAATAGTGTGGCCTTATTCAACCTCTTGTAGGTTGTACTATATGCCCATAAAATGGCTGATACTTTGTCATCCCAATATTTTATTCCAACGTCACATATCTTAGTCAACGTGTGACTTAGTATTTTGTTAAATGCCTCAAATGAGTTCCATTTTCTTGAGGGTGATAGGGGGTAGTCTTGTGATGGGCCACCATAAATTCTCGCTAATAGAATCCCGACCTTTTTATTGAGAAAGTGTGTACCTAAATCACTTCTTAAGCTTAAAGGACAAACACACCTCACCGATTATGTTCTCCCATAAAAATATAGTAGTTTTCATTGTAGTGCAATCCTTTGTAGGCATTGCCTCTACCCAATATGTCAAGTAATCAATGCAAGTAATGATATACCATGAACTAGTCCTTCGTGCGGCTAGTGAAATTGGTCCTACAAAGTCGATTTCCCATTTTTCAAATGGTTCAAAGATATTGCTATTGGTCACAAGGGAATTTCCACCCTCTTTTCAGGTTTTCCAAGGCACTAACAAAGTGGTTACAAACCTTACAAAACTCAATACAATCCTGGTAGATGGTTTCCCACCAAATCCCTGCTAGGAAAATATTCTCAGCAGATAGCATTTCTTACATAGTGTCCTCTTGCAATCCCTCCATACGATTCCTCTATAATTTCCATGCATTCAT
Source organism: Taxus wallichiana var. yunnanensis (assembly GCA_018340775.1). Classification (NCBI taxonomy): domain Eukaryota; kingdom Viridiplantae; phylum Streptophyta; class Pinopsida; order Cupressales; family Taxaceae; genus Taxus; species Taxus wallichiana. Next base: position 1,896,032 of record JADAXU010000134.1, read on the forward strand.
GTTCCAATACGCATCGACACAAAACCTCATCATGACCTAACTTATACAGGTTTCCACTAATCAATATGTAGGGTGCGATGAATATAGATATCTACTTTCTCTCGAGAGCCTTCATCCCTTTCGGTACCACACCTATTTTTTAGAACACGTAATATATTCCAAGTCCGAGGGAACATGATGCAATCTAAATAGTTTTGTTTCTAACATGGTATCCTAAATGCTTTGCATGTCCTCCCCTGAGTTAATCCTTGATAAGTGGTTAGGTCCTGAATTGATTTTTCCTGGTTTTACAACCACTGTGAACTCAAACTCTTGGAATAATAGGACACAACGACATATGTTCCCTTATAGAATGGGCTGGTTGAATAATTATTTCAATGTCATGTGGTTCGTGTAGAAAATAAATGGTGTTTCCAACAGATAATGCCTGAACTTATGTAGCTCCTAGATCATAGATAATGCTTCGTGCTCGTAGTTGTGTAATTCTCTAATGCTAGTGTCAACTTCTACTTGCAAAGCATAAGGGATGATCAAAAATTCCCTCACCAGGTTGTGTTAGCACTGCTACAATATTTGTCCCTAAGGCATCAAAATGTAAATGGAAAGGCTTATCCTAAGAAGGAAAACGTAATATGGGTACCGTGACAAGCCTATCCTTCAAAGTTTCAAATGCCTTCTGTTGTGCCGCTCCCCAACGAAAGGAAATCTTGTGTTTTAGCAATTAATCCAAAGGTGTGGTGATCTTGGCATACCCATTGATGAATTTCCTGTAATACCCCATATGCCCAAGGAATCCACACACTACGCTTTGACTAGTAGGCTCCTGTAATCCCACAATAACTGCAACTTTGGCAAGATCTACTAGTAAGCCTTGTTTGCATATAATATGTCCTAACGGGGTTCTAGATGGAGAAGCAAAGACACATTTCTTAATGTTGAGGGATATCCTCAATTTCTAATATCTTTCAAACATCATCCTTAAATTATTAACATGGTCTTTCAACAATCCATACATAGTCCAATCATCAGGTAAAGTTGAAGAAACTTATTGATGAAGTCCCGAAATTTCGTACCACAATGTGTGAGAACACAACAGTGCATTCTTCAATCCAAAAGGCATAACCATGTAGGAAAAACTTCCCCATTTAGTGGAAAATTTTTTTCTTTATTTGGTATTCCTTTACAATCTTGACTTGGTGATACCCTAAGAACCCATCTGTGAAAGAGTAGAGTTCGCATGCCGACTACTCTCTCCAAAATTTCTTCAATAAAAGGGGTTGGGAAAGGATCGATGACACATACTACATTCATATCCCTGTAGTCAACATAGATTCTTATCCTCCCATCCTTCTTGATACTGATGACCATTGGGATTATCCATTCTAATTCTTCCACTACCTCAATGATACCAGATGCTATCATCTTGTCTATTTCTTCCTTGACTCGTACGTGAAAATTTGGCTTCATCCAAGAAGGCATCTTCCAAATTAGGCATGCACCTTCCATCAACTTGATCTTAATCTCCCCTAAGGAATGGTATATGCCTTTGAGTTCATGATACCCATGAGGGAATAAATCTTGGAACTTGTGTAATAGATCAATGACCTTTGAAACTTCTTTTTCCGACCAATAGTCCCCAAATTCCTTCCGTTCTCGTCTCTCGTCCCAATGTTAAACTTATTTATTTTCAAGGGCTCATGGTAGGCACGTGATTTCTCATCAACGTTTTCTATAAATTTGTGTGTTCCTTCGAGAATAGATAACATCCAAAGTTTTTATTTCTTCTTCGTCTACTACATAGACCATTTTTCCTTTTTCCTTTTCCATGCACGCTCGCTCGAGTTGTACTTCCTCCGATTCTTCTTCATTGAGGCACATCCCCAAATTAGGCTCACATGGCAACTTCAGTAGTCTATCCTCTACCATATCACTCTCTCCCATCATAAGGAACTTGATTACTTGTAACGCCTTATCTACTAATGGCTTGGTGCTCCTATACTCAAAAGCTTGAATGATATCATCCGCTAACTCCTGTCAATTACCTGTTTCATGGCACATCTCCAAATGAATATATCATGCACGCGCACAACCTTGTAAGTTGGAATACATATTATGCACAAATAAAAATGTGGTAACACTTCTACACTCCCCATCCAGGTCTTCTCACATGCTTGGATATGAAGTGAGGTGGTCTCTTTACCATGGTAGTCTTGTATGACCGTGGGTGTATTGCTCCTAGAGAACCTTACAGAAAATGTGATCCTTACCTCATGCCATTCTAGGAGGCTCTCCAAATGTGTATCCCACTAGCATGCTATGGTCTAGATCAGGTTATAATTGAGCATTCCCCTTCTCTCGTCCTCATCCTTCCACTAATCCTCCATTTCTTGTAAGAAAATTTTAGGGTATGATCCTCCATAATAACTTGGAAACTTCTTCCCTCCTAGGCACTTGAATGAGCATGCCTTCATTACCCTTGTTATATATCCTCTCAACCATCACCCAATCAACTCATAAGTCCCATGCACCCAATTTTCACATGCCATTCTAGTGGTATCACTCAATGACTGAGCATCTTCAAAATGGATAACCCCTTCCGTGGATTGAATTATCTTATGATATCTGATGGAGTACACATAGATTATATCAAGGAATTATTCTCCAAAGGGATCAATATAGGGTTTTGAATTCCCATCATGTTAAAGGGATGATCACCCTTTCTTCCTTGTTTTCAAAGCTGATATACCCTTTGTTAAACCATAGGTCAAGCATTGTTCTTGTAACACCAAGGGTGCCCAAGCAACGCTGGAAAGTTGTCTTCCTTGGCAAGTGCTAAGACTTTGAAGTCTCAGTGAACTTGGCCCCTTGAATGGTGATAAATGCATCCTTCAGGACTCTAATGGGCATTTCCTTAGTCTTGTTTGTCATATACAACACATTCAAAGATGGTTGTAATGCGGGTCTTCCCATTTGATGCCAAAAATATAAGGTAAGAACATTGACCTCTACTCCTATGTCGATGAGGATATTACTTAGAAGCCATCCATCAACAACCACATTCAAAGTAATCTCCTTATCATAGTCAAGGCTATGAGGAGGAAGGTTTGCATGAAAAACCTACCTTTTACACTTTGTTCTAGGTTGTGGTACCTTCTCCCTCACCCATTATCCTAGCAATGGAATAATATTATTTTTCCTTAATATCCTACATACCTTCTTTACTTCATCCAATTCATCCTTTGGATCCTCAACATTCTTCTTTTTCCAACTACTTTTATTGATCCTTTAGAGATTGGATCTCCCTTGTAAACTCTGAATCACGTCCATAGTCTCTTGATACACCTCCTTTTGATGAGAAGGGTCTAGATAATTTCCATGTACCAATTCCTCTCTTGAAACTAGTGTCATTTTTCTTGGCATCTCCCTAGTGCATGTGGCCTTTTCTTGCATCATCACCAAGACAGTTCTAGTGATCCAAAAATAATCAGATTATTACTACCTGATCTTGGACCCTTGTAGGATTTAAATATTTGCCGATAATTTACTCCTTTTAAGTAATCAATTTAAAATAATGCAAGACAATAATGAAAATTGCATATGATTGATAACGAGTTCGGAAATTACCTACGTCTCCGGGTTTGTGGTCGAACCGTTCCACTAGTCAAAACTTGTAAGTTACAATAGTACTTTCACAAGAAAACCTAATGGAAACTATTTAAACTTGCTTAGAAGAATAACCAGGACCTTGGATGACAAGGGTGAAAAATAGCACTTGACTTCCACCTTCCGGCGTATTCGACAAGCTGGCTCGATGGCTCAGCTTCAACTGCTCGAAACCTTCGGTTCTTGATCGGCCTTCCAGACGCTAATACAATGCCCTATGGCTCTCTGCATTCGATATACCAGCTTCACAATAATTTTTGTGTGGCGCTATGGGCCGACTAGGTAGTTTGAATAACTCCTAGCACAAATATTTAATTTATTATTGCCTAACAAATAATAGGTCAATAATAATCAAAATAATAATGCCTAAAATAATTTAGGTCTTCACACAACAACAATTTCTCATTATCCTCTTGGCTCGGACTTCACCTCCAGTGCTCTAGGAATGAGCTTCTCTATATTTTTGTGTGTCCACAATAAGCTTAACAAATAATAAGCTTTGGGTTATGTGTGTGTGTCCCGAATACAATGAAATAGGTACCCTATTTATACATTTGTAGGGTCCTTGAATAATGCATTTACATATAATCCTAGGCTAATATTAGCCTAAACCCATACATGAATTTTGGGATAAAAATTCCCATTTGGGCGGATTTACGTGTGAAAAGGGATTAATTCCCATTTTAGCCAATTCACATTTGATAAGGGATAATATCCCAAATGAGCAGCTAAGGAGAAGTGGGCGGCATTGTTTAGTGGGTATAAATCCCACATGTTGTGGAGTGATAAGGTTTAAGGCTTTAAATAGCCTTCCTCCATGCAAACATAGTGGTCAAAGGACCACTTTGGAGCATAACCGCCCCCACCTTGATCTCCACGTGGATTAATACCACGCATACCATTAAACCTGCTCCCCACCACCGCTTCACTCCTCCTCCACGTGGAAGTTTGGCGATAACATGTATAGTTGGTAGTTAGTAGAATTATGTGGGCTTTAATACTAATGTATAAACATTAATATATAGTGGTTTGGCATATACATGTGTGGCATTTGGAAAGTGGACTTACCAAGTAAATATAATTTTGACCCATGTAATGTGGTATGGAAATAATTAACTCGGTCAATTATATATATTCCACTTATCATATCCTCGATAGGAAAATTGAGTGAATTCGACTAGTGGTGGCGAGCCACGTGGTGGCTTGTGGACCCACCACATTGGCGATAATAACATAGTCCACACGGCACTGGGCTCCCTCTCGTAATAAAAGTTGAGCCTCTTGTTCCCATGCACCATTTTTACGCTCATCGAAGACCGGTCATTAAAAACCAACAAAAATTCCCTTTTGCCTTTTCGCCACATGTCGTAGTGCCATTGGTCCAATATTGACCAATTGACTAGAGTTGACTTTCCCATTGACTGAACTTTGACCGGACATATCTAGAGCTCCCGATGTCCATTTGTTGCGTTCTTACAATCGTTGGAAAGATCTAAAGATGATATTTTGCACTGACACAATTTAGGGATGTTTAGGGAACTTTTGAAAATGATCCCTTGATCACACCTCCCCATTGAGAAAAGATTTTTGTCCCAAAAATCTTCTATACTATCCTGAATCTGAAAAACTTTGCTGTCACCTCGGAAGTGCTGCTGTAGTAGACCCTTGGGTCTTCTCCTCCAACCTTCTCACTTCGACAACTCTGCTCCAATCCTGGGACCTGTGGGTTATGGGCCCACGATGCTTCTGTTGCACCACTCTGATATCCAAAGAAGACCTCCAAACCTCTGCTTTATGGTGCTAAGTTTCTGAATGAAACCTCAATGCTCCTTCTATGCGGTGCTAAGCTTCTTGATATCTAACAACAAGGATCTTCTTTGACTCTATAACATAGCTCCTAGCTCTGATTTGATTCCACAGAATCTAAACTGGTTTGAAGGAACTCCATGTTATGTAGAGCTTTGATTGATCCGATGTCGGTGATGGAAAATGCCTTGTCCCTTACAGACCTCAACACCTCCAATGCATGATGCTAAGCCTCTTTCAAGACCTCAAGCCTCCAATGCACGATGCTAAGTCTCTATAGACCTCAACACCTCCGATGCATGATGCTAAGCCTCTTTCAAGACCTTGAGCCTCCAATGCATGATGCTAAGTCTGTTGATCAGCTACCATTCAAATGTGTGGTCGCAATGCCTTGACACCGAATGATGTTCCGAGCTAATCCTTTGAGAGCTCCTCTTGTTGACATACTAATATCAAGTACCATTCATTGCACTGCAGTCCACAATGCCTCTACACAGAATGAATTTTCGACCGACGTCAATGCCAACATTGATTCAGCTACCATTCGCTGCGCATGGCCATAATGCTCTACAAAGAATGAAGTTCGAGCTGATCTCTATGAACTCTACTATCTGCACAAATGACAGATTAATCTCCAAGATTTATATGAGTTAATTCTGTGTCCAAGTGTAATGCAATGTACTCACACACTTATTAGGAGATATATTTGGAGCATTAATCAAATTTTCTAAGTAAGAAAATCCACTGAGTATTGTAAACCTTTCTCTCAGCATTTCCTCACAAAATCTGATCTCCAAACTTAATACTACATATGATTCATCAATCTGAATTATGCAATATATAATTGAAAAATTGTTGACTTACCCATTTTAAAGGACTTTCACTTTTGTGTATTACTAGTCTGGGTTGACTTGTCAACTGGTGGTGGAGTAGAAACCTCTTTTGCCTTTGCAATAGGCCTCCATTCCATCTTTGGCTTGCCATTACTCTGATGGTGAGATGGATGTAGTTTCCATAAATTTTCCACCCGATGCCCATTCCTCTGGCAATGAGCACAAAAATTCCTCTTAAACTCCTTTTTCTGGGATGAGGAACTCTTTCTGCCATTTCTCAACTCTGCATGATGAGATTGGTCTTTCTGATTTGTCGTGTTCTTGATGAACGGCACCAAATTCTTCATCAGTGTCCTTCTCTTCCAGCATCTGGCCATTGAATGATTATGTAATCCACAAAAAGTACATGGAAAGGAATTCCACATCTTCTAAAAATCATAACCATACTTCTTAAGCTGAAAAGTGGATCAGAAGTTTTACTGTGCTTACGATTATGGTAAGAAACTGGAGGTGAAATCTCATTACCTCTTCGCTATTTTCTCTTACCACATCTTGCCTGTGATGACGAAGCACAAGTTTCCTACTCAGAATCTTCTTGTAGGACTAGTGGGGTATTCTCTTTGCTTTCGGAAGCTTGTATCTCATCAGCATTCTTGGAGAATTCTCCAATTTCCATTCCCACACTAGGATAACCCAAACCTACAAAACGAGGACAATCCTTGACCTGTATTGGGTTAGCAATTCCTTGGCCATTTTTACCAAGGCCTCTTCCATCAAATCCCATTTTAGATAGTAACTTGGATCCAATGCCTCTAGTATTCTTTTCAAACAAACCAAAGACTTCATTACCTAAATCCAAAACCGAATGGGAGGAAGAAGAAGATTCCCATGGTGAACAACTTACAGTGCAATCATCTACCATGGCCTCTACATCTGAAGTTGAAGGTATTTCCTTCCTCTGATCACCACACTGCAACCTTGCCAAGAGCTCATCCTTGGTTTGCAGTTTTGATTTCAAATGAGCATTCTCCTCTTCCAAGGAGTAATACATTGATCGCAGGAGAGAGTTCTCTTCCTAGATCTAGTGATTATAAGCTTCAATTTCCTCGAGCTTTTCCTATTTAGACATCTTGCCCATAGTGCACTTGTACCCTGTTCACACAAATTGAACCAACTACACCAACTTGAAGCAATCACTCTGTTAATAATTAGATTTACCAACTCTGATACCAAACTTGATCCGAAAATAATCAGATTATTACTACCTGATCTTGGACCCTTGTAGGCTTTAATTATTTTTCGATAATTTACTCCTTTTAAGTAATCAATTTAAAATAATGCAAGACAATAATGAAAATTGCACACAGATTGATTACGGAGTTTGCAAATTTCCTATGTCTCCGGGTTTGTGGTCGAACCATTCCACTAGTCAAAACTTGTAAGTTACAATAGTACTTTCACAAGAAAACCTAATGGAAACTATTTAAACTTGCTTAGAAGAATAACCAGACCTTCGGATGACAAGGGTGAAAAATAGCACCCGACTTCCACCTTCTGGTGTATTCGACAAGCTTGATGGCTCAGTTCCACTGTTTAGAAACCTCCAGTTCTCGATCGGCCTTCCAGATGCTAATACAATGCCCTATGGCTCTCCGGTCGATATACCAGGCTTCACAATAATTTACTGTGGCGCTATGGGCTGACTAGGTAGTTTGAATAACTCCTAGCCACAAATATTTAATTTATTATTGCCTAACAAATAATAGGTCAATAATAATCAAAATAATAATGCCTAAAATAATTTAGGTCTTCACACAACAACAATTTCTCATTCTCCTCTTGGCTCGGACTTCACCTCCAGTGCTCTAGGAATGAGCTTCTCTGTATTTTTGTGTGTCCACAATAAGCTTAACAAATAATAAGCTTGGTGTGTGTGTGTTTACAATGAAATAGGTACCCTATTTATACATTTTTAGGGTCCTTGAATAATGCATTTGCATATAATCCTAGGCTAATATTAGCCTAAACCCGTACATGAATTTTGGGATAAAAATTCCCATTTGGGCGGATTTACGTATGAAAAGGGATTAATTCCCATTTTAGCGATTTGCATTTGATAAGGGATAATATCCCAAATGAGCAGCTAAGGAGAAGTGGGCGCATTGTTTAGTGGTATAAATCCCACATGTTGTGGAGTGATAAGGTTTAAGGATTTAAATAGCCTTCCTCCATGCAAACATAGTGGTCAAAGGACCACTTTGGAGCAAAGCATAACTGCCCCCACCTTAATCTTCACGTGGATTAATACCACACATACCATTAAACCTGCTCCCCACCACCACTTCACTCCTCCTCCACGTGGAAGTTTGGCGATAACATGTATAGTTGGCGGTTAGTAGAATTATGTGGGATTTAATACTAATGTATAAACATTAATATATAGCGGTTTGGCATATACATGTGTGGCATTTGGAAAGTGGACTTACCAAGTAAATATAATTTCGACCCATGTAATGTGGTATGGAAATAATTAACTCGGTCAATAGTATATATTCCACTTGTCGTCTCCCAATAGGAAAATCGAGTGAATTCGACGAGTGGTGGCAAGCCACGTGGTGGCTTGTGGACCCACCACATTGGTGATAATACCATAGTCCACACGGTGGTCGGGCTCCCCTCCGTAATAAAAGTTGAGCCTTTTGTTCCCGTGCACCATTTTACGCTCATCGAAGACTGGTGATCAAAAACCAACAAACAATTCCATTTTTCCTTTTCACCACGTGTCGCAGTGCCATTGGTCCAATATTGACCGGTTGACTAGATTTGACTTTCCGCTGATGGACATATCTAGAGCTCCCGATGTCCATTTGTCACGTTCTTACAATCGTTGGAAAGCTCTCCGGATGATATTTTGCACTCGATACCATTTAAGGATGTTTAGGGAACTTTTTAAAATGATCCTTGATCATCTAGCCACGACTCACATTCCACTCGTGGCATCCACTATGAATCAGCCTTCTTGATGATCACCATCCCAACGCCTTTTTTTTCCGGTGTTGCTTTGGTTCATATGGTCATTAATCTATAGATACTCTTCATACTTATGTTTCTTTCCACACCATGAGAATTGTAATAGATCAGGACACTCACGTTTGTAATGCTATGTAGATCCACAGTTATAATAGGTTCATCGTAGGAACTCACTTCATACTCTGCCGTAGCTATTGTGACCATGAAATCCTTAGCCAAAACCTTTTCCACGTGCTCCTCCATCTGTGTGCCCTTTATAAAGAAGATCATCATCCTTGGAACTACTTGTAAGGCTAGTCTAGTGTACATCAAGATCAATAACATCATGGATGTGATCAATCAGTCTATGATCCTTGGTATCATGGGTCGTAGAGGTACACATTTTGCAATACAAAGAAAAATTCTTGTGGATTTGTTGGCGAGGAATTTTTTTGGGTGGACAAACTTGTGAATTCCTTGCCAATGCTATGGGAATCTAAGTCTCTACTTAACCGGTTTAAATTCCGTGTATGCATGCAAGAAAGCGTGGATTTCTGTGGTAGCCATTCGGTGAGGATCCAATAGGGGAACTCCAATGACCTTGCATAAAATGCTTGAAGTTATCGAAAGTGGGGAATTTTCTATGAAGGTGGGAAAGGGAGTGAGAAAAGAGGTAGGAGAACTAATGTTGTAGATAGAAAATAAGATTCTGTACACAAAAGTAAGCTAGAAATTTCAACACATGCATTTATGAGAAGAAACAACCCCGCAAATGGAAACAAGATGAGATAAGATTACAAACTCAAAGTTTCTAAAATCTCCTAATCAAAGATGCTACAAATCATTCTTCTTGTATTGATGTTTAAACAAAAGTTATACATAATGTGGGAATGGAAGAAAGTAGAAGAAAATGGCTATCTCATTTTCTTTCTCTAAGGACAATGCACTCATGAGTTTTCAAGATCAATTGCCGACCCTTTACCATGGTGTGAAGAAGCCATTAAATATCTTGCAAGAAACAGCTACAAATTCTTCTTTATTAGCAAGAAATGTTTTACAATATCTTCAATCATTCACGTCCATTTAGATTCTTGATTCACGAAGAAACACCAATGGCGAGAAAAAACTAAACTTTTCATGATGTAGCATGCTTACACTCATTTTGTAATTTTGAATTTGAAACATTCATCTTACCTTTGAAAATTTAAGCAAGATCCGTCCACGTGAAGGAAATTTCATTTGGAGCGAGTGTGAAGGATGCCTTTTACATTTTGTGACTTTATAGAGATTTGGAATTTTGGAAGATTTTGGCCCGCTCACCTGCTTTTGATATGGTCTTAACACGTGGCCTCACTTGAGTGGAGACAGAGTCACAGGAAACCTTTATAATTTTACCTTTTTTCAATACGGGCTCAAAAACACAAATTTCTCCGCTGGCCCACCCACCTACTTTGACCTTCAAACGGGCTCAACATTCAAATTTTTCCTCATAGTGTGATAAGGGCTGTGGGTCACTACTTTTAGCCCTTTTTTATAAAAAGGCTCAAAACCTCAAAGTTCTCTTCCAAACCACTTCCTTGCTTTGACTTTCCAATGACAGGCTCAAGATTTGAATTTTTCCATTGTGTTTGGTGGGGCTGCGGGTCACTTTTTAACTTTAAGCCCCTTTAATAAAAAAGGCTCAAATTCTCAAATCTCCCTAATGATTCACCTCCCCACTTTGACTCTTTTAACCTCTGGCTCAACATTTGACTTTTCTCTCGGAAACAAGGCTCAAAGACTCAAAAGGCTTCGATGATCCACCTCCCCCTTTAACTTTCCAATGGCGGGCTCAAGATTTGAATTTTTCCTTTTAGCCTGATCGAGGTTGCGGGTCACTTTATGAATTTTAACCTTTTTTACAAAGAGGCTCAAAACCTCAAAGTTCTCCACCGACCCACTTCCAATTAGATATGTCCATGTACCCATGGATAATGGAGCCAAAATTTGATGGGGAAGAAAATGCCCATCATTCATGACTGTGGAAAAAATGTAGAGAAGAAGAAAACTCCACCATTTGTGCCCGATTTTCAAATTTCTTTCGTGAACCAAGGAATTGAAAAAAATACAAGGTTCGATGATCCATGGCCATAGAAATATTGAAAATTTCATTCAAATGAGGAAAATAATAAAATTTTCACGCGTCTAGACAGGAAAATGGAAAATTTATCAAAATGTATAGACTGGAGAGTTTAAACAACTTCAAAGCATGAATTTCTCTATCTTTTCAGACTTCCAACTTTACTTGAACACTTTTGGAGGGCATGAGCTCATTTTTTTGAATTTGACTTAAAATGAGGGGGATTTTGAGGGTGAAAATAGTTGTCTCTAGCTTAGGGACATGACACAGACTAAGCATAGTGAAGGCATGACATCGGAATCTAGAATCTCAATCTCTTGATCCCGTAATTCATTGACTATTGGGCCTTAAAAAGTCATGTACAACCTATGAAAGGAGAGAAATAATAATGAAACACACACACACACATGAAAATGATGAAAAAGAAACACATGACACACAACATGAAGGGAAACACACCTAGCAATCACCTATGGTACAAGGCAAGGGACAACCCGCTATCACCGATGATACAATTTCAAGTATTACCCACTTTCATAAAATTCGGTGGTGTTCCATCCAAATATGAGAGAAGAAAAGTGTTCTCACCCCAAGCTTCACGAATCTGGAATGAGATGAGCCATAATGAATCAAACTTTCCATGGATTCCTTTTGGTTCTCTTCTCTTATCCCATAACAGGATGAAGTCTCCAACTTTGAATTCTCTTTCCTTGGCCTTCTTATCAAAAATCTTCTTTAATTTTAATTTGTGCTCCTTAATGCAATCCACCACTTGGATTCTATTTTCTTCTAGCTTCTCAAGAAAGAGGATCCTCTTGTCAATGGAATCCTTGTACTGACCATCTTCAATTGCCTATAGTAGCTTGAGAGATGGCATCTCGATCGTGAGAGGAATTTTTGCTTTAACTCCATACAACAATTGGAATGGTGACATACTTACTGCCTTCTTGGGAGTGATCTTGTCCACCCACAATGCTTTGTATAACCTTTTGTGCCAATTCCTTTGATTCTCATTTACAAGCTTACAGAAAATTGCCACTATGTTCTTATTGCTTGATTCAACCTATATGTTTCCTTGTGGATAATAGTCAAAAGAATGAGATAGGGAGATTCCGTAGCTATAGAAAAACTTGGTCAGCTCTCTTGAAGAGAAATAGGTAGCATTATCTGCTACAATATTTTGTGGCACTCCGAAATGGACTATGATATTCTCCTTGATGAAGTTGCATATTGTTTTAGTGTTGGCTTGTTTGGTTAGAATGGATTCCACCCATTTGGTGAAGTAGTCTATTTCTGTGAGTACATAAGTGTTCCATGCGCTTGAGTGAGGGTTCAGAACACCAATGAAGTCCAGCCCCCACTGTTGAAATGGTTCTTCAATAACCACAGGCCTGAGTGGTAATGCAATAAGTTGTGGTCTTCCAACGAACTATTGGCATGCTTTGCATTTAGAAACCCAATCTTGAGTGTCTACAAATATGGTGGGCCAATAATACCTTCCTCGGAGGATCTTGTGTGCAGTGACCATTGCTGAAAAATGTCCACCACATGCTTGGTCATGGTATGCTTTAAGCAACTTTTCTTATTGCTCTTTATCTACACACCTGAGGAAACAACCATCTAGGCCTCTTTTGTAAAGCACATGATTCCAAATTACAAATTTAGCTTCCTTCAGCTTGAGTGTTCTCCTTTTCTTATAATCAATATGGGGAGGGAATTCTCCATAAGTTAGGTAATAGGAAATATCAGCATACCACTCATTAGTAGTGGTGATAAAGAGAACCTATGGGTTGTCTTCTAAACAAGTTGAGCAAGCACAATTTTCTTTGCCATGTTGAACTTTGAGTGTTTCATCTTTAGAAATCAACTTGCACAAGCCATTTCCCCTTACCAGATTGGAGGTTTGAATCTCCAAGTAATTTTCTCGAGTCTTTGCAAACCAATTTCCTCTTTTAGCTCTAGGATCCTACTATATACAGATGGACTTGATTACACTACTTTGGGACCATCACCACCATATGGGAATTGAGGATGTAAAACCTGAATTTTTATAACCTTGACCACTACATAGGCATGCTTCTCCAATTGGATGTATTTTAGCTCATAATTTTTCAAAGGAAAAATCATGAAAGCAATAGGTTCTTCCACACCTTCATCATTTTTCTGAATGAGAATGAAAGAGAGTGTATGTTCTGATGTATAACAATACATGATGAATTCTATGTTAAAATATGGAGATACAAGAGTCGGAGCCTTGGCAATGGATTTCTTGATCTCTTCGAATGTTTTCATCCCTTCATTGTTCCATTTGAATTTTTCTTGTGGTTTCATCATGGAATTGATGTGCTTCGTTAACTTAGAAAACTCGGGTAAAAAATGACGAAGAAAGTTCACCTTTCCGAAGAATGAATGAAATCCTTTCTTGCTTGTGGGCGGGGCTAATGCTTGAATGGCTCTAATCCTATCGGGATCAATGTGTGCTCCATATTTGTTCACAATGTGAACAAATAACTTACCTTCTCGTGACTCCAAAAATGCACTTTTTTGGATTTAGTGATATGCCATGTTTCCTACACCTTACAAGTACCTGTTTCAAGTGATAGATATGATCTCCCCTCTTCTTTGAAAATATTGTGAGATCATCAAGATATATGAAAATGTAATGCTTCAGATCTTTGAAGGAAAAATCCATCGCCCTTTGGAATATAGCTCCTACATTGATTAGGACAAAAGGAATTCTGATGTAGGCAAAAGTACCCCAAGGTGTTGTAAACGCTATCTTGGTGCGGTCCTCCTCTACCACTTTGATTTGATTATATCCTGAGAATCCATCAAGTAATGAAAGAATTTCAAATCTAGTGACTGCTTGTAGGATATGGTCCATGATAGGAAGAGGATAATTGTCCTTTAGTGATGCCTGGTTTAGGTTGTGAAAATCTACACATATCCTTATTTCACCATTCTTCTTCCATACTAGCACATTTTTATCCACCCACGTTGAATGGTGGACGACAAATATGATCCTTGCATTAAGCATCTTTGTTACCTCCTCCTTGATTATATCAACAATATTTGGGTTGTAAAACCTTTGTTTCTGCCTTAAGGGCTTAACACCCTACTTCAAAGGAATTGAGTGATGCATTTCCTTTAGCTGGAAGGATTTGAGTTCATCATAAGAGTAGGCCAAGACATCTGATTATTTCTTGAGTAATGCAATAAACCTTCCTTTTTCTTCAGGTGATCAACATTTTCCGATATTGACCATCCTTGGCTCATCCGGGGTACCAATGTTTTCTTTATCAAAATTAGCTGGGAACTGAGAAGATTGCTTTTCTTTCTCTTGAATGAATCTGTCATGTTTGTCAAAGAGGTCTTCTAAACAGACTAGGCATTTGGGAATTTTGTTCTCTTCGGTTTGATTACTCCTTAATCATCAATCCCTTCAATTATTTCTTTCTCTTCTTTGGGGACTGATTCTCGGTGTGTATTTTCACCTCCTTGAAGAAGACATTATTGAAATTATCAAATTATCCCTTTCCTCTAAAAAGGCTATAATTTGGTTTTCATCATTGAAGACTTGCCAATGATTTGCATTTTTGGTACACTAGGCCTGAATACCATTTTAATGGTCACTTTGTCTTTACCAAAAGAAGGATGGGGTATCACTAGGGAAGCTGACACTACAAGAGAATCAACCTTTTCATTTTGTTCCCTTGGAATAGCTTCAATAGAAAATGCATCAAAAGATTCAATGCAGTCCCACACTCTATTTCTGTAATGCCAGAGTCTTGGATTATTCACTTGATATTGTTGGTGGACCTGCTTTACTATAACCTCTACATCACCTCAGCATCTTAGTTTCTTGATTCCCATGTCCTCTGCTGCACTCATGCCTAAGAGTAGTGCTTCATACTCTACAATGTTATTTATATTACCAAATTATAGCTTGTAGGAAAATGGGTATAACTCATTAGAAGGAGAGTATAATAGTACACCATCTCCGAGCCTGCACTGAAATGAATACCATCAAATTCCATTTTCCAAATTTGATCTTCCTCTTCCTCCATGAGAAGTGGAAAGTTATCCTATTTTTTGATGTGAGGAAGTAGTTTCTAGCCCACAATCTTGAAAGAGAATGTTTGCTTTCGGATCATCGGACTTTTGTATTGTGAACTTTATCTTTCTTTAATCTTGGTAGAAACTTCTTCATCTCACCTTTTACTAGGATAGTTGCGAGATGAAAATCCATTTTTGTTTCTCCACCGAGGTCTCTCAGAAATTCCTACTTAATAGCATACCAAAGGATACTGGAATGTCCGCTACTAGTATGGTTAGGAGCACCTTCTTGTATGGAAAATCAGTTATTTCTACTTGTGCATCTTTGATTCTTCCTACCAATGGCACTTGTTTGGATTCCATTGAGTAGCAGGTGTCATTTACCTGGGTCAAGGTGAGGCCTAGAGAATTTACAACTTTGGTGACATTACATTGTCTCGGGCTTGGAATCTTTGATACAATTATTCACTTGAAGCCTTTACCGAGGAGTGATAGGTAAAAAGGCTCAAACCTATTGGTTTTGGAGGCACTGAGGGATAAAATGTTTTGGGAAGGTGGTGTGGATGGTGTGGGAAGTAAGCCTTTAGAATTAGGACTCAAGGATACAAGGTTACCACCATGAACTACATTAATGAACTTGTCAAACTAGGGAAGGGTGTGTTTGTAGGTATTCTATTTTTGAGAGCTGGACTTTGGTTTTTCTTGCATGTTCCACAAAGTCAAATGGGGTTATGGTGAGTGAGGAAGAGGTTCCAGAAATGGAGGAAGATTTACATGGTAGAGGATTTACTAATTTGGGTGTTGAATTTTCCTTTCGGGTGTAGAAATTAGCTTTGAAGGGGGTGTGGGTGTATATTTTGATTGAACCTTGGATGTTTTTGGAAGGACAACATTTAAAGGAGAATTGTTCTTAGAAAATTTTGAGATGGGAGAAGAATTAGATGACTTACTTGGCATAGTAGAATGATCCCTGAAAACCAGTGACTCTGGTTTTCTTTGGCTGAATCCATAGAAGGTGGTAATGGTGATCCTCTGCTGATGATTTTATTTTGTGTGACCTCTAGAGGAGAATCTTATTTATTCTTCTTATCCTTTACCACAACCATTGAGGATGAAGCACCTTTCCTAGATTGTGCATGAGTGAAAACAACACATGAGAAACTTGGAGCTTCTTCATCATCCTCATCTTCATCATCAATGTACTCAATTAGGCCATTGTGCATATCAACTTCCTCAACCTCAAGATAGTTTTCATAGTCTTCCATATTTTCTTCTTCAGTTTCATCAATTTCTACTTCCTCCTCCGGCTCTTTGGTGTCACAAATGGCATTGATGAGTGATGCTTTAAGAGCAAGCCAATGAGGAGGTGGAGAAATAATTGGCCTATTTGGAGGGTTTTGTTTCCTTCAAGCATTCCGCATTGTGATCTGAGATAACTACTTCTTCAAGGCAACCAATTCATTTTCCATTTTTTGGAACATCGGATTTGTGGTGACAAAGTTTAAATTCTGACCCTTTTACTTTCCATTGGGGCCTTTCACCTTTTTGGAAAGGATTAGATCATCATCGGTTTCTATTACATAGTCCTTGGATTCCCTCAATGTTCTTGGTTGGGCTATTCTAAGGAAGAAACCTAATTCTTATGGAAAAGCAGTAATGAAAAACCTCTTCAAATTATTTTCAGAAGGCACCACATCTTGAGGATCCTTATTATCACTCTATCATATCTTGTTACAAAGTCTCTCATTAAATCGAGGTTTCTTTTTTCATTTGTACTAATTGGACCAAAAGTTCTTGGAAATCATCTCGATCTTGAACCTCTGTTCGAATGAACTTCTTATATCTTCCCAATAGGTGACAAACCTCGGGGGTAGCATGTAGAACCATTCGGCAGCCTTTTCTTGAAGTGACTCCACAAAGAGTTAGACTGACACATATTCATCCTCAACACCCAACACACCGCAAGAAGTGATAAATGTTGTTACATGTTCTTCGGGGAGCTGAGAACCATCCCCTCCGAATTTTGGGAAGTTTTTTTCTTGAGCCTCTCGGTAGCTCATGAAGTGGTTGAGCAAGAGCCGGGGTGGTGTTTTCTCCCATGGTACATTAGGCCTACGAGCCTCACAATCACATTCATGCTCACGATCCCCCATTCTATTTCTATTTCTAGCTTCCAACCTTGCTAAGGCTGCGGCTTTTTCTGCTACTTTACTCTTTCATCGCCTCATCTTGAAGTCTCTCGATTTCTTCGATTTGAGATCTTATTTCTTCGTCAGCTCTTGCTTCTCTTTCTCTAGCTTCTTCTTCGGCCTCTACCTTGGTGAAATCTTCAAGGTTCTCGTTGATGTATGGAAATTCATCATTCAAAGGATTGGTAAAACTTAGGTTCCTAACGTGACCGGTTGCTTGAGAAGGAAGCATATGTATTATGATTAGCTCTTGTCTCCTTTGAAGTTCCTCAAAAATTGGATAAGTTTTTCCTCCTTTTCTCTGTTGTCGGGTGTATCTTCTATCTACCAGCTTGAAAATCTATGCTCTTATTTACGGTGCTAGAATTTTATTTGCCTCTCCAATTCAACAGTGCATTCTTCTTCAATGTCCACATTTCTCATGAAAATGAAGTAGTGATTGACACAACGTCTTAGTGGATGTGGAAGAGTAATTCAGGTCTTTCAACAAGAGGGTTTCCCAGAATAGCCATGATTTGAATCCATGTGGCTTATATAGCCATTCAAATTCCAGAAATTTTCTCTTTTTTTGAGTTTTGAATTTTCTGACCTTGCGGTCGCATTTAGGTGTAAATGTAGCTAAATATGCCCCACGGTGGGCACCAAAAACTGTTGGTGAGGAAATTTTTGGGTGGAAAAGTTTTTGAATTCCTTGCCAATGCTCTGGGAATCTAAGTCCCTCTACTTAACCGGTGCAACTATCGTGTATGCATGTGTGAGAAAGCATGGATTTTGTGGTGGCCTTTTGGCCGGGGATCCAACAGGGGCACTCCACTAACCCTATGGAAAATTCTTACAGTTATCTAGAAAGGGGGAATTTGATATGAAGGTGGGAAAGGGAGTGAGAAAAGAGGTAGGATAACTAATGTTGTAGGTAGAAAATCAAATTCTGTACACACACTAGCTAGAAATTTCAACACATGTATTTATGAGAAGAAACAACCCCTAGCAATGGCAATAAGATGAGATAAGATTGTGAACTCAGATTTTCTAAAATATCCTCATCAAAGAGGCTAAAAATCCTTCTTCTTATATTGATGCTTAAACATAAGTTATACATAATTTCGGAATGGAATAAATTTGAGAATGGAGGAAAGTAGAAGAAAATGGCTATCTTCTTTGATTTCTCTATGTACAATGCACTTGTGAGTTTACAAGATCAATTTCCAACCCTTTACCATGGTGTGAAGAAGCCATTAAATATATTGCAAGAAAAACAGTTACAAATTCTTCTTTCTTAGAAAGAAATGGTTTACAATCTTTTCAATCATCTTCACCCATTTGATTCTTGATTCGCGATGAAATGCCAATGGCGGAAAAAACCAAAATTTTCATAATGCAACCATTACAGTCATTTTGTAACTTTGAATTTGAACCATTCATCTTGCCTTTGAAACTTTAAACCAAATCCATCCATGTGGGAGAAATTTATTGGAGCGGGCATGGAGGATGCCTTTTACATTTTGTGACTTTATAGAGATTTGGCATTTTGGAACATTTTGGCCCACTCACCCGCTTTTGATATGGTCTTGACATGTGGCCTCACTTGAGTGGAGATAGAGTCATGGGCCACTTTTATAATTTTACCTTTTTAAATATGGGCTCAAAAACACAAATTGCTCTGTCGTCCCACCTACTTGCTTTGACCTTCAATGCGGGCTCAACATTCAAATTCTTCCTCATAGCGTGATCGGGGTTGTGGGTCACTTTTAAACTTTTAGCCCTTTTTACAAAAAGGCTCAAAGCCTCAAAGTTCTCTTCCAAACCACTTCCTCACTTTGAATTTCCAACGGAAGGCTCAAGATTTGACTTTTTCCTTTGTGTTTGGCGGGGTTGTGGGTCACTTTTTAACTTTAATCCCCTTTAACGAAAAAAGCTCAAATTCTCAAATCTCACCGATGATCCACCTCCCCACTTTGACTCTTTTAATGTGGGCTCAACATTTTAATTTTTCCCTCTTGGAAACAAGGCTCAAAGAATCAAAAGGATCTGATGATCTGCCTCCCCTCTTTGACTTTCCAATGGCGGGCTCAAGATTTGAATTTTTCCTTTTAGCCTGATCGGGGTTGTGGGTCACTTTATGAATTTTAGCCTTTTTTACAAAGAGGCTCAAAACCTCAAAGTTATCCACCAACATACTTCAAATTATATATGTCCATGTAGCCATGGATACTGGAGCCAAAATTTGACGGGAAGAAAATTCCCATCATTCACGACTATGGAAAAATTTAGAGAAGATGGAAACTCCACCATTTTCTCCGATTTTAAAATTTCTTTCGTGAACCAAGGAATTGAAAACAATACAAGGTTTGATGATCCATGACCATAAAAATATTGAAAACTTTATTCAAATGAGGACAATAATAAAATTTTCACGCTTCTAGATAGGAAAACAGAAAATTTATCAAAACGTGTAGATTGGAGAGTTTAAACAACTTCAAAGCATGAATTTATCTATCTTTTTGACTTCCAAATTTACTTGAACACTTCGGAGGGCGTGAGCTTAAAATATTTGAATTTTACTTAAAAATGAGGAGTGGATTTTGAGGACGACAACGGATTATACGATGTAGTAGAAGACATATACTCGCATCATGATCCCCATGGTAGATTTCAAAGTCTATCGCTACTGACAGTACCGACTTCCGAGGGAAATTATACTTTGCATTGCCCTTATACTTCACATTCTATAAACCAAATCCCAATATGAACCTCATGTGTTTAGCTTTCAAAAACTTCTTCAAATGCTTGGCCATTATAGTAATTTGAGCCTCCATAAAAGGATTAACACCAATATCAATGCTCCTAACAACCTCAGTACATAGGATAACTTCCAATGCCTCGCATGGGTCTGTGAATGTATTGTGTGATAGAGCCCTTATAAATGGTGTTATCAATCCTCTAAAAAACCTTTGAGAATGTTGAGAAGGATGAATTTCATAGGATAGTTTTGATAAGAGAGTCTTAAAATGCACGTCCTACTCCCGCACACTCTCTATCATTCCCTGCTGGATCTCCTTCAGAACATTGATGCTAGTTTTCTCAAACTCAGGGATTTGGAACTCTACTAGGAAGGAATTATTCAATGTGGTGTAGTCTACTACCATCTGATGGGGGTCATACTTCATATACCAACTATGCATGTGCCCTTACAACATTGTTAAAAACTGACTTGTCTTCCGCTCCGGGGTAGTGATTCCTTTCACACGCCATAGTAATTCAAACTTGTACACATGCTCTATGACATCCTCAATACCCATATAGTCCGGTAAATGAAAATACATCTGAAAGAATACTTGTAGAGGTGGTTGAGGCCCTTGTCCCCCGATCCAAAGCCTTGGTTTCCTCGGGTGTTTCCTCTTCCACCATATCTAATGGATCCACCAAGTCCCATTCCTCCCGACCCACTAGATCCTCTAAATCGTCTAGGTCCACCGAGTCCTCTAGATTTTACACCATTAGTTCCACCTCCTGCAATGAGAAAATTACCCGAAGTGGTTGTGCCAAGTGTTCCCAATGTCCCACTAAAATGTGTGTTGATGGTTTGTGATATCATCCCACTACCGGTCGTGTGTCCCGCACCTCCCGAGATGTGATACCTAAACCTTGCGTACTTTCCCCTTGTCCAAAAATTCCTCTAAATACCGAAACGGTCTACACAGCCATGAATGCTCTAAATTATAAATTATATCTTTTTGGCACGGATCAGTTACTCCCACTGATGCCAATTAGGTTAGCAATACTTCTTCCTTGATCCGGAAAGCCAAACGCGGGGTTAGTCAATAGGTGGGTTTAGATGTGCACTGAAGACTCTCCTTTATCCATGTGATGAACTCTCATTAGAATCTGAAGGGGATTCTCTCTGCACTTGCCAAGATGGGGTAGCACAGACTACTCAGGTTCCATGTCCTCTATGTGAACCTCAACTCCTTCCCACAACGTCTGCCTCCATAGATCCATCACACTTGCAACCTCACATTTTCTAGTCATCTCCCTTTCATTGGCTTCACTATACTTGAGTCGTCTCTCTTCCCTCTCCTTTTTAGCCATAATTTCCACCATTTTCCTCCTCCCTAGCTTCCTCTCCCAATACTTAGAGGAGATAAGCTAGCCATGGGAAATTCCTCTAAACTTAAGGTAATGACCAAGATCTTCATAGCCAAAGGAATAACACATAAAAATGATCCTTTGGGCTCCCTCAAAAACTCAAACTCAACAACTTCTAGGAAAGAATACATAGAAATGGCATATTCAAGAGTATAACTGGCCAACACTCTTTTCCACCAGTGATCAATAACACGCGTCCAAGTCAGATCTACATCCTGCAACCTCTAATAGTCATCTTGGGTCCATACGTGTGATCTATAGTACTAGCTCGATTTGGATGCATATGCTGAAATCCATTCATATAGTTCTATTGGAAAACAACAGAAGAATGTCTCATACAACTCATGGTATAGGTTATCTTCTACCCATATACGTGAATTGAACTGAGGTCTAGTGTTGAATCTTTGAGAAAACTCATCCTCCATGCTCTTGAACCATGTTTCATCACTTTCCAAGGTCAGATGTTTTGTCATCACACATCAAGGGATGAAGATGCATGCCATTTCTCACAACAACTTCAAAAATAAGCACCATAAATGGAACCAAGATGTAATAATTTTTATACCCCTAGACTAATAGTCTAATCCCTTACACACCATCCTATCACCTAACGGTTGCTTGGCACTCACCCGAGGCACGCGCAGGTGCCGATTTTCTCCTTTATGGGAGTCTTGTGAGAATGCATCATCTTATGAAAGGTATTCAAGTGCAAGTGAATAGAAAAGAAACATGCATCATTTTGAGAACCTAGGATGAGTTTTCATCTCATTGCATCCAGAAAAGAGAAATAACAACAACATATGGAAATGATTCATACAAAAAGGAAATGCATAAAGATTATACTCATGAACACATATATGACTTAAAAAAAGCCTTCCCTTTCTATTAACATGTTCAATAATCCACATTACATCCCTTGGAGTCATAACAAACCCTTATATAACAATGCAAAGCTAAATCATGCATTAGAACTACACTATGTTCATCACATCAAAAATACGAATGTAAACCCATCCCTCTAAGATGCCATCACTCTTATATTTTCTCTAATCCTAGCACATATAATTCTTCATTATATTACTATTGAGATTTTCCTCTGTTCAACCAGATCTACCACACCGATCACTCTCTATCTTGTGTTAACACACATACTCATTTTCTTCTCTCCTTTCTACCATCCACACACCTCAATATATAGATTTACTTCCTCCACCGATATGCCTTACGTGGTAATAGATCAACTACCAAGTGTTTAAGTGGTCCTCCAATGGAACATGCCTCCTTTGATCGAGACCTTCACTTTGTGCAATGATGCTCTTCTAGAACCTTCCATCGCATGCATGGAATATTAAATTTTGATCCTACGGTCACCCGGCTCACACCTTATATCTACTCGCATACTATAAGGGTCAAACTTCTCTCATGTGTTACAGGACATCGAATATGGCTAAGTCCAAAACTTCTCTTTCCTTGAGCATGCTAGTCATGTGTTATACAAAACCCTACTAGAACCCTTCTTTGCTTGTCTTCAACCATGTATGTAATTCTTCAAACAGGTCTCACGTGCCCATGTGTCTTCGTGTACTTGGCCAATATTCAGTACCCAATACTAGATCTGATTGGAGAGTTTGTTATTTGTATCGATGCTTCCTTAAAGGGTCTTGGATCATTTACCATGCAATAACATCGTGTCATTTGTTTTGAGTCACATAAGCTCAAAGACTATGATCTTAACTACCCTACATATGAACTTGATATTGCAACAATAGTTCACACTCTAGTTCGTTGGAGACATTTCCTTCTAGGTAGGCATCTTATTTTGAGGACCAATCATCGAGCTTACAACATGTATTTTCACAACTCACCTCAACACCCGTTAATGATGTTGGATGGATTTCTTGTGTGAGTATGATATGGACATTCAATATATTAAGGGAAAGTAGAATTTCATCACATATGCCTTGGGTAGACGGCAAATGACATATGATTTTCTGCTATGACAATTCGGTGAAACATTTGGGGTAGGATACTTTAGCACTTTCTAGGGGACAAATTTTATGAGGGTGCAAAATAAATATTTGAGTCTCGGGGTTATTTAGAGGAAAGGTATGCAGGGGTGTATCATAGAGGAAGATGGTATTCTACATTTTTAGAGGCACATTTATGTGCCTAAGGCAGGTGATCTTCATAGTTTTATTCTTTCAAAGGCTCATTGAGCCCCATATGTAGCACACCATTGAGTGAATAAGATGCACTGATCTTATAGAGTTGTAATTTTTCAAGGTTTACATCGGGATATAGAAGACTATGTATCTCATTTCCTTCAAAGGTGTCGAGGGTCAAGGCCAAACATTCCCATCCCGCAAGATTTCATTATAAGTCTTCTCATGTCGTGATATCATCATGATGCTATTATGGTCACATTAGAAAGCGTTTACCAAGGTTTCTCACTTTTCTCCAACCAAGGTCTCATATAATGAAATTTCCATTGCTAAGGTATTTCTTGAGTATATTGTTAGGTTGCATGGGATTCCGAAGACTATTATTAATGACTGAGATACCATCTAAACTTCAAATTTATGAACTTATTTTCAAACCATGTTGGGAACTCATATCAATTTCAGTTCATCTTACCACCCATAGATATATGGTCAGATAAAGATAGTTAATTACGTGCTAGAGGATATGTTATGGATGTATGTTATGGGTCAACAGAAGAAGTGGGAGGATTAATTATACCTCATTGATTTTTCCTATAATAATAGTTACCATAGTTCCATTGGTATGGTTCCCTATCAGGACTTGTATGGTTGACCTTGGAGGACACCATTGAGTTGGGATAGATTGGATGATAGGGTTGTTATTGGGCCAAATTTCCTTCAGGATATGGAGTAGCGGGTCATTCTAATTAGACAATGTCTTGAACAGAAAAGCACGCGAGAAGGTGTATGAAGACATTAAGAGAACCAAACATCACTTTGTAGTCGGTGAAAAAGTGTTCTTGAGAGTTTTTCCACATAAGAGCCCAATATGTTATGGAAATGGTTCTAAGATTTCACCTCACTTTGTGGGGCCATTCAAGATCTTGGAACTCACTAGTCTTGTTGCCTACCATTTATCCTTACCACCATGCCTAGCCGGGCCCACAATGTATTTCATGTTTCATTTTTATGTAGATATGTACAAAGGTGTTTCTCATGTATTGTATTGGTCGGCATTATAGGTGGAGGATGAAGGAAAGTGGATATATTAAGCCCGTGCATGTATTGGAGCATAGGATATTGGCAATTCTTGGGAAAGACTTGGACCAGTTAGACTACAGTGGGAGTGGTATGATGAGACAACAACTACTTAGAAGGATGC
Source organism: Taxus wallichiana var. yunnanensis (assembly GCA_018340775.1). Lineage (NCBI taxonomy): Eukaryota > Viridiplantae > Streptophyta > Pinopsida > Cupressales > Taxaceae > Taxus > Taxus wallichiana. The sequence goes on from JADAXU010000134.1 coordinate 1,921,216, forward strand.
GACATCATTGAGGGCCCAATATCCCTATCTCTTCCAGTGACTTCGTGGGGAATTCTAATCTTAGGAGAAGGGGGTGTAGCGCCCACATATTTATTGCGTCATTTCATTCACTAGATTATAGAGATTGATTCAACACTACTTTGATATTATGTGGTTTCATTATGGATTATTTTGTGATACATGTGTTGTTTAGGGAACATGGTGCCAATCTAGTATTATGATCATCATCTTAGTTTTCTTGCACTTATGTGGTTATGAACACTAGTATGATGTGATGTAGTTAGTTTTATCTAATATATGATGGATGTATGTTAATTTTGTTGTATATTTTGGATATTAGTGGTGATAATGGTAATTTGGATGTTGTCATGCAATAACTTAGATGGATCTTATATCTTGATTTATCGTGGATGTATGTTGTTAAAGTATAGTTATTTCATTCAGATACTAGTTGTTGTTTAGTTAGAATGAATATCCATAATTTAGCTAGTTATTGATATATGTGGTATTATTCATCTAGTTTATTGTATCAAAATAGTATGATGATATGTGAATCGAGTGTACAAGTTACTGAGGGTTCACAGAGGAGAATATGGACTCAAAGTTACACCTCCAAGTTGCACAAGTGGTCATTTGGGCTGAAACCTTAATCCATGCATGAATTTTATTTTACCTTTTGTTTGTGGCATACTTATGTTTAAACACCCTTAGTGGTTTCCTATTAACCTATGTTTTATTGATTTGTCAAATCTTGTACTAAGTTAGTTTAAGGACCTAATGGTCCCTAAATGTGTTATAGGTGTATTATTATTGGTATTATTGTTATTAGAGGTGTGGGATCACCTAAATATGATTTGGATGGGCCTAACCCCATCTCCTTTTGTGCCACTTTTACCAAATCTGAATTTGGGATAAAATTGGTATTTATAAGTGTCTCAATTCGTGTTGGGGTTTGAATTACACCGAAAAACAGACCCCTTGGACCCTACCTATGGATAGGGGGCATCTTTCAAGGATGAATATTGTTCACATCACTTTAATGTGCTTAATATATGAGCCACCTTGGAAGTGGAGAAAAATTTGTTTATCTTTATTTTAGATTTTCGAGATATTTTCCTCCATCATGGGTTTTGTCTTTTGTATGGTTGAGACTTGTGGGAGTCTTGTTTTGAAGAATGGGACAGGTGACACATGTCACCCTTTCATTTGTGAGGATTTATTTTTACTCTCTTTCTTATACCTCCTCTTGGAAAGGGGTGGGGAATTTTTGTTCTCATTTTTACTTTTGGAATTTGGGAGAGAGCTTAGAGAGGATCTTGAAGAGCTTGGCTTATCTTGGAGTTGGATAGCTTGTTTTTGAGGTAGGCCATCATGCCTCTTACTTTGATTCTCTAGTATATTTCATTAAGAAATGATTGTCATGGATATTTTAATCTTTTATGTTTATTGGGTGTTGTTGTAGACCTTGTTTTCTTTCATTTTTCTCCATCCATCTCACTTGAGGTGGATTTTGGAATGTAGGGGAAGAGGGAGGAAACCCCATTTTACACCCACATATCTTGATGGGAAATCGATGATGGTATTTTTATTATTATTCCCTCATATGGTTTGATGAGGAAGATGACTATTCATATGGTTTGAATCTCATATTCCTTCCTTGTCAAGGAAACCAATCATGGTTTGAAAAACCTTACAAGGAGGATGCTTGGAGTTTGGGATGGAGTGATAAGGAGTGGAGTATGGTGATTTTTGGTGTTTGTATTATTATGGAATAAAAATGTTTTGCATTAGGATCCTTGCCCCTCTTTTCCATTTTGAGGAAACACGGAGTTTCTTCACTTGTGCTTTTATTTTGGTTTGTTCACTATTGTAGTTTGTGTTTACTTGCAATCCCTTGTTTTTCCCAAACTTGTGAATCTTGGAGGAATGCATTATATCTCTCCCATGGTCTTGAAGGGAGGATATCATGTCCTCAATTTTAGGAGATGACATGTAATTATGCCATTTGGTTGGGTGGAAACCAAGCCCCTTATTATCTAATGGAGCCAAATTCTAACCAAACATGATTTTACCTGCAAATAATATGAACTCCAAAGAAAATAGATATCCTTATTCATTATTGAATAATGAATTAAAATGTTTCCTAAATAGGAAAACAAATCCCAAATTGAGTTTCCAAGTAAATTCTAACTAACTCTGTCTAAATCTACTCTAGGTGGCAAAAATTACTATTTTTAGTAGTTTACTAGAACCTGCTATTCTTAGTAAGTTTGCATGCTTATTCATTTGGGAACAGAAATTGCCAAGCATCTTCTACATCCCTAAATTAGAGGAATTTCCAAATTTCTAACTCATAATGCAATTATTAGACTAAAATTAACTAATGCCCAAAAATAGGAAAAAACCGAACTATAACTTAAATCCTAATTTTCGGCCTCAAGATGGTGGATTTAGGGCCGAAAACGTGTTGAAAACTTGCCCCAACCAATAGGACGGGTTTCGCTACATTTTCTCATTGAAACATGTGGTTTAAAAAACGGACTCAAACGAACACCCGGAGCTCAAGTTATGACCTTGTCAAGTTCATGTTAATTTTGGCGCATCATTATCTTATGCACATCAAGATTCTTACGGATTGGGAGCTTGCAAAAATGGTTTAGAGCATGGAGGGAAAAGTTCAAATTTTAGCCATCTTTGTTTCCACATTTAGTGGGAGGCTTACATTCTTGGATTCTAGCCTTTTGTAACCTTGTTTAAGTGGAAGTTGTAATGAGCTTTTCCTTGTTAAAAAAAAGTATGGATAGTTTTTATTTATAAATGTTTATAATCATTGTATTATCATTTCGGGTGAATGATTTAAGCTTAAAAATGTAGCTAGATTTGTATTGTAAAATTGGTTATGTGAAAATAAATCTTATATTTTACATGATAGTTTCTTATAGATTTGTAAAGGAAAGAGAAAAGCGCAATTGTGATATATTGTGAAGTTCTTCTTGTTTGGAAAATTCTATTGAAAATCAAACTTGTAAGTCTTGTTTTGTGAAATGAAATAAAAAGGGGCTATTGGGTGTTTGGTTGTTTGAATCGCATTAAATGAAGTTTTAATATAAAGGTGTTGTGTTTCTTTATGTTTTTTCAAGACCCTAGATTGTAAAAGGATTGGGCATAGGTTTCCATTCCCCTATAATTACCACTTGTACATATTTTATTTTATGATAAAATGGTATTTTTCTAAAAAAAACTAAGAGAGGTATTTTACCTTTGATATAAGCTCATAGATGAAGAATAGGAATGTTATGGATTTCATATTCTTATTTCCTTAGTTCTCTTTAGTGGATTTACTTTGAAAGAAGGTAGTTGTTATTATTTTCGATTTCTTAATCGAACATTGATAACATTTTAGATGGCATGATACCACTTAGTTAGCATTTAGGAAATTTAAATAAAAGTTAAATTTGGTTAATATAAGAATGGATTTCCGTTATATTATGTAATTATTTGAGTTTTTTTATAAAAATGATGTTCTTTTCTTCTTTCTAAGTAAATTTTAAGACAACAAGATTTTATACAAGCTTATGGGTTAAAACAAATGAATTTATTGTACCACTCTTAGGGATATAAAAAGGTCGTGGTGTGAGTTGGATTATTTATTTCGAATGTATAGTATACACAGTTGGAATCCTTCCCCATTTCAATAGTATGGATAAGAAACAAAAAAAAATCTATTACTCCATAGATATATGAACAGTATAGGGTATTTTGAGTAAAAAATTATATGAATCCAAATAAGTTCAGGTGTATAAAGAATAATAATAATAATAATAATAAACCAAGGAGTCTAGTTGTGAACTAATCATTTGTCAGTTTCTATTTGTGCATAGTTATTGTCCCCAACCCCCACCCCCCCACACACACACACATGTATGTGTGTGTGTGTATGTATGTATGTATGTATGTACAGACATACATACATACATACATACATACATACATATATATATATATATATATATATATATATATATATATATATATATATATAAACCTTGCTTTGGAACGACCGGCTTGGTATGGCTATGTCTACATAAAACAAACATTAAAAAAACCATACTAGGCCCTTAGGCGCCCTCATCATTATCTCAGTATTGGCTACCACAGACACCTCTTCTATTTTCTTCCCTATCCCATGATGGCAGGGTCATGCCCTCCCTAGATGCCTCTATGTTTTAGCCATCCACAATAAACTCCATTGAAATCTATAATGAGATAAATGAAATAAAATATAAATAATATAAATAAGTAATAACGGTTGGTCCCAAACTTCCATACACATGGAGATCAATCTGTAACTCCAATATCCTCTCATTTTTTTATATATAATTGATTGGCCTAGTTATGGGTATTCCATAAACATAAATTACAGATATATAGATATTATATTTATATTGGAGGAGAGGCCGCATCCTGGCCGTGTACCTCTCCTCCATATCGTGGCACCTCAGCCATGGATTTCCTTCTTTCCTTTTTTTTTATGGCTTCCCCACTATCAAAACTTGCTTCCTGACATGTCCCTAGCCTCCCAATGCACTCCTTTGCCCCTTTGCCGTGGTACAAATTTGTAGGGAAAAACATATGATTTTTTTGAAACAAATCAACTTCCTTGTCTCCACATGGATTTCCTAATATGTAGCCTGTAAAACAAAAAAAAATCCAAAAGAAAGAAACAAAACTAAAATATGAGAGGCAATGAGATAAGTAGAAGGCATGTTATAAAGAAAGTTTTTTTAGAATCCATGGTGGAGAAAGAATCTTATCATTTAATGGCCTTAAATTAACCTAATATCCCCTTAATATTTTACGTGGCCTAATTAGTTTAACTATTTAATAAATGGTAATTAATGGTAAGCCATTTAACAAATTTCTTATAAGATTAAATTAGAAATAGGAAAGAATATAATTTCTTAACCTATTTAAAACCTTTAAGTGGGGTATTAATACATCTATATTTAATAGAAATAATACATTGAACAAAGGTAATCTAAACCAATAATTGATTGGATAATTAATACGTCTTATAATTAGAAATTTTGTTTTAGGTATCATTATCTTTTTATTCTTGGACCAAAAAAATCAAACACGTTAAATGGATATTTATCAAGATTTCACTAGGGAACATTTTAAGACCATATGAGATATTTATTTTGTAGGTTGAGAAAATAGAGATTTTTAGATAGTAAGTTGTTGTCTATTGTTATATAATTTTTGTATCGACTCCTAACATAACAATTTTTTTTTTTACAAACTATATGGTTAGAAAAATTGAAGTTAACAGTTAAACTTTTGGGTCCAAGAAGGGGCATTACAAAAATTTACATAACCTTAGTCATTGTTTACACTGTATATTAATATATTAAATACACGTATAATAAAATCTATATTTTAACATAAATACACAATATTTTAAGGAATTATGTTTCAACACAGGAAAAGTATATGTTTTAATATATTTTTTTGAAAAGAAATTTAAATTTATGTGAAATTTTATCAATTTAGGGTTTACGGTTTCAAAAAAGTATTCTAAATTGAATTTTACTTTCATTTTTACAGTTATGGCTTCTTCCTCTGCTAATTTGTTTGAGAGGATTGACTTAGAGATAGCAAAACTATCATCTATTCTTGAGCTTCCGACTACAATTGGGAAATACAAAACACATTGTGAAAATATATTGAAAGATCTTCAAAAAATACAAACAAACTTGAAAACATACAACCCTTTTCAACCCGAGTCACTAAAAAAATTTATGGATGAATTAAAATCAAGTGTGATAGGTGATGTGGGATATAATGAAGTTGTAGCTAGACTTCTTGATAAGGAAGCCGTTAAGATCTCATGTTGGTCAAGTTATGTAGGCAAAAAGAAAATTAGGGCATATTATGTAAACAAATGTTCATGTCACCTTTGCGCACCATTGATTTATCCCTATTTTTGGCCTCTCAAGGCCAATTTCCTAATAATGACCAGTTACCATTATATTTAATACCGACGCTACATGCCGAGGTTCACCTAAACTTAAAGGTGAAATACGAAGACATCCTTATTTATTTCAAAGGCGGGCGTGGCCAAATTAGCAACATGCCTACATATCGACATGAAGGAGCTCCTCATGTTGTTGTTGTAATATAATATTCTTTGATCTAGAAGGTGTATTTGAAGCTAGAAATTCATATTTACCCTCGACAAAAAAATTAAATTACGATATCAAGGGTTTCAAGAATGTATGTACCGGTTTTAGTAGCTTCTCTCAGAGAGAGAGAGAGAGAGAGAGAGAGAGAGAGAGAGAGAGAGAGAGAGAGAGAGAGAGAGAGAGAGAGAGAGAGAGAGAGAGAGAGCTTAGGTTATTGCAAATTTCTATATAATTTTTGTATGTACACATGTAAATCTTATTATATAGAAATATCAATAGAAATTAGGTTATTTTTAATTACATGCTTTTCTAACTTTAAAACTACTTTTTTAATTTTAAAACAATTTAAATCTAATATACAATTATTTAATTTTGTAATGTCTTTTTAATAAAATTAACTATGTTTTAAAGTTAATTTTATTATATATAAATAATAGAATGTTTTTATTTTTAAATTTTTAAAATAAATTAAAAATATAATATACTTTTGATTAAAAACAAACAAAAATAATATGAAAAAGTATATTTTAAAATTAAAATCATTGAACCTAAAAATAAAATAAAAAACAATAATATTGGAAAAAGTTTTGTTTAAAACTATACTTATTAAAATTTTTTTTTTAAAACTAAATTTAAACTATTGAACAAAGTTTAAAAATGAATTTGTACTTGATGGTACTTTGGGGTGGTGGATTTGGGGTGTTCATGCGAACACCCCTATGTGGAACATATGTAGCACAATTTGGCTCTAAATCCATTTGGAGGACAATTATTGGCCAGAATGTGCCACATAGGTGCCACGTATTTAGGGTAAATTAATTAGTTAAATTACAAAATTTTACACCAAAACACAAGTTTTTATTACTTTTCTAAAAATATAAATTTTATTTTTAAAAATTTGTTTTACTATTTATTTTTATTTTTTTCCAACGTATGTTATTTTACTACAAACAAGACTACACTTTCATCACAATCTAAAAAATAATAAAATATATCAAAAAATTTGAAAAAAACTTATTATTTGTTGAAGTCTTCTTCGTAGCTATGGAAAAAAAAATCAATTTTGATATAAATCTGAAAATATATTGGCATAAACATATGTACACCCTTAATATGAAAATATCTTTCCTAAAAATTAATAAAATAATATAAATAAAAAACGCAAATTTTTCATGAACTCGATATTCAAATCTATAACATATATCATTTAAAAACACCACGACGCACAATCGTTCCTTTATTATAAAATAAGAAACAATGTATGAATAAAATTAAGAAAAAGATCATATTTTTCCTAAAAACATTTTGTCTAAAAATGAATTACATATATTTTACAATATAAACACAACATTTTGTTAGTTCGTGAAATTTCATGAATGTGTATGGTTTTGTGGCTATTACCTTTGGAATTTCAATGAATCTAAAAATTCATGTTTATAAAGGTACAATAAATGCAAAAATTGAGAAATACTATTGTGCTTCCACCACTTTATCTCAAAATGTAGATAATACTTGTAACTTAGAACATTGCAAAAAGTACACAAAAAGATACAAAACATGGAAATAATACACCTATTTGTTTTACTGAGAGAAAGGAACTCACATTTTTTCATGCCTTGGAGAATTGGAATATATTTGGAGATGTTAGGGGATTAGGGGTGATCAATCCTAATTTTGTGCCATCAAAGATAGTAGAGAGGAGAAAATTAAACTACGAAGGACCTATGTACTTTGATTCCTTCCCTATTACAAAATATGAACAGAGAAGAGGAAATATTACTCTATGAAGATCACATTTTTCTTTGATGCTTTTCTTATCCAGAGTCTAGTGATAAAAGAGGAAAGAGAAGTCTAAAAATATCATAGTACTACTTTGGCGCTTTCTACTAAACTCATGGACCACAATGTTGTAAAATGATAAAGGCCTAATTCACTCCACCAAGGAAAATAGACCTCAAAAGGAATAGACATTGGCATGCCCCTTCTTACTCCCAAGTTAGATTATTTGAAATCTAAATTAGTGAAATGAGTATAGTAAAGGATGTAAAGTTTAGCTACAAGAGACTACCATGATTAATTTACTTCCAACATTAATTAAATAATATCATCATAATGCATTAATACTTGCAACTAGCATACTAAAGATTATGTAAACTTGATAACAAAAGAGGACATGTACACTTAGATGATTGTAGATGGTTCTCGTAAGTTTTGGGTATGCACACTCTTTGAAACATTAATATTTGGGACCAATGATGTTTTTTTATGGACCTATGACTAGAAACTAACCATGTGCGGGACCATATAATTTTTCCATGTCTGTAATATATGATTTCCCCCTTCAATATGGTATTTAACCTACTTGAAATCTATCCCTATAAATTTTTGAGATGGTTTCCTACTTGGAATTATATGTCATTGTCAAACCCTAATTTTTTTATCATGAAACAAATCTCTTTGAACATCTTGAATGAGTTATCAAACCCTAACTACGGGTGTGATACCCTACAAAAAAAATTAGTTAAGTTTTGGGAACCCTTGTGCGCTATAGACATTGACACTACTCCCAAGAGGCCTCAAACTCGCACTTTCTTCTCCACCTATCATGTGATATCCGAGTTAATGAAAGTAAATTTTGCAACCCTCTTTGAAAATGTATGAGTTGAGTTTAGATCTTGCTAAAATACAAGGAGAAGGGATGTTTAATTTCTTACGGATGAGATGGGTTGACCCCTTGACCTAGTAAGAAGCTTCAAAGCGTAGTGATTTTTCCCTAATGACTGTAGATGTGCTTTTGTGAGATTTAGGATATTTTGGTACCATTTTCAAGTGTTCATAAGTGTGTTTGTTAATGTAATACCATAAGATTTCCAAGTTAGTAAATGAGGTACTATTTACTTTCTTAGATAGGGTTATGTAGGTGATTTATCGAAGAAAGGCCCACTTAGAGGGAGTAAAATACCCAACAAATAATATGAAATTGAAAGAAAAGTTTCAAAACTTTTCATTGTAAGACCATACAATTTAGTTAGGATCAAATATAACATCCCAACCAAACTATACAACCTTACCTAGGGATGGAAAACATGCAATTTGAAGTTTGTAACTTGTCAATTGATGTTTTTCTATGGATTTTATGCATCATTGTATTATCAATAGTTGATGAAATGTTAGTGTATAAGGATAAACAAGCTATAAAAGTACACCGAGATTTGATAAGTAGAAATGGAAACATTGTTTTTATATTAACAAGAGTGCATTGTCAAAACCAACCGTATCAAAGAGTGAATTGTCAAATTTGAGTGTCTATATTTCCCCCTGTAAGTATGAAATAACATTTTATGATTAAAAGAAAAGATACCTGAGTGTGTAGACACACTTTGTATTCATTTCGATTTTTTTTTTACAGAGTCTTGTTGGGTTGGTGTTGGCACACTCCACGATAACACTTCCAACACATAGTATATTCAATGTCCATAGTAAAGAATTGAACATTATCTCGAATGTAAAATGTAATATGTAAGATTTACATTTTCACAAAGTGAAATGTGAAGAGATGTTAAACATGAAAGGAATAAATTTGTTTGTTTTATAGAGGAGAGTTTCCATTTCTTTTCTTGTAATTTAATATTTTCATTGTTGAGTTTGATGAAAGATTGGGAGTGATCGGTCCCCAATTGTGCCAAGGAGAAAATGGAGTGTTAGGTGCATGCAACCTAACAAAAAGAGAGAATAATAATAATGAAGTGTAAAAACACCCTTCTAAGGAAGAAGACCATGTATAAAATTCATTTTTCAACTCTGATATCTTCCTCTTTGGATTCAAGAGGAAAGGAAGGACTTCCATCGAAGAACTTATCCACTTCGATATGATTCGTAATGCCGTGAGCCACACTTTGCTACATATGAATCTTGGATTGATTATGTAAATAAGGAAACATAGTAAAAAAATAGAATGAGTGCCTTGATGTCATTTGCAGGACCCATGTGCTACAAAAATAAATAGAAATTTCAATTTAATGATTTTTTATGAAGGAAGGAAACCCATGCCCCCAATATTCCCAAAACTATAGTTGAAACTAAATTATTTAGTGAATGAGTAAAGTAATTTACTCCACTTGTAACTAATCTAGAATGAGTGAAGTGGATTTGAAAATAGGTCAAAAAATTGTAATTATATCTAACATTTTAAGATTGTTAAGAAATTTAGTGTACTTTCCACCTAGGAAAACCATGTGAAAGGGGTAGGACCATACCACATAGTCATGGCCAAACCTGTACATTCTTTAACCTAATATTTTTTTCTAGATTTCTCTACTTAGTTATATTTGTGAGTACATGTACCATATTGTTACCTTTATGTTACCCTAGAATTATGCTTGTGTCTACTATAGGTGTAGAATATACTCATATGAGTACCCCCTCTTTTGAGGCATGTGTGAAGAGCCATGTTGAGAACATGGCTCAAAAAAAAAAAAAAGATGTGTTCCCATGCATTATATGTTTGAGGTGTTGGATAATAGTGTAGGATGCTGAAGAGGTATCCACCTTGAAGAACTTATACTTGAAAAAGTAAGGTTCGCACATGGTGGCAACCATGGCATGTAAAAATAAAAAGAAATAGAAACAACAAAGATAGTAAAAATAATAGTACTAATGCATGTAGAAGAAGAAAAATATGTTGGCATGTGGGTGAAAATTGAGTTTTCATTGATGAAAAAGTAGTGTAATCATTAATGAAAAAGGTGTGAGAGGTAAAAATTATTCTTGGAATGATGATTCCATGAAAAAAAAAGATGTCACTTGGTTTCAAAGATGAACAATGTGAAATCGGGCGTGTCCAATAAGCCTAATTTTTAGGTCTAGTCAACAGGATGACCTGTTATGGTGGATTGAAGGCATGAGGAAGATAGAGAAGCATGGTCAAAGATTAGAAAACATGAATAGGACATGTTAATTTAGGTTCATGGATTATGAGGTGAAACAAACTCAACTAGGCCTAATTTAGATACGTAGTACTAGCATGGCTTGAAGTATGGATAAAAACAAGCTAAGGTAGGATATCAAAAGAATGTTAGAAGCATGGTGATGGTTTATATGGCATGCATGATGTGTTTCAAGAAATTTCTAAGAGGTTTGGTGGTAGTTCATTATCCTTGGTAAGTCAAAAGGTGAAGATAAAGAAAGATAACATAGGTAATTCACTGTGGTTAGAGAGTTTTAGGACTAATTCAGCAAGGTGGTGATTTTTTTATCTATATAATGTTTTCATTATGATTCATGACAAGTTTTAGGTTTATGTGATGACCATTTTTGAAGATATTGCAATTATACCAAAACTGGGTTTCCAAAGGTGAGAATTTGAGGAAAAGTTGATTTTCAGATGCTCATTGTGGGTTTCATGATTTACATGGGTATCTGGTCTCCTTGGAATAATTAATTAGGCTTTTTATGAAAATTTTACAATAAGAATGATTTTTTTTGAATGTTACAGATTTATGACCAATCATTAAGAAGATAAAGTGGTTTGAAACCCTAGTTAAACCCTAGCTCAAGAGTGACTTGGCAGAAAGTGATTGTACTAAAACAAAATGGATTAGTTTTAATAATGCAATGATTGGATTTTGTAGAGGAATCATCTGGATTTATAGAAATTTATGATAGATCTTTTGACAATATGTGGGTCCCACTCAAAATGGATTGTTTATGAAAATTTTCAATTTTTGGAAAATTTTTCCATTGAAACTATGAACTAAATAACCATTTATGGAAGTATGGGAGTTTTAATAAATTTCCATGATGATTTCACATCATTTTTGTGCATCTAAAGTTAAAATTATGCCCTATTTATTAGGACTGGTTTTTGGGGGCACTTGTGAGTAGTTTGTGGTAAAAGTGAATTTGTAAGAGATAAAGCAGGGGTTAACACTTGGTTATAATTTTTTAATGATCCTAGTTCTAATAAATTTCCAATGAAATATCAAAATTAATTTTTGATAAGGGATGAGTAAGTTATGACTTGTTCTTTCAAGGTCAAATCGGAAGTTCTTGATTGTACATGGTCGTGAGTTGCTTCATGATACTTGTTGATTTTTATGAGGTTGTTTAATGATTTATGAATTTTTATTAGTTCTTAGAAAAAATTTCTAAGGGTGTTATATGATTTGTTTAAGCTTGGAAATGACTGTGGAGGTGTTTGAGCTTGTTTCTCTCAAGACCATCTCTCGAGTCCTTAGAGCCTCGAATGAGAAGTTGAAAATATTATCTGGTTCATGGCCTTCCATGATGAGTGGAAGATAAAGTAAGTTATTATTGAAAGTATACTTATATTTATTTCCAATGGTATATGGTTTGTGCCTTGATAAGTTGTTTCGATAGGTGAACTAGCTCAGTTTTAGAGACCTATTTTTGGGGTCTTGAAACTAGTTTGGAGAAGTTACTGAGAGATTGAAATGTTTTGAGGTCTTCCACTTAGAGATGGAAGAAAAAGTTAGCGATTCGGGAAATTAGGTCCAAATATATTTCCATTGGCATATGAATTAATCCTTGATAATTATTTTTTATATATGAACTCATTCATTCTTCATGACTGTGTTTTTGAAGCAGTCATGATTGTGCATGCTGATTTAACAAAAATAGAATTTTTCTAAACCCTAATATTATAGAGTAACTAATGTAAAATATGATAAGAAACTACTATATAGCATAGATGACACAAGAAATGAGATAAAAATTATGAAACCCTAATTGTAAAGGAGGGAAAGAATGACTTAATTGCTTTTTGCTATCCTGGAATTGTTTCGACTAGGAAAATTGATGATTAGGAAGGCCGATCTGTAGCAACTATGCAATCTGCAAATTCTAAAGATGGTAGATAAGGTTGGACCATGGTGCCTCAAGTAGGACTAGGTAACCTAGGCACCAAAGCTGACTGCTAAGATGTGCCCGTGATTGCGTAGGAGCTCAGAATATTATTTTTCCGGTGTCGTTGATAGTTGCTTTTGGTATCCCGTATGTCGCACTTGATCGCAAGTGACGCACATTGATCACCGATTGTTGCTATAACTCTAAATATATATGTTCACCTACAAACCCTCAAAGTACATAAAATCCCCAAAAAATAAATATGTAATATGGGGGTTGGAATGACCCCAACAATCATCCTATGGAGTGATTTTATGAATGAGCCTCAGACTACATCTCAAACTCCATGTAGTTCCCTGTGAGTGTGTGAAAATGGTTCCCTAGGATGACCTAGTGCAAGTTGGAGTTGATAGCGAGGCTAGATCTAGGTGTAATAATGTAAATAGAATATTTTGATGGAATAATTAAATTCCCCTTCCTATGAAGCATATGTAGAAAATGTTGTCCATTGTCCCTTATATGGATGCTATATAGATGCCTTTGAATTCTATCAATGCCTTTGGATTCAAGATTAGGTGATAGTAGTAATCCTTAGAGATTGGTCACTTATTTTCGTCACATAGCTTTGTATTTATATGATTCCCTTGGTTGAATTTTGTAATTTACAACTGGAGGCTTGACCCATAAGAAAATAAGATGTAGAAAAGATAAAAGAGACCCAAAAAGATGAGAAAGATAGAAAGAGGTCAAGTGTGCCCACAGGGATGAGGGCACACGGGAAATGACATCTTGGCTAAGCGCTGGTGTCTAAATTAATAAAATATAAATAAGTAAAGTACCAAATGGGCTATAGGGTGTAAAAGAGTAGAAAGAAGATATGAAACAAAGAAAAGAGGCCAAAGATCATTGTCAATTGCTAGTTTTCTTGCTTAGGAATCATAGGAATGCAAGTATGATTTTAGGACCAAGACATGTACCCAAGTGTGTGATTTTGTGTCTACATTTTCACCCACTTTATGTTGTTGAGTGAATAATCGATAACATAAAGTAGATAAGAGATGCGTACCTAATAACCATGTAGAGTGTGATGGTGATAGCATGTCGAAGAGACAAGTGAAAGTGTGAAGTGATAAAAATGAAGTGTGGAAGCTAAGAAAGAGGAAGTGACCCTAAGGTTGAAGTGTATTATTTTATAAAGTGTTGTACTTTTTTTTTCTTGATGTAGGGTTGTTTCTTATTTCATATTAAGGATGGACGTGTAAAAGAATAGTAAAATTCATGTATTATGAAAACTCTAGTAAAAGTATGTAAAAACATGTAAATGTGAAAAAATAGTAAAAGGAAAGTGTGCACTTGATTGAGTGTAAAAGGATAAAAGATGTCCTAAAAATGCTATAGAAGAGTGGGTATTTTTGGTGATCTCATGCAAAGATGATTTTTGGGCGATCTCACACTAAGTGTGAGTGTTTTTGGGTGATCTCATGCCGTGGAAGAAGATTTTTGGGTAGAGAGGTCCGGTGTTACTCTCCTTCTATGACTAATTCCCAATTATAAACCACTACATATTGTGTGGTCTTGTTTTGTTCTAAATTGTACCATATTAGTTCCAAGTTGAAATGGAGAAAGAATACATCCTACTTTTTGGAGGGTTGTGCATGTACTATGAAATATAATATATGAACTACCGTAAACTATGCTAATATGATAAAATAATTGTATATCTCGTCCCCTGGAGATAAGCACCTAGGAGAGGTCAAGATCTCCTAGAACTAGTGTCTATCTTTAGGCATTGGTGTTTGTGTTGAACTAAGGATGCAAGTCAAATTCTGGGTCATTTTTTAAACTATATTTTGTTCTATTCCAAGATCTGTACATCTATGAAATATAGCTCGAGGTGTTGTATGGAGTGATTTATTCAACCAATGTATTCCCCCTCATTTGGTGTGTATTTAATGCTAATATGAGAATGCAAAGTATAAATGAGAGGACTGAAACCGATCTCAAGTAGATATCCTATAGGGGGATGTGCATGGTAGAAACCAAGACACATGTAAAAAAAGTGTCTAGAAACATGTGTTAGTGAAATCAAAAAAAGTATACAAGTAGAAGCTAATATGTAATTGAGAAAGAAGAAAAGATAAACTGCAAAAAGTTGGTTTCAAATATGGGACATCTCTCACAACGTCACAAGACAATTAGGGCCGAGGCGGCCAAAAACATAGAATGTGAATACAAGAAAAAATGGAATATCCCATAAAAACTAACATATAATGACAAATAATAACAAGCAAGATACTTGAGACAACTATGGTGGCATATATTCCTACAAAGTAGATGTTGCACATGAAGCACCAATTAACACGTTAGAAAGATAAAAAGTATGTCAAAGCATGTATATATCCATGAAATAAGTAGTGTGCTAGTAAGAATAGGAAATAGTATGTAATAAAATGATAACACCTATAATGTGTGAGAAAGTATATGCACCAAGGATCCTCAAGTGGGATGTGTAAGAGGTATCATTGCAAGCATCATTTTTGTGTGTAAATATCTATAGGAAGTATGCATTCAAAACTAGGGAATAAGTGAATGCGCACATGTATATAGAAAAGATATTGACATACTAAGTATCCATCTATCATGGGAAACAATGTATACATGTAAGTATACAAAAGCAAGAATAAGTGCAACCAAGATATGTAATATGTTGTAAATGAGTGGAATGGAATGTAATGTGTGATTGTGATAGGATTAGTGTGGCCCCGAGAGGATGTGTTTTAGGTGAGGTTCATTTATAAAAACCCTTGAAAGTCAAGAATGAACCATATAACAAGAATGCGTCATCAGGAAATGGTTATAAAAAGGTGCGCTAGAAATATAGATCATGAAGCATAGAGCATACATAGTGAATGAGGTGAGGTTTATTTCATATTTAGACCCTCAACAATCAAGTATGAACTATGGAACTAGAGTATGTCATAGGGTAGTGATAATACAAGGTGTATCAAGTTATGTCAGATTTCTTATACATATGAAATATCGGGGACAAAGCGTATGATTATAAATGATAGAAACTTGATGATGCTAAAAGGTGGAGGAATAAGCGTGATTCCCCCAAGTGTATGATGTAGATAAGAATCAAGTGAAATCATCTAGGATATCATCAATATCAAGATTGAAGCCAATTAGAGCAGCATTAGAGACTTGGTAAGCAATACAATGAGGTTGATCAAATAAAGATCTATTGCAACATAAATTGTGCATGCCCATAGCATATTCTTCATCAGTGAAAGGTGGTTATGTACAATTGTATGCATACAAGCATGTGAGATTCTGATTATAGCCAAGAAATGAATCATTTCAAATAGAAATGTGTCCAAAAGGCATAGGAACTATGATACTAGTGTGATTAGGATCCAAAGTGTCCCCAATGTAGCCAAGCCAAGATTGTCCCAGTGTAAGTGGAGAGGCACGATAAGTACATGCAAGAATAATGGTAAATGAAGGAAGAAGAGGCAATAAATGGAAGTAATAAAGACATATACACTATAAAGGTTAGGAGAATTAGGTGGTGGGTGGAGATGATCCAATGTGAATCAAATTTGTGTTAAGCCATCATGCATGCAAATAGTGATGAGTAAGTAAGATCAAGGAGAATGTAAGGCCAATAAGAGTCATGTATGAAAAGAGTTAATGTGAAAAGAGGAGTTGTAAAAAAAGAGTAAGATGATGTTGGTGATATGATATCCAATACATGAATAGTTCCTTGGAGAGGAGGAATGTCGGTGGGATTTTGTATGAGTTGATCATCATCATTGGGTTATATAGGAGAGGTAGGAATTGGCGAAGGAAGTGCAGTGATTGGGACTAGGTGATAGTATTTGAATGGGTCATGGTCAATAAAAATAGTATGTTCATAGACAATTTGTAGGAATTTAACGCACCAATGAATGGTGGAAGGCACTACCTACATAATTTGAAGCCATGGCCTACCAAGTAAGTAATTGTATTGAACTGTGGCATTGATAACAAAGAAAACCATAGGAATGGTTTTTGGCCCGTTTGTGAGAGGTAAAGTGATAGTTCTTATGCATGTGCATGTACAAGAATCATACACACATAGAGAAATGGATGATGGTCTAACTTCAAATGAGTAAAGTATGGGGATTTGAAGGAGTGTTTATGTATAAATATGGAGCTCTACTCCATTATTGACTAGTTTTCACTTAATGTCCATGTTATAGACATGAGATGGAATGTAAAAGGGAGGATCATTTTCATAAACATAAAGAGACGTAGCTACATTATATGGAAAATTAAGTTGTTTTGAAAAGGAAACTACGAATAATTGATATACGGGGTTCATATGAGTATTGGAATGAATATAAGTATTAGCCAAGAGAGAATTGATTTTATCTTTACAATAAAGATTATCTTGCAAGAAAGCATGGATGTATTATTTTTGGTTCAAATTCAAATTTAGAAACAATAAAATATAACAAACTAATAAAACATCGAATATAAAAATATTTCAATTTAATTTATTCAGGATGATTTTCATTATGAAGAGATTATATATAAATAGGTAAATGACATCCTTAGAATAAGGAGTCAAACCATATCAATTACCCAATCCCCACTTATCTCTCCAACATGATTCTCTTCACATTTATTTTCTCATATCTATCTAATAGTGAGTTTTTCTCACAACGTACATTTACACACAAAATATAATAATATCTCACACTCACTTAACTATTACAATATTATATTATCATCTAGATAATATAATTCCACAAACATTATTAATGTTCACACTAACACATTAATTTCCTAACATTCACCCCCTTAGTGTGAACATGGGTGTGTTCTGTCTAAGATCTCATGCATGTTCTACAATCTGATGGTTTTCAAAGAGTACCATCAACTCTAACAGAGTTTTCCATTGGAACCATTAACCACTATGTATGTGATTTTTTGAGAGAATCACAAACTCTCAAATTGGTTTTCTAGTGGACCACCAACCAATCCATAACAACGTACATGTTTCTCCATCCCCATCTTTACATTCAAGGGAAAATATAAGAAATATTGCTCACACTAGAGCTCACTTATGAAAAGATTGAACATGAATAAATCATTTGTTCTTATTACAACACACAATGAAAATTAAACACAACAAAAATAAATTCCACAAATTCATTGTGTGACCCCTTTGCTTTCATGGTGGCGAGAGGTCACTAATTGCCTCCTTCCTCTATCTGAAACTTCTTAGTTACTCAAAAAAATTGAAAAATGAAGCTCAATATGAAATTCCCCACTCAATTTGAACTTGATCGGGTCTATAATGAAAAATGTGACTAGGAGAAATACGAGCAATGTTTATTTATTTATTTACAATTTTCCTAATTATCACCTAAATGACACAAAAATGACTTAAAATTTTTGACTCAAATTTATGATGTTTGTAATGATACAAATAAAATTAAAAATAAACATAATCTAAAAATGAAAAAAAAAAAAATTAAAGTAAAAAATATATAATAACAACTTAGACTTACGTAACTAAACAATAAATAAGACTTGTTCCCTAATGAATTAACCGAGAGAGAAGAAATACCACATTTCTTTTTCTTCTTAAAAATAAACAAAAACCAAAACAACACGTGGATGGTAAAATAAATAAGAGACTAAAAAATAATGACCAAATGAATACATGACTAGAAGGAAGGTACATGTGATCCATGTGGCATGACAGGTCTGCAATCTCCCATGAACTGACCACGAACTGAATATCGTGTGGCAAAAGAAACATTTACAGAAACTCCTAACTTGTATAATGCATGCTCGGTGAAATGTATTTTTCTCCAAAAATATTATCCGGGTTTGGCTTAAATTTCGTCGTAGTTGTATTATCAATATTTCGTGAAACCTAATAAGTTTCAAAGAAACCTAGATCCTAGAATGAAAACTAAAATCTATTCTTTAGATGGATTTTCTTAAAACATTCTCTTGATAAATCACATAAATCCGTTATCGAGGTTTCCATACCTACTCGATACCAAATATTATTTTTGGTTCAGATTCAAATGTAGAAACAATAAAATATAACACACTAATAAAACACCAAATATAAAAATATTGCAATTTAATTCATTCGAGATGATTTTCATTATGAAGAGATTACATATAAATAGGTAAATGACATCCTTAGAATAAGGAGTCAAACCATATCAATTACCCAATCCCCACTTATCTCTCCAACATGATTCTCTCCACCTTTATTTTCTCATAGCTATCTAATAGTGAGTTGTTATCACAACTCATGTACACACAAAATATAATAATATCTCACACTCACTTAACTATTACAATATTATATTATCATCTGGATAATATAATTCCACAAACATTATTAATGTTCACACTAACACATTAATTTTCTAACTGTGAGATTGAGATATAAATGGTGGAAGGATCCTAGGATATTAACATTAGGAAGAAATGAGGATCCAAGAGTGTTCGAATGAGTGGGGTTCACCAAATAATTTAACAAAAATATAATTTATGCTAAACCCTAATATTCAGAGTAACTAATGTATACTATGATAAACAACTGCTAGAGTATAAATTACACAAGTAATGAGATTAACAATATGAAAACCTAAGTGAAAGATAGATAAATAATTACTTAGCTAATTTATGTTATCTTAGAGCTATTCTCGGATTGGGAAAATTGATGAGTAGGAAGAGAACATTTTCATAATCGTGCATCGTATATATTTTGAAGCTCATAGATAAAGCGAGACCAAAGTTCCTAGAATAGGACTAGGGAACCTATGTTCTAGTGACTAATAGGATGCACCCGTGACTAGGAAAGAGCTCATAATCTATTTTTTCTCGGTGTCACCGGTAGTCACCGTTGGTCTCCTCTACGCCGCACTTTGATTTCGAGTGTCATCAGAACCTATAAAAGATATGTTCACTGCAAAACCCTTAAACTAAATTAAATCCCCAAAAATAAAGATGTAATATGGGGAGTTGGACTGACCCGCACGGTCACCCAACTGAGTGAACTTACGATCGAGTGTTGCACTACATCTCAGACTCCATGTAGTTCTTGTGATTGTGTGAAAATGGTGCGCTAAGATGCCCAAGTGTAATTTGCACTTGATAGTGAGCTAGATCTAGATGTAGCAATGTAAATAGAATGTGTGTATGAAATAATGAGATTCCCCTTCCTATGCAGTGTATGTAGAAAATACATTCCCCTTTCCCTTGTATGGATACTAGAAAGAATCCTTTGATTGCTTTGGATGCCTTTGGATGCAATCTTAGGTGATACTAGTAGTGCTTAGATCTTGGTCCCTTATTTTGGTCACATAAATGTTGTATTTATATGATTCCCTTGGTTGAATTTCATAATTGAAAATTGGAGAGATGGCCCATAAGAAAAAGATACCCAAAACAAGTGAGCAAGATAGAAAGAGATTAAGAGCACTTAGAGGGATGAGGGCGTTGGTGCCGAAGTCATAAAAGATAAATAAGTAAATTAATGACTAGGATGTAGGGTTTAAAATACAAGAAAGAAATCAATGAGGGCAAAGATAGATGTTAATTGCTAGTTTTATTTCTTAGGAATTGTATGAATGTAAGTATGCTTTTATGACCTAGAAATGTACCCAAGTGCAGGATTTTGTGTCTACACATGCCAAGTTGAGAAGAAGTGATGAAATGAATTCTTAAGATATAACATGAAGCATACAAAGAATTTTATGATGTTTTAGAAATCCTAAAGATGTATCCTACCTGTTTGCATTGCATGATTTGAATCATTGAGTGACTAGATGCATGCAAGTTGAAGACCATTTTAAAAACCATGCATCTAGTGAAGGACATGAGCTCAAATGAAGACTTGGTGATAAAACGGCGAGTTGAAGAGGTTGTTAAGGATTTATAAGGCTATGAAAAGACCCTTGTAATGTGATATTACACTCCATAACATTTGACATGAGTTACATTTACAAAAAGATAAAGGAATCTACGTGGGAAGAAGAAGACAAAACAAAATTTGAAAATTGCAAAGTGGAGATGTTAGACTGAAAATGGAATATTTTAAATTACTTTATATGTGAAATGAGCTAAGGGAGGTTTTATAGGTCTTCATATGTGTCGAGGAACCATGAAAACTAAAGAAATATCTAAAAGTGTAATTTACATGTTGTAGATGCAATGATTGCACTAGTGGAAGTTTTTATGATGTCATAATCAACCATTAGTATGCATTGAAGAAGTTAGAATGTGAAGAGGTCATAATTGGAAGAGTAAGAGGATTTTATTCTCTTGTATATGTATGCCTTAATGTGAAAAAAAAAAAATCACTCTTGATGACCATATAGAGGTGTGTGAGCTGAAGTGAATAAGTGAAGAGAAGAGAAGTGATGAAAAAGGTGTGAAAGAGAGAATAGGAGCTGAATAAGATATCACAATATTTTTGTTATAAAACAAGATGAAAGTGATCAAAACTTTGTAAAAAGTATAATTGGATTCTTAGAAAATTATGGAGTTGTTGCTTCTGTAAGTAGGAGCTTGTAAGAGGTCAGTTATGATCTTGGATAAATTATTGGGATTCATATCTTCCATGCAAGTAGGAGATTTCAAAAGGTCAAATAGGAGAATGACTAAATTTTTGGAGTTGTTTCTTCAAGTTGAGTGGATGATCAAAAGTTTGAATCTCTATAATCTTTATAGGATAAATTTTCCACACTAGTGCATTGATTTCAGTGGGGTTTTCTCCCTTTAAGGGTTTCCCACATCAAACTTAGTTTTAATGTTTACTTTCTTTTCATGTGTTCATGTTTGAATGTATTTATATTCTCACGGTGAATATTGATTAATATTGAATAAATTGTATACATTTGAAATTGGATTCAAAATTTGAAGGAGCATTGATTCACCCCTCCCCTCTTAGTGCTTATTTTTTCCCAAAAATTGGTATCAAAGAAGGCCCTCTTGGAAAGGGTTTGAGATCTTAGAGGAGATCCTTGAAGAATAATCATGGGTAAATTAGCTAAAGTAGTTCTTAAAAGGAAGTTTGAGATTGTTGAGTCCATGATTCATGGATTGAAAGAACAAAACAAGTGTATGGAAGTTTAGCATGGTCAAGCCCTTAAAAATATGGAATATAATGTTGAGAGCATAGAAAAATTCCTACAGGAAAAATAACAAACTTGCCTCAGGTATGAAGAAGAATTGAGAATCTTGAAATCTGAACTAGAATATGCAAACAATAGATTGAAGATGTATGGAAAGTTATAAAAGAGCTCAAAAGTTCTTGATGAAATTTTGGATATCCAAAGAGAAACAAGTGACAAGACATGATTAGGATTCAAAGGAGAGCCTATGGAGAAGTGTGAAGATGACAAGGTAGGTTCAAGAGACATAAACAGATGAAGGTGACCAAGAAGACAAAATAAAGAAATCCTATATCAATTACGCAACCTAATTCTTCCACATTTGAAATATTTTTCAATGAATATTTCTTTGTTGTTCATACTTTTGGACATAGAGCTAAGGAGTGTAGGAATAATGCTAAACATGAATATCCATCGACAGATATCGAGATGAGAGAAAAAGAATTGATTATGCTGCAACTATCAAGAGAAGGGTCATCTGCTAATTATGTGTCTATGGACGATCTAATCAACCTTCGAGAAATGAAGACACTACATGTAATAAATCCATGGTGTGTTATAAACTATAGCAAGGTGGGCCATGTTGCTAGGAATTATCATGATAATCAATTTACTAATTTAGGATGGAACCTCAACTCACATCAACATAGAATCAAAAATATGTTGTGTTTCCTAACCTTAAGAAGTGTGTAATTACTTGTTGTGATGGTACAAAGGTTGTGGTATTCCTTAAAGAAAAGGTCTCTGGTCTAAATGATAATGAAGAAATTAGTTTCAAAGTGTATGATGATCAATGTGTACAAGATACAGATGCTTTGAGTCAACTATATGCTCTATAAGGTGTATATGCTCACAGGGAATCAATCAACATGTTCAAATATTCTCAAGAAGGTATCTATGCTATTCATCCATATATCAAGGTTATGAAGAATGAAAGCATGTAGTCACAACCCGAGTAAGTGAAATAAAATATTAACCAAGCATTGAATATCATTTAAGCACTTTAATATAAGAAAGGAAGATGCATCATCTCGAAAACCCATCAATAGAGCTTCATAAGGTCATGAAGTTACTAAAGGTTCCCTGAGTCCATTGAAAGTTTTGCAATAAATGACAAGAAAGTAATGAAGAATGGTTGTGTTTTCCAACAATTGTTGTTCATTGTCTATGAAATATTTAAGTGTAATTTGTTATGCAAAAATGCATTAAGAAGAAAAGAGACTAGATAAGGGTTGAAACAAGTATAAGGTATTAGTGGATGTGAAGTGTTTCAAGTTGTTTCAAAATTTCTTAAGATGTTTGAACATTTATAAGCCTCTTAAGATGGTATGCAGATTCTATTTGATCAAACTTGATTCAACTTTTTTTTTACTATGTATTGTGCTTAGTCTTAAATGATCCTAGAAAAGGATAACTTATATGATTTGTAGAGTCTTATAACAAGGTGGAAGTAGGTGTATAAAAGGTATTGGTCATTTTGTAAAATCAGAACATCAAGTGACTAGAGAAAAGACAATAAAATGCAAAACCAAGTTTGATGGATCAAATAATGTCGAAAAGGAACTAAAACCATGACAGTTCATATACGAAGGTGTGATCAAAATTGGAGTGAATAATACTGGGAAAACCTAGGTAAATGAGTGGAAAAGGTGAAAGAGTGAATGTGGATATTACATGTTTATAGGAAATCATAGAATTCAAGAAGAAAGAGGGCTTGAACTCAGTCCAAGAAGTAAGAACAAGATAATAATCTAGAGAGGCATATGAGCAAGACTAAGACAAGTAAATCAATCTAAAATATAATTATGGTAATATGAGGAGGTACTAGAAAGAATCTGTTATAAGTTTGAATGCCTCATAAAAGTGTTTTGGGTGTCTCACAATAGATTGTGCATGAGAATCGGGGTAACTAGTAAACAAGGAATGCAAATTAAGATGAGTAGATCAAAACACAAGATTTTACAAGTGATGGCTTAAGCAAGAAAGTTAAATAATGAGATTACAAAGATTTTGATTCTAGTAAGAGGTTTTAGAAACCATTTTAAAGCAAGATATTGTAAAAAGACCCTTCTCAGGATCGGTTGAAATCTTAGTGGTGTCCCAGATTTCACCCTAAAATCTGGGACTACCCATTTGAGAAAAAAATTGTTCTTTTTAAAATAATGGGTATTCTCATGTTTTTATTTCTATAAGATGTCTTTATTATGTTAAGATATTCCCAGTGAATCATATGATCCAATTTCGACAAATACCCAGATGCTGAAACTCATTTGATCCCTCCGCCAAGTTTTATATGTGGTAAATTTTATTTAATTATTTATTAAATAAGTAAAGCCATGTTTGAAGTAAATTGTACTCTGGTTGAATCCTATTGAGGTTTTGCATGCCTATATTCACACATCTCAATATGATTTTCACTAGGAATCAAAGCATTATGTCTGTAACTTTTGGCAATGTTTTTCATTTTTATTTATTTCTTGTATGTTTTTCTCAGTTTTCTCCACAAGTTGTCTATTAAATTCCCCTAGGTCTGATATTTTTCTTTGTATAGTCTATTTAATTTCCTAGAGAATCTAGATATCATTTACAACCTCAACACTGGAAGGAATCAGCCTCAGAAGGAAAACTTCTGACCAAAAAAGATGAAGTCAAGAATAAAAAGCCTCTCCTAGGAAAGTCACACTTTTTTGAATGAATAGGTATAAACTGCAATGGGATTTTTGGTAGAGGCAGGCATGTAGGAATATCTTACCTGCCTTGCAGGGTACTTTTTCCCATGAAGTCAAAGTCACTTAAGCTACAATGGGAATATTAGAGGTGGCAGGTAGGTGGGAATTTCGTACCTGCCTTATAGGGTAAAAATTCCCATTATAAAATAAAAAATCACTTAAAGCACTGATGGGAATATTCTACTTGCCTAGTAGGATAAATTTCACCATCAAAGGGTTTATTCACCCCCACAAGACACACTTTATCAAAGAAGGCTATTTTCCATGCAAGTCATACTTTTTGGGAGATGATTTAATTTGCAAAGTGGGAATTTTGATGATGTGGCAGTTCAATGGGAATTTCTTACTTGCCTTGCATGGTAAAAATTCCCATTATGAAAGTCAAATAAATTTAGTGGAAGAGGGTATTTTTGGAGCTGCAGTGCAGGGTAGAAATTCCCATCAAATTTGACTTCTTATTTTTATAAATTACCCTTGTCAAAAAGTGCGACCCACCTTGGCATTAAACAATTTATTTAATGATATTTATTTATGGATTTTTCACCCAATTTTGGCACCGTGTATGGAAGAAAATTCAATGCAATAAGACAAGCCAAAGATAACAAAAGGATGCATGCTAAAAGTAAATAAAATAAATTTATTTAAAAGCAACCAGCAACATGCATAATTGGGCGCCCAATTTGGGTGAATACACATGATTATTTATTAATTAAATTGCCAAAAATAGGAAGGGTAATTATTAAAAATCATATGCAAAGAGATATATGATCATGAGACGCTATAATGAAGGATAAATTACTTTTTTTTTGCTAAGGATTACAGCCCAGCAGGTTTTGGTGCCAAGGAAGGAGGTTTTGTGCATTAAAAAGTGTTTTTCATTGCAAGAAGATTCAAGGTTTGGTGCCTAGGGTTGGAATAACTTGATTTTTTCTATGATAATTATCTACATGTTGGTATAAGTGCCCAGGTGAATTTTAAAATATTTATGCTTTCTTTTCATGCAATAAAATCCTTAAATTTTATGGAAGTAGGATTTATATGCAGATTTTGGTGATAGAAATCAAGTATTCATGTCTTGGAATCCATCTTTGACCTGAAATAGATGCATGTGTTCATTATAGGTGTTCACATAAGTGAAAGGAGTTCAAATCAATGTTAGGTACATTGAATATATCTTCCTAATATGAAAAAATTGCTATATCTACAAAAATTGATCCATTGCACATAAATCTTGTAGGATTAAAAGAAAAAGAACTCAAACAAAGATTTCTCGAGACAAAGATTGATCAAGACATAATGAAGCATGATGAAATAGAAGGATAAAAAAATTCATGCATAGATTCTAGATTTACTTATATGAATGACATGGACATATGCCCGAACCCATCTCCGAATTAATTGTGATGATCTAGGGATGGAAGGACATATCTCAAGAGGGAAATACAAAGTAGTGGAATTATTCAAGCATCAGCGTTTCCGATCACTGCATCGGTTTCCTAAATTTTTATGGAGTGTGTAAGGTCATTTCATCCTCTTTCCAGAACAATTCAGGATGTTGTGGGAAAGACAATAATCAAGCTAGATGCACAATTGATTAATTTTTGTCCGAAGATTTCGACATGACCAATGGTGATTGCAATTAGCGTGTTGGATGATGGAAATAGATGGAAGAATCAATAAAGAAGATTTCATGGGCATAATGAATAAGAGATACATGCGAGAATCCCATGTCTCCATCAAATTTCTCAAGGACTCTTTCATGATCCAATTTGGTGCGGGAAGTGGATGATATTACTAAATTACTTTGCGGGTTAAGTAGAGAATTCAATACTCACAACTTCCACTCATAGATGTATGATTTCATGAGAAATATTCAGATCAATAGATATGATTCAATAATCAATTGGATGGGGATCATCAGTCATAACATTGGTGACTAGCTCCAGTGTGAGGTGGACGTACAACTTCAAAATGACTTCATACTTGGTATATCGCAGCAAGACCTCGCGAGGAATATTTTCCAAGTGGATAGATAGGGCATAGTATCAAATGATCCCATTTTTAGTTCTTCCAACAATTGAGAGTTAATGAATGCCACAAATATTATAAGGTGGTCAATGATGGGTTCTTCTATGGATTCATCTGCAAATTAAATAGTGATCTAAAGACTAAGCAAGGTGAGAAAAGAAGCTTGGGAAGCTATATCCAGCATGGTTGTATTTTCATCTAGTTTGCAAACTTCACGTATCTCAAGGTAACCATATTTTTGGGAGAAATGATTGATTTTCTAAGGTATCCAAGTGAAAAGTGGGTCATCATGGAGTTGTGTAGTCAACTTGTGGAGATGAATGACTTACAATCAAAGAGGCACAATTCTACGGGTTTCTTTTTTATCACAGTGGGTTATTACAATTTGCCAGAGCATCCAAAAAGCTAGAGGAATCAAAGAAAAAATGTTTTATGAACATGAACATGAGTTCTTCCTAGCACGGATGAACTTTGATACATATGGGGTAGCTAAGAATAAAATATCCTAGGAATACTCACATGTACCTTTGTTGGAAGACTTATGGATGAAGTGCATAAATGAGTATGAAGTCAGGAAGAAAGACTTCTTGAGGTTATCAACGTAAAAGTGTCTAATTATGGTTTAGAAAAGATACATACTTATCTCACGGATGATGGGCATGTGATACTTGACGCATATTATCAGATGGGAGGGGATAGAGCTACTCTTTAGGAAAACATTGTTGACTTCCAGACGATTGAGGAAATATCTTATGCAATTCTGGTTAACACCTCAAACTAGTTGTTGACAAAGGGGTATTACCTAGATAAAGCTTTGATAAATCAAATCACAGGTAAATTTACCATAGGAGACTCTAGAAAAATAAAGCATGATGGTGAAATTATTAGGAGGCAAGATAAATTTAATGTGTGTTGTCACCCTCAAATTTCCTTTAATTTCTAAGTCTAAAATTACAAAAATTTGATTTGGTGCCCTTAAAGTATGCTTGAAAGAAGTATTTTGAAAATTGGAACTTTCAAGTACATTTAGACTCATGAAAATCACTTCATCACATGGGAAATTTCTTCCCCTTTCCAAAAATGTATAGAAGTCCTCCTAACTCCTTGTACTTTTTAAGCTATGGCTCGATGGGCCTAAGTTGGAAAATTTTCCCTTTGGTGGACTGACGGAGATATGGAGGTATTTGTGCACTTTGATCTTTTTTTGCAAAAAGCTAAGTTGGCAAGATTTGGCTCGTGAGCCCGTTGGGAGAATTGAAATGAAAATCCCCTAAGGACCGCAATCATTCAAAGGCCACCACATGTCCAAAGAGCCGATGCGGAGCAGTGAGCCATTGGATAAAACAAGTTTTTGTGCCTTTTTTCCAAAAAGGTGAAAATGATGCAATGAGAGCCATGCACCCATTTCCAATCAGCTTGTGCCACATGTCCACACTGATGTAGAGTAGCGGGCTGGTGAAGGTAAATGAGATTTTTTTCCATTTTGTAGAAAAGGTCAAAACGTTTAGAATTGCACTGCGACTTCATTTCCAATCATAGCTTGCCACGTGTCCAAGTAAAAAAATCAAGGCAGGGCTATGGGGAAATTTGTTCCAAAGTGACAAAACACAAAAAATTCATGAAAATGAAAGGGGCTTCCCCCTCGCCCGCTCTAATCTTCTCCTTCCACATGGACAACCCGATTTGAATGTTTTCACAACAAATCAATGGTTCATATTGAAACTGGAAAATAAAATTGAATGTCTTTGTATTGGCGTAAATTGGTTTTTCACCATGGTTTTTTCTTCATAAATGGATGATTTTGAAAGGGCATGAAGAATGAAATCCATTTGCAAACCATTTTACTCACCGGAGGAAGTGATAAAACTTTTCATGAGTTATTTGATGGGTTTTAGAAGCCATTTTGGGTTGGAATTTTGATATGTCGGGATGTAATTCGAATCGAAAAGAATCAATACAAGATCTTCTCTTTTATTCCTTTATTTCTCTTTCTTCCTCTACGCTAGTTTGAGAATAATTTAATCTCTAATTTGTGAAGAAACTTTGTGTTCTTGTGAATGCAATTTCAAAGAACTTTTGTGTCTGTGGGATTGTATCGGCAAAAATGTGAATGGTTCTTCTCTGGATTTCATTTGTCCAATTGCAAATAAGGGTTTTCTCTAAAATCTCTTTTCCCGAAAGTATTGCCTTCTTCTCCCTCCATCCTCTCCTTCATTCCTCTATCCTTTTGTGCTGATAATTTTTCTTGTAGAAAAATCATTTCCAAGATATCGAAGACCACAAATTGATGAAAGTTGTACATTTGTATATGTTTTTATCCTTTTCTTTCAATAAGGAAACCTCTCCCATCAAAGAGCGGGAATTTTTGTCCCCGATTGTGGTTTCATCCCAAGTGCAAATTTGAAACCCAACAGTTTTTAGTGACTCCACAGGGGAATGATTTCAATAGATTCCTTTCTAAGAAGAACAACAATTTGATCATTCCATTGATCTGGTGAATCTGAGATACACACGTGGTAGAAGAGCTCTTGGAGTTGAAGATTCTCAATTTCAAATTCTAGAGCAGTAGGGTTTTCCTCTTCCTTTGATAGGGATAAATAGAAGAGCTCATTCTACAAGCACACCCCCTGTTGAAGACAGAACACTTGGGAGTGGAATCCCTCAAGAGCAACTTATCCTTAATCTCTGTGCTTTGATTCTTGCTGGGGTTTAGTTCCTCTTCAAGCAATTTTTCCAAGGATGACAATTCCATTACCTTGGGGCCACTGAGTTGGTCCCTTGTCTCTTCCACAACCTTTGCATGAGTTACCTAGGGGTAACTGAAAATTTTTCCCCAAATTCAGGGGTGATGGGAAAGTGCACCCTGATGAACACATTGGAGCCTTCATTGTTGCATGTGGAGTCCTCGGTGTGGAGCATGAAGATGTCTTGATTAGGATGTTTGTGGAAACCTTGCAAGACAATGTAGCAGATTGGTTTTACCATCTTCCTACTAGAGCAATTACTAATTGGACCATGATGAGAACAAGTTTTGAGAACCGTTTCAAACCAGCGTAAAAGATGTGCATGCTCTGCTTTCCCAAATTTCTCAAATCAAAAAGGAACCACAAGAGCCCATGAGAGAATTTGTAGCTAAGTTTAATAAGCTTATTAAAAAGATCCCACAAGACACCCGACACATTGATCAGATCCAAAAATGTTTCTTTTTGAATGCACAACTACCTAAAGTAAGATATGCTCTAAGTAGAGCCAATCTAGTAACTTTGGATGAGGATCAGAGGCTTGTAGTCAGTGTGGAAGATGAATTGATCATGTCAGGAAAACTAAAAAGAGAATCCCGAAATTCAAGACATCATCTTCTTCCTCTTCTCCTGGAGGTAATTCGGATCAGTTGGTACAAAAGCTGGCCAATGACCTCATTGCAATAAAAAAATTGGCTCAACATGCTCCATACCAGGATGTTCCAAGAAAGAATTTTCAGCCTAGGAATAGACTACCTTCTTCTCAAACCAGGTTGGCAATTGAAGGTCCACCTCTCAAAGTGCTTGTCAACACAACATGTGAAGTCCTTGAACCTAATGATGAAGAAGAGAATGAATTGTATGATGATCAAGAAGAAGATGTTGATGAAGAGTTGTAATAACCTTGACCATTCTAGAGTCAACTTCCTCACCACTGAAGGTGTTGATGATGAGCATGATTATAATGATAAACTGGGTGACATGAATAGTGAGTCATATGCTATCATGACTCAAGAATAGACCAAAAAAAGGAGAAATTTGTGCAGCCTGCAAATAAATCAAAGGATTTTTCCAATACCATTCCAGTGCTTGCAAAGAGAGGTTCTCCTATCCCCACCACCTCCACACAAAAGGTAAGCTCTGCTGGTTTTTCTCCCTCCAATTCTGCTTCTAAAGCTTCTATTGTGTCAAATGATAAAGCTGATAGGTCTAAGGTCTCTTCCATTCCTTGTAATGATACCCCATCCACATCTGGATCCTTTGATATTATTGATCACATAAAGAGAACTAAGGTTCAAATTTCTGAGGCTGAGTTTTATCAAACCCATCCCAAAGCCTTTGCCAAAATGGTTGATTTTGTCAACTCCAAATCTAAAATCCCATCCCATGTTTCCAAAGGTCTTTTTCCAACTCCTTCTTCCCCTTCCCAACCAAATCTTGTAGCTGTTGTCACATCACCCAATGAGAAAATCAGACCTTTCTATGTGACTCTCCTTATAGCAGGCCACAAGCTTAGTAATTGTGTTATTGATTCTAGAGCATCTGACAATGTAATGCCTGCTAAAGTAGCTCATGCCTTGGGCCTCACTCTTACCCACACATATGGTTCTTGTTATTCTATGGAGAGTAGGGAAGTGCCTTTAGTTGGGAGAATCAAGGATGCACAAGTAGCTTTCACTACTTGGCCAGAGAAAAAGGTTTTGGCAACCATCTTAGTTGTTGACATTCCTCCTTCCTATGACATGCTATTGAGTAGGAAATTTTGCAAGGATGTTGGAGGGGAAATCAA
This sequence comes from Taxus wallichiana var. yunnanensis, assembly GCA_018340775.1. NCBI lineage: Eukaryota > Viridiplantae > Streptophyta > Pinopsida > Cupressales > Taxaceae > Taxus > Taxus wallichiana. The sequence goes on from JADAXU010000134.1 coordinate 1,952,746, forward strand.
AATGGATTGGTCACATGCCATTATTCCAGTTAATGGCAAGATGAAGAAGCTGATGCCTAAGAAGAAAGCTGAGTATATTGTGCAAAAATAGATGATCCAAAAGCACAAATTTTGTATGAAGACATTGGGCATGGGAACTATATGATTATGTCACCAGATGAAGCAAGTCCATCAAAAGGAGTATTGTTTGATCCTAATGATGTTTAGACATTGGAGTTTGATGGCAGTTGTTCCTCAACCGGCTCTGGAGCTGGTATAGTGTTGATCTCTCCCGAGGGTAAGATTCACCCTTTTGCTTTCAAGTTTTAGTTCAAGAATACCAATAATACTGCTGAATATGAAGCCCTCATTCTTGGGTTGAATATGGCGAAGGAGATGGGAGTTAAGAAACTTTTTTCTCATGGTGGTGATGAGCTTATTATAAAGTAGGTCTGAGACCTTTATCAAGTAAAAAAGAAGATTGAAGAACTATAAGAATCTGGTCTAGGATTCTATTTAATTCCTTGATGCTTTCTCCATTGCAGCAGTACCAAGAAGAGAAAATACTAGGGCTGATTCCCTGGATCTTTGTTAATTCCTCATCCTGAATTCTCTCAGGGAAAATTCTCCATTGAAATGATTCATAGGCCTAACATTCCTGACAATGCCAATAATTGGTAGGTCTTCAATGATGAACAACATCTACTCTCTTTCTTGGAGTTGAGAGATAACTTTGATTAGTTGTATTTTGAAGGAAGTGATAACTTGCCCAGAGAATGTGTGTCTTCAAATGAAGAAAGTGTCAAAGAAGAGATGTATCAGGATGGATGTATCAGATTGAAAGGAAACAAAATTCCTAAGGGTTTGGTGAGTTTGGAGGATCTTTTTGATAAACATGATAGGTATGTCAAATCTAAAGTTTCCCAAGGAAATTAACAATCAATAAACGAAAAAATAAATATAGGAAGTACAGATGAACCTAAAATGGTGAACATCGGGAAATTTTGCATTCAAGAAGAAAGAGAGAAGGTGATAAATCTTTTGAAGAGGTATGTTGATGTGCTTTCTTACTTGCATGAAGATCTCAAATATTTCAAACCAAAAGAAATGTAACATTCCATCCCTCTTAAGCTTGACATCAAGCCTTTTAAACAAAATCAAAGCGTAAAATCCAAAGATTACTCGACACTATCTTTCAAGAAATACAAAAATTTTAAAAGCCGGATCTTCTTTCCTATCTATCATTCCACTTGGATTGCCAACATAGTACCTGTCAGAAAGAAAAATAGGGAGATTAGAATCTGTGTTGACTTTAGAAATATAAATCAAGATTCCTTAAAAGATAATTATCCTCTTCCCATGATGGACCAAGTGCTACAAGTTGTCACAGGCTTAGAGATGTTATCAATGTTGGATGGATTCTCAGGGTACAACCAAGTAGAGGTAAACACTGCAGATCAGCACAAGACTACCTTTACCACCCCTTGGGGCACTTTTTCCTACAAGAGAATGCCTTTTGGACTCATCAACGTTGGCGCTACTTTCTAGAGGGCTATGGATCTAGATTTTGGTAGTTTGAAAGGGAAATGCATCATGGTATACCTGGATGATTTGACTGTCTTTTCAAAAATCAGAGAAGATCATGTTCAACACCCTGAAAAATTCCTACAAATATGTAGATAGCATGAAGTTTCTTTAAATCCTGAGAATTCCATGTTTTGTGTAACCAAAGGTAAGTTATTGGGACACATTGCCTCAAAAGATGGGATCAAAATTGATTCGGAAAGAATTCAGGCCATATAGCAGATTCCTCTTCCCACGAGTAAGAAAGGTGTTCATTCCTTCTTTGGTAAGATTAATTTCTTGAGGAGATTCATACCTAATTTTTCTGAAATTACTATGAGAATTACTCACATGATGAAAGGAAAGCAGGCTTTTAGCTGGTGCTGAAGGAAAGCTTGCTTTTGAAGATATCAAAAAAGCCATTGCAAATACTCCCACTTTGGCATGTCCAGACTTCAGCAGAGATTTTATTATATATTGCTATGCCACTGAAAACACTTTGGCCACTATTTTAACTCAAAAGAATTCTAAAGATCACAAATTTCCCATAGCATTCATGAGCTACATTTTGAAATCCCATGAACTGAAATACACCATGATGGAGAAACACACTTTTTCTATTATAAAAGCTGTTAAACAATTCAGATTTTATATTCTAAATTCTCATGATCTTGTGTTTGTGCCTAACAAAAGTGTCAAATCAATTATCACACAACAAGAATTTGGAACTAAGAGAGGTAATTGTGTGGAAAAGTGCAAGAATATGATTTGGATATCAAGCTAACCAAGATGGTTCATGGTAAGGGCCTATGTGAGCTCATTCTTTGAAGGTGTCTTGATGAAATGTTGTCCAAAGATGAAGTGGATATACCTATGGTTTTGTTTCTTAGCTTGAATGATGTATGGTACACCGATATTGCTCATTTTCGACCTATGGTGAATGCCCATCTCACTTGATTGCAAAAGAAAAAAGAGTCATCAAAATTAGATCACACAAGTATGTTCTTTGTGAAAATGCTCTTTTCAAACGAGGTGTAGATGGAAGGTTTTTAAAATGTGTAGATAAAGAGTAACAAAAGAAATTATTTTCTACTTTTCATGATCAAGCTTGTGGGGGGCATTTCTCCTCTACTGTAACACTCATAAAATCCTTCATGCTAGCTATTATTGGCCCACTCTATTCCAAGATGCATCAAAGTGGGTGAGTAAATGTGAAGCATGCCAAATGTTTGTTGGAAGACCAAGGTTGGCTACTTTTCCTCTCAAGCCAGTGGTGATCGAGGAGCCCTTTCAACAATGGGGTTTGGATTTCATCAGAACTCTCAATCCATCTTCAAGTGCTAGACATACTCATGTGTTGACTACCATGAATTATTTCACCAAGTGGGTGGAATCCATCCCAGTCAAGAGTACAACTTCTGAAGTAGTATGTAACTTCATAAAGGAAAACATCTTGATAAGATTTGGAATTCCAAACAAAGTTGTGACTGATAATGCTTCTAACTTCTCCTCTGCTGAGATAATGGATTTTTTTTATGGATATGGAATATCTCTTGCTCACTCTTCTGATTATTATCCTCAAGGGAATGGACAAGTTGAATCAACAAACAAGAATTTGGTGACCATTGTCAGGAAACTTGTGAATGATTCTCAAAGAAATTGGCATAAGAAATTATATGATGCACTTTGGGATGATAGGATTACACCTAAGAAAGCCTTTGGAATGTCTCCTTTCTAAGAAGTGTATAGTGTGGAAGCTCAATTTCTAGTGATGGTGGAGTTTCCAGCTTTTCATTTGATGAAAACTATTGAAGATTCAAGCTTCAGAGTGAAGGTTTCTAGACAAGAGAATCATGTATCTCCATAAGTTGAATGAAGATAGATTATAGGTGGTTAATAGAATAGCAGCCCATTAGTTGAAAGTGAAGGATTTTTTTGACAAGAAAGGAAAATCTAGAGTTTTCCAGGTGGGGGACACAGTGTTGCTATGGGATAAGAGACATGAGCCTCGAGGAATCCATGGTAAGTTTGACTCACTTTGTCTTGGCCCCTTCAGAATCAAACATTTTTCTAGTGAGAAATCTTTTTATTTGAGTTACATGGATGGATCTTCTCTCCCACTCCCTTATAGTGGGTAGTACTTAAAGTTGTTTAGGTCCTAGGTGATTAGGGATTCCCTCTGTACATTGTGTATTTAATTTTTTTTTGTCTTGTTTGTTTCCTTTTCTTCCTTATTGTGTGGGGTGTTTGTTTTGGGCCCTCCTTTTTGGTTTGTTTCCTTTCCTACCTTGTGTGTGTTGTCTTGTATTGGTTTTTCCTCTTGACTCTATCACCCAATGGATAAGGCACTAGTCTTCATTTCCCAAAGTTGGTCTGTTGTTCTTGATCTTGCCTTGTGCCTTTGTTTCAAGCCAAGTCATCCCCGGAAAGAGCTAGTTGTTGTCACCCTCAAATTTCCCTTTAATTTCTAAGTCTAAAATTGCAAAATTTTTGAGTTGGTGCCCTTAAAGTATGCTTGAAAGAGGTATTTTGAAAATTGGAACTTTCTAAGGACTTTTAGACTCATGAAAATCACTTCATCAGATGGGAAATTTCTTCCCCTTTCCAAAAAGGTATAGAAGTCCTCCTAACTCCTTGTACTTTTTAAGTTATGGCTCGGTGAGCCTAAGTTTGAACATTTTCCCTTCATGAGTGACAGAGATGCAAAGGTATTTGTGCACTTTGATTTTTTTGCAAAAGCTAAGTTGGCGAGATTTGGCCCATGAGCCTGTGGGGAGAATTGAAACAAAAATCCACTAAGGACCACAATCATTCAAAGGCCGCCACATGTCCAAAGAGCCGATGCGGAGCAGCGGGCCAGCAAGATAAAACAAGTTTTTGTGCCTTTTTTCCAAAAAGGTGAAAATAATGCAACAAGAGCCACACACCCATTTCCAATTAGCTCCGATGCGAAGTAGTGGGTGGCGGAGGTAAATGAGATTTTGTGCCATTTTGTAGAAAAAATAAAAAAATTCAAAATTGCACCGACCTCATTTCCAATCACAACTTACCATGTGTCCAAGTCAAAAAGTCAATGCGGAGCTGTAGAAAATTGTTCCAAAGTTCCAAAAAACAAAAAATTCATGAAAATGAAAGGGGCTTCCCCCACACCCGGCCCAAGCTTTTCCTTCCATGTGGATGACCCGATTTGAACGTTTTCACAACAAATAAATTGTTCATATTGAAACTGGAAAATAAAATGGAATGTCTGTGTATTAGCGTAAATTGGTTTTTCACCATGGTTTTTTCGTCACAAATGGATGATTTTGAAAGATCATGAAGGATGAAATCCATTTGTAAACCATTTTTTTCACCGGAGGAAGTTATAACCACGTTTCATGAGCTAATTGATGGGTTATAGAAACCATTTTCAGCGTTAGAATTTTGATATGTCGGGACTATAATTTTGAACCGAAAATAATTAATCCAAGATCTTCTCTTTTATTCCTCTGTTTCTCTTTCTTCCTATGTTATGGTTTGAGAATTATTTAATCTCTAATATGCGAAGAAACCATGTGTTCTTGTGAATGAAATTTTGAAGAACTTTGTGTTTGTGGGATTGTATCTGGTAAAAATGTGAATGGTTCTTCTCTGTATTTCATTTATCCAATGCAAATAAGGGTTTTCTCTATAATCTCTTTTCCCTGAAAGTATTTCCTTCTTCTCCCTCCATCCTCTCCTTCATTCCTCTATCCTCTTGTGTTGATAATTTTCCTTATAGAAAACACATTTCCAAGATATCAGAAGACCACAAATTGATGAAAGTTCTACATTTGTATATATTTTTATCCTTTTCTTTCAACAAGGAACCTCTCCCATCAAATAGGAAGGAATTATTTGTCCCCTAACTTTGGTTTCATCCCAAGTGTAAATTTGAAGCCCAACAAAGTGCACAAGAAGTATCAGACACAAGAGAAGGCCAATTCTACGCTACCTATCGTGCTAGTTCTAGCTTCTCCAAAGATCAACTCACGTAACTTCAGCAGCCCGGAACCCTAAGGAGATATTTTCATTCCTCGGTGAATCCAGTGTCATTTTTATTTTCTCTTTAGCTAATTAGATCTTCAACTCTCCGTGAAGAAGTTTAAAGCACAGATGGCGGATTTTAAAATAGAATTGTCTTTGGACAACTCAAAGGGTGGTAGTCACAACACTGTGGTAAATTTGGATGGAGCAGAGTCGAAGCATGAGAGGATGGTGCATTAAGTGAATTCTCATTCCTTGAGAAGTAATTTTTAGTCTTGGATGGCCTTTCAAACAATCCTAGTAGCGAGATAGGAGATCAACCTAGAGGAACACGAATGAAGCCGCTCTTGAGTTTGGGTGGAATATATAGAAGCCCTAGAACTACCAAACTAACTTCTAGGTTGATTATTGAATAATCTCCATTTCAAATCTATTTGTTTCATCTATGTGCATGTGATCAACTCTATCAACTATTGGTTAGGTTGTACATCTCCTTTCCTTTCTTCTTGTATTTAATTATTTCCCTTTCTTGCACATATTGCTTATATCTACTTACTTTGCGTGCAAAATTGTCTAGTTATGGTTCATGAGCTATGTAATTAAAGTAAAACCAACATATAGATATTAGGAAATATAATTAACAAAATCTTACATGGGAGCCTCACCGGTAAATGAGGTAGATTTATCTCATGAATGCCTAGGTTTTTAGTTGTGTAGAAAATCTAGCCAATAGTTTTTGGTGACTCTGGGGAACGAACAATCTTTTGCAGACTAGAGCTTATCGTGCTAGTTCCCATTGAACTCTCAACCTGGCTGAATGCCCGTTCACCCTGATATGTCAAGGCTCAAGGAAGGACTAATCATTTCTACATATTGCAAGAGAAATTCAATTTCAATCATCCTCCTCAAGTTCAAAGCCACGGATTTAGTATTTCACCAAGAAGAAGAGTGTAAACTCCTCCAGATCTAGATCATCTTCAACATAATCCAATAGCTAGAATTATCTATCAAGTCTACTCCTATAGAAGAGGTGTTCTTTTGATCATGCTAAATGGGAACCAATCGCCACCTATCCCATGGGGTGCAGTTTTTGGGCCACTGAACCTAACTCCACCTATGCCCGGATTCCATAAAGGGTTAAACAATAATTTCCTAAAATTCTTTGGAGAAGGAAAGAAAAATCTAGATGATCACTTGACAACATTCTTTATATCTTGTGGTGTGCTTGCGATGGACCATGAGGATGTTTTGGTAATAATTTTTGTTGAGACTCTACATGAATGGGCTGGAGAATGGTTTTATTGGTTAGCACCTGGGACTATAATCAATTGGGTGTCCATGTGAAAAAATTTCTAAAGAGGTTCAAACCTGAGAAGACACTAGTACATTGATCACTCAACTGATGCAGTTAAAGAAGGAACCAAATGAGAACATGTGGGACTTTATTGCTAGGTTCCAAAGGATTTTATATAAAATCCCCACTTCTTGTTGTGCTTAGCGATGAAAATCAAAAGACATTTTTTATAAACACTCTATTTCCCAAAGTTGGATATCAGCTGTAGAGGGAAAGACTTGTGAATCTATTAGAGGCACAAAATGCTACTGTAGAGGTTGAAGATGACTTGATCATGGCTGGAAAAATCAGACAATCACCCCATAAAGGTGATGGAGCTTCTTCAAGTACTTCTGATCCTTTGCTACAAAAGTTAGCTAATGACATGCTACAAATCAAGAAGCAAATATCTCAAGGAGGAAATGCAACTCCTTCAAGAACGAATCTTGCTCGGACACGTAATGGAAAAAATCAAAATTGAAATAGACTTACTCTTTCGCACCATAGCTATTGGAAATTGAAGCTTCTCTAAGGAACAACTTAAAAACTAATGAAGAAGATCTTGGTGTTGGTGAATCATTTGATGAAGAAGAATTTGTAGATCCCACTAGCGACTCCAACATTGGTTACCTGGACTATGAATATGATGAGGGATATTATGAATCTTTTGAAGATTTTGATGGTCACACATTCACAGTGTTCACAAGGTCCCAAACATGCCAAAATGTTGAAGCTTCCTCAAGTGGCCAAAGAAGAGAAAGAGAAGATCCTGGGCCAGATGTTACCATCCTAAAAAGAGGCAGTACACTACCTTCTTTATTAGCTCCAGAGATAAGCATGCAGGTTCTTTCAATCAACAAAAAGGACCAATGGACAACTAGCTGAAGTAAGTCAAGATTTTGACATTATTGATCATATAAAAAGACCAAAATTCAGATGTCAGAAGTTGACTATGAAAGGGCATTTCGATCGAGTTAAATAGGTTGTTAAAATGTGTAAAAATTAATGGTCCCAATACTCCAAAAAATAGTGTTTCATGTGGTATCTTGTCTATTCCTAAGATTACTCCCCCTTCAAATAATACTGCTGCAAGTTCTTCTCCTTCTACTTCTTCTCCCGCTACATCTAAAAGGATCGAGCCATTTTATGTGTCATTACTTATTAACAGTTATAAATTAAGTAATTACATTTTAGATTCTAGAGCTTCCGACAATGTGATGCCTGCCAAAGTTATTGATGCTCTAGGTCTCACATTGACAAAAACCATTGGAAGATGTTATTCAATGGAAAGACAAGTACCTCTTGTTGGGAAGATCAAATACACACAAACCGTACTTTCTTCATTCCTAGATAAAAGATTAAATTTTACTATCTTTATAGTGGATATCCTAGTATCTTATGACATGTTGTTAAGTAAGAACTTCTGTAAAGAATTGGGCGGAGAGGTCAATATGGATTGGTCTTGTGCGCACATACCAATCAAGGGAGTTAATCAAAATTTAGAACCTAAGAAGAAATCTAAGTACATAGTATCAAAATATGAAGATCCTAGATCTCAGATCCTATTCCAGGAATCAAATCATGGAGTCTATTATCTAGAATTGGATAAAGAAGAAGCCCAACCTGTGATCCAAGAGCCACATCAACTGGACAATAAGATTTGGTCTCTGGAGTTTGATGGCAGTTGTTGTTCACTTGGATCTGATGTAGGTGTTGTTCTTATTTCTCCTGAGGGAAAGGTGCATGCACATTCCTTCAAATTAATGTTTGAAAATACTAACAACATAGTAGAATATGAAGCACTGTTGTTAGGAATGGAGCAGGCAAGAACAATGGGAATCAATCTCTTACATACAAGGGGGATGTTGAGTTAATTATCAAGAAGATAAATGGTCCCTACTAAGTCAAAAAGGAAAAACTATGGAATTATAGAGACCTGGTCTATTTTGCTACTCTATATTTTGTAGCTTTCTCAGTTTCCTATGTTCCTAGAGTGAAAAACTCTAGATTTGATTCATTTACGATTCTTTGTGACTTTATTAAATCTAGATCAGCCACCTATATTTTTAAATAAGTGGATTATAAAGTTGAGATGGTATTCCATCCAAAGGTTCCTGATAACATCCAACAATGGCAGATTTTTAATGATGACAAGCAGATTGCTGCATTTCTCCAACAAAAGGACAACTTTGAAGAGATATACTATGAGGGAAGCAACTCACCTCTAAGACAGACCATTGTGGGAGAAATAGAGGCAAAGGATCTAGGAGTTAAGAGATTATTCAGCTCAAAGGAAATAAAATTCCTAAAGGCTTAGTATCTCTTGAGGAAATGTTCGACAAACATGATCAGATGCTTAAAAAGAATGAAGAAAGTGAAGAAGGTTCTTCTTCCGATACACAATTATTAAATTTGGGAGCTAGTAATGATCCCAAATTAGTAAATCTGGGTAAGTGTTGTTTAGAGGTAGAAAGAGAAGCTTTTACAAAGCTTCTTAAGAAATATATGGATGTTTTTTCTTGGTCTTATCAGGATCTAAAGACCTATCAGCCTACAGAAGTACAACACTATATCCCATTAAAGCAAGAACATAAACCTTCAAATAGAAGCTGATGAAGTACAACCCTACTATTTAAGGGACTATCTTTGCAGAGATCTAGAAGATTTTGGATGCAAAGATAACTTATCATATACATTACTCTGAATGGTTGGCCAATATAGTTCCTATGAGAAAGAAAAGCGGTGATATTAGATTGTGCATTTATTTTTACAATCTCAATCAAGCCTAATTGAAATTTAACCACCCCATCCCCATCATGGATCACACTCTGTAGGTTGTCACTGGATCTGAAATATTATCCATGCTTGATGGTTTCTTAGGCTACAATCAGGTCAAGGTGGCTGAGGAGGATCAATATAAGATGACATTCATTACACCTTGGGGAACTTTTGCTTATCAGAAAATGCCTTTTGGTTTGATCAATGTTGGAGCTACGTTTCAAAGAGCTATGGATTTGGAATTTTCTCATCTCAAGGATAAAAGCATAGTAGTATACCTCGATGATCTGACGGTCTTTTCCAAGGAAAGGAGAAAGCACATCTCAGATCTTGAGGAGGTCTTCATCCAATGCCACAAACATGGTATTTCTCTAAATCCTAAGAAATCTATCTTTGTTGTAACAGAAGGGAAGGTACTAGGGAATATCATTTCAAATGAAGGAGCCAAGATAGATTTTGAGCATATAAAATCCATTCAGACTTTACCATTGCCAACATCCAAAAAGGGGGTTCACTTTTTGTTTGGTAAAGTAAATTTTCTTAGAAGATTCATCCTGAATTTGCTGAATTAACCCGTCATATATCAAATATGATGAAAAAGACATAGGATTTCAAATGGAGAAGCAAAGGGAAGGAAACACTTGAGAAAATTAAAGAGGTCTTGTCAAAATCCTTAGTTTTGGTTTCACTAGACTAAATAGTAAAGAATTCATTCTTTACTATTATTCCTCCAGAACACACAATGTTAGCAATCTTGATGCGAAAAATGAATAAGATGTAGAAGTTGTGATTGCTTTCATGAGCATGAATTTAAAAGATTATGAGTTGAAATACACTACAATGGAAAACCATGCTTATTTAGTTTTAAAAGTGTGTAAGGAGTTCATATGCTATATTATTGCCTCACATACTCGGTCCTCGTTCCAGATACCATAGTAAAATCTATCCTCATGAAACAAGAGCTAGGGCTGTTAAGAGGCACGTGTATAATGAAGGTGTAGGAATATGACTTGGATAAAAATCCCACAAAATTAGTTTAAGGAAGAGGCTTGTGTGAATTAATGACTGAAATGAAGACAACATATTAGTAGCGAAAGTTTGCCTATGGTTCTTTTGATAGATCAGTAAATGAATGGTACAAAAAATTTCCTATTTCGAACTTATGGGGAATGCCCAGATCACCTTTCTTGCAAGGAGAAATGTACTATTAAACTGAAATCTAGGGAATTTGTTCTTTGGGATAATGGTTTATATAAGAGAGGAATTGATGGGGTATTTCTCAGATGTGTGGATAAAGCTCAACAAGATCAACTTTTAAAACAGTTTCATAATTTGGCTTGTGGTGGTCATTTCTCATCCCGAGTAACTACTCACAAGATCATTCGAGCAAGGTATTACTATCCCAAAAAATTTCAGGATATTGTAGAGTGGGTATCTAGATGCTAAGCATGCCAACACTTTTCCGGACATGTAAAACTACCCGCATTTCCTTTAAAACTAGTTGTAATTGAAGATCCCTTCCAATAGTGGGGCATGGATTTTATTGGTATGCTCAATCGGCTTCTAGTTTTGGTCATCATTACATCTTGACAACTACTGATTATTTTAGTAAGTGGGTAGAAGACATTCCTGTTAAGAATTTCACTTCCACAAAAGTGTGTAGTTTTATAAAGGAAAATATTGTCATTAGGTTTGACATACCTAGTAAAATAGCAATGGATAACACTCTTGATTTATCTTCGAGGATCTGGTTGAGTTTTTATACACTCATGGAATCCATCTGGTGCATTCCTCCAATTATTACCTATAAGGGAATGGCCAAGCTGAATCAAGCAATAAAATTCTGGTGACTATCATGTGTAAATTAGTGAATGAAAATCAAATAACTTGGCACAAAAAGTTGTTTGATGCACTGTGGGTAGAAAGTATCACAACCAAAAAAGCTATAGGCATGTCCCCTTTCTAGTTGTTGTATGGGAGGGACACAGAGCTGCCTCTTACCTTGGAATTTCCTACTTTGTAACTTTCTAAAGCTCTAGAGGATGCCACATTCACCGATGCCATTGACAAAAGAATAATGTATCTGACAGAATTATGAGAAGTGCAGGTTCAAGTAGTTGACAGATTATCAGAACATCAGAGGAAGGTGAAGGTGATATTTGATAAAAATGCTAGGGAAAGAAATTTTGAGATTGGCGATTGGGTCCTTTTATGGGACAAAAGACAAGAAACAAAAGGCATGCACAAGAAATTTGATTCACTTTAGAAAGGGCCTTTTGTGATCAAGAGGATTGTTAGGACAAATAGCTTCATTATTTCTCATCAGGATGGAATTGAACTACCATTTCATTTCAACAAGAAAGACTTCAAGATTTTTATACATAAAAGAGCAGGGTAAAACCTGTATGTATATAAATAAAACTTTTTCTATTTTTCTTTTTTTTTGGTGTTGTGTTGTTTTTGTTTTCTTGACCCTGAGCCCAATGGACAAGATATGAAACAAGAGATGTTGGGATCTCATATTTACTCTTGTCATTTTAAAAGAGGCAAAGATTTCCACAGATGGAGCTGACTAGTGTCCCCATATTTCACCCTAAAATCTGGGATGACCCATTTGAAAATAATTCTGTTCTTTTTAAAATAATGGGTCTTTTCATGTTTTTATTGCCATAAGATTTCTTTATTATGTGAAAATATTCCCATTGAATCATATGAGACAATTTTGACAAATACCCAAATGCTGAAACTCATTTTATCCCTCCACGAAGTTTTGTATGCAGGAAATTTTTATTTAATTAATTCTTAAATAAATAAAGCCCCGTTTGAAGTAAATTGTTCTCTGATTGAATCCTGTTTAAGTTTTACATCCCTTTTTCACACATCTCAATAGGATTTTCACCAAGATAATAAATTCAAAGCATTGTCTCCAACTTCTTGCAAAAGTTTTTGTTTTTATTTATTTCTTTTATGTTTTTCTCTGGTTTTCTACCATTTTGTCTGTTAAATTCCACCGGGTTTGTTCTTTGCTCTGTATAATCTATTTAAGTACACTGGAGCATCGGAGATCATTTATATCCTAAACACCGAAGGAATTAGCCTCATAAGGTAAACTTGAGACCAAAAAAGATGAAGTCGGGCACAAAAAGCCTCTCTAGGCAAGTCACACATTTTGGAATGAATAGGTCTAAGTTGCAATGGATTTTTGTAGAAGTAGGTGCTATCCCAAATTTCCCCCAAAAAGTTTGGTTAGAACAAGCCTTACACATAAAGAAAACATGAAGGGAAATGATTTAGACCCATGAGCTCGAGTTCCAGAACCAGGAAAAGTGAAAACAGAGGCCCGAGAAAGTCAAATTCGACCCTACACAAGAAGAAATAGAAGAAACGGTTCTTCTGGGAGTTTCCATGTCTTAAATCTATTTAAAGGGTCAAGGGAGGACTCAACAATGGAATTTTAGGGTCAGAGAAGAAGGGGAAGTGCCACAAGAGAGGCCAGGAGCAAGAAAGGAAAAATGACAAGGATCCAAGGTCTTCGGGCTCAAAACCGTTCAAGAAAGAATCCAGAATCAACTAAGTATGGAAGAGCCAACAGAGGGAACCACATGTCCTAATGACACTCCTCCAAAGGTGAATCCAAAAAGAGAATCTCAAATAAGTGCCACATCTCCACGTGTCTCAGGATGAAACAGAGGTAGGGGCAAATGGTCAAGCAGAGTCAAAAGGCGGAGCTTTGGGGCTGCGGGGGTTTTCTGAGTTTTGTGTTTTGTGAAAAGGGGAAAAGGTAAATTATGGACCCGCAAACCTGATTTTTTCTCTAATCTGGCTACCACATGTCCCATCTCAAAAGGGGGACCCATTTTCAAACTGTTTTCCCCATCCATTTGTACAGATCGATACAAACTTTGAAGGGAATATCTTTCAACTCAGGGCTCGAAATATTGCAAATATAACACCATTGGAAAGATCTCAGCCTCACCTATGCCATGGGGGTTCGAGAATTTAATTTTTGAGGAAGTTAGGTAAAGGAAAATGGAGGAAATGTCTTCAGCCTTCAATGCGTAGGATCCATTTGTCTCAATAACTAGATCATATCTCGATCTGTTTCCACCATTTTCTCTTCTTTCAAGGTGCTAAATCAAGGAATCATGTAGTAAAGATAGATTTGAGGGAAGATTTTATCGAAGCACTAACAAAAGTGGTTTAGCTTTAACCCACTTTTCCTACTTCCTCTCTCTTTCTTCTCTCTAATCAAATCTATAAATATAGAGGCAAGATTCATTGTAAAGGGTTGTTGTTCATTATTCTTCCCACCCCCTCTCTCTCTTTCTTCTCCATGGTCAAATGTGGATTTTAATTCTCCTATCTTGGCTTTGTAATGGAATTTTATTTCCTCTTTCCTATTAATGGTTTAATTTGTGAACTCTTGGAGCAATAAAATCTGTTTTGTGATGCGTTTTGTCCATCCTTTGCTCATTTTGTTGTCTCTTCTCACCTCTCACCATTGCAGGGTATACTGTGCATATCTCTGATGTCCATTGTAGGTTTTGGGAGTTGTGTTTAAGGGGTTTGAAATGGTGTTATGTGTGAACTTTATCCTTGGTATGTGATGCATCTATCCATCCTCTCCATTTCTCACCTCTCTCCATTTCAGGCAGTTGGGTTTGTGATCAGCAGTTCCCTTTTCTTGGTGCTATCACCTTTGTAGTGTAGGATTTCTTTATTTTCATGCTCTCTCTCTCTCCTTGGTCCCTTGGAATTGTTATATTAGGAGTAGATAGTCACATTTCCTTCCTTAGAAGTAGTTTAGCGCTAGGATTAGGAAGAGGAACCAACCTTCTCTAGAGGATCATTCCCATTTGCAAGTCCCATAGCTTGGGGAATGATCCAATGTTATGCAAATCACACCAAATGACCCTACCTTAGAAAAGTAGATCCATAACTCATTTGGGGGTGCTGTGATTTCACACTAACAATTTTGGCACGCCCGGTGGGATAGGTCTGAAGCACCTTACCACTTCACTTCATCAGGTTTGATGTGCTCTTGGTGAAGATTTCAGCCTTTGGAGGCACTTTCAAGCACATCTGGCGACTCCATTTGGTCAAAACCCATTCTCTGAGTTATAGACCTTTTCCATCCATTTCCACTCATTTTCATCTATTTTCCTCTTCCATCTCTTCCATTTTCTCCCATTCCATGAGGTTGTACAATTATGACTTCATTCCCTTTATGGAACTCACACTTACAAGCAATACAATCCACCTCCAATGTATTTCCCAACTCCTCAGAGCAGCAATATAATCAAATCCAAGACCATTATGCTTACCCATATGAGCAGTGTCAAAACCAGTTTGACTATGAAGCTTATCAAGGACAAGGGGACACATATGATGGTGATAGTTATGCAGAGGATGCTGGTCTACTGGAGAAGATTCAAAAATGGAGGCTAACATGGTTCAATCAAGGGGCATAACATAGATGAGGGCATTCAAGATTGGTTACAGGGAACCTTGTCCATGGGAAGGCCCTTTTGGAAGACATTACAACCCTTAAGAGAAGCTTGACTTCATGGTTAAAGTGTTGCCTCAGCTTACACAATGGATTGAAGACATTGGGGATTATGAGAAAAGTGTGGGACAACCTTGTCAATGGGTAAGTCAATCATCAATTCCCTGCCTTTCATTTTCCGTCCTCAATCTTTATCATTTTAGTAGAGGAAAGAGTCAAGCCCCTCACTTGCTACCCCAAGTGTTGATTTCATTTCTCCATCTCCTAGTCTTCCACCTCATCTCAGTTCTTCTATCCTTTTCCCTTCTAAACAATCATCCCCTATAAACAAACAAGAAGTTACACCTCCCTTCCCACCACAAACAATTGAAAATATGGTTGAACCCAAACTTGCCACTTCTCTTGCTTTCCCAAGCCCATGTTGGGAAGAGAATCAAGAATCTATTCAAGGAGAACAACAAGAAGAGGAGCCCAACAGAAAATAAATGATAGAAAATCTGAAGAGTTGGGATGCCAAATTTGGGTTTACAAAGATCCCCTTGATGGTCAAGCCAATAGAGGAGGTCAATATTGAAGAACCAGTGGTGGCTGAGGCTGAGTTTGTAGCAAAAGAAGAGAAAGAACAAGAGGAGGAACAATTATTTTGAAGCCCCATTGAAGAGGAGCAGCTGGGAGAGATCAGATCAATGTTGAGGCCACTCAATGAAGAAGGCATCATTGAATATTTTTTCTTTCATTTCAAGGGCCTGATTTGATTGATGAACCCATGATGGAAGAGGACCATACAGTTCCAGAGGCTCTAAGTGTGGAGTAGGCTATAGAGGAACCTTCAGTTCTTCCTCCCACTTCATCCCCTTCAAGATCTGATGTTGAAGAATATTTTTATCTTTCAAACTTCATGTTTGAGAGTGAAGGGAGCCATGGTGATAAATTTGTAGATCAATAAGGCACCATGGAGGATTAGAGCACATAAAATAAGACAACAAGGAGGTAGATTACCTGTATGACTTGGAGGATTTCCTTGATGGAGGGGAACCCATGGAGATCACATCATTTTTTCCTCCATCCATCTTCCACGCACATGAACTTGCTACCATGAAGGAGGATATTCAAGTGCAAAATCCTGCACTCTATAATGGCCCTCTGGAACCAAGGTTGGAAGATCTTGATCTTTCATATTCTTCAAAGGATGAGGAAGAGAAAAGGTAGGATGATGTCATCATCTCTCTCACACCATCCACCTGAGAGGTCCACAAGAAGACTCCATTTTTGGAGTTGAATTTTAGAGAAATGGGCACATCCAAAGGATTAGACTATGCCCAATCAGATACTTGGCTTCATTAGAGCTCAAGGGAGAAGCCAAAACCAGTCATGCCTACTCTAGGGCATGAGGATGAGAATCAAAATACTAAGGGTCATCATCAACACCTCAAGAAGTTAAATGCAAGTCAACCTGAGGAGGTATTTTCCATTAATGTTGATACCTTGATGATTTGGGTGGAGGACCGGATTATTGTTAGTTTTTCACTCATATAGGAAGCTATATTTAGTGTCAAATCATTTTCATGGCTGCCCCTCTTGAGAAAGGGAAGCTACTTCTCCCTACCTGTAGCAGGATTTGTTTAGGATTCTTTCTCTCTGGTTAGTGTAGGAGTAGGAGTAGACTTTGTTTCAGTAGAATAAGTTCTTATACATATTATGCATGTCTCATTTGAGGCATATATGATTTGGTCTTTGTATATAATTTTTGTTCGCATTGCTCTAGAGGTGCACAAGGCTAGGCTCTTCACTATTTATGACAGAAAGATCCACAGTTTCCTGTAACAGTTGCAAATTTCAAAAAGAAAACAAATGTAGAGAAACTAAATTCATTTCAAAATAGTCCATTTTAGGGACAAATGAAAGTCCCAGAGTTAAAATAATTTTCTACTCTTAGAAATTCCATTTCCAAGATTTCCTTATGAAAATTGAGAGTGCAGACTCAGGGTCAGACAAAACATAGAAAAGGCATACAATCAGGCTTGCAGTGGCTCAAGGATCAGACCTTCAAAGGTTTAGATCAGTTTCATGTTTATCAAGCAGACTCCATGCCCAATGGATGCTTCAAGGCCACTAGTCTCTTCATCTAGCAGGAAGATGTCCCTGTGAGTCGCCAAATTGTTATCCCAAATTCCCCCCTAGAAAGTTTGGTCAGAATAATCCTTACACATAAAGAAAACATGAAGGGAAATGATTCAGACCCATGAGCTTGATTTCTAGAACCAGGAAAAGTGAAAACAAAGGCCCGACAAAAGTCAAATTTGACCTTGCACAAGAAGAAATAGAAGAAACGATTATTTTGGGTGTTTCCATGTCTTAAATATATTTAAAGGGTTGAGGGAGGACTCAAAAATGGAATTTTAGGGTCAGAGAAGAAGGGGCAATACCAAAAGAGATTCCAAGAGCAAGAAAGGAAAACTGGAAAGGATCTAAGGTCTTCAGGCTCAAAACCTTTCAGGAAAGAATCCAGAATCGACTAAGTATGTAAGAACCAATAGAGGGAACCACATGTCCTAACAACACTCTACCAAAGGTGAATCCAAAAAGAGAAGCTCAAACAAGTGCCGCATCTCCATGTGTCTCAGGATGAAATGAAGGCAGGGGCAAATGGTCAAGTAGAGTCAAAAGGCAGAGCTTTGGGGGCTGGGGTTTTCTGAGTTTTGCGTTTTGTGAAAAGTTGAAAAGGTAAATTACGGACCCACAAACTCAATTTATTTTTTCTCTAATCTGGCTGCCACATGTCCCATCTCAAAAGGGGGACCCATTTTCAAACTATTTTCCCCGTCCACTTGTATGGATCCATTACAAATTTTGAAGGGGCATATCTTTCAATTAGGGCTCGAAATATTACAAATCTGACACCATTGGAAAGATCTCGGCCTCACCTACACCATGGAGGTCTGAGACTTTAATTTTTGAGGAGGTTAGGTAAAGGAAAATGGAGGAAATGTCTTCGAGACTTCAATGCAGGATCTATCTATCTCAACAACCAAATTAGATTTGATCTGTTTCCATCGTTTCCTCTTTTTTCAAGGTGCCGAATCAAGGAATCATGTAGTAAAGATAGATTTGTGGGTATATTTTATCTGAAGCACTAATGGCAGTTGTTGATCTTCAACCCACTTTTCCCATTTCCCTCTCTTTCTTCTCTCTAATCAAATCTATAAATACAGGTCAAGATTCATTGCAAAGGGTTTTTGTTCATTCTTCTTCCCTGCCCCCTCTCTCTTTCTTCTCCGTGTTCGAATGTGGAGTTTAAATCTCTTCCCTTATCTTTGTAATGGAATTTTATTGCCTCTTACCCATTAATGGTGTACTCTATGAACTCCTGGAGAAATTAAATTTGTTTCGTGATGCGTTTTGTCCATCCTTTTCTCATTTTTTTGTCTCTTCTCACCTCTCACCATCGTAAAGTATATTGTGCATATCTTTGATGTCCATTGTAGGTTTTGGGAGCTATGTTTAAGGGGTTTAAAATGGTGTTATGTGTGAGATTTATCCTTGGTCTATGATGTATCTATCCATCCTCTCCATTTCTCACCTCTCTCCATTTTAGGCAATAAAGTTTGTGATCAGCAGTTCCCTTTTCTCGATACTATCACCTATGTAGTGTAGGATTTCTTTATTTTCATGCTCTCTCTCTCTCCTTGGTCCCTTTGAATTATTAGATTAGGAGTAGATAGTAACATTTCCTTCCTTAGAAGTAGTTTATCACTAGGATTAGGAAAAGGAACCAACCTTCTTTGGAGGATCATTCACATTTGCAAGTCCCATAGCTTGGGAATGATCCGATGTTATGCAAATCACACTAAATGACCCTGCCTTAGAAAATTAGATCCATAACTCATTTGGGGGTGATGTGATTTCACACTAACAATAGGGAGGAATGAATTTATCACCTACATTGCAGGGTACTTTTCTGATAAAGTCAAAGTCACTTAGGCTGCAATGTGAATATTAGAGGTATCAGTAGGCAGAATTTCTTACCGCTTGCAGAGTAAAAATTCCCATTATGAAAGTGAAATAACTTAAGTGGAAGAAGGAATTTTGGAGATGCAGATCAAGGTATAAATTCCCATCCAAGTTCACTTCTTTTTTAGAAATTACCCTTGCCAAAATGTGCAACCCACCTTGGCATTAAACAATGTATTTAATGATATTTATTTATGGATTTTCACCCAATTTTGGCACCATATATAGAAGAAAAGTCAATGCAATAAGAAAAGCCAAAGATAATTGAAGGATGCATGATAAAAATAAATAAAATAAACTTATTTAAAAGCAACCAACAATATGCATTTAATTGGGTGCCCAATTTGGGTGAATAGACATGATTATTTATTAATTAAATTTCCAAAAATAGGAAGGGAAATTATTAAAAATAGTATGCAGAGGGCTATATGATCATGGGACACCATAATGAAGGAGAAATTAACTATTTTTTGTTAAGGATTGCAGCCCAAACAATTTTGGCACCAAGGAATGAGGTTTTGTGCATTAAAAATGTTTCTCATTGTCGTCAGGAAGCTTCAAGGTTTGGCACCTAGGGTTGGAATAACTTGATTTTTTCTATGACAATTATCTACACGCTGGTATTAGTGCACAAAAAGTTAATTTAAAAATATTTATGCTTTCTTTGAATGCAAGAAAAGCCTCAAATTTTAGGGCAGCATGCTTTATATGCAGATGTTGGTGATAGATTCATTCTCTCGGTCTCCATATTTATCGAATTAATTGTAGGTGTTCATTACATGTGTTCATATAAGTGAAAGGGAGTTCAATTCAATGTTAGGTACATTGAATATATCTTCTCGAATTTGAAAAAGTTATAGATATGCACAAATTGATCCAATATCAAGGAGTTTTGGCAAGATTAAAAGAAAAAGAACTCAAAAAATATTACTCCAGCCATGATGAAGCATGATGAAAGAGAAGGATATATAGAGTCATGCCTAGCTTCTAGATTTGTTGATATTAATGACACAGACATAGGCCCTGAACCCATCACCAAATTAATTGGTAGATCTAAGGTGGAAGGACATATCTCATGCGGGAAATAAATAATAGTAGAATTATTCAAACATCAACATTTCCAGTCACAACTTAGTTGCCTGAATTTGTTATGGAGTGTGTAAAGTCATATCATCCTCTTTCTAAAAAATTCAAGATGTTGTAGGAAAGATAATAATCAAGCCAGATGCAAAATTTATTAGTTATTGTCTAAAGATTCGACATGACCAGTGGTGACTACAATTAGCATGATGGATGCTGGAAATAGATGGGAGACACATAAAGTAGATTGCGTGGGACTAATGAATAACATATATATGAAGAAGCCCAAGTCTCCATCAAATTTATGGAGGAATCTTCCATGATCCAATTTGGTGTAGGAAGTGGATGATATTATTAAATTGCTTTGCAGGTTAAGTGGAGAAGTAAGTAATCACAACTTCCACTCATGGACGTATGCTTTTGTGAGAACCATTAAGATTAGCATAGCTGATTAAATAATCAATTGGGTTGAGATCATTAGTGATAAGCTGGGGTTGGATATTTTGTCAAGAAAAAATATGAGGTTCAACCACAGTACATGGGATTAAATCCATCCTCAAAGATAGGTGAGGCTACCTATTTATTACTAATCTAAAACACATCAGAAATAATATATACAATATTCACACTATTCTAACCATTGGAGTTGGGATAGGTTCGAAATCCATATCAACACAAGGTGAAGATGTTGCGAGTTTTATAAATGGAATGGATTAGAAAGGAAATTATTATTATGGAAGAAACAAAATGTAAAGGAAATGAGAGGAACGTATTTTCTTTCGATCAAACATATATCACGAAATAATCATAAGAGTTCTAGATAACAAATGTAATGTTTGAAACAATTAAAATAATCAAGAGTGCTAAACAAAGAATAGCTTAAGATTGTAACATAAGAAAAATATATTAAGAGGGATGAATCTCACAACACAAAGTTTACAAAATAGCATCGGTTCCTATTCCTCAAATGATTAAAAGAAAACACAAAGTTTTTATTCTTCACAATAGTTCTCAATATTCCAAAAATCTCAACTATTTGTGGGGGAGTGGCCAATGATGTGGACACTTGCTCTTCTCCCTTTCGATAAATTTAACCTTTATTGGCCTCTTGGAAGGGTCATTATCCTTATCCTTTTTACCTTGGAGGGCCCCGCCCAAAGTAGCTATATTTGAAAAACTCTTTTCTTTATAACTCATTCCCAAGAAATGAGCCACACCTTAGTACAAGCAATAATTTGAGCAGCTCTTCCTATGATAGAATCTTTGTCATCAATGGACCAATAAATAACTAGGAATACATATTGATCTTCATTCAACCCATCATACGAGGCGTCAAGGAAACTTTCATTGTCCATGGTGCCTTCTGGGATATCAGATAGATCTAACATCTGAATCTCTTCAAGTGTTAACCTACTATTGTCCTTTCTTTAGATGGAAACTTAATCCCAAAGATCAGCCCAAATATCTTCTACATTGGGTACATGTAGATATAAGGTCCCGTATGACTTAAAGACTCCTTATAAATTAAACCCATCTTTGTGCTTCATGTGCTTCTTCAAATTTTCCTATATCTCATGCACCACATTCTTGGCTTCAACCACTATTGAGAACATGTAACTTCCGATGGGAATAGGGAAGGAGATGGCAGCCTTATGCTTACTCTATTGGAAATTGTGAAAATCCAAAAATTTCTAACCAAATCCATCAGGATTAGCTTATCACCTGGGAACTTGGGCAAACAGAAAGGATCACCTAGGTACATGACCACCCAAAGGTATGTGAACTTCTTGAATTGCAAGAAGATACAACCCCATTTCAATACTTCAGCCCATGCCTCATCAGAGACTCTTCTTTTCCTTAGATCAGGGTTCATCCTACAGATGTTTTCATAAAATAAGGCATTGTTCACTCTTCTGAATTGATCCTCAGACCCCTTCATTGTCAGTTGAGGGAAGTACTAATATATGTGTTCTATTTCCCTATTTCCCTTTGCATCCAACCCTAGATAATTTCTCATGCCACGCTGCATAGGTGACGTATGACGACATATAGAACTTTCCAGTAGACAAGACTATTTTCATCTGGGAGTCTATCTCATCACTTATAAGACTACTCCAATTGATCCCTTGGTCATTCTTCTTTATGATGACCATGAATTGATACATCCACCCTTGGAAGTCTCTCGACTCAGGGAGTCAAATAATCGGCTTAGCAGGGTGATGATATCACCGATTTCAAGGATGAAATCACTCCTAGGGACAAACTTGGGAAACCTAGAGATGGTTGGCTTGGCCTTGATCAAGAAATTTTTATTTACATGCCTAATGTAATCTTCTTGATCATTGTCCCATGCCTTCTACACTAATTGAAGATTCAAATCAACATATTCTTGAAAGTAGGGAAATCTTAAGAGGTCATCAAAGTAACCTCTGTCCAAATTCACTATGGTTTCTCTTGCTTGATTTTTCACTGACTGGGAAGGAGTCATAATTGGAAGCATAGGCTAGAATGAACTTGAGGCATTGAGTAGACATTGGGAATCCTGTTGTAAGAGGGAGGCCACTACCGACTATTGACTTCATCCAGGGACTTTAAGAAGAATCCTTGATTCTATTCCAAAAGTCTTCCATGTCTATATTACCAAGCTCCATGTCCCAGATGTCGTAATTACAATCTATGTAGGAAGGAAGCGCATCTTCCGATACTTATACTTCATCTTTCCGACCTATTTGACTTATCCTTAAATTTTCTAGGATCTGACATGAGAAGTCTTGAAGAAAGAATGCCTAGATGACTTATGGTTGAACAATCGAGCTTGAAATCTTGCTGAGCAACCCTACAGAACCATCACACTAACCAAACTTTGGGACTTGCAAAGAAATTTTTAAAACCTGACACACTACAATGTATATAGAAATTAGGTCATGTCTAACATTTTGTGAAACCCGACATAAAGGAGGAATTCAGGGGATGTTAAGCACTTCACAAAACCCAATTCAAGTGGAACCAGGGTGATGTTGAACAATTTACAAAACCTGATAGAAGTGGAAGTTGAAGGATGTTGAGCACTTGGAGAAACCAATACACTCATGCGGAAGGCGATTGATGTTGGATACCTTGTAAAACCCAAAAAAAGGTGTCGGTTTCTAGGATGTTAGAACACGTAAAATTCCCACCAAGTTTGTAAGTTAGGATTTTTAGATTCTTCTCAAAAATAAAAATATTATATCCCATGGGAAAATTAAGAAAACACCTAAAGGGTGAATTCCAAATAAGAGGTTTTATGGGAATACAACAGAAATGAGGAAAACAACCCAAAACCCTAAACCTAGAGGAAAGAAAAAGAAAAGAGGGAAAAACGCCAAATGAACACCTCAAAAACAAACCTAAAGACCTCAAATTAGTAAGAAGAGAAAAATACCTTCAATAAATTTAAAAAATGGTTGAATATAGATCACGAAATTGATCAAGAAGTTCAGTCGGGTTTGGAGGTCAAAGGAACATGCACGAAAAATTCACACAATGAAAATATACTAGGTAAAAATGATGTGTAAAATTGAACTATTTATAAATCCCTAGCATTAATTACACCTCATTCGACACATGTGCCAACTACAGACAACTCGACATTAATGCCATGTCATCATGCTCGGAGTGTCTGAAAACCCAATACAAAGGTTTTACTATCAAATTGGGTTTCGAGAAACAACTGTCATGAAGCATGAGATGTTTGGATGTTATCAAGTTCCAAAAACCTGACACAAAGGATCATTTTGGGTTTTGGGTTTTGGGAAACAAGCAACATGGAGCATGCATTTTACAAGGTATGTTCCGATGCTTCTGAGTTCGAAAACCTGATACACTGGCTTGTAATCGGTTTTGGGTTTTGGGAAATAATTGTCATGAAGCATGTAAAGGATATGTTTCCATGCAATGGAAACCCGAAAGCCCAAAAATCTCCTTCAAAGGGCATTTTTAGGAGATTTTTTCAAAATTTTTATATGGTTATCTCAATTTTAGCTGAAATCACTAAAAACAAGATAACAACTAGCTCCAGTTGGGGACTTTCTTTGAGACATCAAAGGAAGAGAACTCATATATCAAAAATCTTTATAAATGAAAACAAATAAAGAAAGAAAGAAAAGAAAGCAAACACAAAAAAAAAAATAAATTATGATACAATGCAAGAGAGCGTCTTGCATTACTGATGGAACAACTTCAAATGTTGACCATTGAAAGGTAGAGGAAGCAACTCTCCATCCAAATACGATAGACATAAGCTATTTTCACCATTCAGCTAATGTATTTTAAAATTACCTTTCCATAAGGAGTCAAACTTGCCATGCATCCCTTTCTAATCTCTTCTCTTGTCCCAGAGAAGTACTGAATCTCTGACTTGGAAATCACGTTGCTTTGATTTTTTGTCAAATATATTTTTGAATTTTCTCTGATGATCTGCAATGTGATCCACCACCTTGCTCCTTTCTTCTTCTAGCTTGGCTAGGTACCTTATCCTTTTCTCAATGGAATCTTGAAAAGTTTCATCTTCAATTGCTTTGGCCAACTGTAAGGCTGGAAATTCTATAGAGATAGGAATCTCAACATCAATCCCATACAACACTTGGAATGGGGAAATTGAAATAGATCACTTAGGATTAATCTGATCTGCCCATAATGCATCATACAATGCTTTGTGCCATGTCCTTTGATTCTCATCGACCAACTTTCTGATTATGGTCACCAGGTTCTTGTTGCTTGATTCAACCTGACCATTGCCTTGGGGGTAATAATCAGATGAATGAGCCAATGTGATCCCAAAGCCATAATTTTTTTTTCAACTCATGGGATGATAAATTGGAAGTGTTTTCAACAACGATATTTTGAGGCAAAATGAATCTAACAATTATATTCTCCTTGAGAACGTTGCACACAAATTCGGAGGTTGCTTGCTTGATTGGCGCATCTTCCACCCACTTGTTGAAATAGTCCATGGTGGTGAGCACATAATTATGAACAACACTATAGGTAGGATTCATCACTCCAATGAAATCAATTCCCCATTAGTGAAAAGGTTCTTTAATCACCATAGGTTTTAAGGGAAGAGCTTCCAGCTTAGGATGACCAACAAAATGTTGACAAGCTTCACACTTGGCTACCCATTCAGCTGAATCTCGAAAGAGAGTAGGCCAATAGTACCTAGCCCATAAGATCTTGTAAGCCATTATGGAGGAAGAGAAATGTCCTCCTCATGCTAGATTGTGGAAAGAATATGACAACCTTACTGCTGAGGCTTATCAACATAGCGCAGAATACACCATCAATACCCTTCTTGTATATACCATTATCCCACAGAATGTATCTTGCAGACCTTAACCTAACTGTCCTCTTCTCTTTTTGGCTTAAATGTAGAGGGAATTCACCATAAGTTAAAAATAAAGCAATATCCATGTACCATTCATCTGTTGTGCTTACAAAAAGTGCCATGGGCAATTCTGAAGAAGTACCTTTAGTTTCTTTGCATTCTATCTCAACATTTTTTTATGATCAATTGGCATAGGCCTCTTCCTCATACTAACTTGGTAGGTCTGATGTCCAAGTCATACTCCTAGACTTTGGCTATCTAGTTACCCCGTTGACTACCCAACTCCTGTTGAGTCAAGATGGATTTAATTGCGGTATCAGGAACAAGAACGAGAGTGTGAGAACTCAACACATAATACCTGAAATGCTTTCACTGCTCTCACCACTACATAAGCATGTTTTTAAATTTGTGACATCTTCAATTCATGTTCCTTTAATGGGAAGCTCATGAAAGTGATGGGAGATTCAATTCATCTTTATTCTCCGCATCGGGATGGCTGATATTATATGTGCGGAAGCATAGTTGTACATGATGAAATATTTTTTGAAATCCAGAACACCAGGATGGGAGCATGAGAAATTACCCTTTTGACTTCTTCAAATGCAAGCTTCCCTTCAGTGCTCCATCGAAATGGATTTTTACCTTTCATCATCCCAAGGATATCCTTGGTTTTATTGGCAAAGTCAGGTACAAATATTCTTAGGAAATTGACCTTCCCGAAAAGGAGTGCACCCTAGTTTTACTTGTGGGTAGGGTAAGGCTTTGGATGGCCTTCACCCTCTCTGGGTCGATCTTGGTTCCTTCTTTAGTCATGATATGACCCAAAATTTTCCTTTCTACTCTCGAACATGTATTTTTAGGATTTAATGAAATCCCATGACACCTGCACCTTAAGAGTACCTGTTCCAAATGATCATAATGATCACTTCTCTTTTAGAGAAGACTTTCAAGTCATCCAAATACACAACTATGACCTTTCCCATAAAATATCTGAAAGCTAAATCCATAGCTCTTTGAAACATGGCTCCAATGTTAATCAAACCAAAAGGCATCCTCCTATAAGCAAAGGTTCCCCATGGGGTGGTGAATGCCATTTTATGTTGATCTTCAGCAGCTACCTCAACCTGATTATACCCCAAAATCCATCAAGCATGGATAACATTTCTGATCCAGTGAAGATCTGTAATACTTGGTCCATGATGGGCAATGGATAATTATCTTTCAATGAAGATTGATTGAGGTTCCAGAAGTCAACACAAATCTAGATTTCACCATTCTTCTTTCTGACAGGGAAAATGTTAGCAACCTAGGTGGAATGATGGATTGGAAAGATAATCCTTACGTCTAACATCTTCTGAATTTTAGAAAGGATAGTCCTTGAGATCTTTGGGTTGTAATGTCTTTTCTTTTGCGTATAGGGTTTAACCTCAGGCTTTAAAGGAATGCTATGTTGCACATCCTTGGGCTTGAAATACTTTAGATCTGCATATGACCATGCTAGGATGTCCATATATCTCTTCAGGAGTGAAGAGAATCTTTCTTTTTCCTCTAGAGAATAGCATTTACCGATGTTTACCATCCGTGGTTGATCAACGGAGCCCAGGTTAACTTGATCTACCTTTGATGAGGAAGCACCTTCAGCTTGCCTTTTATCCTAAATGAAACAGTCATGCTTATCAAACAGACCTTCCAGAGAAACTAATCCCTTCGGAATATTATTGCCTTTAAGATGGATGAATTCACCATCAATTTCTTGATATGAATTTGAGATGGACTCATGGAAAGCTGATTCTGATCCTTCAAAATAAAGCTCACTAAAATTATTAGCTTTCTTAAGAAAAGACAATACTTGTTGATCATCATTAAACACTTTCCAATGTTTTGAATTATCTAGAACACTTGGACGATACACAATCTCAATGGTATACATGTCCTATTTGAAATTTGGGTGAGGAAGGAGAAGAGATACGATACGGATAAAAATCAGATTTATCGTTGTGATCCCTCAAAACTACCTTCTTTGGAAAAACATCAAAGCATTCTATGTTGTCCCAAACCTTATTCATGTAATGTCTTAGGTGATCATTTTTTACCTGATAGGTCCCCCTTACTTGATTCACAATCAACTCAACATCTCCCTGCACTTTAAGATTTTGGATTCCTTTTTGTCTTTCCATTTCTAATCCTAATAAAAAATCTTCGTATTTGGCTATGTTATTAGTATTATCAAACTGCAACTTGAAAGAAAAAGGAAAAATATTGAAATTTAGAGATATAAGAACCACGCCAACACCGAACCAAGAGTTGAACAACTCCCGTTGAACTCAAGGGTCCAAACAACATTAGGATATTCTTCTTTGACTTCTACAGAGGGCACTTCTATTGGTTTGAGATGAGGTAATCGGCCTTGAGGGAAGGAGAAAAAGAGTTAGAAGATGAAGTTACCTTTTTAGTTGTCTCCTTTTCAGTTTGTCATTGAGATGGGAGAACCTCTTTTATCCATAACCATGGGAGATTCTTTACTTTTCTCCTTAGAGCCTTCAACTAGATTTCGGGGTTCTAAGATTGGGATTGAGTGAAGACTGCAAATGATTGACCATCATGCTCACCTTCGTCTTCCTTATAATCCAAGTATCCAATGCTGGAGTCACCAAGTTGAATCATCAAAAGACTCATCAACATATCCTAAAGCTTTGAAAGCTTCATGAGAATCTTGATCTTCTAGTTCTTCACCCTCCTCAACTATTTCAACTACTGTGTTGACAGGAGGAGCTTCAATGGCCAGCCTGGTGGGAGCAGCGATCAACCAATTCCTGTCTCTTGTGGGAGTGCCATTGGCATTGTTGAAATTCTGTCTAGGAATATCTTGATAAGGAATGTTGGTTACTTGTTGAGACATTTTCTTCTTTAAAGTGATCAAGTCATTGGCCATCTTCTGAATCATAGGATCAATAGTACTCTAAGAAGAACTCTAATTTTTAGGCTTAGATGATTCTCTTATGATCTTTCTAGCTAGAATAAGATCATCTTCTATTTCAGTGGTTGTAGCTTGAGCAGTGGCCAAATCGGGGATAACAGATCTTCTCAACAAGAAGCTCACATTAGGGGGCTGAGTGTTGATGAAGAAACACTTTTGATTTTCAAGAGTGGGAATGACTAGCTCTAGAATCTTACGAATCAGCTTGTTGAATTTGGCTATGAAATCCTGCATGGGTTCATAAGACTCCTTCTTCATGTGTGTAAGTTGTGCTAACAAGGCATGAGAGTCTTTAGCCAGTTTGAACCTTGCTTTGAATATAGACCGCATGGTAGTCTAGTTGGTAATGCATGCATTCGGAAGATGGTAGAACCATTCTGCTACTACACCATGCAATGTCTCAACGAAGAGTCAAATAGAGATGTCTTCATGAGAAACTCCAAGAATGCCACATGCGACAAAGAATGAAGTGATGTGTTCATCAGGGTGCTACTTCCCATCACCATTGAACTTAGGAATATTCTTACATGACCCATGTGGTAGATCGTGCAATGGTGGAGTTAGGGAAAGAGGACCAATAGCTGCACCCCAAGGCACAAGTTGTGCTGCCATTCTTCTGAATGAAGTGCATATAAGAATCCAAGTATCAGATAAGAATAATGCATGACAGTTGTAGAAAACTTCTTGTTCTTAAAGAACCCAAGTTCTTCGGATAGGTGAAGAACTTCTCACTCGGCTAGATGCAACACTGTTGGGTGAAAGTATGAAATTATGTTGCTAAAGAAAATCAAAGAACAAATCAGTTTGACCCTAGCTCGGCTTGGTGAGTGAAGATATTTCTGGCCAGCTTGAATTGGAAAATAGATCTTGAAAATAAGGCAAATACAGAGTCGCCAGACACCAATAGGATAAGCTTAGTCTTATCAATCCGTATATCCCAGTGGAGTCACTAAAAACTATTGGTTGGATATTTTTCAAGCCAAAATATGAGGTTCAACCACAGTACATGGGATTAAATCCCTCCTCAAAGATAGGTGAGGCTGCTGTTTATTACTAATCTAAAACACAACAGAAATAATATATACAATATTCACACTATTCTAACCATTGGGGTTGGGATAGAATCCCGAAAATCCATATCCACACAAGGTGAAGATGTTGCAGTTTTAGAAATGGAATGGATTGGAAAGGAAATTATTATTATGGAAGAAACAAAATGGAAAGGAAATGAGAGGAACGTATTTTCTTTCGAGCAAACATAGATCACGAAATAATCATATGAGTTCTAGATAACAAATGTAATGTTTGAAACAATTAAAATAATCAAGAGTGCTAAACAAAGAATAGCTTAAGATTCAGAACATAAGAAAAATATATTAAGAGGGATGAATCTCACAACACAAAGTTTACAAAATAGCATCGGTTCCTATTCCTCAAATGATTAAAAGAAAACACAAAGTTTTTATTCTTCACAATAGTTCTCAATATTCCAAAAATCTCAACCTGTTTGTGGGGAGTGGCCAATGATGTGATCACTTGCTCTTCTCCCTTTTTGAAAAATTTAACCTTTATTGGCCTCTTGGAAGGGACCTTATCCTTTTCCTTTTTTCCCTTGGAGGGTCCCACTTCCAAAGTAGCTAGCTTTGAAAAATCTTTTCTTTATAACTCATTCCCAAGAAATGAGCCACGCCTTAGTATGAGCAAGAATTTGAGTAGCTCTTCCTGCGATAGAAGATTTCTCAGCAATGGACCAATCAATGGCTGGGAATACATATTGGTCTTCATTCAACCCATCATATGAGGTGTCAAGGACACTTTCATTGTCCATGGTGCCTTCTAGGATGTCAGATAGATCTAACATCTAAATCTCTTCAAGTGTTAACCTACTATTGTCCTTTCTTCGGATGGAAACTTCATCCCAAAGATCAACCCAAATGTCTTCTACATTGGGCACATGTAGATATAAGGTCTCGTACGACTTAAGGACTCCTCAAAAATCGAACCCATCTCTGTGCTTCATGTGCTTCTTCAACTTTTCTTGTAGCTCGTGCACCATGTTCTTGGCTTTAACCACTATTGAGCATGTGTACCTTTCAATGGAAATAGGGAAGGAGACATCGAATTTGTGCTTACTCTCTTGGAATTTTTGAAAATCCAACAATTGTCTATCCCACTCCATTAGGACTAGCTTATCACCTGGGAACCTAGGAAAATGGAAAGGATCACTTAGGTACATGACCACCTGAAGGTATGTGAACTTCTTTAATTGTAAGAAGATACAACCCCATTTTGATACTTCTGCGCATGCCTCATCAGAGACTCTTGTTTTCCTTAAATTAGGTTCATCCTATAGATGTTTGCATAAAAGAAGGCGTTGTCCACTTTTCTAAATTTATCCTCGAGACCCCTTCATTGTCATTTTAGGGAAGTACCGATATATGTGTTCTGTTTCCCTATTTCCCTTTGCACTCAACCCTAGATAATTTCTCATGCCATCATTGCATAGGTGACATATGATGACATATAGAACTTACCGAAGAGACATGACTGTTTTCATTTGGGATTCTATCTCATCACTTATAAGACTACTCCAATTGATCCCTTGGTTGTTCTTTATGATGACCATGAATTGATACATTGACCCTTGGAAGTCTCTCGACTTGGGGAGTCCAAATACTCGGCTTAGCAGTGTGATGATATCACTGATTTCAAGGATGAAATCATTCCTAGGGACAAACTTGGGAAACCTAGAGATGGTTGGCTTGGCCTTGATCAAGAAATTTTTATTTACATGCCTGATGTAATCTTCTTAATCGTTGTTCTAGGCCTTCTGCGCTGATTGCAGATTCAAATCAACATATTCTTGAAAGTTGGGAAATCTTAAGAGGTCATTAAAGTAACCTCCATCCAACTTCACTATGGTTCATCATGCTTGATTTCTCACTGAGTGGGAATCCGAGTCATAATTGGAAGCACAGACCAGAATGAACTCGGGGCATTGAGCAAACATTGGGAATCTTGCTACAAGAGGGAGGCCACTGCCGGCTATTGACTTCATCTAGGGACTCTGAGAAGAATCCTTGATTCTGTTCCAAAATTCTTCCATGTCTATATTACCAAGCTCCATGTCCCGGATGTCGTAATTGCAATCTATGTAGGAAGGGGACTCCATCTTCTCGGTACTTGTACTTCATCTTTCTTGACCTGTCTGACTTATCCTTAGATTTTCCAGGATCCGACATGAGAATTCTTGAAGAAAGAATGCCTAGATGACTTTTGGTTGAACAATCAGGCTTGAAAGCTTGCTGAGAAACCCTACAGACCCACCACACTAACCAAACTTTGGGACTTGTAAAGAACTTTGTGAAACCCGACACACTATAATGTATATCAGAAATTAGGTCATGTCAAACACTTTGTGAAACCTGACACAAAGGTGGAACTCAGGTGATGTTAAGCACTTTACAAAACCCGATACAAGTGGAACCAGGGTGATGTTGAACACTTTGTGAAACCCAACACAAGTGGAAGTTGGAGGATGTTGAGCACTTGGAGAAACCCGATACACCTGTGGAAGCCGAATGATGTCGACACCCTATAAAACCCAAAACAAAGGCGTTGGGTTTTGGGATGTCAGAACATGTAAAATTCCCACCAAGTTTGTAAGTTAGGATTTTTAGATTCTTCTCAAAAATCAAAAGAGTATATCCCATGGGAAAAATAAGAAAACACCCAAAGGGTGAATTCCAAACAAGAGGTTTCATGGGAATACAATAGGAAATGAAGAAAACAACCCAAAACCCTAAACCTAGAGGAAAGAAAAAGAAAAGAGGGAAAAACACCAAATGAACACCTCAAAAACAACCCCAAAGACCTCAAAGTGGTAAGAAGAGAAAAATACCTTCAATAAATTCAAAAAATGGTCGAAGATAGATCATGAAATTGATCAAGAAGTTCATTCGGGTTTGGAGGTCGAAGGAACATACGAAAAAATCCATGGTGAAAATATACCAAGTAAAAATGACGTGTAAAATCAAACTATTTATAAAGCCCTAGAATTAATTACACCTCATCCGACACGTGTGCCAACTACCAGAAAACTCGACATTAATGCCATGTCATCATTCTCGGAGTTCCCAAAAACTTGATCTGAGAGGTTTTACTATCAAATCGGGTTTCGGGAAACAACTGTCATGAAGCATGAGATGTTTGGATGTTATCAAGTTCTGAAAACCCGACACAAAGGATCATTTTGGGTTTTGGGTTTTGGGAAACAAGCGACATGGAGCATGCATTTTGCAAGGTATGTTCTAATGCTTCTGAGTTCTGAAAACCTGATACACTAGCTTGTAATCGGGTTTTAGGTTTTGGGAAACAATTGACATGAAGCATGCAAAGGATATGTTTCCATGCAATGGAAACCCGAAAGCCCAAAAATCTCCTTCAAAGGGCATTTTTAGGAGATTTTGTCAAAAAAATTCTATGGTTATCTCAATTTTAGCTGAAATCACTAAAAATGAGATAAAAATAACATCAATGAGAAGCTTCATAATGTGATGTGAACGCACAATTTCAAAATGACTTCATACTTGGTATATGTAGCAGCCTCGCAGGGTATATTTTCCAAGTTGGATAGACGAGGCATACTATCAAATGATCCCATTGTTGAGTGCTTCCCACAATTGAAAGTTCCTGAATGCCACAAATATTATAAGGTTTTCAATGGCGGGTTCTTCTATGGATTCATCTACAAATTAAACAATGATATGAAGACCAACAGGGTGAGCAAATAAGCTTGGGAAGATGTATCCCGACATGGTTGTTTTTTCATCTAGTTTGTAGACTTCATGTATCTTAGGGTAAACAGATTTTTAGGAGAACTAGTTAAGTTGCTGAGGTATCTAAATGACAAGTGGGTCATCATGGAGTTGTGAAAACAACTCTTGGAGATGCATGACTTACAATTAAAGTGGCACAATTATATGGGTTTCTTTCTGTCACGGTGCATTATTTCAACTCGCATAGCATCCAAAAAGCTAGAGGAATTGAAGCTGAAATGTTTTCTAGATATGAATTTATTCCCGAGACGGCTAAAATTTGATCCATATGGGGTAGAAAATAATAAAATCTCCCAGAATACTCACATGTACCTTCATTGGAAAACTTACGGATGAAGTACATAAACAAGTATGAAGTCGGGAAGAAATATTTCAACGGAGTTATCGGCATAAAAAGTGTTTGATTAGCATTGATACCTGCATATCTCACAGAATATGGTCTTGTGATACGTGACACATATCATTAGATGGGAGGGGATAGATCTTCTCTTCAGAAAACATTGGTGGATGTCGGTGATTGAGGAAAGATCTTCAGCAGATTCGAGTTAACACCTCAAACTTGTTGTTGACAAAGGGTATTGCATGGATGAAGATTTTATGAATTAGATCACATATAACTTTACCACAATAGACTCTAGAAAAATAAAGTACGAGTGTGAAAGTAGCATGATGCCGGAGAAACTTAAAGTACACAAGAAGTATCATACACAAGAGAAGGAATTTCTACAACTATCATGGTAGTTCACGCTTCTCCAACATCAACTCAGAGAAATTTAGCATCCTGGAATCCCAAATAGATCTTGTCATTCCTCCATTGAATTAAGTGTCATTTGTATTTTTTTCCTCGGCCTATCGAGATCTTCACCTCTCTCTATGGAGAATTTGAAAGAACAAATGGTGGAGTTTGAAAAAGCATTGTCTTTGGACAATTCAAAGAATGGTAGTCATAACACTATGGAAAAATATGATGGAGCAGAGCCGAAGCATGAGATGGTGGTGCATTTAGTGACTTCTCATTCCTGGAGAAGTAATTTTTTATCATGGTTGGCCTTGGAGACAATCCCATAATCCAGAGAGGAGATCAAATTGGAAGAACATGACCTACAACTAATCCTAAGTTTGGGCGGAAAATATAGAAGGCCTAAAGCTACCAAAATAACTTCTAGGTTGATTATTGAAGAATCAAGATAGAAGTTTGATGAGTTATCAGTTCCAGCAGAGGGAAAGTAGAAGGGATAACTCACAGAATCTAATATAGCAGTGACCAAAGTGCCAATAGGTCAAACTACCACTGAAGGATTAAAACAGGATAAAAAGACACGAATGAATGCTTTATTCCTAAAGCTTGACAAAGAGAAGGCTGAGAAAAATAAACTTCAAAATCAAGTTTCCCAGCTATATGAGATCATTTCTAAGGTTTCCAAACCTTCCTCTCAGCCCATTCTAGCACATGAACATATGAGTAATCATCTGATCAAAGAGGTGGAAGATGCACGAGGACCAAGTCAAAGATATTGCTCAATGTATAGAGAAAATTATTCACCAAGCTTCATAAAAATTGAATGAATACTAACTGAATTGGAGAGTATGCATAGGGTAGTATCTCAGCTAAAGGAACTAATGACACAAATATAATATGAGAACATAGTTTATGAAAGTCTTCTAGATACTTTAGTTAAGATACATTAGTTACAAGAGGATGTGTTAATTGCTAAACAAATTGTACCTAGTGGATTGATAGAAAAGGGGGAGAAGTTAGAAATATTAGTTTCTTGCCAGGTAGAGATCCTCAATACTATGATGAAAAGGATCCAATTTCTAGAAAATTAGATGGGATAAGTGAAATAGAGAATTCCAAACAAATTACTTGCTTCCCATGAGGAATTTATTTTGGTTGTGTAAAAATAAATTGATGAATCCGTCATACCTTTCACGATAGATTCAATAGGAAGACTCATGAATATTCAGAAAATGTTGATGGGTATGGGTCTGGTCTAAAGATGCTAAAGGCTAACACTATTGGTTTGTATAGAGGATTTCTGCGCAGTTCAGACCAAGAGAGAAGCTATTCTTAAAATAGATGGGAAAAAGTTGAATTACATGTTTGACAAGTATATTCAATATCGAACAAAAAGAAAGTCTAGATGTTACAATGGAAGATATTATTTCTTCTCCTCTTTCTTCTCTTATTTCTTATGTTCTGGATGAAATTTTAAGATACTGATTCATTGGTTTAAAAACCATTACTTTAAGCTATTTGGAAATATTCTTTAAGATAAGTAAGAGATGTGCACAATTTTGGCTTAAAATATTGATGCATGTTACTAAGAGAGGAATTCTAGGAAGATGATTGCCAGATGTTCCCTTTACTACTTCCTCATGTTCTAGTTCAAATGTAGTTTCCCATTTGTAATTTCCCCTCTACACACTATAAGTAGAGGAAGAACCTATGGGTTAAGGGATCGAGTTTGTAATTTACATTCTTGTGTTCTAGAATTTGAGGTGAAACCCTTGATAAATTTCTAAAAGTAGAGGAATAGAGAGGAGGAATATTTGTAGAGAACATTTTTTCAATGGTGCATTTTTTTCTTATTTGTTTTAGATCTCTCGCATAAACTTTGTGTTGTCTTAGATCTAGATCTCGAAACTTTCCTTTGCTTGAATTTTGCATTTCAAGATG
This sequence comes from Taxus wallichiana var. yunnanensis, assembly GCA_018340775.1. Taxonomy (NCBI): domain Eukaryota; kingdom Viridiplantae; phylum Streptophyta; class Pinopsida; order Cupressales; family Taxaceae; genus Taxus; species Taxus wallichiana. The sequence continues at coordinate 1,988,858 of JADAXU010000134.1, forward strand.
CATTTGTTTTATCTATGTGCATTTGATAAGCTCATCAACTATTGGTTACGTTGCACATCTCCTTTCCTTTCTTTTCATATTTAATTATTTCCCTTTCCTACACATATTACTTATAGCTGCTTACTTGCTACAAAATTACCTAGTTATGGTTAATGAGCTACACAATTAATGTAAAACCAACATTTAGATATTAGGAAATATAATTGATAAAATCTTACTGGGAGACTCATTGGTAAATGAGGGAGATTTATCTCATGACTACCTAGGTTTTTAGTGTGTAGAAAATCTATCCAACACCTACCTTAGGACTTGGGAGAAAGTTGTTCTAAAAAGAGTTCTTGTAAATGAAAAATTCATAAATTTTAACCATAATGCCTTAGTAGGATTAGGAAGGGGATTTCAATTTTTTAATTTGTTTGAAATTTTATGGCCATATATTTTCTTGACAGTCCTACACTATGTTTTAAGTTACCTAATATGAGGAGGTAAATTGAAATATGGGTAAATCCTCCCGAGGATGAGTGTAAGCTACAAAAATCATTAATAACAAGAAAGTACAATAACTGAAATTTATACCTTCATCTTCATGTCTTCTTCATAAACCTCAAAATGGGAAATGAATTGGATGAGATCAAACTTATTGAAATGTAGGTTCCTTCTCCAATGCAAGAAATATTTTCTACGTAGATGATTGAAACAAAAATTTCACCGAACATGGGAGGATGAAGGATTTAGGGATGGAGGAAGTAGGCTTATGCGGACATTAGAACAAGATGAGGGATGATCTATGTAGAATGAGTGCAAGAGATATGACAAGATGTTTGCTTATGTGAAAGAGTGGGGTAAGGCTCTATTTATAGCCTAAAAATGGGATTAATTTGAAGGTTTTAGTTAATCATGATTTGAAAAAGTAAGCATGATTAGATTAGTAGGGGACAAGAATATTCGTTAAGAATGAAACTTGAATTTTTATCTCATAAGTGGGGAGACATGGTGAATAATGAAATTTGAGGAATATTATGTTTAATTAGGGATCTAAAAGTATCAATTAATCAACTAACATTGATCAATTCAATGTCAATTTTTGTGGGGGATTAATTTAGGGAGATGGTAGAATTAGCGTGTCTATAATGAGAATGGAAGTTTGTCTAGGTGGATAGAAGGGATTAGTGGGTATTAAAATTGATGTTATGTGCATTGAAAATTTGGGGTGTAAAAATGTATCCTTAATTATCCCTCAAATTAGAACTATTAGATGTGTAGGGAAGTTTGATGGCAAGCGGTATTGAGTTGAATCTTAATGAACTCTCGGGATTGGAAAAGGAATAATACCATGATAAATACTCAGTAAAATTTTATCAAGGATTCAAGGATACTTGGAAAGGTCTTAGATAAATTGGTGTAAATTTTAGCTTGAGATCATTTCCTTAGAAGAGATTGTATAGTCCAAGAGAAGAAAAGATTAACGTGTTATAGACATTCTTGTTACAACGAGACTCGAAAAACCTTAGTAGTGGGAAGGTGAGACCTATTTCCTAAGTCCTTGATCATACTAAGAGGTAACTAAAAATAAATATAGTTGAAGTCCAAAGACCCCAAAGGCAGAGAGAAAAATTGGCAAATATAAACTGATCAAGAAAATAATGAAATTGAAAAGCTGGGCATTATTGATTGGGATAAGGTTATGAATGATAAAGAGATCCTAATAGACCTTATAAATGGAGTTATACAATATGCATAAAATTCTAAAGCTAAACTTCAGGGGAAGTCAACAAGAACAAAGCTAGAAGCATGGATGATACTCAAGATAACAATCATGGTAAGGAGAAACACAAAAGGATGGTACTTCTAGATAAGTAAGCCTTGTGCATAATTAAGTCACATAGTTAAGAACCTAAGGGACAAGTCGGGGGAAAAAGGATAAAAATGATGTTTGTGAATAGAAGAGTGTTAAGGAAAATAAGGGAGTATAAGGATAAAAATAGAAGTTATTGATGAGTTGTAATAGTGAATGCGGTGAGAAGAAGGTGCTCTAGGAATCAAGAAAAAAATTTCTTTTTGCAGGAGTTAATTTTTGTTGAATGGGCTTAAGAGGTTTGAATCACTAAAGTAGGTGAGTTTTACCAATTGTTGTGATATTTGAAGATAAGAATGAACTCACATTATCTTGTATTGATTTTTTACATTGAATTCATAAATTACTTAAGAGGATCTTTGAACTAGCAAGTTTATTGACCAAGTAAGTCAAAGTGCATCACACCTTTGAAAAGGTAGTAAACACTAAAAAAGTGACTCAATGAAGAGGTGAAAATTTTGTGTCATCTACATGACATGAGATATAGGTATGAAGGCTCATTTTTTGTTAACAAGATAGAGGATGAACTATGGTGACAGGGGAATTTATAAGGTTGAGTTTCATGTAAAGGGGGTCATCTATAACATGAAAAAGTTGGACAAAAATTTACTAGAAGGATCTTTGTAGGGAACTAGGTGCCAAAGTTGCAAATTGTTCACACATGGAAAAAATTAGGTCTGTAAGATAGTTAGAAAGATGAGATAGATAAGAAAAGGTATTAGGAATGAATTTTTGTGATGGTTTATGCTCAGAGTGATTGTTGGAATTTGAATATGCATATGTCCAGGGGAAGTCACAACACTAAAATGCAATAATAAGATAAAAACATAGGGTAAAATAAGCTTTTGATATTGAATGATGAAATTGATTAATGTTTAAAACAAATAAGGGGTCATAATATGATAAAATAATATGAATAAGGTGTGCTTTGGTATGTAATTTGTTAGTAATGTATAAAGGGGAGAAGTACAAGGAAGTTTTCCATCAATGCCAAAGGGGGAGATTGTTGGCATGTGAGTGTAAATTGAGTTGTGATTGATAAAAAAACTAGTGTAATAATTAAAGGAAAAGTTTTGATAGGTACAAATTATAGTTAAAATAATTATTCCATGGAATAAAGAGATGTGACTTTGTTGCAAGGATGAAGACAATGAAATTGGCTTAGTCTTATAGGCCTAATTCTTAGGTCTAGTTAGCGAAGGTTGACCTAGTATGGTGGATTGAAGGAATGAGGAAGCTATAGTAGTATGGAAAAGGATTGGAAAACATTAATAGGATATGTTATGTTAGTTTAATGAGGAAAAAAGGGTAGGTTCATGGATTATGAGGTGAAACATGCTCAACTAGGCCTAATTCAAAGACATAATACAAGCATGGCTTGAGTATGGAGAAAAACATGCTAAGGAATGACATTAAAAGCATGGTAATAGCATCATGATGGTGTACATGACATGTATGAGGGTTTTTAGGATAGTTCTCATAGAGTTGGTGGTATTTCATGGTTCTTAGGAAATCATAAGGTCAAGACAAGGCATGATAACACAGGTAAGTCATTGTTGATAAAGATATTTGGGCCTAACTGAGCAAGGTGGAATGTTTGGTGAGTTATACTATGTTTTCATGATTCTTTATGAAATTTTTTAGGTTTGGGTAATGATCATTTTTAATATATTACAATTATACCAAAACCGGGTTTCCAAAGGCGAGAATTTGAGGCAAAAGTTGAATTTCATATGTTTGTTGTGGGCTGTATGATTTACATGGGAACTTGATATCCTTCACATAGTTAATTAGGTTCATTATGAATATTTTCAAGAAGAATGAGGTTCTTTGAATGTCAGATATTTATGAATAATTGTTAAGAAGCTAAAGTGGTTTCAAACCCTAGTTAAATGCTAGCTCAATAAGGACTTGGAATAAACTGATGGTACTTAGCCAAAATGGATTGGTATTTCTAATGTGATGATTGTAGGTTATAGATGAATCCTCAAGATTTATAGAAAGGTATGATAAAGCTTGCGACAATATATGGGTCCCACTCAAAATGAATTGTTTTGAAGATTTTAAGTTTGTGGCAAAGTTGTCTATTGAACCTATGAACTAAATCACCATTTATAGAAGTATGAGAGTTTTAATACATGTACATGATTATTTCAGATCATGGTTTTTCCTCTAAAGTGAGTGTTCCATATTTATGAGGATTGGTTTTTAGGGTAGTTTAGAGAAGCTGTGGTAAAAGAAGATTTTCGGGAGCTACAAGAGGAGTTGATACTTAGTTAAAGTTTTTTCATGTTCCTGGTTCTAAGGGATTTCCAATGACATATCAAACTTGAGTTTTTGCTAAGGGATTAGAAAATTATGACCTGTTCTTTAAAGGTTAATTTTTGAAGTTCTTGATTATGCATGATATTGAGTTGCTTCATGAGACTTGTTGATTGTTATGAATTTGTTTCATTTTTTTGAGTTTTTAGAAAAAAAAATATATGGGTTTTCCATGATTTTTTTGATCTTGGAAATGACTCTAGATGTGTTTGATATTGTTTCTCTCAAGAATGATTCTTGAGTCCTTAGAGCCTGAATGAGTAGTTGCAGTAAGTGGCTTGGTTGAGGGTCTTCCACTATGATTTGAAAGATAAAGCAAGTTGTTATGGATAGTATACATAGATAAATTTTAAATGGTATATGGTTTATTTCTTGATTAGTTGTTTTGATAGGTGAACTAGTTCAATTTTGAAGACCAAGTTATGGGGTCTTGGAAACAGGTTTGGAGTAGTTCCAAAGATTGAACTATTTAGAGGTTTTCCAATTATATTTGGAAGAAAAAGTGAGTATTTTTGGAAATTAGTTTCAGAATATTTACAATGTTATATGACTTGAGATTTGATAATTAGTTTTTATATATGAAGTCATTTGTTCTTTAGAATTATGTTTTTAAAGCAGCCATGATTTGTGTATGCCAAGTTGAGAAGAAGTGATGAAATGAAGTCTTGAGACCTAACCTGAAGAATACCAAGAATTTGATGATGTTTTGGAATTATCTAAGATCCATACTACCTATTTTCATTTCATGATGTTAATTCTTGAGTGAGTACATGCATGTAAGTTGAATACTAGTATTGAAAACCATACACCTAGTGAAGGATATGAGCTCAAATGAAGAATTGGTGATAAAATGGAAAGTTGAAGAGGTTTTTAAGGATTTATAAGGACATGAGAAGACCCTTGTAACATGATATTACACTCCTTAAATTTTGGCATGAGTTAAATTTTCTAAAATAAAGGAATCTATGTGGGAAGAAGAAGACAAAACTTAATTTCACAATTACAAAGTGTAGATGTCAGAATGAAAATGGAATATTTTTAGTTACTTCAGATGTGTAACAAGCTAAGGGGGATTTTTCAGGTCCTCATAGTTTTCAAAGGAACCATGAAAACCTAAAGAGAAATATGAAGGTGTAACTTACATGCTACAGATGTAATGATTACATTGTTGGCAGTTTTGATGATGTCATACTCAACCATTGGTACGAGTTGAGGAAGTTAGAATGTGAAGAGGTCAGAATTGAAAGAGTAAGAGTATTGTATTCTCTTGTATATGTATTCCTTAGTGCACATGAATAATCACTCTTGATAAATATATAGAGGTGTGTGATATGATGTGAAAAAGTGAAGGGAAGGATGAAATAGGTGTGAAAAGAGAATATGCGTTGAAGAAGAGATCACAATTTGTTATGTTAGACAAAAAGATAAAAGTGATCAAAAATTTGTAAAAATTCTAAGTGGATTCTTGGTAAAGTAAGGATTTTTGTTTCCTTGTAATTAAGAGCTTAAAAAGGTCGAGTTGTTGGGAATTTTAGCTTCCATGCAAGTAGGAACTTGCAAAAGGTCAAGGAGGAGCTTGCCTTATGTATTAGAGTTTTGGCTTCAAGTTGAGTGGATGCTCAACAATTGAAATCTTTGTAATATTTATAGGAAAAATTTTCCACACTAGTGCATTGATTTCAATGGGTTTTTCTCCCTTTAAGGGTTTCCCACATTAAACCTAGTGTTCATGTGTACTTTTTTTTCATGTGTTCATGTTTGAATGTCTTTTTTTCTCGGGGTGAAAGTTATTTAAGATTGAATAGCTTGTATAAATTTGAAATTGGTTTAAAATTTTGAAGAACTTATTCATCCCTCCCCTCCCAAAGTGTTTGTGTTTTCCAACAAAATAAAGCAATAAGGGAGTCATATGTAAGAAGTATGAAAAAATTTCACCAAAAATTCACTTATCCACAAACATGGGACACTCACGCTATAACAATACAATAAATGTCCATAGGCCTAGACACATGTATTAGTCCCGTTAACTCAAAATATAACATGTAGAATACATGTAATCAAGTGTAATGAGCTTGAGGAAGTGGAAAAGAACTATAATAGAATAATAACACTTGGATGTAATATAAAATAGATGCCCCCATATGTATAGGAAATCTTGGTAAAATGTTGACCAATAATTATTAGTATGTCATGCATCAAGCTCAAAATACCATGTGAATACTGTTTATAAAGAGTAAATAAGAATGATATTTATCAAAATAAAGTGAAAAACAACATGTCTAATGTAAAGTGTTAACAACTCAAATGAAGTGTACAAGTCCCGATTTTTTATTTTTGTAAATATATGAATGTTTTTACATTTTGAAACCATGTTAATGTTTTGGTATTTTTGAAGTTCTTATATATGTACAAGAAATAAAGGGTAACATTAATTCTATGATAGCATCATAAATTTTGGGATCAAACCGAGATAGGTTCATCCATGTGGTGAAGCCTCCCAAAATGATAATTAACAAACAATATAGTTTGGAGAAAGTGATACAATTTAATAATCTATTATTCATTAGTGTAGGGAGGGTTATGCATCCTCATAGTATGAGTCTAGTGTGTCATATCAGGTTGCTAATAAAAAAATTCATTATGAATGGTATCCACACTGGTAAGAAGGGGAATGGTATCCACATACAATTTCATAATTTTTTAAGTGCCACTTACATTGATGCGGCACCTTTTTTAAGTGTTGTATGTGAGCATATCAATGTAGTACGATAGAATTTCAAGTTAGTAAATGAGGTAGTGTTTACTTGCTTATATAGGGTTTTGTAGGTGATTTATTTAAGAAATATAGACCTAGAGGCATTAAAAGACCCAATAAATAATATGAAATTAAAATAAAAGTTGGAGAACATGTCGGTGTAAGATTGTACAAGTTGGCTAGGACCAGATATAACATCTTGACCAAATTGTACAACCTTTCCTAGGGATGGAAAACATGCAATATGAAGTTTGCAACTTGTCAATTGATGTTTACTTATGGATTTTATGTATTATGATCTAATAATATTATGAAATTTTAGTGTGTAAGGATAATAAATCTTGAAAATAAATCTCAAAATTTGTTGAGAGGGAATGAAAAGGTTGTGTTTATCTTAACAAGAGTACATTGTTAAAACCAACAATGCCAAAGAGTAAATTGAAAAACTTGAGTGTCTACATTTTCTCCCCTTTAAGTATGAAATTAAAATTAAATGCTTAAAGGAAAATATACCTATGTAGAAAAACTTTTTCTTTGCTCAAATTTTGTTTTCCAACGTCTTGTTGTGTTGGTGTTTGTACGCTCCAAGATGAAACTTGCAACACAAATTGTATTCAATGTCCATAGTAAATAGTTAAACTTTAACTCAAATTTAAAATATAATACATAAGATTTGAATTTGCACAAATTGAAATGGAAATAAGTTAAAAACATGGTAGGGATACTCCTATTTTTTTATGAATGGGGATTTTCCCTTTCTTTTCTTGTACTTGAAGATTTGCATTGCTAAGCTTGCTCACATGTGACCGAGGGTAATCGGTATCCAATTTTTCTTGTTGGGTCATTGTGTCTTAGTATTTTCATTTATTTCAATTAAATTGATGGTAAAGGTTGTTGATGAGGTTATATGAGTATCCATGAGGTGTTATTCAAAGTTCAAACATGAAGTTTGATTAGTAGTGTCATGTTTAGTGATGGTCTATAAGGTCTGGTGTAGGTTTGAGCTTGAATATTCATACTATGTGTCCTCCCAATTTGATTAAAGGTTTTCATGAGGTCATTCATGGTTTTTATGATGCATCAAAGAGTTTCTATGAGTCTGTAATGAGTCATCATGGTCATTTCATGGGTTGTATGGCTTGAGTCAGGTCATTCTAGGTCTATTCCTAGTCCTAGAGCATGTGGTAAGGTATGGACGCATGAGATTTAGATCTCGATAAATATTTTTGGAGAATGGTAGTAGCATGGTGATATTTTATATGATTTTTATGGTGAGTTTCATGTTATTTCTCAGAGGTTTGATAGTGTTTCATGGTCATTGGGAAGAAAACAAGTGAATGCATGATATGAAAGCATATATAAGTCACTTTGTGGCTAGAGTTTCAGATATATTTGAGATATATGATGAGTATGAAAAGTTATAGGATTTTTTCATGATGCTTCATGAAAATTTTTAGGTAATATTAAAGAAGATTTTTGAAGATATGTCATTTTTGGTAAACTTGGGTTTTTAGAGAGTGTATTTGTGCTAAAACTTGACCTTCTTATGATCATTGTGAATTGTGTGATTTGAATGGGACCAAGATATTTTGGTTCATGTTTTGGAATGGAAATAATAAGGTTTAGCAAAAATAATGAGGTGGTTTTATCATATGGTTTCATGAACAATAGTTAAGAAGATAAGTTGTTTTGAAACCCTAACTAATCCCTAGATAAAAGAGACTTGTAATAAATTGAGTGTACTGAGTATTTTTTAATTTATTTTTAAAAATTGATTATTAGAGGTTGTAAATGATACATCCATATTTCCATAAATATATATTATATCTTGTTAATTTTTGTGGGCCCCACTCAAAAATGCTTGTTTCTAAAGATTTTCAGTTTGAGGAAAAGTTTCTTAAACAAGGTATGAAATAAATTAACATTTTTTTATCATGGGAGTTATATATTTCCATGATAGTTTCAGATCATGGTTGAGGTCCTAAATGAAAAAGTGTGCCTTATTTATAAAGACTGGTTTTTGGGGCAGTTTAGAGAATTATGTGGTAAAAATGGATTTGCATGAGCTACAAGTAGATTTAAGACTTCGTTTAAGTTTTTTTGTGATCCTGGTTCAGAGATATTTCTAATGATATATCAAATTTTTTTTTGATAAGGTATAAGTAAGTTATGACCTGTTATTTGAAGGTTAAATATGGAAGATCCCTAGTTAAGCATGGTCTTAAGTAACTTCACAAGGTTGGTGATTGTTATGAGTTTATAAATGACTTTTGAAGGTTTATGAGTGATTGCAAAAAATTACTAAGGGTGTTACATGCTTTGGATAATCTTGAAAGTGTTCTTGGAGGTGATAGATCAAGTTGACCTCAAGACTAGTTCTTGAGTCGTAGAAGCTTAAATGAACAGTTGCAGAGATGGACCTGGTTAGAGGGCATCCAATTTGAGTTGGGAGGAAATGTAAGGTTTTATGGAAATTAGATTCAAAGGTATTTATAATGGTATATTATTTGTCTCATGATGAGGTGATTTCATAGATCAACTGACTCAGTTTGTGAAGAGGAAGGTTGCTTGTTTTTAGGTCGGGATTAGTCATCTTAGAATATTGAGGTAGAAGATGCATTAAATGGATTAGTTGATGCTTTATATAAATTATAGAGTGAATAGGGATTTATTTTTTTACTATCAAATTCTTTTATAAGTCTTGAAAGTGGAATAAATGGTACAAACTTGTTGAGTTTCCAAAAATGCTTTCGGGGTAGCTTAGTTTGGTAAAGAGGAAAGTTAGTGTGGTTTGAATGTATGGATGTTTCATGAGTTCTATCAAGAATGTATGTGATATAAATGTAATTTTATTTCCAATGAGTTGCTACATGCCATAGTTACTATAATCTTGGGTGATTTTGGGGCCCATAGGTGAAGACTAGTTCCTGGAAATAGTTGTTTTAATAATGATATGAGCCTTCTTGATAGTGTTATGAAGAATTTGATTATTGAAAGATAATGTATGACCATGGATAATGTTTTTATTTAATATTTTAGATCTTTGAGCTATTTTTTGGCTTGAATAGTCTTGTTGATGATGTTTTTGGTCTTTGGTGATCCATCGATTAGGTTTTGAGAAATGTTTTAGTTTGTTTGGTGTGTTTGAACTTGGCCAACCTACATGGGTCCATGTAATCAATTTAAATAAGTTTAAGGTTATATATATATATATATATATATTTATTTTTGAGATAATTTATTTAGACCAACCTATCTTATGTTTTTGAGTTGTGAGAGAGAGGGAAAAAGCGTGACCCAACTATGAGTGTGAAACATGTATGAAGGCATCATTTTACAGTTATGGAGGTGTGCTAAAGTTTGAATAGTATTATAGAGAATGTATGCAAGGGTTTTAAATAAAATTATTCCATGAAATAATAATAATATAGTGATTTTAAGGAATGCGGGTTTGAAGAGAGTTGGAAGGTGTTTGAACTGAATTATTGATCTCCATCAGTTGTGGTAGAAAAAATAATAAAATATCTTCATCTACATGTGGTTGAGTTTGTGATTGATTGCCTTAGGGGGTTGTAGCCTCCTTGTGTAGTTGGTGCTTCACTAAATTAGGGGTTGGTACTCCTTGTAGGGTTGGTGCTTCTTGTGAAGTTGTTGCTTTATTAAATTTATCTAATTTGTGTAATATAAGTAGAGTATCTATGATTTTTCTTCCCCATGAGGGTTTCCCACTTATATTTGGTGTCTTTTGTACTCTCTATTGTGAATAGTTAATACACATCGAATATGCACATGTATGGTTATGAATGATGAATGGATATATTAAATGATTAATGCATGGTTTGGTAAATGAAGTAAAATTATTGTAGGAATTGTTTAACCCCTTTCTTAGTCCATTTTTATTCCAAAAATTGGTATCAAAGAAGGTCCTTATGAAGCAAGTCTAACACATTGGAGTAGATCCTAGAAGCATAAGATGGATAAGAAAATAAGGAAAGAGTATCAAAAGTTAAAATTCATGGCCAAGAAGGATGAAGAAACCATCTGTAGACACCTAAAATTTGCTAACGCAACTTTAATGCTAAGAATGAACTAATTATCCTCTTTTTTTTCACAGTCATAATAATGAGATATTTTCCACTAATTAGCTAACATTCCTCTTCATATTTGTTAATTAATGACCTTTAGTTAATTAATCAATGTTTCTATCACTCAAGATACTTGATTAACTACCTTTCATTAATTAGTGTTTGCTTCTACCTAGGTTAATTAATTATTCTTAATTAATGATGACCACTAGCCTAAATCAATAAATCTTCATCTATTTGATCAAGTTCCTCTTATATCTCTTGAATTACACTAATCTTCCTCTAATCAGCTTCTATAATCCTTCTTCTATCTATTAATTAATCACCTTGGATTAATTTATACACCCCCTAATTCACATGGTTTCTAAATGACAAATTGAAATTAACTAAAACAACCTTATTCATTCCTAAATCACATGTTAACTCACCTATATTTGGTTAGATAAACTAAAGTTACTTCTCCCCTTATCCCACATGAACCAAGTTGAACATCTCTCTCCAACAACTAGATTATATAAAGGACCAAGATATTTAATCTACACACACATCACCATTTTCATATAGCATAAACTATAGGCATTTGGCTTTGAGTATTCTCCATTAATTGGGATTAAAATTCTCATCTTGCATCCATACACTCAAAATTGAGTAATATGGGAAGATCCAAAATGGCCTTATAGCCATGTCTTGGTGAGATTCCATTCTCAATTCTTGAGGTCTCCACCATTCCATTTTGATTGATTATGTTTCCTCATAGGTTCATAGTTTATATTTTAGTAATCATAGAGAGTAGAGATTAAGCTTTAGCATGTAAGTTTGGATTTATTCAAGTTTATATCCATGTTGATAATGTTTAATCTCTTTAAGATCTTACCATGATGGTTAATGTTTAGTTAACTTGGTTTCAAACTAATGTAGATTATTTTAATTTTAATTCTTTAGTTTAATTAACAAATCCATGTACACATTTAGCACCCCCGATGGGAGGGATTCATAGTCTCTTGGATTTTAATGACTTTTACTAGTTTTTCTCAAGATTTACTAACCCAAATCATGCACATGTGAAATAAGTTAAGATCCTTAGGCTATTTCACTAACTTTATATGTAGTGAATGTCTCTTATGGGGTTTATTGTGATGGGTTGTCATTTGATTTTAGCCAAATTAGCAAAAATTTGAGCTTTTGAAGTTATTTACATTAGAACTTTGTATTTTGATGTCATCTAAGGTACATGTGTAGGAAAATTTTACGGGGACGCACACACATAAAAAAATTTCACACGAGTTTTCAAAAAGGAATGCACACATATTTTGTTACATGCATAAATTTTGTTGCTAGTTGTACCCTATGTTAGTATTGATGAAACCCACACATGCATTATAAAGTCCGCACACATAGCTCTCTACCTACACACATGAAAGTTAGCCCTCTATATTTGTCTGATCTGTTTGTCCACGCATATGTTCAAACTTGCGCACAAAGATACTCTCGCTGTACACACATTTTTAGGCGTCTATTTTAACCTTTTTTCGACACACGTGCACACATGCTAACTTTCCCACGCACATGCCGCTCACTATCATTTTTTAGCATAGGTGCGCACATGTTTTTATCCATGCACACACACCGATAAGGGCATGCATACACTCTAAAGGGTATGTAAGGTGTCACTATAAAAATATAAATGATATTTTAAAATTTACAAGAGCTTGTGTTCTTGATGTGTTAACTCCTTGCGCAGTTTATTTGAGGTTAACTTCTGTTTTGCAGGGTATATTTTCATGCTTTTTTCTAATTTATTTTGTTTAAGGTTAACGAATGTTGCATGCTTGATTATGGGATTAAAATCAAGTATGTTTTTCCTTCACACCTTTTAGGTGATATTCGGAATTAGAAACAATTTCTACATCTTTTCTATGCAAAGTATCTCATTACACTTATTCTAAGGGAATGAATGCCAAATTGGTTAAAATGAACAAATTGTGTGTTTACGTTAAAGTGCTTTTCCATTGTTAATTAAATAGTTGGATTTTATGTCACGTATGCACTTCTCTTACATCTTAGGGAAATCTTGAGAATTAAAAATGACGTATTATCCTCTTTTGTTTTGGAAAACTACTAAAATCTTCATACTTAGGACCTAAAAATGCTTGTCACAAAGAAAGGAGGAATCAAAACAAAAATTTATAACTAGATGTGTGTTGCAGTTTTCCAAATGGTGAATGATTAAACCACATTAAGAATAAAATATTAAAAACACACAACATTCATCACATTGTATATGTAGGTTCGGATAAGGGTATGCCACATTCGCTTAAAACTAGGACATAACCCATTTTCCATAAGCCTTAAGATACAACAATGGGGGTGGTCCTAAGAACCCTAAAGTAGTCCATGCAAGAGGGAACCTTGTGGAAAAAATGGGAAGTACTCCGCATGCCTACATGAATAGTTTTACCTTTGTGAGTTGTATTCAAAGTTATCTCGTATCACAAACCCAATGAGAATAAATGATGAAGACATTAATTTCTCACTATATTTTAAGGTGGTAAAGTAAAGATGAGATAACCCAAGACTAGTCAGTGCAACTTTCTTGGTAAATCAAGATCGCATTAGATAACTTGTGACACCTAGTTGAGGGAACCACCTAGGAAGCTATCTTGACTTGGATCCAACTTAAGTGTACCAAAAATTGTTATTGAGAGCCTTCGCAAATGGAGAAATTTTTCAAAGTCAAAAATTTGTTTTTCAAACAAAGGGAGAGTCCGTTAAAGTTCAAACTACGCATCATTCACCACAAAATTTGTGAAGCATTAATTTTTCTTAGTTTTTACTCATCATAAGGTGAGGCAAAATTTTTTCAAGTGAGGCCAAACACTTTTCAACCTCACTTGATCTACTTCCTTTTCTTTCTTTTGACACTTTGTTGATTAGAAGAATAAAAACCATATGTGTGTTATCAATTAATCGTGTCCACAAGTTTTGCACCCGTTTACATTCATTCTTGCTTAAGATTGGAGGGTAAATGTTGAAAGTGTGTTGGTACATTTTCATATCTTGATATCCATTTTATCTTGGTACCCAGGTTAATATCATTCTTGTAGTTAACATTGATTCTTCATTTGATTCTCCTTTGAAGTGTTACGTTTCTTGTATAGTATCAAAATAATTTTGATACTTACATCTTGTTTCTTGCAAACTTGACCTAAGTGTCTATATTGTAACATTACATTACATGCACCTTAAAGTTCCTTGGTATACTTTAGCCTTGGTTTTCTTTCAAACATTACCTCTATTATCTTGTATTACCTTGCATGTCATACTAATATTATTTTGATACTAATACCTTAATTTTCCATAAATTTTGGTTAACGTATCTTAGTGGTATTGTTGTGTTGTTCATATTCATAACCCCCACTTTTTGAGATTTAGATCTTTCTTGGAATTAAACTCACTTTAAGTATACTTTGTTGGGAAATCACTTCAACTTCTTGTTATTACTACCGCCTTGTTCATTTTTAAACTTGACATAAGTGGTGACATTTTGTCGATCATTTTAAAACGTCAAAATACCATTTGAAAACACTTATGAAGTACTTCATTGATTGATTGGTTTATAAATTAACCTTATGTGATACGATTATTCATCATATTGACTTATCCCTTTAGGAAAATCCTTTTGATCCTTTGCACTCACAAATTGTTGTCCAAACCTTGTTGGATTGTTGAAATTGTGTTATCACGATGTATGTTTTCCTTAGAACCCCTTTGGAAAATCACACAAGCATCCCCTATCTATTCACAAAATGTTTATTTGGTTGTCATTATGTTTCCCGATTGACATGGAACTTCCTTCCATATGAAGGAATTCAATCATACAAACTAGGTCTAGGAATTTTGACTTAATAAATTCCAACCATGACTAATTATCGTAGGGTTACCTATACATATGAAAATAAAGAATCAAAATTTAGGCATTCACATCAAAATACTCCCATATTTACCAAGCCATGTTTATTTCTTCACATTATAGAACCCATTCAGCTACGCCTTAAGCCACCTTCATCTCATGGTTATTGGTATGATTCTTCTAATTCTAATCCAAACATTTCTTCTGATTTTGAGGATTCTAATCTAAACTATTTGTCGATTATTCTAATTATCCTAATTATTCTCGATCCAAACTATTATTCGATTCTCTCTAATCTCTTGAAATTCATCCAATCAACCTTCTTCTAAGGAATAATCAGTCGCCTCAATGAATTTCTCCTCCTCTAAAGATTTGTGTCACTACAAATTCTCCCCATCACTCATCTAATTCAACTCTAACATTGTGGTCCTCTCTTTCTTCGCAGGACCCTCTTCATCATCCATTTAATGTAACTCCTACATCATGGCCCTCTCTTTCTTCACACTACCCTCTTTATCATCCATCCAATGTGAATCCTACATCGTGTTCCTCCCTATATTCATAGGACCATATTCATCATCCATTTAATGTGACTCCTATGTCACAGTCCTCCATTTTTTTTCAAAGAACCCTTTTATTAATCGTGTCAATGATGTCTTCTTCCTTTGAAGATATGTGTGACTCCAAATACTTCCGATAAAAATATAATACAATTCTTGAATCATGGTCCTCCCTTTCTTTTGCAGGATCCATTTTATTATTCATCCAATGTGATTCTTTAATCATGGCCCTCCCCTTCATTGTAGGACATTCTTCATCAATCACCCCCAAAAATTATTCCTTCTTTGAAGATTGGTGTAACTCAAATTCCTTCTAGTTGAATGTCTAAGTCGACTCTCGTGTCAGCGATCTTCTAACTTTGGAATCAATCCTACAAGTTTATAGATGACATACAATCATATATGTAGGTCCGCACCTCCTTCTTTTACTCACGAGACATTTATCTCCATGTCTAATTCATCTCCCACTACACCTTCTTCTTTAAATCATCATCAAACATCTCTTATCAATCAATCTTCCATACCAGTTAGACCATTTTATTCTAATCAATCCACTATGGTTAATCAAAAATCCATACCGATTTATTTATTTCATAACTAAGGAGTGATCATGGCATTTATAGGGGCACATGAATATATCCCTCTAACAAATTATGAGCAAGGATTCTCTTTAGACCTCGATGCGTTCACATATTGTGCAAAAAAGGTTGATTAATTTTATCCAAAAATATAGGAAGAGTATTAGATCATGCAAATTGATCATCATCTTATTCTTCCATCCTCACATTCTTCATTATGTGATGAACTACCAGGGTCTAGTATTGAGCCATGGCCCATCTTCTCATCACCCAATTCTTCTTTACATATCACAATTCCTCAATAAAAATCTCTTAGGGGGTCAATGCCAAGTAGCCCTTCATCATCATCTATGTGTGGGTCACCTCCTATTAGCCCTCCCTCTACTATTTATGAAATATTTTTGAGTAGCTTGTTTTCTTCTATTCTTAGGGAACATCCAACTAGCCCCTTATCTTCTATTTATGGGTCACCCATGGGTAGCCCATATTATTTTATTATTGGGCCAAATCCTAGTATTCCATCATCTTCCATCTATGGGTAACTTATTAGTAGACCTTATTTTTCTATTTTGGACCACATCCTAGTATCCCTTCATCTTCTATCCATGGCTCACCTCTTGGTAGTCCCTCTTATTCAATTATTGGACCTTATCCTTTTCATCCATCACATTTTTCTTCTACCAAAGTGATTATGGTAAGCCCACCTTCATTCCTCACATTCCTCCCCTCAATTATAAACATCTGCATTCTCCTCTCACTTCTCGAGATCGGACAAGTCAAGTATTAGCTTATAAGAAACCCAAAAAAGTTCTTTATCAAGCCAAGATCAAAGTTTTGAAAAGCTCCAAAACTCCCAAAAATTCAAATGATCATACAATCCAAAATAAAACACAATTCAAGAATACATATCAATGCACCCATAAAATATGGTACAAAGTGCAGAAACCTATGGATAGGGAACTCATGATTTCGTATAAAAATTCATGTTTTAAAACAAATTACAATCATTTATTGAGTGTGAACTCATCACGATCATCAAGATCAAGGATAATATTACATTTGATAAGAAGAAAACATGCTTAGTCTCTCTTATCAAGGAAATTGCAAACATCGTTGTTGGATCCTATCATGCAGAGTGACATTTTTGGTCCTAAACTTCCCAAAGAAAAAATATAAAGACATAAAATAGTTCAAAAATACAAAAATGAGTAAACATTAAAAACATTACAAAAATAAAATCAAAGGTAAAAAGGTCAAACATTGCAATTAGGTATTGCATACACATGGATGTTATTTCCTTCCTTTCCATATTTCTTCTATTCTCAATTCAATTTTCCCACTATTTTCATCACTTTCATGATATTTTTGTTAGTATTTTTGCACTCCTTTTGTGACATTTATCTCTATGGTATCCATTTGACCTTGGTCTTTCATCACCTTGGTAAATTAAAGAAGGACTAACCTCTTAGAGATCCTGTCACTATTCACATCTAATAAATTTGTTGTGAAGAACTTTTGGATGTATTTTTGACACTAGCCAATGTAGTCATTTTAATCACTTCCACATACTTTCATCAAGCAATCAGTGGTTATTAATCCCTTGTTAAAAAAGAGATTTGAAATAAATTTTCAGATAAAAATAAAAATAAAATCAATCAATCAAAAAGCTAAAAGCTAAATCAAAAGAAAATTGATATATAGATCTCTCTTGGGGTATTTCCAGTATCTCTATCGAGGTTATATACACTTGGATGGCAATAGAGAAATGATAAGACTAGAATCAAATACATCTTCATTAGGGATATGGATGCCTAGTCGGCGCAAAAGAGCAATATATGGTTCTCCTTCCACCTCCCATTTACAAATCACCTTTTAAACTAAATCATTCCTACAAATTGGCTAGTGTATTCACTTGGTTTATATCAACTCTTCCATTCAAGAGGTAATTAATTTCCACGAGAACACACTAGATATCTATAAGAAAACAAGATTAGTATGTTACCAAGTGTTGTTTTTGGACCTTGTTCAAACTCTTTCTTTAGTGCATGTCTTGTCTCATGATTTGTGCCTTCGGCTAATCACTTTTTTATCGATTTGAATTCTAAATATTTTCATAGCATCCTTCATTCTTTAGAAGTGTTTAGAACATCCATATTTATAGGATTTCCTATTTTCCATGTTTGTAGAAAAATTTGTCCCCTTTTAATAAAACAATCTTCTAGTTCTTTCTATCAACGACTTCTTGTCTAGCTTCTGCTGGGGCATCCTTGCTCCTTCTTAGCACTTCATTGGCTTGTGTTCATCATCATGTTTAACATGTATATTTTGGCCTTGATCCAACCTATCATTTTGTATATACATGTAGGTATTTCCTTTGTATATTCCCATCTCATGCTAGGGGTAACTTTACATATTCACCTTCTTGTACAGGCATGTGAAATTCTTTCCTTATACATTCCATCTACCACTGGGGCATCCACATTTCTTCATTTTCCTATACATAGCTTCAGAAAACTTTAAAAACAAAAAAACATTTGTATAAAATTTTAAAATATCAAAACATAAAAATCCATAAAAAAATTCATAAAATTAAAAAATTGGTAAAGCGGGATGCATGCGGCTAAAGCTGTGTCAATCTCATTATACTCAAACATAGAAAATTTGTCTTATAAAATCATCTTTCTTCAGCTATCACTTGTTACAGTGCAACGACTCATGGATCATTTGGATCTACCTCCATTAACAAATCTAGTTTGCTTACTATGTATGTACACCTTTGGCACAACATGTTTCTTGGTAGTGTTTCATAGATCATGAATGATTTTTCATAGGACCCTAGTGTCCTCCTTTATTCCTCTTGCATGTATCCTTTCTTGCGACACCATTTTAATCTCTTGTCATTAAACACAAACATTCAGAACTGAATCTTGATAACAAAAACATGGCTATAACCATCTTGAATGTTGTTTGTTTGAGTATGTGTGTTTTTACTTATTTCATTATTAGGTCAGCTTGTTTACTTTATTGTATTTCATTGAATTTATGTATGTTGCATGGAGTCATCATTTTTTTAATGAAAAAATGTTTATATCATAGTTTTTCATGTTATGATACACTTTTTTTGTATGCATACATTTTAATAAGGGTAGATGATGAAGATCATAAGAAAAATGATGAAATAAAGTTGTTTTTACATCAGCAGGATGAAATCTATTTCCATCTCCCTTCATCTTCATCTTTCTTCCTTATCATTCTCTTCTATCAACACTATTCTTCCAAATCACTTGGGGAAATAGGGATAAATTATTCTATTCTTTTCCTTCATCTTTTCGAGTGTCAATCAACCTCTTTCATCACCCCATCGACACTCGAGGGGGAATCCTTCATTCTACTAATTTTTCTTCTATCCCTTCAAAATTTTATTTGTTTATACTTGTCTACTATCTTTGAAGTGGCATCACTTACGCCACCCCAAAAGGGTCAAATGTAGACATCTTAAATTTGCTAATGCAACTTTAATGCTAAAACTACACTAATTATCCTTTTTTTCGTCACTTTTGTAATAATGAGTGGTTTTACACTAATTAGCTAACATTCCTCTTCATATTCTTTAATTAACGACCTTTCATTAATTAATCAAACTTTCTATTGCTTTCAAGATGTTGATTAATGACATTTTGTTAATTAGTGTTCACTTCTACCTAGGTCAATTAGTTATGCTTAATTAATAACAAATGCTAGCCTAAATTAATAAATATTTATCTATTTGATAAAGTTCCTCTTATATATCTTGAATCACACTAATCTAACTCTTGTCAACTTCTATAATCCTTCTTTGCATCTATTAATTAATCACCCTAGATTGATTAATACACCCCTAATTCTCATGGTTACTAAATGAAAAATTAAACTTAACTAAAGCAACCTTATCCATTCCTAACCCACATGTTAACTCACCTAGCTTTGGTTAACTAAACTAAAGTTACTTTTCCCCTTATCCCACATGCACCAAGTTGCACATCTCTCTCCAACATTCAGGTTATATAAAGGAACAAGCTCCTTCATCTAAACACACACCATCCTTTTCATATAGCATAAACTATAGGCATTTGGCTTTGAGAATTCTCCATTGATTTGGATTAAGCTTCTCATCTAGCATCCATACAATCAAATTTGAGTAATATGGGAAGATCTAAAAAGGCCTCAGAGCCATACCTTGGTGATATTTCATTCTCAATTCTTGTGGTATCCACCATTCCATTTTGATTCACGTTTCCATTTTTATTCTTGTGTTTCCTCATATGTTCATAGTTTATATTTTAGTAATCATAAAGAGTAGAGATTAATATTTAGCATGTTAGTTTGGATTTATTCAAGTTTATATCCATGTTGATAATGTTTAATCTCTTTAAGCTCTTAGCATGATGGTTCATGTTTATTTAACTTACTTTGGAACTAATGTATATTTTTTTAGTTTCAATTCTTTACTTTAGTTAACTAATCCATGTACACAACATCAAATATCTCAAGAGTTGGTTGGAGAAGCGATTTAAGATTTGGGTTAAAAGGAAGAGGAATGTGACAGACTAAAAAATAATACTTGTGACATTTGTATACATGTTAAAGATGATCTCAAAGAGGTGGAATTGGATCTAGAAGTAGATTTATCATTTCATATAAATAAGAACATTAGTTTTAAGTCCTAAATCAAAAGTACGAGAGAAAAATTCAAGGCCAAGAAAGAAAAGTATTTCAATCTCAAATAAGATAATATAATTATAAAGGTAAAAGAAGATGAGAAGCCTAATCTTGCAGATCAAGAAGCTAGTCCTAGTTCCAAAGGAGGTGAAAATGAATATATTCATACCAAGAAGGTCTACTCAAGGCCTAATCTCATTAGACAACCAAATGTAATGAGGTATGCAAAAATTCATGGTTATTACTATGACTAAAATGGTTTTAGTCATAGAGTAACAGATTGTAATAATTTTTTTCAATTGTGTGTACCCTTGGAGCAATGGAAAATATCATAAGAGTCATCAGTCAAGAGATATGCAAGAGGTTATTTTCAACAAGTGTCATCTCAAGGGTCATATTGCAAGGTTTTTCTCTCATGAATCATCAAGGAAAGTGAATAAGGTTGAGGCTCTCAAAATGAAGGAAGTGTGGATGCCAAAATCAATCAAATAATAATAAGATCTAGAAAAGGTAGTTAAGGAGAAATCAAGATCAACCAAGGATATCAAGAGTCATAACCATGTAAATGAGGTCAATAGGTCTGAAGCAAAGAGTGAATAAAATCATATGTGTCTCTTTCGCTATTTAGTCTCCGATATATGAGAATTTGAGAAGGCTATGAGTTTGGGATACCTTAAGAGTTATAAGGTATGTGATTTGATCTATCAATGAGGTCTTTAGATATTATTATTGATAGGTGTTTGATTGTGTTGTTCAAATATGTCATGTTGATATCTAATGTGAGTTTTGTGCGTGTTTATAGAGGTTTCTTGTCAAATTATTTTTCATTAAGTTTTTGTTGTAATCTCGTCTGAAAGATTTAAGTGAGGCATCTCAAGCTCATATCCTTTAATAGGCTGATAGGTATATCAAAGTGAATTATGTCTTGATTATGAAATTTTGTGCCTTAACAAAGAGTATCCTTTAGGAAATCATTATAAAAATGTCTATAGAGCTATGAAAGGTCCTAATTTTCAAATCCTTTCCAATATTGTATCAAAATGAATTGTGTTTTCCAAAATTGAAAAGAACCAAGAAGGTAACATTAATCCAAGGGATGTTGGGTCTAAATAGTTGAAGACTTATGTAAAGAAATGTTTGATGTTAGGAGTGTCTAGGTGTGTTAAGGATCTGTGTATCATCATCTTGAAACAAGTATGGTCTTCATAAGAGTTGAAGTATGGTTGTAGTTACTTATCATTAAGAAGGAAATTTTGTCAATTGTCCATTATCTATGTCATGCATGTCCTTGAGGTCTATAATTTTCTCTTATGTCATTTTGGTTCAAGGGTTTGTATTTTGAGAGGTAATACTGTTAATGATCCATGTCTAATGAATAAGTTTAGTCAAATGAGGTTCTAAAAGCGTAATATGATATATGTACTTGCAGGGTAGAGTATTACGATCTGAGTTGTATCTTAACATAATGGAGAAAGTTATCTTAATGGCCCTAATTTGTGTCTGAGATGTTTGAAGTTATTCCTTCATCAAGATATCTTGAAAAGGTCATATAACACTCCTGTGGGAAGTTAAGACCCATATGACCAAGTTGAAGACCTCGAAGGATATGTGTTAGTGTTTGAAGGCTGATGAGGGTATGAATGTACGGTTTAGGATACTATGATGTGTCATAATCTCATTAATCACATGAAGGGTGATTTGAGGTGGTCAGTGGTCTTAGGTGTCAAAATAAGGCCGAGAAAAGTCTTTATGAGGTAAGCTGGATCTATTCTAGAGCCCGAATCGGGTATATAGAGTATGTGAATGTGAAGAAAAAGGAATTTTTAGTGCTAAAGTACATGATAATGTTTTTAAAGGATTTGGAAGTCTGTATGGTCCATTCATGTCTAAGAAGAAGAGTTGCATCTTATTGGTAGCTTACTAGACAATAAAAAGGTAAGTTTATCAAGTAGGTTCATAAGTTCATCAGGATTACAATTGTCTTCATTCAGAGTTGAGATGAATTACAGTGTCTATACATCATGGAGTAATTATGAAGGAGTAGTATCATGGTCATTGATCCAAGAAAAAGGAATGTCAAGTATGTTTTCCTCATGGGATAGAGTACTCAAAGTGTTGACAAAGTTGTGATAGTAAATTACAAGTAGCTATGGTGTGAGATCAAATGAGAAAAGAAAGTATGAAGATATTGGAATCATGTCAAGGAAGTAAATGGAGTTCTTCACAAGGAAAGAATGAAGTCTATGTTTCTAAGAAAAAAAGTAAGGTATGAGTCTCAACACTTATTTCATATAGTTATATGATCTGTATTAAGAGGATTCAATTTGATCAAATGAAAACTTGAATATTAGCTACTAGGATATATAAAGATCATAAGTGTGATTGATGATCTATGACCTAGTATAACATAAATAATTATGAAACAAGGTTAGGGATGGTAGAGTCATAAGAGTTACGCTTTCAGTTGAAGATAACATAGGTGTAAGACATTGATAATATGTTTCAATCCATGTGATTGATGTTCATGAGTTAGTATGGATGCAACAAAATTGATAATTTGAAGATGGTTTGAGACCCAAAATACCATAAGTATCCCATGTTTGTAAGTGCATCAAAGGTATGTTGATCCAAGTTAATAGAAATATGTTATATGGTGATCGAGGAATATTATAAGGTATGTGTCATCTCAAGAAGATTCAAGGTTGACCATTGTAAAGAAGGTTCATGTATCAAGTAAGTAGAATTCTCGAGTCTCGTGTTAAGTGTTGGAAATTTTGAAAGTATGAATGCACGATAAGCCCTAATTGATCTTATTTCAGGAGGTTTAGGTGTCATTTTAATTTGTCCGAACACTATAGCAAAGACACTAAAATTCTATAGAGGAGCTTAAAATATATTCATGTAATCAATTTATGACAAAGGTTCATGATGATTTTCTTGAATCCAAGGTCTTAAGCTAGAGTAAGGAGCATCATGAGTAAGTAGGTACATGATTCTATGATCAAATATCAATACCTTTTGTATGGTCATGACCAGTGCTATATTTTTTTGAAGGGTTAAATTTTGCGGGTGAATAGATGATGAATGACATACTTATACCCATTTGTGTAACTAAGAAATAAGAAGAATTTTCTCTGTGTTATTTGATCTGATCGATACTAGAGGAGATGTAAGGAATCTTTGTGCAAGTGTATTAATGTCTAGAAACTCGAGAATATTACAAGGAAAATGTGTTCTAATTATTTTCATGGACTGTGAAGACAAAAATGAATGATGCAAATACAACCAATTCAAATTCATATATCTACAAGTTTGTGAATATCTCCAAGGTAAGGGAATATTGTTGTGAAATCCTCTAGGTGAGCATAAGTTTTCAAAAGGATCTAGAATAAAAGGCTTGTCGATGATTACAAATACAAGGTATTTGCATCCATTGAAGTTGCTTATATTGATTGTGTCAACCTATAGGTGTTTGATTTTGGATCAAAATGACACAAGCTACAAGTCTAAGATATCCAAACAAGGCAAGGGGAGCTTGTTTTTCCCTCTATTAAGTGTTCTAGATGTTAAGAAGGTGATAAAGGTAGAGTATTGAGAATTATTGTAGGTTTTATTCACTCGGTAATTTATTTTTTATCCAAGAGGGTTATGATAACATGAATAAATAATAAAAAAATTGAATAAGTGTCACATGACCGTAATGATATACATGAGGCGTTTCATGGCTTAATTGAAAGGTATGAGCTATTTTTTTAATATGTTAGTTAGATATAGATGCTGCAAGCTAAGGGGGAGCCATAGATTGAATATACATGTGATATGATTGCTCTTGTTTCTTGATAAATTTTGTTCAAATTATACTGAAATTGGAGTTTATGGACAATGGTCCTAAAAGAGAATATGCTAAGTTTGGAGGAATATTTTTTATTCATTGCATGATACATACCTAGTAAGTACTTGATTGAGTGTGAATGAAGAAAAAATAAGAGGATATAAGTTCAGGGAGATCTATGTGAAATCTTTACTTCTGGTCAATGGATCAATCTTGTTGTTATTTGAAGACAAAGAAGAGAAAGTACAATCAAGGGTAGTCAAGTCAAGTAAGTAAGTTTGGTTTTGTGAATTTTTTTCCCTTGTGTCTAGTCTTGTGGTGTCATTTTCCATGTATATTTTTCACTTTATCCTTTTTCATAGAATTCAAAGGGGAGAGAAGCATCGGAAAAATGGACATGAGGTCTTGTAGTAGTGTTTTTGTCTTGGTTTCCATCAATGTTTTTCCATCAATGACAAAGGGGGAGATTGTTGGCCATTATGTCTTAGTGTTTTCATTGATGTCAAGTCCATTAATGGAAAATGGTGTTAATAAGTTCAAATGAGTCTCCATGAGGTGTTATTAAAAGGTAAAACATGAAGGTTTATTATTCGTATCATATTTGGTGATGGTCTATGAGGTCCTGGTGCATGGTCAACCGGCATACTCATAGTATGTTTACTACAAAGCTGGTTAAAGGTTTTCATGAGGTCATTTATGGTTGGCATGATGTGTCAAGAGTGTTTATGATTCGTAATGAGTCATCATGGTCAGTTCATGAGTTATATGGCTTGAGTCAGGTCATTCTAGGCCTATTCCTAGTCCTAGAGCATGTGGTTTGGTATGGAGCAGAGAAAATTTTAGTGGAGAATTTTTCATAAACTCACGAATATTAGGGATTTTGGAAATTGGAAATGGCTAATTTTCAGCAGTTGGCTCCCACCTAATTCACCTAAAATTTCCACCGATAAGTCATTTATATGGGTGAATTCACCTACTATTTATATGTTAAATTAACTTATGCATGTATTTCGCCAACGTTTCTTATCATTGTACCTCATCCAAGAAAATTGTGCCCTACCAAATCACCTTTACCACGAAACATTTTTCAGAAATTTTCCATCGATTCAAAAGTTGATTTTGGAGATTCGCCACCCATTCTAAACTAATTTTTCAGAGGGGGTGTCTTAAAATGAACCCTAGTATGGAGGCAAGATATTTGGATTTTATCATTATTTTTGGATTATGGTAGCATTACGGTGACATTTTATATGAGGTGCATGGTGAATTTCATATCAGTTCTTATAGGTTTGATAGTGTTTTATGGTCCTTGGGAAGAAAGCAGGTGAAGACAAGCTAGGAAAGCATATGTAAGTCACAATGGATAGAGAGTCTCAGATTTATTTGAGATATATGTTAAGTATGTAAAGTTATAGGATGCTTCCATGATGATTCATGATATTTTTAGGTTAAAGTGAAGAATATTTTTGAAGATATGTAGTTTTTGCTAAAACCAGGTTTTATAGAGAGTGTTTTTGTGTTAAAAGTTGAAATTTTGATGCTTGTTTTAAATTATATTCTTTACATGGGACCCAAACATTTTGGGGTATGTTTTTCCATGGAAATAATAAGGTTTATTAAAAATAATGAGGTGGTTTATCATGTGGGCTTTACGAACGATTGTTAAGAAGATAAGTTGCTTTGAAACCTTAGATAAAAGTGACTCAAAGGAAATTGATTGTATTGTGTCTTTTTTATTGATTTTTTGAAATTGATGATTGTATGTTGTAGAGGACTCCTCCATATTTCTATAAATGTATATTAGAGCATGTGACTATTTATGAGCCCCACTAAAAAGTGCTTGTTTCTAAAGATGTCTATTTGTGGAAAAGTTTTCCAAAGAAGGTATGACATAAATTGACATAGATTTTAGCATGATATTTTTTCAAGATGTCCATGATATTTTTCTTCATGGTTGGTGTAAATGTAAAAGTGTTCCCTATTCATAAGGACTCATTTTTGGGGTAGTTTGGAGCCTTCTATAATAAAAGTGGATTTACAGGAGCTACATGTGGAGCTAATACTTGGTTGAAGTTTTTTGTGATCCTAGTTCAGTGATATTTCCAAAGATATATAAAAAAAAAATTTGGTAAGGCATGATAAAGTTATGATCTATTCTTTGAAGGTCAAATCTGGAAGATGCCTAGTTAAGCATGGTCTTGAGTAACTTCATGAGGTTGGTGATTGTTCTATGTTTTTTCATGCTTGTTGAAGGTTTCTCTATTATTAGAAAAAAATTATAAGGGTGTTCCATTCTTTAGTTAATCTTGGAAGTGTTTTTGGAGGTGATAGAGCAAGTTGACCTCAAGACTAGTTCTTGAGTCCTAGAAGCTTAAATGAGTAGTTCCAGCTATGGACCTGGTTGAGGGAATTTCAATTGAATTTGGGAGGAAATGTAAGATGTTATAGAAATTATATTTAGAGATATTTCTAATTTAATATGTTTTTTTCTCATGATGAGGTGATTTTATAGGTCAACCAACTCCATTTTGAAGATGAAGGTTACTTGTTTTTCAAGACATAATTACTCAGCCTAGAAGATTGAGGTAAAAGATGCATTCAATGTATTGGTTGATGATTTTTATGAATTAGAGAGTGAAGAGGGATTAATTTTTTCCTATTGTAGGATTTTATATATCTTTAAATTGGCACAAAGGGTGCTAACGGTTGGGTTTCCAAAACTATTTTCTAGGAAGTTCAGTTTGGTGAAGAGGAAATTTGGTGTGGTTTACATGTATGAATGTTTCATGAGCTCTAGAAAGCATAGATGTGATATAAAGGTCAGATTCATTCCAATGAGTGGTTACATTCCATATTTGAGATGTTCTTTGGTTTATCTTGGGGCCCATAGGTGAAGATTGGTTCTTGGAAATAACTATTTTGAGAAGGATATGAGTCTTCTGGATAGTATTATGAAGAATTTTATTGGTTCAAGATAATTTATAACCATGAATGATGTTTTTATGTCACATTTGACACCTATGAGATATTTTATGGACTGAATAATTATGGTGATGATGTTTGTGGTCTTTGGTGATCCAGGTGATGGGGTTTTGAGAAAATTTTGAGCTTGTTTGGTGTGTTTGAGCATGACCAACCTACATGGGTCCATGATATGAATTTTAATAAGTGTAATGTTAATGTATTTTTTTATATTTGTTGATCTAATTTATCTAGACTAATATATCTTATGTATTTTAGTTATGAGAGAGGGAAAGGTTGTGACCCAAGTATGAGAGTGAAACATGTATGAAGGAATACTTTCAAAGTTGTGGAGGTGTGATAAAGTTTAAAGAGCATTATATATCATGTATGAAAGGGTTTTAATTAAAATTAGTCCATGATAGAGTAATAATAGAGTGATTTGAAGGAATGAGGGTTTGAAGGTGTTTGAGTTGAATTAGTGATCTCCATCAGTTGTGGAAACAACAATAATAAGATATTTTGATCTACATGTGGTTAATTTGATGATTGATCATCTTAGGGGTTGTATCCTCCTTGTGGAGTTGGTGCTTCACTAAATTAGGGGTTGGTGCTCCTTTTAGGTTTGGTGCTCTACTAAATTAGGGGTTGGTGCTCCTTGTGGGGTTAGAGCCTCACTAAATTAGGGGTTGGTACTCCTTGTAAAGATGGTGATTCACTAAGTTTCTTGGATTTATCTAATATAAGTATATTTTTATTTTGTTTTCTTCCCCACGAGGGTTTCCACTTATATTTGGTGTCTTGTGTTGTGATATTGTGAATGGTTAATACACATCTAATATGCACATGTATGGTTATGAATGATGAATGTATATATTAAATGATGAATGCATGGTTTGGTAAATGAATTCAAATTATTTTAGTATTTATTCACCCCCAGTACATTATCCTTCCAAATTTTTTTGAGGAGAAACCAAATTTTTAGGTGCATGGAACCTAACAAAAAGAGAAGAAGAAGAATGAAGTTCTAAACACCCCGCTAAGGAATAATACAGGTATCAAATCCATTCAAAAAAATTTATATCTTCCATTTTAATACAAGAGGAAAGGAAGGAGTTCCAAAAAAAAAAAAACTTAGCTACTTTTATACCTTCCATTACCCCATGGAACACAATGAAATATATGTATATAGGCCCAATTTTATAAATAAGGACACAGAGTAGAAAAAATGAGTTCACCCATGCCATTGCCGTGTGTTCTATAATTGAATAAAAATTGTATTGTAATAAAATGTAGATGAAGGGAGGAATACATTTCCCCAAGATTCTGATACTTTAGTAGAAACTAAATGCCATGGTGAAGGAGTGAAGTACTTCATTCCTCTTCTAATTGATCTAGATTGAGTGGAGTGGATATGAAACTATGTCAAAAACCTATAACTATAGCTTAAATTATGAGATTACTAATAAATTTGTGTACCTACCCTGGGTAAAAATATATGAAATGGGTAGGACCGTACTATACGGTCTTGACCAAATTGCACAATTTTGAACATGTTCCTATTTTTTTGGATTTCTATGCTTGGTTGTATTTTTATTACCTATACCTTATTTGTACCTTGTTTCAAATGTAGATTATCCCAAAGTATTAATAGTGTCATGAGTGGTATGAAGAGGATTATGAGTAGCTTTATGTGACATAAAGCTACTCTACCCATATGAATACTACCTTTATGTAATTGTAAGAGATAGTCATGTGAAACATTAACAAGGATTTGAAATTCATGTGTATCAATGGAGGGAGAAGAATCCATATGAATATAGTATAGGAATATAATGACATGCGAGATATAGAAGGATCTAGATGATGATATGTGTTTATAGCAAGTAGAGGTGGGAAAGTGGATAATGGAGGTGGTGTATCAAGTGTGGTATCTATATGGGTATAGTCATTGTATGTGTATCTAGAATTATTCCAAGTATCCAACTTGAAATCCATGATCATTGTTTCATTGTGAAGTTTAATATGAGAGGCCCACAATATTGTAGGAACAATAGATTTAGTGATGAGAAGTAGAGTATGAGGAAGAACCAAATGGGATATAGGGAGGGATTGATATGAGGGTGTGACTAAATTAGATGACATGCTAGAATTGGGGAGGGTATCCCACATGAAAAATGTATAAGAAGATCTTGTATAACATGAAATTTTTAGCACATTGATTAATATGGTCTCTAAACTATCTATAATATTTATAATAAATGTGAGTATTGAATGGATTGCGGGAATGTGCACTTGTATTAACCTTGACCATTGGAGGGAGAGACACAAGGTTTCATGATAGTAATTGTTTCAACACAACATATGGATGATAAGGTAAACACATGAAATGTTGTCTAGGTGGAACAATAGGAAGATATGGGGTATTATTGTGAATTTATTCATATCATCGGGAGCATATAATTTGAAGGGGGAAGGGTCCTATTTGAAAATATAAGTAGATCCTTGATGATAAAATGTGAGACCATCTGATGTGATGGTGATATATGTAGTAGTATGTAACCAAGGGTTACCAAGGAGTATATTATAGTTAGAATCATTGGGAAAAAAATAAAAAATGATTTTAAATGTATTGGGACCAATAGTGATGGGGATAATGATAGAACCAATTACTTGGTGAGGAATGTTGTAACATATATGAATGTTACTATGATTAGGGAAATATCCTAAGAAGAAAGGCCTAAATAATGAACAATAGAGAGGTTGCAAACATTAAGGTTTGATGTTGGGTTGATAAGAACATATTTGGATAGAGTCTTATGTACAAAAAATTGAACATATAAAGGAAGGCCATTGTTAATCGATGGTGGAAGAGTGACAATATAATTATCATTAATAATGGAAGATAGGTCCTTTTGGAGGATAGCTTAAACATGCTCAATGGGTATATGAGGATGAATCTAAGTATTTTGAAAGTATTAAAGAAACACATCCTTACAAATGGGTTTTTTCTTGAGATATTAAATGAATGATATGGTATGATTAGGAGAAGAATCCTTTATTGCAATCATAAACAAAATGATCAAGAGAAGAGGAATAATTATAAAAAAGATAGAAGATATGAGCCCTAAGGGAGATAATTTGTATATTTATATGATTTAATTACAAGTCGGGTTCACCAAAATTCTTACCCTTATTAGATTATGTGAAATATAAATTAGTTCTAGATGTGTAGAATGATAGAATAAGGAGATTTGGGACCGATCATGCTTCATTTCTATAACTATGTTTAGAAACTAGCTTTATGTGGGACTGTTTATCTTTATCGGGCTATACTTTATGGTATTTCCCCTTTTAAATGGTCTTGAACCTACTTGTATTATGGCTATGTAGCTTATTGAGATAATCACTTTCCTAGAACTATGTATATCTATTAAACCATAATTTTTGATCATGTAGTGAAGCTATATGAACATCATGAATAATGCCTCAAACACTAACCATTGGTGGGAGACCATGTAAAACAAACGTTAGTTTGGTTGTGAGAACCCCCATACACTATCGACGTTTTCACTACTCTAAGGAGGCATCAAACCACACATCATTATACACCTAGGAAAGGACATCTAAATGAATGTAATTGGATTTGGCAAACCTCTTTAACAATACTTGAGTTCAGATCTTACTAAAATACTTAGAGAAAGTATGTTTGAGTGCTTCTATATGAGATAGTTTAACTCCTTGACTTGATAAGAAGCTTAAATGAAGTGATTTAAGATCTAATGACTTTATATGTGATTTTATGAGATGTAGGGAGTCATTGGCACCTTTTTCAAGTGTAGGAAGTTAGTGTGAATGTAGTGCCATAATATTTCTAGGTTAGACAATGAGGTAGTGCTAACTTGTTTATTAAGGGTTCCGTAGGTGATTTTCCAAAGAAAGGTTGACATAGAGGGATTAAAAGATCCAAAAAGAATATGAAAATGGAATTAAAGTTGAGAATATGTCAGTACAATACCATACAAGTTGTCCAAGACCATATATATATATTCTTGACCAAACTATAAGAACTTACCTATGGATGGAAAATATGTATTATGAAGTTTATAACTTTTCAATTGATGTTTTTATATGGAATATATGCATTTTCCTATCATAAATTGATGAAATGTCAATATGTAAGGATATAAAAGCTAGATAAGAGACCTAGGAATGTGCTAGCGAGGAGTTGAAAGGTTGTGTTTATCTAGCAAAAGTGCATTATCAAAACCAATAGTGTTAAAGCGTAAATTTCCTAATTTAAGTGTCTACAAAAGAATCTATAATATGATGTATATTTATAGGAGGTAGAGGAGGTGAAGTAGAGGGTGGAGGTAGGGTATCACGTGGGGTATCCATATGGGTATGATAATTGGGTGTGTATTTAGAAATATTCCAAGTAACCAACTTGAAAGACATAGATATGGTGATATTGTGAATTGGAATATGAGAGGCCTCAACCTCATAGCTGAAATAATGGGAAGAAAAGTATTAGAAACCAATAGATGGGATAGAGACATGGATTTATCCAAGGGTTTAGAAATATTAAATGGCATATTTGATTCATGAAGGGTATCCCACACAAAATAATGTCCATGAATAATATCTTGTATAACATGATGAAGTTTATCACATTGATCAATATGTTGTCCAATGAATTTATGATAGTTAAAATAAATTTGAGCATTAAATGTCTTACAAGATTTAACACTTGTATTAACCTAAAATAATGGAGGGAAAGACACAAGGTTTCACATCGTAATTATTTCAACACAACATGTGGAAGATAAGGTAAATGTGTAAATGTACGAAATTCCTTCTAGGTGGAATAATATGAAGAGATGGGGTAGGATTTTGAGTTGATGTATATCATTAGAGAGCATAAAATTTAATGAGGGAAGGGTCCCATTTGTAAAGATAAGTAGAGACTTGATGAGAAAATGTGAGACCATCCGATGTGAAGGTGATATGTGTAGTATGTAACCCTGGGTTCCCAAGGAGTATATTATAGTTAGGATCATCGAAAACCACATAAGAGATGGTGTCAAATATCTTGGGACTGATAGTTTAAACCATTTTCATATTATATGAAATATAATATTAGAGAATTAGATACACTACATGATGTAACAATTAACTACATGAGGTTATCCTAATGAATTAACTTCCAATATTAACTTACCAATATTAGACCAACACCGTATAATTTAAACTACTACACTAAATGAGATATAAACTTAAAAACACAAGGGGATGAGTGAAATTAGCTGATTACAAATGGTTTTGGGATGCTCTATGCATGCGCAGACTATTGGTAAAAAAATATCTAAGACTAATGATGATTCATTTATGGAATTTTGACTAGAAATTGACCTATGTAGGACCATATATTTTCCAAGGCCATATTTTATGGTCTTTCCCATTCTATATAGTATTTAACTTACTTGTATTATGGATTTGTAACTTCTTGACATGGTCACCTACCTAGAACTATTTATCACCTGTCAAAACCTAATTTATAATCATGTAATGAACCTCTCGAATATTTTGAATGACGCCTCAAAACCAATTCATGGGGGAAACCATACAAAAAAATTTAGTTGGGTTGTGTTATCCAAAACAACACCCCATGTTATTTTGAACAACTCGTCCATGTTTTGGACTTAGGAGGCTCAAGATTGAAATCTGCAGAATGAATAAGTTTGAAACTTAGTATTTCATGTCATATGAGAAAGGATCAAGTGCTTCACGAATTAGAAAATAAATTATTTTGTGGAGCTGTTTAATTCCACATAACAAAGCATATAGTCCTCCCAAAAGGAGCCATGATGCAAGGAAAAGTGTCACAGACACTGCAAGGTAAAGGAAGGAAAATTTGAATACCATAAAATGATGGAAGATTGAGAACAAAGAACTTATTTTTATTCAAACTTCAAAGATGTAGTATCTCACGGAGTTGATAAATCCATGGGAGATAAATTATATTGTCATGATATGTAAAGAGCATGTGTTTAATGTGGAATAAATCAAATACCATGAAAAAAGGAATATAGTTGTATGTGGGAAAAATCATGACGTAAGGAAAAATAATTCTACAACATAACAAGAGCATTAAATGGCTAGCTGTGGAATATTTTAAAAGGCATGAGATGTGAGATATTGATAAAATAAAGAGGCAGAATACTGACTAAGTAAAAACATCACATGTCCATGAAGTATGAAAGATCCGCACTTGTTTTGAACTAGATGTTCAACTACTCCACCTACACGAAATTGGTTTTGGCGATGCCATTATCCTACACTAAAAATTTGATGGTGTATGCTTGGGGAAATTTTAGGCACCCATACATGGCCTATGATTGGTCCTTGGTGGATAATCTCATTTATTACTAGATGTTACCGATCTCTTCTCCCTCTCTCTCAAAATATCTATAAATGTAAGTTCCTTGACACATTATATGGGTTATTTTCTATCGAAATTATAGCTCCTCCTTAAGAGATTATATAAATATTGCTTGTGTCCCATGAAACTCACATGTGGATATTTCCTTCCTCAACTCTATGTCGAGAATGGTTAATTTTTGATATTAATGCAAGCGTGACTTCATTTCTTTGAATGTTCCACATTTAATGTGAACCTCTATGTCCTCTTACATGATTTCATTATTTTCCATTGTTTTTACTTTAAATTTGTGTGCATTCCTCTAAGATTCATTCATAGGTTCACATCTCTATCTCTTAGATTAAAAATCGATCCATTTTCCATTTTGGTGCATCACCTCCCTTTCATTTTAGTTTTATTTCTTTCACACTATCTCCTAGGAGTTTCTTAGTTTAGTGTTAGAGGAGTAAAAAGTTAGTTAGAGTAGCTAAAATAAACTGGGATGAAAGAAACCAACCCTTTCATCTAATGAATCTATCCTACTCTATAGGTTTATCTCATGTAGTCGAGTACCACATTGAGAGATCAACCAATGTATCACTGGACTTGCTTGACCTACTTTTAACAGGGGAGAAAATTTTAGTGACAGTAGTTTTGGCATGCCCAGTGGGACAAATTTGATGAAATTTACGCCATTTTCACCGAGATTAGTGTGTATCTTAATGTATTTTATCCTTTTCAGGAATATTTCTACAAATCTAGTGAATCCAAAGTTTAAACATTTTTTCATACAATCTAGTTCCATTCTTTCATGAGAAGAATATAAACAAGGCACAATGTATCAAAAGGTGAACCTTTTGAGTACTTACAAATATCAAGAAGAAGAAGAAGTAATGGAAGAAGCTAAAGACCATTACAAATATATTCATAACATATAAGTATTTTCACTCTTCCTCTTATTCTATCATAAACTTAATGCATATTCCCTTCATGGTGCATCAAATAAATCTACCCTTTGTTATTTTTAATGGTGGTAGTCCTTTAGCTCTAAATGACCAAAATAATATACTAGTGTTTGTTCTAAAGAATACTCCTTTCTTTACTAGTGAAAACCTTTAAATTCTTATAGATCACATCTATGATGTTGCAAATGTTTGTTCCTTTCATCTTTTTCTAGAGATGATGTGGAACTTAGGATTCTTGTTTCTTCACTAAAAGGAAAAGCACTTCAGTGGTATATAATTTTGAGACCCACTTCCATTCACACATGGGATAAGATTGGGAAAAACATTTTAGTAGTTTGATGAAAAATTAGATAACATATCTATGTTAGAATAAATAACTTCCATTAAGAGGCCCCTAATGAACTCATGTCAAATTTCAATTTATGATTTAAAATAATATGGGATGGAATTCTAGTTCTTTTACGACCAACTGCATAAGGTGATTTCCTATATTTATTTAGATATTTGAATTCTGATATATATAAAATGATTAAATTTATGGGTTCTATCTAATTACCTTATGCATATTCAACAACCGTTAGGGCTGAAAATTGATTTATTAAAGCTATAAAGATAGCCCCTACATTTCCTACGCTATTATTTCTGTATTGCCTCAAGTCACCCAAGATTATTTTTCTCCCATTCCTAAGCCAAGCGCCCCATAATTTTCTTCAACTTCCTATCTCTTTCCCAAAAATACTGATGATGATGAACTTAGAGCCTTAGTTAAGAACTTGTCCAATTAAATTGTCTCTCAAGAAGAAGGAACAAGATCAATTCTATAAAAGTTATCCATGTTCTAACTATGGGAAATATTTAGGAAAATTTTTTAACCAATAGAATCAAGCGCATAAAATCTAAGATTAAAATCCAATATTCAAATAAAATATATGGCACAAATCATCAAATTTATAGATTTCAAGCATAAACCCTATATCTACCTCTTCAAATAGTTATTCCTACAGTCACTTCCTACCGCTACCACAAGAACAACAATTTTCCTTGTACAAAGTAATGTTATACAAGAATCTAAATGGTGTTTTACATATAATCAACAACATAATAAAGTAATTTTGTAAATGGAGTGCAATTTCATACCCTCATGGTGCAAAATTCTATCAATCAACAATAATTTGTGATGGAAATGGTGAGTACTAGTGCGTACAGAAGCACGGGAGGACAACCTCAACTCTAAATTGATATTTTTGGGTCTAAATTTTTGTAGTTAACCAAGCCATAAAAAAACATAAGTAGTCTACAAATATATGTGGTGAATCATACAATGGCGAAGAAGAGACAAGTTTAAATAGTCACTCCATCCTATTCATTACAAAGTTCCCATTTCAAAGATAGATAATCCATAGAATTAAGAGGTAATATTTCTTCTTCTAACAACTCCACACTTTAGAAACATATGTAGTGGAACACAAAAATCCATGAAGCACTATGAATCCATATAACAAAGAAACTACACTAGCCAAAGATCTTCTTTAGATGTAGAAAAAGAAATGTTTATGCCAAACCTTTGATGCAAGAATCCACAGGTATCCCCTTCAATACTATCAATAAAATGAAGAAGAAAAATATGAATAAGACAATGTGGGATGCCTAATCTATCCCATCTCAATGTTATCTTCTACAAGTAAACTTTGAAGCAATTTCCTAATCTGAACCAGCTTATGTGAAAAAGTCATTTTGTGGTCCACACATGCTAACCAAAGAAGAAAAAAGTAAGGCTAAATGTCTCCCACCCTTTCACATGTCTCTAATTGTAGGAAAACACTTAGTGCATAAATACATGATTAACTTAGGTGCTAGCAGCTCTGTAATGCCTAAGAAAATTATTGATATTTTAGGCATTAAGTACAATCAAATTTATAAAGGTGTCCTATTACTTGATGGCTCAACTGTCAACATTTGAGGAGTGATCAAATATATTGAGTTAACCCTCCATAATTTTCCAAGCTTGACCATAACCCAAGATATATCATTTATTGACTTGCCTCCTTTGTTTTCCATTTATCTATCAATATATTTTACAACCAAGGTGGGTGGATATTTGTATTTTCATTGGTCTCACATGCTCTTAACAACTAGAAATGGTATAATATTTATGATTAGAGATGATTCAATCTCTTCTTATAATGTTCAGTCTTATTTTCTAATCATATCTTATCCAATTGTATGGTACATGAAGATTAAGAGGATGAATCAATATCATTGCATCAAATAAATCCTCCTAATTCAATACATGATCTCCTGTTAGATGAATGGGACAAGAAACATTATGATTTTCATCCTTTTGACACAGCTCTGGAAAATATCCTAGGCACCTATTATATTCATGAAGAGGAATTCACGGTCCCCATGCCACACAAAGAAGACAATGATGTTTCTAGATTATGGAAGATGTTATTTAATGGTTCTAGAAGCATAAATGTAGCTAGGGTGGGTGTAATTATTATTTATCCAATAGACAAGAAATTCTTCTTTTCTCATAGGCTATAGTTTGTGTGTTCTAAAAATGTGGAAGAGTATGAGGCTTTGATCCATAAATTACTTATAGCAGAAAATAACATATTAAGGCCTTATAAGTGTTTGGGGACACCGAAT
Source organism: Taxus wallichiana var. yunnanensis (assembly GCA_018340775.1). Taxonomy (NCBI): domain Eukaryota; kingdom Viridiplantae; phylum Streptophyta; class Pinopsida; order Cupressales; family Taxaceae; genus Taxus; species Taxus wallichiana. Next base: position 2,026,452 of record JADAXU010000134.1, read on the forward strand.
TGGTTTTTCACTAAGTTAGAGAAAGGTGCCCAACCAAAAATAAATTTTCAAATCTTGTAGACAAAGTTTGGGACTCTTAGAGAATTTTGATGTTATTTACTTACAACTAGTGCTAAAGAATTTAAACAAAGAGGAAGATCAAATGGTGGCCATAAGATCAATGTTTTCACCAACTAAATACCTCATCCAAGGAAATGAACAACATGTTAATATGGTTGTTATATCACAATTCTAGACAATGAATTCAAATGGTAAACTTTGATAGTGTTAAATAAAATGTTCAGTTCATCCAAAATGAAGTCAAGTTCTACTAAAAATTGCAAGATTGTTATGGTGATAAAATAATTCAACTAAGGACAAATAAATATCCTAAAGGCTTAGTCACTCTTGAATACATATTCATCCCTAATGATTAATTCAAAGGATAAAGAAATAATATAATAACAAAACAAGAGGACTACTAATAAATTACCATTACATAATACAAGGACCTACCGCTTGGAAAGGCATGTGATGAATTAGAAAAGAAAGATTTCATTTACTTATGTCATAAATTTAATGATGTATTCTCATAGAGTTATGAATATCTTAAAGGATTTTAGCCCACAATTTCTTAACACACCATAGATCTTGATCCTAGTGCCAATCCACTTAGACAAAAAGGCCTCGTTAATCCCAAAATAGAGCCCCTCATGAAAAAAATAGCAATAAAAATTCATTAAGGCCAAAATTACATTCCCCATCAAGTATTCCTCTTGGGTGGCTAACTTGGTCCTTGTCAGGAAGAAGAATGGATAAATCTTACTATGTGTAGATTTTAGGGACTTTAATATGGCCTCATTAAAGGATCATTATCCTCTACCCTATATGGAACAAATTTTGTAAACATTAGTTCAAGCTAAAATGTTTTCTATGCTTAATGGATACTCAAGTTTCAATCAAATTAGGGTTATAAAGAGGATCAACATATGACTACATTTACAACCAAGTGGGGAACATATGTATATGATAATATTCCCTTCGGTTTGTCAAATGTGGGTGCCACATTTCAAATAGCCATGTATATTTCATTTAGGGGATATGTTGGTCATCAAACTTGTACCCGCATCTTAGATCCATAAGAACCGAGTTGTTTGAGACAACAATGGAACTGTCCCCAAGTTGTGGGACCTGCGAGATTGAGACATATCTTTGGAGAAGGTCGGTTCCCCTATTTAGTTCTACTACTACTGCTACTCCTAGTGTTGAAAGGGAAACTAAGATAATAACACCAAGGGGCCAGGGATAGAAGGATAACATGAAAGGAAACCTACACTAAAAGGTGATAGCACTAGAAAAGAGGGATGAATACTATCTGTTCTGAGTGAAAATGAAGGGAAATGCATGAAATAAGGATAAGCACATGTAGCACAACTTAAAATTTATTTACCAGATTAGTTTCATGGAACACAAGTAAATAAGGAGATGTGAGGAACGTGAAGTGGCACAACATGCACACAATGTAATAGAAAAGGTGCAAAGAAGAAATTCAAACATGTTAGGATAGAGAATAGTCACAATATGATGCTTCTATTACTTCCAAAATGCACAGATCTATTAGAATGGTGAAAGAGGTCGATATCCACATGCAAGAGGTAGATCTAGAGGTATGCAACTCGAATATAAAAAGATGAAGTCTTTAGAAAATATGCGTAAGGATTTAAAGTATCCAATATTAATAATGAGCCCAAATATTACATTTATAGATGAATTCATAGAGGAAGAAGAGGAGGAAAATCTGAATTTTAAATGTAACCACCAATAAAAACATTAAATGTCTATAAATCCACCCGCGAATCTATCAAATACACTTCCCTAGGAGAAGGAAAGAGGGCAAATCATATCAAAACAGGTGGTTGGAGAAATTATCTCTACTCATCAATGCTTAGATATATGTTTTATCATTTCTCACCTACCTAATCAACTAATAATTTGAATTTGAAAGTGTAACATTGTAGCTTACATCAATAGCTATCCGACAGTTCTAGGTGCACACCGATCAAATATCTATAGCAAAATATATGTCTTTCAGAAGTATTTCAGAGTCATTGGAATACACAACATGTGGCACACTTGGCTTGGCTAAGAGGATGACCAACTATGCAAGTGTTTTATCATTTATATCATGTTTCACTCATTGATTTTTCACAAGGATCCAATGCCTTGTTGGCGCGCTTTGACAGGTCATGTGTGGCACACTCAATCATGTCAGAATGATGTGGCATTGAAAGGCAGAGAGGAGGGTGCAAAGGTATACGTGCAAAAGAAAAGAGCACGTGAAGAATGCGTAAGAAGAAAGGCTCACGATGGATGTGCATGGGAAATGAGGAAAACTGGTGAGTAGAGAACACATGGTTAAGACATAACTATTACAAGATGATGTGTGGGCACATGTGAGTGCAATGTAATTTGTTGATTGAAGCGAGTGTGAGGTGCGCACGTAGGGTGAATAATCACACAAAGAAGGTGAATGCGTAGAAGATTAAACAAAGAGGAAAATGAAAGGATTGGAAGAAGAGGAAGCATATAAGGGCACATGTTAAAATAAGGGAATGTGCCAAGGAGCTAAAGAGAATGCAAGGGATCATGAGAAAAGAAGGGAATGTGCCAAAGGAAGTTGATAGAGCATAACCTTGCAATGAAGATCTCAGAGCCATAAGATGTATATAAGTTACCAAAACAACTAGGAGAGTTATTTGGATAAAAGTTATGGTGAATTTGAGGCCATCTCGTACTAGATGAAGGAAATCGTAGCAGTTCAAACATCCATTGGGTATGGAGTCCTGTCATGTAATCATGAAATTATGTTTTGTAGCTTTGAATAATTACCGCTTGAAATCACTTGAAGGATCATTTCTTTAATCTATTTTGAATCTTGTAAGCTGCTAGAAATTGCTTTGGAAGAATATTGACATCCCTGGAAGCAATAGAAGAGTGTGTGTGGGAAGCACACGAAAGAAAAGGACTATGTACAAACAAACAATGTACACGAAGCACAATTAGAGGAATTAAAAATAATCTAAAATATACATAATGATGTAGAAAATTAATGTAAGGATTTGAGATAGATCCCATTTAGTGGGATTTGCATTTTGCCTCCATTAAGATGAGTTAACTCAAAAGATTTAGTGTCTTTGCATGAATCGATGATGTATGGGCCACTCCAAACCGCATAAAACTTTGAATGGCACATTAGTTTAGTTGTGTCAACATCTCAATTTAAAACTAAGTCCCCAATTTTGAAAGCTTGGGGCCTAGCCTTTCTATTAAATCATTTCTTTGTTGCTTGCTAATGTTTCTCTAAATTGATCATGGTAGAGTTTCTTAACTCTTCAAGATTAACCATCTCTATAATTTTGATTTCTCTTTGGTTTGTGCCTTCAAATTCAAGTCTTTGGGAAAACACCAATGTGTTCAATTCTAGTGTTAAAGGAAGAGTAGCCTCCTTGTCATAGACAATCTCGTTAGGCAAAATTCTATTGCCTTTTTAACTGTGATTCTATTTTCCCAAAGTGTGCATGAGACATTTGTATGCCATTGTCTTTGGCTGATGTTCATTGTGCATTTCATGATTCTGATTAGGTTATTTTTTGTTGATTCTTCCAAACCATTTCCTTGCAGGTAATAGTTGGAAGAATTTTTCAGATAAATGCCCAAATTTAGAGACCAACTAGTGATTTTAGTCCCAAGGAAGGATTTTACATTATTTGAGATAATGGTTTGACGAATGCCAAACCTTGTGATTATACCTTCAAGAAATTCAACGATGATTGACTCAGTTTATACTTTGAGCATGAAATCATTTGTCCATCTAGTGAAGTAGTTTGTGTAGTCGGCAAGACCCACTTGTGTCCAGCACTTGGTGGATTGATCATGCCTATGAAGTTGAGACCCCATTACATAAAAGGCTGATCCATTTAGATTGGTCGAAGGTGAAGCATTGCCAATCTTTTCTTTCCTATAAAGAAATCACATTCATTGTATTTTTGACCCATTTGTGTGCATTTACAAATAGGGTAGGCCATAAAAATCCTTCCATTATGATCTTTATTGATGTATTTTTGGCAAAGAAGTTTCCACCAGAGAATCCATCATGAAATTCTATTAAAAAATTTCAGTCAGTGCACCATTGATACATATTAACAACATGCCATCAAGATTTTTCTTGAAGAGAAGTCCATCAATCAAAACATAAGGGATAGATTGTAACCTCAAATTCCTTCTCTTTTCCTTGTTCAAACCATGAGGGTATACACCATCGGAAAGGAATGTGATCATGTCCTTCATCTAGGAACGTGTACCAGGATCTATATTTTTCTTAAGTTCTTTGCATGGGGACCTTCATCCAGAAATAATGAAGTCTCATATTCATTCTGCGCATTCTCAACAAGCTACTTATAGATTGTGCTACCTCTTACCAGTTTTGTGGCTTTGATATTCACATCACATTCCATTATTTTGGTCACCCATCGTGCTCTTTTTTCCCTGATTTTTTCTCCCATGATAAAGTCTCTGACAGAGGAGTGGGAGACTAACACCTTAATATGATTTGTGGTGAACATAATTTTGAATTTCTTGAGTGCACATATGATGGCGAAGAATTGATTCTCTATGTGAATTTATCTTAATTCATAATCCTTTAGCGTCTGGTTGAAGAAAGCCACTGGTTGTTCTAGACCTTGTTCATTTTCTTGGGTTAGGACAACAACAACACTCACATCAGCACCATAAGAATAAAGGATGAAATCCTTGGAATAATCTAGGTTGATGAGTGTTGGCACAAAACCATTTTCTTTCTTGATTCTGTTGAATCTATCTCTTCCTTTTATTATCCATCTGAAGGATATGTCCTTATTGAGCATCAAGGTGATGGGCAATACTAGTCCTACAAAGTTAGGGATAAAACACCTAACAAAATTGATCTTATTGAGGAAGGACTATAGGGATTTCTTGTGTGCTAGAAGGAAAAGAGCTAGGATGGCTGAAATGCACTCAAAATCAATTGTGATGCCATCCTCTAAAACCACATGGCCCAAGAGCTTGCCCTATGCCACAACAAAATTACACTTCTTAGGGTTAAGAAACACCCCATACTATCTACATATTTCAAATAATTTCTCTAGGTGCGCTATATGATCCACGCTTTACTTTGAAAAGAGTGTTATGACATCAAGGTAAACCAAAATGAACTAATTGATGCAGCCTTTTAAGGAAATATCCATGACACACTAAAATGTACCACCGACATTTGATAGAGCAAAGGGAATCTTTTGATATACATATGTTCCCCACTTGATTGTAAATTCCATTTTGAATTGATCCTCTTCCTTGACTAGGATATGATTAAAACCTGAATACCCATCTAGCATTGATAATCTTTTCATGCTAGCCAGCCACGATCTGCAAAATATAATCCATTGAAAGAAAATGATAATGATCCTTAAGATATTCTTTGTTCAAATATATGATATCAACACAGAGTCGATTTCACCATTCATCTTGCACAATGGAAATAGATTCGTGACCCAAGTAGATTACTTGATGGGAAAAATAATTTTCGTCTCAATGAGTTTGGATAACTCCTTTCTCATGAGGGGATCTATCTTTGGATTAACTGGTCACTTATTTTTGGGATGGGTTTGATACTAGGATCAAGGTCAATGGAGTGTTGAGAAACATTTGGATCAAGGCCTTTGATGTATTTGTACTCCCATGAGAAGATATCACTATATTTATAACAGAGAGAGATGAAGGCCTATTTTTCGTATGCGAGACAAGTTTTACTAAGAAATAACTCTTTCCCACATGCAATAGTGACTGGGGAGTAGTCTTCTTGCATGACACACATGTACTTTTCTTCACCCTTGAACTTGTCATTAGGGATAAATATTTTCTCTAAGGTTACCAAACCTTTAGGCATCTTTTTTTATTTAGATGTATCACTTGGTCCCCATAACTATCATGCAAGTTAGATTGCATGCTTGATGAGAACTGAGCTTCATTCTAGATGAATTGGATGATCTCGCACATCACTTTCAAACACATTCCAGATGGTATTATTGTCTTGAATTGATGGTATGATCACCATCTTAATGTGTTGAGTGTTTCCTTTTAAAAATCCTCAAGCACGAGAGAATTGCAAAATGAGTGCGGCCATTTGATCGATTCCTTATTCATTTCTCACAGCACCACTTACAAATTTATAGCATCAAAGATCTCAAAGAGGTCCCAAACTCTATGCTTATAAGATTTGAGGAGCTTATTATTTTCTTGGCATTTGTTGGTAACCTGATGGATAACCAATTATGTGTCCCCAAATATCTGCAATGCCTTAATCCCTTTCTTTTTAGCAATAAGAAGGCCATGCACTAATGCTTCATATTCTGCCACATTATTAGAACATGTGAATTGTAACCTGTGCACAAAGAATAATTTATCATCCTTAAGAGAAATGATAACAACTCCTACTCCCGTACTATTTTTTCTTCTAGAAACATCAAAGTATAACTTCCATAGACCAGGTTCAACTTGGTCTTTCTTGAGTGCGTGTCAACATGAATTATTCTTTCAATAATGTAGTAAGTACCAAGCCTAGTTTTATAGGCTTTCGGTTCTTTAGCATATGGGTCAAATTTATGGTGCCTCTCTGCCCACTCATCAAGTAATAGATGAGGAAGAGAAGGTGGAAGAGGATGCTCTTTAGGAACTAAAGCTTGTTCTTGGATTAAAAAATTATCTTGGAGAGGGGATGGGACATATGACTCTATATGATAGGAAAATATTGGCTTAACTTGTATGGTAAACCAGGTACCATACCTTGTCTTGAGTAACATATGAGACCAATCATAGTATAAGTAACCACAAACTTTTTTAGTAAATTCTCTTGATAGACATAGGGAAAACAAAGGAGGTAAGTCAATGAAAGATACATCTCAAGTAATTACCAAACTTGGACATGCATGGAGGATTAACTCATGATCCTTGATGATTCCTAAAGTAGTAATAGTTGAATCATCAAGCTGTAAGACTCCTTTTATCTGGGGGCTATACTTTAGACCAAAGATTCCAACTATCTTATTAGGCATGATAGAAGTACTAGTGCCTAAGTCTATCATGAAATTATGCTCTAGGTTTTTTCCTATGATCAAAGACATATAGAAGGGTGGGGTTTTAATAACTTTACTCACTTTCTTCTCCTATTCTTAGTAGATGTTAATAATAACACGTAGCTTCTAAATAGTTGGATCAGAGCATTCCAGTTGTGTCAGATATTTATGCAATAGATCGTGCTAAGATGGAATGGTCAGGGCATCCCACATTATGAAATTTATATTTTTCTTCTTCATCTGGTCCAAAATGCTAAATGGAAGGCCTCCTAAATTTTGCATTTGGGGCATAACGACATCCTTTCATGACTATCCAGTGCGGAAACAAAAGCTTTAGCCAAAGCTAAGGCTTGAACTACCAAAGGAGGGGCTCATGCCACTTCTAAAAGAGCTTTGTGTGGAGCCTCTTGTGGAGGGAATTGAGCACTTTTAGTATTGGATGCCTTGGTTGCATCTTTATGATTTTTCCGGTCCACTTGTGGTTCTAGGATTGTGACCTATGTTCCAAACTATAAGCATTATTTTATTGTACTTTGTGTTATCTATAACTTTGGTGCATGGTCTTCTTGTGTCCTATGTAGCTCGGTTGATTACATAGAAGTCCTCAGCATTAAAGAGCATCAAGTTTACCTCTAGAGGAGCTTCTAGCCTTCTTTGATTTTCTACTTCATGAGCACTTGTTGAAGGCTCACAAGTTGAAGAATTCTAGATGATGTAGGCTTAGGTGCACCAAAATTGGCACAATGATATTAACTATGAGGCATGTTGCAAGGGAAGCACCACTCTAAATCATGCACCAAATTTTATTGAACTAGAAAAAGTCCCTAACTTTTACCTTGGGTGTTGGAAGAGAAGGCACAAGAGGGAAAAATTACAAGTAAAAATGTGCACTAGCATGTCATTTATCATTCTGCTAGTTGGGCATGTATCTTTGGTTTCCATATTGATTCCACCAAGACTAGTTGCTTTGGCTATATGCCTTATTAGAATTTCCTCTATAGGCTTGCACTTGTTATTTTTCTAATGTTATGACCGTATTTGAAAAATTTCTAATCGTGGTCTTGAACTCTTCATCTTCTTCTGTTGTGCTAGAGAGTAAGATGTTGATGCAACATGTTACATGATTTTCTCAAGAACAAGAATAAGGGCCAAAGAAGGTTGGGGAACTTGAGAAATTTATGGGAACAAGGGCATAGGTGGTATAGGAGCTATCTTTCCCTCTTGAATAAGACTATTTTCCTCCCTTATTGCAATATTATAAGTAGATGGTAAATTCCTACCTCCCATGGATTGAATCATGACTGAGATATCATTTTTAGCATCTTTAGATAATATAGAAAAGTGTATTGGGATGTAGGTCTTAACACAAGAGGGATTCTATCCTAAGTATTCTGAAATTTGATGTTGAAATTAGTCATCTGCTTGTTGGGAACCCTTCTTGTTGTTGTAAGTTTCTCCACCAAAGATAGGTGATCTGACTTATCTTCAAAATAATTGCAAAGAGTTATCCCTAGCTCATCCTAGGTAGAAATAGATATAATTCTCAAGACTCAATACCATTAAAGTGATTTTCCATTGAATGAAGGTTCAAGTAGCTATTGTTGCAAATCAGCAGTACCCATGGATGTTGATTAGACTTCTAGTTGACATTTTGGACATCCAGTGTGATTGCACAACATTGAATATTTTCCCCAAGTGTGGGACTTGTAAAATGGGAAAAGAATCTCTAGTTTAGAGGTTGGTTCCTCAACTCCTCTAATCAGGTATATTACTTGCAAGTTATACAGAGGTTTCAAACTCAAAATCCTACTCTAAATTCCAAAGGGGACAGAGATAGAGAATGCAAAAACTGAAACTAGTGCTAATAAGGTGATGCACCAAAGGAGTGGTGAGCATTTTTACTTCTGCAAATTGACACAAATCATGGAAATGCAACAAAACTTCATGCACAAAATGATAAACTGTAATGGAAGGTCAGAAATGGATCAAACAACACAAACAGAGGATTAAAGCTCATTCACAGAGCTCGCCTTTTCGTTTCAACATCAAAAACACTTGCATTACACATCTTAAAAGGAAAAAAATAGGTTTTCAGTGTTGGAAAACGTCGATATTCCCAAAATCACTTTCAGTGAGTGACAGAGGAGCCTGCAATACAAGAAAAAATGTTCAAACTTAAAAAATGAGCCAAATCGGCTTTTACAAAGGCAAGAAACGACCTAGGAGAGAGAAACGCAGGAAAACATGGGAGAGCTCCAACCACCGACCAAAAATGCAATAAAATGGCATGGGCATCCTTACAGTCCATCCCCGACATTTTTACCATGATGGGAGAGAATGCAAGCCATTATTCATTAAAAATGGTGGTTGAAACGTTAGTTCTGTTCATCACAATGTGAGAGGCATTTTTAAATTTTCTCTCTCTAATATTCATCAAAATACAAAAATGATCCTTGGAATCTTGTAGAGAATTTCATTATCTTTCCATTGATATAAAGAACGTGAAAAACTAAGCTTTGGATCGAAAGATATGGCCATTTGAAAGTTTAGGGCAAAACAGGGCCAAAACGGATTGGCGGGTGAAAATTTTGAAATTTTCCACTTTTTGCATTTGGGAAAATTTCCCAAAAATCTCCGTCATCCCCCATTCCAAATGCCACATAGCACACTCTGATTAGATGCGGGCTTTTTGCAATTCATTTTCCACCCTTTTGGCCATTGGAAAAAATTTCCATAAAATCTCCGTCGGGCCGATGAGTTGAGGACACATGGTAGCAGGTGATTCACCGTGGGCATTTCCTCCTGAATTTTTCCTTTCGCTTTTGACTATTTTATGACTCAAAAACATGGTGAAACCCCATTCATTGTGGGATTTTCCTTTCCTTTTTCCTTGTGGGCCTTTCCTATATTTTTTTCCACCACCGGACATGTGGCAAGCTTCCATTGGCTTGCGTTTGAGGGGCGTTTTCCTTGAAATTTCCTTCATTTTTCTTTGGGAAAATTTCCCAAATTTTCCCCACCTTCCACCAGTTTGGGACACATGGCATCATCTCATTTACCATAATCCCTTAGGAAAAACATTTTCCTTTTCATTTTAGCTTTTGGGAAAAAATCCCAATCTCCCCCCACGCTCTGAAACTCTGACCCCCGTGGACACATGGCCTGCTCGCCGAGTCGGTCGGGGGAGCGGGCCAAAAAATTCTCCATTTCTTTTTACCAAAAAACTTTTCCAAAATTCCAATCTTTCCTCCACCCTCCACCGGTCCGATGCCATAGGACACGTGGCATAACATGATTGGGCACGAGCCTTTCCTTTTGAAATTTTCCATGGCACCAACACTTAGTCGATTTTTCAATTTTTTTCCCTTGGACACGTGGCATAATCCGATTCATTGGCGGGCTGCGCAGGGAAAAATATTCCTTTTGAAAACTTTTCCAAACACTTGGTAAAAATTCCAAGTTTTCCTCCGACCCCGCCACTTCCTTTGACACGTGGCACCATATTACTGGTTGCGGGCCTTCCAAGGGAAAATTTCCCACAAAACTCCGCATTGAGCCATAACTTCAAAAATACATGGAGTTAGGAGGAAAACTTTACCTTTATGGAAAGCTGAGAAAAAGATCTATCCAATGGTGCCATTTCTAGAAAGTCTTGAGTGCCTAAAAACAAAAAATTATGACTGAGGCACAAGAGAGGGAAGAATGAAGGGAGTTAGCCACAAAATGAGCAAGGGGCACATTTTGGATAACAATTTGGCAACTCAGAGGGGTCATCTACCTGCTGGATGAAGTTACCATTTTCTGAAGCAATCCATTGGGCATGGAGTCATTAAATTCTCTGCTTGGTACCCCAACTAATTAGAACACTACAAGGAGGAAGATGGAGGGTGGAACATCACCTGATGGAGCAAGGCCTACAAACACATTTCCAGGAACAACAAGCTTGTGCCAAAGAACTTAGGGAAAGCAAACTAATCTACAGCAAAACAATGTGCACAAGCACTTGGAGGAATGAAAACCTAAGATAATATGTACAAGGTGGAGAATTCCCTTCAGTAGCAATGCTTTAGATGGATTCCATTGACTGGAATATGCAGTTCTTTGCCATCCAATGAAGACAATTGGAAAGCATTGTTATCCTTACATTTTGTGACTATGTATGGGCCACTCCAAATGGCATCAAATTTTGAATGCCTTCCCGATTTTGCTCTGTCTGCATCCCATTTTAACACTAGATCTCCAACTTGGAAAGATCTATCCTTGGCCTTCTTATCAAAGGTCTTCTTGATCAAAGCTTGATCCTTCTCCATTGCTCGGGATGCTTGATTTCTGATTTCTTGGAGCTCCATCAATTCTACATATCTAACCTCCATGGGCCCAAACTCCAACAACTCCAACTGTTTCATGAGTTCTAATGTTGGAAACTCAAGTGACATGGGCAAAATTGCCTCTCTCCCATAAACAAGCTTAAATGGAGAGTTACCTGTAGATCTCTTGGGAGTTATCCTATCAGCCCATAAGGCTGATTTCAATTTGGTATGCCAAGACCTCTAATTTTCATCAAGAGTCCTAATTATTCTCAACAAGTTCTTGTTTGTAGATTCAGCTTGGCCATTACCTTGAGGGTAGTAATTTGATGAAGTGCTTAGGTAGATCCCATTCTTGACAGCCCATTCAGTTACCTTAGACCCAATGAATTCCAATGCATTATCTGATATTATTGTAGCAGGTATGCCAAATCTGGTTGTTATTCCCTCATAGAAATCTAGGATGCTAGATTCATTTGCTTCCTTTATTGCTACTACTTCAGTCCACTTAGTGAAGTAATCTGTTGTTGTTAGAATCCATTTGTGCCCTTGGCTTGAATTGGGATTAATGACTCCAATGAAGTCCAAACCCCATTGCATGAATGGCTGGTCAACTGAAATTGGATGCAATGGAAGGGCAGCTAGCCTCTCTTTACCTGTGAAGAATGCACAATTCTTGCACCTCTTGATCCATGCATAACAATCCCTAAAAATCTTGGGCCAATAATAACCAGCCCTCATGATCTTTAGAGCTATCACTCTTGGTGCAAAATTACCACCAGCTGGTCCACCATAGAACTCTTCCAACACCCTATGAATCTGATTTGTACCAATGCATCTCAGCAACACTCCATTCACATCCTTTTTGAACAAAACACCATCAACAAGGGCATATGGGACAGCCTGCAATCTGAAGTGTCTTCTTTTGGCCTTGTTCATCTCTGAAGGACATAGACCTGTGCTTAGGAAGTGCATTATGTCTTGGGTCCAGAAAGGAGTGAGGACACCATCATTCTCCTCTTGAGTGCTTCCTTGCTCATGGCTATCTTGCAATGCCAAAACAGCCTCCTTCTCATTGCATGCTTCCTTTTGTTTGCTCAAAATTAGCTTCTCACACAATCCTTTTCTCTCGACCAACTTGGTGACTTTGATCTCAATGTCATACTCCATGACACGAGTAATCCAACCTGCCCTTTTTCATTCAAGTCTTTGTTGAGGAGGAAATCTTTAACTCCCACACGAGAAACCAACAATTGAACCTTGTTGTTTGAAACTAGATACTTGAATTTCTTCAAGCTTCTGATTACTACAAGAACGTGCTTCTCAATGAAAGAATATCTTACCTCATAGTCATCCGGATTTAGCTGAAGAAAGCAATTGGCTCCTCATCATTGTCTTTGTTCTCGCTGTACCAAATTTTAGAAATAGTATCATCACCCCCAAATGCATAGAGGATGAAATCCTTAGAGAAATCTGGGTTAATGAGAGTTTGGGCTTGAGAGATGGCTTCTTTGATTGCTTCAAAACTTTTTTGCCTTCTGCTTATCCATTTGAAAGCCATGCTTTTCTTTAACATCTTGGTGATAGGCTTGACTAGGGCTGAAAAATTTGGGACAAACCTCCGAACAAAATTTATTCTCCCCAAAAAACTTTGAAGGGCCTTCTTGTGGCTTGGAAATGGTAGTGCTCTTATGGCTTCAACTCTTTCTGGATCAATTGCTAATCCTTCTTTGGAGACAATGTGGCCAAGGAGCTTTCCTTCATGGGCTAGAAAAATACACTTTTTAGGATTCAAGGATACTCCAAATCTTCGAACCTTTGGAACACTTGTCTCAAATGAAAGAGATGGTCTGCTGCATTTTTTGAAAAAATAGTGATATCATCAAGATATATCAGCACCATGTTGTTAATCAAATCCTTGAATGCCATGTCCATTTCTCTTTGGAAAGTAGCTCCAGTGTTGGACAACCCAAATGGCATTTTCCTGTATGCATAAGTTCCCCATTTGGTTGTAAAGGTTGTCTTGAACTGATCCTCTTCTTTCACCATAATCTGATTGTACCCTGAATAGCCATCAAGTAATGAAAACCTCTCAGAGCCGGAAACAACTTGTAAAATCTGCTCCATGGAAGGAAGTGGATAATGATCCTTGAGAGATGCTCTATTCAAATCTCTGAAGTCAACACACAATCTGATTTCCCCACTCTTCTTTCTAACTGGAACCAAGTTGGCCACCCAACTAGAATGCTTGATAGGGAATATGATTCTTGATTCTATCAACTTATTCAATTCTTTTCTCATGAGAGGCTCCATGTGTGGATTGACTGGCCTTTGTTTTTGCTTGATGGGTTTAGTACTTGGATCCAATTCAATTGTGTGTTGAGCTAGCTCGGGGTTGAAACCTTTCAAATATTCATAGCTCCAATAAAACACATCAGGGAATCCTTGACAAAGTTATATGAACTCATACCTCTCTTGATCAGTTGTCATCTTACCAACTTGGAGTGATTTACTTTCTTCCACCAAGATGGACACTGAATCTTCTCCCTTGAATTGGATGTTTTCTTTCTACTTCCTAAATTGATCATTAGGATTGAAGATGGACTCCAAAGTAATAAGTCCCTTTGGTAGTTTGTTGGTTCTCAGCTGTACCACTTGGTCACCATACTGCTGCTCCAACTTTTCCTAATTTTTAGCTGAGAACTCAGCCTCTTCTTGCAAGAAATGGATGATTTGTTGATCATTTTCAAACACTTGCCAACTTACATTGTTGTCTGGCACTGAGGGCCTTACAATCACATGGATGTTTGGTTGTACCTTTTCTTTTTGAATGCTTTCAACAATGTCAAAGGCTGCCCCAACTGCTGCAAGCCTGTCAGCAGCTTGGTTCTCTTTTCTAGGAATGGATTTTATGCCAAAGCCCTCAAAATATTCAATGAGGTCCCACACCCTATTTTTGTAGCACTTGAGTAGATCATTCTTGACAGCATGCTGCCCCTTAACTTGGTTGATGATAAACTCACTGTCACAAAAGACTTGCAAGTTCTTTATTCCTCTCTTAATTGACCAATGCAATCCTTATATCAAGGCTTCATATTCAACAGTGTTATTAGAGCATGCAAACTAAAATCTAAAAGTTGAATAATACTTAATTCCTTGAGGTGAAATAATCATAGCTCCCCCTCCTACACCTTGTCTTCTCCTTGATCCATCAAAAACAATTGCCATACCTCATTGTCATCCTTGTGGTTTGGATTGGAGATGCTAGGAATAGGCTGATTTTCTTCATGCATGCAATAGACTCCTAGCTCAGATTCTTCTATTCCTAGATAAGGATCAAAAGCATGCACCTTGTTTGCCCATTCATCAAGAGTCAGATCTGGGATACTCCCAACCTTGGTGTCAGCTTCATCAGTGCTTGGATAATCCTCTTGATCAAATGTTGAACAAATGGTATTGATTTGGCTTGGAGTGTGAGGCTCAATGTGAAAGTTTGCAATAGGCTCAGATCTGATTGTGGCTTTAGTTCCATATCTTGTTCTGAACAACATGTGTGTCCAATCAATGAGATAAGTACCCTCCAATCTTGGCTGTGAAATCCCTTGATGACATAGGGCAAAGAGTGGTGGAAGGTCTATTACTGAGACATCTTGCAAAACAACAATGTTGGGGCATGCATGCAAAGTAAGACTCAAGTTTTTAATCACTCCAACTGTTGTTACTACTATCCCATCCAATTGCACTACCCCTTTGGATATGACTTCATATTGAAGCCCTAGCTAATCAACTATTTGCTTGGGCATTACTGAACTACTTGCCCTAGAATCAATCATGCAATTGTGTACTAATTGGTTTCCAATGATCAATGAAACATAGAATGGAGGGGGTTTCAAAATTTTACCTTTCTGTCCTCCATGATTCCTCTCAGGCTGGGAAGCATTTGTGAGCACCTTCTCTTGCATTTGGACTTGCTGATTTGAAGTTGACCAGTCCTTCATGGTAGCTTGTAGCAAATCTCTTTGGCCTGGGATAGATAGTGATTCCCACATTGATATGTTTACATTTGTCTTCTTCATTTGATCAATGATGTTGAATGGAGATGAAACATTTCTCTACTGTCCATTGGCCTCGTGCATTCATTCCTTACACATGGGCAGCAAATAACCTGGCATTTGAGTTGGCCTAGGAACTATTTTAGGTAGTCCTTGCGTGTTTGGAAATGCATTTTTCTTGCCAATAATTTGTGGAGTGATAGAAGATTGTGGATTACTTGGAGCCAATGGCTGTTCTTCACCCAAATTTATCCTTTTTGACCTTGTGTTGGCTGCAACATTTTGGGGAATTGTTTGATTCATGCCACAAAAATATTCTACCTACCAGTTTACAAGTGTGGTATCATTTGGAGCTGATTGTTGCTAGAATGTGTCTTGTTGTTGGTTATTTCCTTGACTACCTTCACCCTCCACACCAATTGTAGTCACCATTAACGCTTGATTTAAGGCACTGTTGAAGCACATAGACTGGTTGTGAGGTTCATTGCATGGAAAACACCAATCATACTCTTGAGCCATGTTGTTTTGCACTGGCACTAATGCCTTAGAGGTAGATATAGCATTGGGATTATAGGGCTGAAATGGTTTGTTAGTAGGAGGTATTGCTTGATTTAAATTTGCAGCTAGATTGGGTGGTCTTTGAGGTTGGTATGGCTGCCTGTTAGGCTGAGCTTGAGGCTAGAAAGAAGGTCTAAAGCTTTGGGCTTGCTACCTTTTGAGTGTAACCAACTCATTGCCTAGATTTTGCAATTGCTTCACGACTTCTTGAAGTTCATTTGAGGCACTAGAAGATGAAGTAGAAGCTTCCCTTGAATTATGATTTCTAGGAGTGGGAATAGGAGCTAAAATAGGCTCTTGACTAGTACTTGGGCTCTCTAAACTTGGATATAATGGCATTAGAGACCTCGGAGCTAGCTTTCCAGCTTGAATCAAACAATTTTTAGCTCTAATGGCAATGCTATAAGCAACAGGGATCGTTGTGCCTCCCATGGATTGAATTAACATAGAAATATAAGAATTTAAAGATTTAAGGTAATATAGAAAAGAACCTTCTCTTGATGGCCTTACTCGCCACTGGAAGAATTATTTCCCAAGTCATTTGAAACCCAAGTTGAAATCATTTGATGGGGCTCTCTTAATGGTTGTCAGATGTTCCAAAAGGGACAAGTTATCTCCCTTTTCTCCAAACCGCTCATGGAGAGTTATACACATGCTAGTTCTAATTTTGAATAGAACCTAAGGCAAGGCTCCTGAACCATTGCAAAGCTTTCCCTTTGAATGAAGATGCCAGCAATTTGGTAACTTACATCTCATTGATCTCATGGATTGCACAAATATTAGCAATATCCTTAACATGATCACCAGGAGTGGTTTGATTCTCTCTAGTAAAGTATGGAATGTTCTTCAATGCTGCAACTGGGATTGGATTTTGTGCATTTAGGGAAAGTGGGCTGTTTCAGTGAAATTGACATAGGGGTTGTTTTGTGCCATTCTGATTGGCCTTAGAACCCTTGTTGATTGAATGAAAGGCCTACCAGGTGGAGGAGTTGATAGAGTTATGTTTGGTGGAGATGGAGACCTTTGAATTCTCCTCCCTCTTTGCCTTCTTCTTAGAGATAACTATAGATATTCAAACAACACCTCTTCTTCTCCAACTCTTGACCTTGTGTTGATTCTTCTCATGAGTTTTCAGGTCTACACTGCTAAAACCAGCTGATTCTTCTTCCTTGGAGTCGCAGATGTGTAATTTAGGGCTCTTTTAAGCAAGAAACTTGCAAAAAATGCACATCAATTTTGTTGCAATGAAGATGAAGACCTCTAAGGTCCCACTGGGTGTGCCAAAACTATTGTTGCAAATCAGCAGCACCCCTGGATGTTGATCAGACTTCTAGTTGACATTTTGGACATCCAGTGTGATTACACAACATTGAATCTTTTCCCCAAGTGTGGGACTTGTAAAATGGGAAAAGAATCTCAGTTTAGAGGTTGGTTCCTCAACTCCTCTGATCAAGTATATTACTTGTAATTTATACAGAGGTTTCAAACTCAAAATCCTACTCTAAATTCCAAAGGGGACAGAGATAGAGAATGCAAAAACTGAAACTAGTGCTAATAAGGTGATGCACCAAAGGAGTGGTGAGAATTTTTTACTTCTACAAATTGACACAAATCATGGAAATGCAACAAAAATTCATGCACAAACTGATAATTGTAATGGAAGGTCAGAAATGAATCAAACAACACAAACAGAGGATTAAAGCTCATTCACAGAGCCTGCATTGTCAGTTTCAACATCAAAAACACTTGCATTACACATCTGAGAGGAAAAAATAGGTTGCAGTCTTGGAAAAGGTCTGATATTCCACAAAATCACTTTCAGAGTGATAGAGGGAGCCTGTAATACATAAAAAATGTTCAACCTTCAAAAATGAGCCAAATCTAGATTTTACAGTGCAAGAAATGACCTCAGGAGAGAGAAACATGGGAAAACGTGGGAGAGCTCCAACCACCAACCAAAAATGCAATAAAACGGCATGGGCATCCTTACAGGTCCATCCCCTAACATTTTTACCATGCTGGGAGAGAATGCGAGCCATTCTTCATTAAAAATGGTGGTTGAAACATCATTCTACTCATCACCACGCGCGCAGGTGTTTTTCAATTTTATCTCTCCAAACTCCATCAAAATACAAAAATGACCCCAAAATATTGTAGATAATTTCACCATGATTTCCATTGATATAAAGAATGTGAAAAACCAAGCTCTGGATAGAAAGATATGGCCATTTGAAATTTTAGGGCAAAATAGGGCCAAAACGGATTGGCGGGCGAAAATTTTGAAATTTTCCACTTTTTGCATTTGGGAAAATTTCCCAAAAATATCCATGTTGCACCATTTAGAATGCCACATGGCATGCTCTGATTGGATGTGGGCTTTGTGCGCTTCGTTTTGCACCCTTTTGGCCATTGGAAAATTTTCCATAAAATCTCCATCGGGCCGATGAGTTGAGGACACGTGGCACCAGGTGATTCGTTGTGGGCATTTCCTCCTAAATTTTTCCTTTGCTTTTGAATATTTTCTGAATCAGACACGTGGTGAAACCCCATTCGTTGTGAGATTTTTCTTTCCTTTTTCCCTGTGGGCCTTTCCTATATTTTTTGCCGCCACCGGACACGTGGCAAGCTTCCATTGGCTCGCATTTGGGGGGGGGAATTTTTCCTTCCTAAATTTCCTTCGGTTTTCTTTGGGAAAATTTCCCAAATTTTCCCGCCTTCCATCGGTCTGGGACACATGGCATCATCTCATTTGTTGTGGGCCCTTGGGGAAAACATTTTCCTTTTATTTTAGCTTTTGGGAAAAAATCCCAATCTCCCCCCGCGCTCTGAAACTCCGACCCCGGGACACGTGGCCTGCTTTGACTGGTTGGTGGGGGAGCGGGCCAAAAACTTCTCCATTGCTTTTTACCAAAACACTTTGCCAAAAATCCAATCTTTCCTCTACCCTCTGCTGGTCCGATGCCATAGGACATGTGGCATAACATGATTGGGTGCGGGCCTTTCCTTTTAAATTTTCCATGGTGCCAACACTTAGTCGACTTTTCAATTTTTTCCCCTTGGACACGTGGTGTAATCCGATTCACGGTGGGCCTATGGGGAAAAATATTCCTTTTGAAATTTTTTCCAAACACTTGATAAAAATACAAGTTTTCCTTCGACCCCGCCACTTCCTTTGACACGTGGCACCATATTATCGGGCCGCGGGCCTTCCAGGACAATTTCCCACAAAACTCGCCGAGTCATAACTTCAAAAATACATGGAGTTAGGAGGAAAAATTTACCTTTCTGGAAAGATGAGAAAAATATCTATCCAATGGTGCCATTTCCAGAAAGTCTTGAGTTCTTGAAAAGAAAAAATTATGACTGAGGCACAAGAGAGGGAATAATGAAGAGAGTTAGCCACAAAATGAGCAAGGGGCACATTTTGGATAACAGTAGCCTAATTTCTACATCGTCATGTGTGATCAAATAGAGTGAACATACATTTTCTATATCCTAGATATGCTCCTAAGGGGTGATTTGATTCAAACCAGTAAATTATGGAATAATTTTGAGTGCTCCATTTGGCATATCATGTTGCATGGAAAGAACTAAGGAACTTCCTCCACTAAAGTTAGCAAAGTTCCTTAGTGGATGAGTTCATTGATATGCCATTACAGGCACTCTGGTTTTCTGTTGTGAGGAGGATTTGAATGGGCATGCCACACTAGAAATGGAGATGCACATGTGGGATTTCTAGAACAAACTATTCTCGGGGATAGATGGAGTTAATGAAAAGAATCTTCAGCTGCTGCACTTCTCCTTGTATGCACTCTTCTCATGAAAGGTGCTCAAGGCTACTAAAACAGAGATATGTAAATGTTGGGAGTCACTAGATGTGTTGAAATGAGCCTCCAAAGGCTAAAATACTAATTCCACACACCATAACTTAACAATATGAAATTTAAGATTTCATTTTTGTCCCACTGGGCATGCTAAAAACTGTTGGTCATCAAACTTGTACCCACATCTCAAATCCGAAAGAACCAAGTTATTTTTGATAATAATGTAATTTTCCTTAATTTATGGGACCTTGCACGCTTGGGAAAGATCTCTAGAAAAGGTCGGTTCCTCTATTTAGTTCTACCGCTACTTCTACTCCTAGTATTGAAAGGGAAACCAAGTTAATAATTCTAAGGGACTAGGGATATAAGGATAACATGAAATGAAATCTACACTAAACGGTGATATCACCAAAAAGAGGGAGGAACACTATTTGTTCGATAAAAATGAAGGGAAATGCATGAAACAAGTCTAGGCACGTGTAACACAATTTAAAACTTATTTACTAGATCATTTTCATGGAACACAACTAAATAAGGAGATGAAAGGAACGAAGAAGTGGCACAACAGAACACAATGCAATAGAAAAGGTGAGAAGAATAAATGCAAACATGTTAAGACAAAGAAGAGTCACAAAACAATGTTGCTATTACTTCCAAAAATGCATAGAGCTATTACAATGGAGAAAGAGGTCGATATCCACATACAAGAGAAATATCTAGAGGTTTGTAACTCAAAATACAAAAATATGACCTTATAAAAGATGTGTAAGGATTCAAAGTATGTAACATTAATAATGAGCCCAACTCTTACATTTATAGATGAATTCATGGAAGAAAAAGAGAAGGATGGAAAATCCAAATTTAAAATGCAACCACGAAAAAAATCATTCAATGTCTACAAATCCTCTTGTGAATCTATCAAATGCACTTCCATAGGAGAAGGAAAGAGGGTAGATCATATCAATTTAGGTGGTTGGAAAAATTAGCTCTGCTCATCAATTCTCATAAAGACATTTTCCCATTTATCACCTACCAGATCCACAAGAAATTTGAATTTGAAAGTGAAGCACTATAGCCTACATCAACATCTATCTCGACAAGTCTAGTCACATGCCTATCATATATTTTTAGCAAAGGGTATGGCTATCAGAAATTTTTTAGAGTTTTCGACGTAAAAAAAACATGTGGCGCATGTGGCTTGGTGAAAGGATTTCCAATTGTGAATATGTTTTGTCAATTATGCCATGTGTAACTCTTTGATTTATTTGAAGGATTTGGCACCTTAGTGGCATGCTTTGAATGGTCACACATGGCACACTCAAGCATGTCCAAATGACGTGGCACCGAATGGCACGAGAAGAGGGTGCAAAGGTTTGCGCATGGAAGAAAAGAGCATAAGAAGAAGCCAAAATGAAAAAATGGTGAGTAGAGAACACATG
The DNA here is from genome assembly GCA_018340775.1 of Taxus wallichiana var. yunnanensis. NCBI lineage: Eukaryota > Viridiplantae > Streptophyta > Pinopsida > Cupressales > Taxaceae > Taxus > Taxus wallichiana. The sequence continues at coordinate 2,047,777 of JADAXU010000134.1, forward strand.
GTCAAGGAACAACCATTACAATATGATATGTTGGCATGCGCAAGGGACGGGACTTGGCTGATTGAAGAGAGTGCAAGGTGTGCATGCAGGCAAACAACTTCTAGAAAGAAGTCGAGTGCGTAGAAGATAAAACAAACGGGAAAAGGAAAGGAAGGGAAGAAGGGGAAGTGAGCAAGGGCATATGAGAAAATAAGGAATTGTGCAAGGGAAATCGAGAGTGCGCAATCTTGTAATGAAGAGCTCAGAGCCAGAAGATGTATACAAGTTACCCAAATAAGTGGGAGAGTTTTTGGATAACAAGATATATAAATTATTTCATCCTCATCTACTTGGATGATATCACTAGTTTCTCAAACAAGAATAAAAATCAAATCAGTTATCTTGAGAAAGTTATTGAAAGATGTAAGGACTTGGAGGTATCTCTTAATCCCAAGAAATGCATTTTCATAATTCCGTTGGAAAATTTTTTTGGTCACATTGTTTTAAAGGATGGTATTTCCATTGATCCAGATAGAATCGATGCCATCGTTTCTCTCTCCTTTCCAAATCATAAGAAGGCTCTACCATCTTTGGTAAGATTAAATTTGTTAGGAAATTCATTCCTAATTTTGATGGACTTGTTAATCCCATTACCTTGATGCTCAAGAAAGAAAAATAAATTTTTAGTAAAGATCAAGTAGGAACTTTCTCAAGTGACTGCTCTTATCAACCCTGATTATTCAAAATATTTCATCCTATATGTTTATGGGGCTGAAACTTGCATTGCCACAATTTTGACACATAGTAAAATGATAAGGCATCGAGAGAAACTACTAAATTTCTTTAGTTAAAAATTAAAGGATCATGAGATAAAATTAAACTATATACAAAAGTAGATATTCACCATCATGCGACATCTCAAGAAATTCAAGCATGCTTATCACTAGCCACATAAAAGTGTTAATCTCACACCCTAGTGTGATATACTTCATCATGGGAGAAAAAATAAATGAAAATTGATCTAGGTGGGTGACCAAGATTATAGAGTTTGATGTGACTATAAAGCCCAAAAAAATTGTAAGAGGAAAAGAACTATGTGAGAAGTTGGATTTTGATGCTCAAGCTAATAAAGAGACCTCCTTATTCATGGAAGATGAGCAAGAATATGAAAAACTTGGTGCAAATCAACATGATATCAGCAGTTGGGTTAGTAATATGTCTATATTTTTGTCCATAGGTGTTTATCCTATTGGATTAAGAAAATATAATAGGATACACTTAAGGTTGCAATCAATTCTTTATGCACTAATTGGTGGGGTTCTCTTCAGAAAAAAAAAAAAAAAAGATGTAGTATTATTAAGGTGAATTGAGGATGAAAAAGTAAATAAAGTTTTATCAGAATTCCACATTGGATTCTCTCGCAAAAAATATCAATTAAGGCCTCAATGATGAAAATTACAAAGGTGGGATAATTATGGACCACATTTCTTATGGAAGCTAATAAATGCATCACAAATTGTAAACAATGTTCCTTCTTCACTAGAAAAAATAAGATGACAGCCCTCCCACTTCATCTCTTTAAGGTGGATGAACCCTTTTCTCAATGGGGATTGATTTAATTAACATGATAAATCACATGTCAAGTTTGGGGTCATAATTGGGTCTTGATATAAACTAATTATTTTACCAAGTGGACGTAGGCTATGGCACTCAAGTAAGCTATTGAATCAGCTATCCTTGATTTTATTGAGGAAATTGTCTCAAGGTTTGGGGTTCCTCAAACCATTATTTCTCGTAATTAAAAATACTTCCTAGGATTTAAAATATATTATTGTGATCTTAGATATGGAATATAATTAAATACCTCTTCCAATTACTACCCTTAGAGTAATGGTTTGGAAGAGTCTACTAATATAAACTTATTAGAATAATGAAAATAAAAATGGAGATCAATAAAAGGAAATGGAACACCAAGGTAAATAATTCTCTTTGGGATGATGCAATCACATCAAAGAAATCAATTGGTAATTATACCTTCATCCAAGTGTCCGGTAGAGAAGTAATGCTTCCATTATCCATGAAGTTTCCTTCACTAGAGTTGGCCCAACAGTTAGAATTTGAAGGTGAAGATAAAAGAACAATTAGAATGGAGGAATTGATTGAGCTTTAGGAATAAAGGAAATATTCCATGATCAAATTAGAAGAGCAAAAATTTTGACCAAGCATTAATTTGATAAAAATCTAAAGCACAAGTTTTCAAAACAAGAGATTTGGTCTTGAAATGAGACGTAGATGGAGCTAAAACAGGGTGACATGCCAAGTTTTATGCTCTATGGAGTGGGCCGTATATCATCACAACTTTCAAATAAGACAAATATTTCAACTTTTACAAACCTGATGGGAGTCACTTTAGATTTAACTTAATGGAATCCATCTCAAACCTTCTCATTAAGTTTGTTTTTCTTACATCTTATACATACTTGTGTTTCTTTTTCGTCCCTCCTTTTGTTGTGTGTTGATCACCATTTTATTTCCTTTCCATCAATCCTTGTGGTGTTATTTGAAATAAGCTCTTTTACACAAGTGTTGGTCTCAATTACATTTTACAAGCCATGTCCACAAAGAATGATAAAGTGGTTTGGTTTAAGAGGAAAAATTCAAAGAAATATTCTTAAATCCATACCAAATAGATGATTCAAGGCTAATGATCTTTCTATATAGTAGGTAATGTTCCCAAAAATTCACAAATTTTTAATCCAAAATAGCACCACATGATATTTTAAACAACTCATCCATGTTTTAGACTTAGGTGACCTAGGATTGAGGACCCACAAAATGAAGAATTTGAAAACTTAGTCTTCTGCGGCATGTGAGAAAGGCTCGGTGCTTCACATGATTAAAAAATAAGGTATTCCATGTAGATGGTTAATTATACAAAAAAACATATAGTCCTCCCGAGGAATGAGCTGTGATGTGAGGAAAAAATGTCACATGACACTTTGTGTGAAAAAGGAAGGTAAATTTTAATATCACAAAAGTATGGATTCCGTAGAAAAAATTACTTAGTGCTCCATGGACTTCAAATATGTAGTTTATCATAGAGTTAACAAATTTAGGAGGAGAACAATTATACTACTGTGACATGTAAAGAGCATATATTTAATGTGAAATACATCAAATTCCACGAGACAAAGGAATGTAGTCTCGAGGTGGGAAAAATATGTGATGTAAAGAAAAATAATTTCATGGCATGGAAAGAACATTAAACAAAGAGGTACAAAAGATTTGAAAAATCATAGGATGTAAGATATTGGAAAAATAAAGAGGCATACATAGACTAAAAAAAACATCACAACTTCATGAGGCATGACAGATCCACGCCTATTTTGAAATATATGCTCAACTACTCCACCTACCCAAATTTATTTTTAGTGATGCCATTCTCCCGCACTCACGATTTGATGGCATATGCTTGGGAAATTTTAGGAACCCATACCTTTCCTACAAGTGGTCCTTGGTGGTGGTTGGTGGTACAACTCATTGATCATTGGAAGTGATCAATATCTATTCCTCTCTCTCTCTCAAAAATACCTATAAAGTAAGTTCTCGGTGCATTATACGGGTTCTTTTCTTTTGAAATTGTAGCTCCTCCTTATGATATTGCAAAAATATTTCTCATGTAATATCTAAGTCAAATGTGGATATTTATTTCTTCAGCGATGTGTTTATGAATGGTTGAGTTTTGATATTAATACAAGTGTGACTTAATTTATTTTAATGATTTGCATTTAATGTGAACATATCTTTCCTCTTACATGCCTTTGTTATTTTCCATTCGATTTCCTTTCAAGTTGTGTGCATTCCTTGAATCTTCATTCAAGTTGTGTGAGTTCCTTGAAACATGTGTCTTATTAGCTCAAAATCCAACATGTACAAAATATATGTAATCCAACGTAATGAGGAAATATAACTGAACTATAATATAACAATAGCACCTAGATGCATTTAAAATTAGATGCCTTGAGATGTATAGGATGTTTAGGTAAACGTTTGGCTAGTACCTATAATCTTACACCATTTTGTATATATCCTACATCAAGCTCAAAATAATACATGATCACATTTGTAAAGTGTAAACAATCATGATATATATCAAACCAAAGTGACAAAAAAACATGTCTAATGTAAAGTAATAAAAACTCAAGTGAAATGTAGAGATCTTGATTATTTAGTTTTGTAAATATAAGAATGTTTTTGAATTTTGAAATGATGTTAATGTTTTTTGTATTTTTTAAGTGCTAAGTTATGTATAAGAAAGATGAGTAGTATTGAGATACACAATTAGAAGCTCCAGAGGAGGTGGAGTAATTGGTGAATGGGATGGAGGCTCAGACATTGATTTTATGGAAGTAGGTGACTCAAATACAAGTGACACAATATCAATAATGTTTTCCAAAGAGGGTTCTCGAAACAAAGGGGATGTATGAGGAGTGTGTGATGTGGAAAACATGCATGAAGGGGTAGAAGATAAATTACTCTTAAAAATACCATGGGAACTATAATTACTTTGGGAAATAGTGGAGGTATTGTATGTTTTAGAGGGCTTAAATATGATCCCGGGAGAGGAAGATATGTGAGAAATATTATGTGAAACTAAATTCCTATTAGGAGACCTAGGGAGCTAGAGTGGTGAGAGGCATTGTAAGAAACTAAAGTCCTATCGGGAGACATGGGAGAGTTAAATCCATGATAAGTAGCATGTAGAACCAAAAACCTAGGAGAAAACCTAGGAAGGATAGAGCTACGAGAGAAATTGTGTGAAACCAAAGACCTATTTGTAGATGCACTAGGTATAAGTAAAGGAACTACAAAAGAATGATTACAAAAATAGGAAAAGGATTCCAAAAGGGATTACCTATAATGACGACAACATGCTGATTGTGAATAAAATTAAAACATTGGTGGATGATATAAGGAATATCCCTAAGAGCACATAGAGACCTATACATAGTGCACCATAACTAAGATTAGAAAAAATCAAGATTGAATCTGGATAATTGATAAAACCAGTAGTGGTAGGTAGAGTAATGCATTGATATGTAGGATTAAGTGTAAAAATTCCAAGAGATTAAAGTATCATGAGAGAGAATACATTCTATTTGTTGTGTTTATCAACCAAATCACCACGGAGAGGTACTTAATGAATAGATACATGAACATATGAAGTATTAGAGATGAGCATGTCATCTATATCAGAGTAATAGAGAGTGATAAGTAGTGTAGAAGATTATGTATGAGTGATAGTATCAATCAATATATGTAAGGTCTTATCATAAGAGAGAGGTGGTAGAACTACATGATAAGCATTGTGCACTCTGGAAGTAAATTTTTCATTTTTATGCTTATGAAGTGGATCATTGATTTTTTTTCATTATCATTTGCTAGCTTTGAAGATTCTGTGGGCTCATCCCATTTGATAGCATTGGATTATATGAGATCTTGGATGATGTGGTGAAGGTTGACACACCTTTTGGTGAGGTGACCAATACATTGATGATAATCATAGTAAGCATTGACATCAAAAATATTACTTTGAGACTTTTTCAAACCTTAAATGGTGGAGGCAAAAACATGATATTACACTCAAGAAATTGTTTCAATACATTGTGTGGGACATAAGGTGATACTATTCTTGAATTTATAGTTATAATTTTTAACATGTTTTAGAGGACATTCATACCCAATTTTTTTTTTTGTATCCACATTATGAAATAACATTATGAGAAATAAATAAGTAGTCATGTTACCTATAAATTTCTCTATACTATTTCATATGTATTTGTAAATATGTAAAATTCTTGTAAACAACAGATAGAATTTGTAGAAGTTGAAAATTTGAATTAAGATGTCCTATTTTTAGGAATTTATGGAAATTTCAAGACTGTAACATGGTCCCGATTATAGTATACAATTTTTAATTTATTTGAATTTTTCCACATTTCAAAATTTGTAACATTTTCAAAGGGTTGGAGCCTTAAGAAATTTTTTTATTACATCATATCATTTTTTTATATGTATAAATACCCTATTGAATTTCCCCTCTTTTTAGGTACATGTGATAAAATATTAGAGCACGTGGCTCAAAATAATATATGTGTACCCATGTACTCTATGTATGATAATATGTAGAAGCATGAAGTGGTGGAAACCTCTACAAATGTGTATCTCTAAAGGGGGTTGAGCATGGTGGAAACCATGGAAAAACAACAAGCAACATGAAACAAGAAACAAGAAACAAGAAACAAGAAAGAATAGATGCATAAAGAAATTAATTAACAATGGAAAATTAAAAAATTATGTCCCACTTCATATTAAAAGAAGTATAGAATCAACAAAGTAATCATAAAAATGCATAAAAAAATAGTAGTGTAAAATAGAAACAACAGTGTCAAGTCAAGTGTGTAATAATATGTACAAATAAAAGTATATGTAGGCATAGATATGCAAACATGGGACACCTATAGTGTCACAAGAAAATCAAAGTAAACGACATATTGTGCCACAATCATAGAAGGGAGTACAAACATGAAAAAGAGACATGAAGCAAAAAAATGGGACACAAATCATGTCACAAGACAAGCAAGGACCTTAGGCCATATAAAAAAATAGTCATAACATCATAATAAAAGAAGAAATTTAAGTGAATCCACACAATAAGAAATCAAGGAATGAATCCATATAAAAATTTAATAATAACAACATAGAAAACAAGTCTAGAAAACTATAACAATAAAAATATAGATGGAAATATAAGTTATAATTATATGAAACACATGTTTTAGTTTAATTTATCTAAATAGATGGAAATAGACACTATGTATGTAAACAATCATGACGAGGAAGCTGTAAAGTAACATATAAAGAAACAAAAGAATGCATATAATATGGGGAGATACCCATGCAAGATAGTAGTGTAATAAACCAAGTTTGATCTCATCATCTTATGTCAATCTGTGAGTGCCCTACATCAAGCTCAAAATACCTCATGAATGCATGTGTGTAAAGAACATATATGTTATATATATAATCATTGTGACAAAAATCATGTATAAAGTAATATTTTATCCAATAAAACTATAACATGTAGATAGATTTTGTACTTTTGTCGTATTTTAAATTTTTTTAATATGTAATTATTTGAATCTTTTTTAGTGTTCTGATAATAACTATGTACAAGAAAAGGGGATATCACCATAGCTATCGAAAAGAGTTTGATCAGGGGAAAGATGAACCCCAAGTGGGCAAGGAGGTATAGGAATCAAAAATTTCATAGTACAATAAGAAAAAAAAAAAAACTATAGAGATGTCATAGTATGAAAGACTTGGTATAAGTAGTGTGAGTAGAATACTATGAATTATATTTAGATTGGAGTGATATTGATTTTTATTTGAGTTTTATAGCCATTTTGATAATAATGGATAGTATTATAAGTATTAGTAAACATATTGGAAATATTTCCATTACCAAAGTATGCAAGGAATATATAGTGTAGGAAATCCATTCTTGGAAAATAAGGAAGGGAGATCCACATTTTCCCCTAGGCATTCGAGAATGGATTAAGTATAATTATTTTTCATGATGGATAATATAACCAAATAGATTATTCATGACCACTATATATTATGAATATACACTATTACAATCAATATGATTACATTCTTTGTGAAAAATTGAGTATATTACTTGGTTGTATATAAGATTGTGTGTTACATGCAGCCCAATGTGCAATGCAAAGTTGTTGAGAAATATATAATTATTATATTGAAATAATATACCATTATTTATCAATAGGATGTAAATTCAATTCTTAAAACAATCATTATACATATCATGGTGTTTATATTCATTATGATAGTAATCGAGGTCAAAATCACCTCTATCATCATAATTGACTAGAAGTGATAAATTAGTGTTATTCATGAAATTATTATGCGAGTTACTCCAACTAGGGATGGGATTTATTGTGGTAAATTTTTTTAGAAGAAATATTAGGACTTAATTGGTATATTCTTATTCTTGTAGAGATATACATATCATCATCATCACCAATAGTTGTATTTAGATAATTCCATCCATACATAATAGGTTTCATCTTACTAGTAATTGACACATGAATATGATAATTTTTATGTGCATTAGAATCGATACCATAATTTGAATTATGATTTATCCCAACTTTTTTGGATAAGTGTAGATATCCAAATAATCAATTGTTGTGTTTCCCTCCGATTCGGATTGTGTATGCTCTATGTTCTCTAAGGGCTATGTACAATTATTCAAGATCAATTGAAAATGCTTATATTTCTATTCGTATAATACTAGGATGTAATTATTTCACCGAGAGTGTTTCTTATGAAGGAGTTATTTCATTACTATCCTCTTTTCAATAGGTGAGTCTTGTGGTATTTCAATAGGAATACTTTAGATGTGTTATTTAATTTATGAGAGATTTGATCTTAGTACTCATAGCTTCAAATTTGGGCTTAAAATTCATGTTGTAATACTTGAATAGGATCTAGGATAATTTTATGAAATATGTAATCATTACTAATATAAAAGGTTGGAATGCATCTCAAAATTGAATCCACATGGAAGGTGTCATATTGATAAGGAGCATTATTTTATGGAATACTTCCAATATGGTATTTTCACATGTGTCATAACATTGAAATGAATCATAAATGGAAAATTTTATTTTTGTAGCATGGGCCATGATGATACAATATGCTAGAAGAACCTCCAATTAGATAAGAAATCATACTAATCAACACATGGAAGGAAAATTATAAAAATAATATAGAGAATAAGACCCAAAAGTGGTGTTTAAAATGACCTTATATGAGAATAACCAATGAATTGAATGAAATAAAAGATGAATTTTTCAAGATTATTATAATTTTTTTATTGTGCCCTAATTACTAAAATAATAATTTTGAATTTCTAAAAATTGGGTGAAAAATTATGCCGTTATTACATTCTCAGTGCAAATAATGTCATTATTTGAGTTAATTTAATGTTAGAAATCCACCATTTTTTTACATTTTTAGCCACATTTCTTTGAGGAATTTACATCGTAGAGGTGACAAAAATTGACACTACTAAATATATTTAATATTGTCACATTCGCATCAATTTGCACCACTTTTTATGCCACACTTATGTCGCTCGCGTTTTATTTCATAAATTAATATCAAGGGGAACAAAAGTGAATTGAAATTCATTTTGAAAAAAAAAAATAAATGTAATATAAATAATTATTTGAAATATAAAATAATTATACAACATTAATTAGGCGTGTGTGTGCATGCGCATGTGCGCACACACATGTGTGTGTTTAAATGTAAAAAAATTAACATATTTTAAATTATAAATACATATAATTAAACAATATTGAATATGATTTCTACAAAATTAAAAATATTTTAAATGGACAATGTAAAAGATAATACAATTCGAATGAAAATAAATTAGTTTTAAAATATAAATTAAAATGCTAAAATAATATATCAACATTGGAAGAAATTACATATTTTCTAAATGAACATAAGATTACTAAAATTTTGAATTCTAAACCATTTTCTTCAACATCCTTTGCATGTGGATTGTTAATATGTTCACCTCTAGTGTGATGTGAAGGAAAAGGAGTATCCATTTCCATTTCAATATTTCAAACTTTATATTCTGACCAATCAATCATGTAGGAGCATCATGGGCATAAATTTTTGTAAATCTTGGAATTTTAACTAAGGATCATTGAGTGAAGCGGTGTAATAATGCATAGAGTTTTAACAACATAGTAGTGGGTAGTGGTGATATGTACATGTTAGAATCAACAAGGGAAATGAATGAACATGGACACATGTCATTATAGGGAGTAAGCTACCACATAAGATAGTGTGTCAAATTACCTTCCAAATCATTTGAAAATATCTTAAGGAAAGATTATCCTTAACTACTAGGGTTAACAATGATACAAAAATGGAGTATCAAATAGGATTAACAAATCAATGCATTTAATGAACTACTTTTAAATTGAATTATAGTAGGAACAATTAATATAAAGGTATAATGAATGTATCATTTTTATGGAAATGATTTGGAAAAATGAAAAATATGAGAGAGATACTATAAGTAAATGACATAGGTATACACACATCAACCCTTTACAATATCTTGAATATTTAGATTCATTATTGTAACCACCCTAGTAGAGGGAGACAACAATGTATATGTCGTAAGGGATTGGGTTAAAGTTAAAATATATATTTATATGTAAAATTCCATCATGTATCTCTAAGTGCATTATGTACCTCTAAGAAATGGGCTTGGGTTCCTTAAAACTACATCCACCTACCATCACTGATATATTTACACCTCTCCTTAAATTTTATTTTTGGAGAAGATGAACTAGAGAAGATCCCTTAGCTAGAGTATTATTTCCACTTGTGTTTGTAATATTATCACTTCCCATTCATTTTTCTCTTATTACACCTTAGGTTTCTATTTGTGTTATATTTCCATCTCTTCAAATACTCGTCAATCATTTTTAAAATATGTTTTTTTATAGTTATGCCCATCTGCAAGTCAAAAACAATACATTATAAACATTCCTTTCCTCAAAATGTATTTTTGTAACAAACAAATCATAAACGAAATTTAGAGCATAAAGGGAAGATTTACATATATAGGATCTAAAAAACAGTCCTAAATTTCAATAATAAATATAATTGGTTAGGTTACCATATATTGTCCCCGGTCTCAAATATTATTGGGAAATAAGAGAATAAATCATCATTGTTCTTTAAGTATTAGAATTCGGTTTATGGATATTGGTCCTAAACTTATAACTACTTACCCCTTGCCTAATATACATACGATATCTTCGTAATTCCTTGAAATTAATATTATAGGATGCACTCATACTACATAATTGTATGGACATTAAATATGTATAAAAATATCATGATTAATAGAGATAATTTACTACTCAAATAAAGGAAAGGATTACCCATGAAAATAATAAAATGCAAATTAGAAAGAATTTTATATATGAATTGTCAAAAAATTAATAGTTAATCAATTTCAAGGTTGTAAATTGAAATTTATGAAATGTAGTAAGATAAAAGGAAATTTACCATGTCCATTGATAAGTAAAAATAGCACAACGAAAAACCATAAGGGAGGACTACACATAAATTTTACACACCTCAATAGTAAGATAAATAAATTAGTTTAATTAAATAAAATTAGTATTCATTATAATACCTTATGGAGAACAAAACATTGAATTCATCTTCTAGTGATATATTTATATATTTTTGAATGTTTAATCTTCTCTATTGAGAAAACTAGGTCTGTAATAGCAAATAATTCATACTTTTATGTCAACATAAAAGATGAGTAAATTATATACATACAAGTATAAATTAGTGAGATAGTATGAGGTAATCATATTTGGGCACAAAATTCAAAAATTGTCTCAAAAATTATACCTACAAGCAACATATATGTCATGTAAAAATGATTTTGTCGCTACTAAATTGTAATAAAATAGAATCCAAAAATTAGGAATAAATTTAAACAATATAGATGAGAAGTTACAAATTAATCTTAATATAATATACAATGAGGTGTGTGAAGAGTAGTGTGAGCAGGTGTTATGATGTTTTCATATATTATTTGGTGTCAATTCATTGGGAGGACTAAACAATATTTAAAAATATATTCCAACATTATATTCAAGTTCTATGAGCATAATCTTACATCTGACTTGAATATAATGTTGGAATATATTTTTAAATATATTCCAACATTATATTCAATTTGTATGTAAGATTGTGATTTTATAATAAACTATTGAAAATAACTTAACTTTTTCACTATTCTAGGATGTTTTAATCTTCACCATCACAACCACTTGATATATGTGTAGGACTTTTTCCTACTCTAGTTGTGCAAAAATGGATTTAGGGTTACAGAATTTGAAAAGAAATTAGTATTATTAAGAAATATAAATTTTAATATTAATTATCTTTAGTACTTTTAGTAAAGATAAATTTGCTTATTTCTCTTATGTATTTAGATGTTGAAGAGTAACCATTAAGGTGAAAGTGGACGATAAGAAGTTTAATTTAAAATTAAATTAAATTCCAATTATTTAGTTGGAATTAGGGATCCACCCCATCATTATAACTTCTTATAACCTAAAGTGAGACCTTTAGAAATATAAAAAAACCAAGTGAAAATTATAATTATCTAACAAATCAATTACGAGAGAAATAATTAAATTGTAAAGCCAAACCTTGTATCTGCGATACGTTATAAGAAGACACATGCAACTTTCATTAGAATTTAAATAACTTATAAATTGTATATTTTTGTGACATTAATGAGTAATTCCTTAATAAATACCTTTTCACGTGTAAATTTGTAGTGAAACCATCTTAACTAACAAGGTTTATGCACCAACCCTAGTTTAAATTAAATTAGATATAGAGAGATGCATATAATGTAAATTGTTTTAAATGGATTCATATTTATATTTCAAATAGATAAGGATAATATAAACAAGTACAATAAGCCATATGACAATTTAAGAGAAATTAGGGTTATAAGAGTAACTTAGCTTATTAAGTAGATCTTTAGGTTATATCATTAGTAAAACTAGAAAAATATAGATTGGAAATTATACGAGATCATCAACTATGTCTCTCGAATGTAATTGTGTAGGAACATAAATAACTTCCAGGAATGGGTATTACAAATTGACCAAATTGTACATTATCAGATATGTGAATGATGTATATCTTGGACTTTCTATGCCACTTTGTTCCACTCTTTTTGCACCTTGATAAACTATGTTTAACATATAACCCTAGGTTTTATGCCTATTTCCTAAAACACAAACCTAGATATCATGCAACAAAATCAAGCACACATTATATCTATAAATTAAACATGAAAATTGTTGCATCGGGATGACCTCATAAGTCACCCTATTTTTGAATCACTGAGAACTACACTACATTTCAGACCCAATGGAGTTCTCCTAGTTTTTGTGCACATGTGCACATAACTACCCCTTGACCTAGTTTGGTCGTTGTGATTCCACACATATAAAGGGATACACTACTTCATCCTAGTATAAACCTTGTGCGTAGATGAAAAAATAAGATTTATTCCCTCCTATGTTATGTATGTAATACACATAAATATATATTTTTTCCTCAACTTAATATGTGGTAGGTAGAAAGATGATTGCAATGTAATATCTTCATATAACGGAATTGCATATATATGAGTTATTTACTTCAAAATTTAGACCTTAATGGTGAGAAAGAATGATCAAAACATAAAATGTGAAAGATAAAATAGTAATAAAAATACAGTAAAAAAAAGTAATCAAAAAGTGAATAGGTCTGGGACCATAAAATAACCACACATTCACACAATCAAAGTCAAATCAAACAATAGAAAGTGAAACAAAATATATTGTGCCACCGAGACCTAGTTTCATTGTTCAAGACTCACATAAATAAAGTAAAATAAAATCATAATATAATAATGATAATATGATTTTGTGCATGTTTTAGTGTAAACATGATTCAATTTACTCACTAGCCCAAGACCTTACTCAAAACTACAAAGATTAAAAAATATTAAGAATTCTTTTAATGTAAACTCAAAGTCTTCTTAGATAGAATTTCCAAATATTTTCAAGGATACTATTGTTCCAAAACCTTCATATTTTTATTCCTAAATTTCTTGTAGTAATATGAGAATATAATGTATCTCATGTGAAATGTTTATATTGATATATTAATAGTTAATGGAAATTGAATACATTTTTAAGTATCATTATACATTTCTTTTGAACATGAGAAATCAAATACAATCAAACCATTGCCATTTCAAAACTTAATAAAACCCCTTGAGATATTTATTTCTCACTCCAAATGCTTGTGGTATGGTATATCAATTTTGGTAGTAGGTGTTTCTCACAATGAGTGTTGATTTATATAATGCATCTTGATGTATGTGATTTTTATTTGTATTAGATGTCAATTCCAGGTGGAAATTATCACAAAGTTTTTGGAATTTGACCACTAAATAGCCCCTTTGAATAGTATATTAGACCCTGAATGTGACTTTCATACAAATTAGAGTGGGGTAATTATAATATAAAAACTCCACTCACTTTATTTTTATTATTTATTAAATTAAGTAGATTTTTTATAATTTTTCTTAAAATCAATGGGTCCCATTAATATTTTAATAATATTGCTACTATTAGTTATTTTAATGTTTATCTGTTGTTTGGATAATTTCCTTTATGGTTGTATCTCTTTTTTGTTTGTCTTGTGTTGTTTTGGGTTTTTGGTTGGGCTTCAATGGTATTCCCTTGGCCTCTTTGTAAGGAACTGGTAACATTTTGTATGGGGTAGGGTCCACTCAACCCTTTTTTACCTCTAATAAAAAAAATATTTTGAGATACGTTTTTTCAACATCTCATCATTGGTTATATATGCATACCCGATTGACTTTATTACACAACCAATTAGTTACATACACGATTTCACTAATTTCATTCACTTATGAAATTCACCACATTTTTTATGATTCAAATTTGAAATTTTCTTGCATAAATATATAACTTTCCGTCCTAATTTTTATGATTTCAAAACACTTATTTATAAATTAATTAATAATATCCTTGGAATAAAGATTCCACTTGGGTGGGTTTGGCCCAATTAGACTCTTCATTAATGTAGCTAGATTGTGGTTTTAGAGTTTGTAAAGGAGAGGTGGGCTCTTTGTTGGAAAGTGAAGAGTATCTCATCACCATAATATTAAATTTAACATTGAAATGACTACATGCCAAGTAAAATAGATGTCAAATTTAATTTTTTTATTAATTTTTATAAGTATACTTTATAAAACTCACCCATATAGATATATAGAGATATAAATGTACATGGGAGCTCTATATATCATTGTATTATTTAAATAATTATTATAACCATATAATGTTTTTTCCTTAAGATTTAAATAATATCATATTATTTCTCAATGAAGAAAAAGATTGATAGTTTTGAGACCACCACATTTATCCCCATCTTTTACTACACACACGGGGTATTAAAACTCAAAGACTTGGAATTGTGTATGCGTTATATCATATGTGATCAATTATATAAAGTCACATATGTCAGTTTGAGAGAAATGAAAACCTAAAATATGATGGCAATGTAGTGATCAAAATGATCCTAGAAAATTTTCATAGTTCACATAATGAAATAAAAATTATTCTATTTCTCGATGGCCTTAATTACATCTTCTACATGAATCTACTCTCTATCGAGCCACATATCTCTCATGGAGATTTTATAGACTATAGTGTATCCTCATAATTTCCTAATCTAGAATGATTTTCACACTATAACTCAGCTCTAATATCGTATGATGACTTATCCAGTCTCAATTGGTTTCTTGTAACCCACATGCACACTCAACAGCTTCTGGTCACCTCCTCGGTAGCTCGGCATTTTTTTATCTTAGATAACTTGTGCTAACCCCAAAATGGTGAACTCAAGATTTTTTTATAGCCACACATTCCCAATTATATCTCATCATGTTAATTCTCCTTTATGTGGGTTGGTCCCTATTGGTGCAAATCAGCAGCACCCTTGGATGTTGATCAGATTTCTAGTTTGACACTTTGGACATCCAGTGTGATTGCACAACATTGAATCTTTTCCCCAAGTGTGGGACTTGTAAAAATGGGAAAAGAATCTCCAAATTGGAGGTTGGTTCCTCAATTCCTCTGATCAGGTGTATTACTTGCAAGTTACAGAGGTTTTGAATTCAAGATCCTACTCTAAATTCCAAGGGGACAGAGATAGAGAATGCAAAAAACTGAAACTAATGCTAATAAGGTGATGCACCAAAGGAGTGGTGAGCATTTTTTACTTTTGCAGATTGACACAAATCATAGAAATGCAACAAAACATCATGCACAAACTAATAAAATATAATGAAAGGTTAGAAATGAAGCAAACAACACAAACAGAGGATTGGAACTCATTCACAGAGCTTGCATTGTCATTTCCAATATCAAAACACATGCATTACAACATCTGAGAGGAAGAAAATAGGTTGCAGTCTTGGAAGAGGTCTGTTATTCCACAAAATCACTTTTCAAGGTGAAAAAGGGAGCACGAAATACATGAAAATGTTCAACCCTCTCAAAAATGAGCTAATCTAGCTTTTAAGTGTTAAAACTAAGCCTGTGAGAGAGAGAAACATGCGAAAACATGAGAGAGCTTCAACCACTAACCAAAAATGTAATAAAATAGCATGGGAATCCTTACAGGTCCATTCCCTGACATTTTTCACCATGATGGGAGAGAATGCGAGCCATTCTTCATTAAAAATGGTGGTTGAAATGTCATTTCTGTTCATTACCACATGCCCGAGGTTTTTTTAAATTTTATCTCTCCAAACTCCATCAAAATACAAATTGATCTCGTAATATTGTAGATAATTTCACCAGATTTCCATTGATATAAAGAATGTGAAAACTAAGCTTGGATCGAAAGTTATGGCCGTTTGAAAATTTAGGGAAAAATAGGGCCAAAATGGGTTGACGGGCAAAAATTTGAAATTTTCCCACTTTTTGCATTTGGGAAAATTTCCCAAAAATATCTGTGCCCCACCACTCCTGGTGCCATGTGGCATGTTTTGATTGGACATGGGCCTTCTGTGCTTCATTTTCCACCATTTTCGCCATTGGAAAATTTTCCAAAATCTCCGTCGGGCTGATGAGTTGAGGACACGTGGCATGATATGATTTGCTGCGGGAATCTCCTCTTAAATTTTTCATCACTGTTGGCCACTTCTCCTAAGCTAGACACATGGCATAACATGATTGGGTGTGGGATTCTCCCTTTTGTTTATCCCTGTGGGCCTTTCTTGCATTTTTTGCCGCCACTAGACACGTGGCAAGTTCCCATTGGCTCACGTTTAGGGGGCGGACTTTTCCTTTCAATATTTCCTTCGAATTTGCTTTGGTAAAATTCCCAACTTTCCTCCCTTCCTGCCGGTCTGGGACACGTGGTGAGCTCCCATTGGATGTGGGCCTTGGGGAAAACATTTTTCTTTTGATTTAACCTTTGGGAAAAAATCCCAATCTCTCCTGCGTTCCGAAGCTCCGACCCCCGGGGACACGTGGCCTGTCCTCATTAGCTATGGATCTTGGGGAAAAATTTAACATTGTGCCCTCACCAATCTCCTTTGCCAAATTTCCAATCTTTCCTCTGCCCTCCGCCGGTCCGATGCCTTAGGACACGTGGCATAACGTGATTGGGCGCGGGCCTTTCCTTGAGATTTTTCCATGGCGCCAATCACTTAGTCAAATTTTCTATTTTTACTCCACCCTCCACCACCCCCTTTTCCTCTAGAGACACGTGGCACAATATGATTCGATGCGGGCCTAGCATCAAAAATTTTCTTGGATCAACCCTTAGAAAAAATTTCCAATTTCTTCCCCTTGGACACGTGGCAGCATCTCATTCGTCGGCGGGCCTTCGGGGTGAAATATTCCTTTTGAAAACTTTCGAATCACTTAGTAAAAATTCCAAGTTTACCTCCACCCTCCGCCACTCCCGAGGACATGTGGCACGATATTACTGGCTGCGGGCCTTTCAGGGGAAAATTTCCCACAAAACTCCACCGAGCCATAACTTCAAAAATACATGGAGTTAGGAGGAAAACTTTACCTTTCTAGGAAAGCTGAGAAAATCTCTATCCAATGGTGCCATTTCTAGAAGGTCTTGAGTGCCTGAAAAGAAAAAAATTATGACTGAGGCACAAGAGAGGGAAGAATGAAGGGAGTTAGCCACAAAATGAGCAAGGGGCTCATTTTGGATAACATTCCCTTTTAGATTCTTCTAGATATTCTCGCTCATATTAAAATTTAAATCAAGATCCTTTAATAAACTAACCTGCGTCCATCTAGAAACTAGTTATTGTGTGACATTGATCTATTTTGGGGCTTAATTAACCATTAGTCCTAGTTATCCTCTTTTTTATAAACCTTATGACACATCATTTTATTATATGACGATAACCAACTCTACTATGCACTCCTTTTTCAAAATCATTTTCCACACCTCTTTTATTTTCACACTCTTATGCATATCCACACTTCAAATGATCCTTACATGAAATATATTTCGGATTATGGGCCTCATCCAAACTTCCATGCAATTTCTTCACAATATCGAGATATTTTGAAATCTCTTTTTATCCTTTTACACCTTCTATGCACTCCTTTCCATTGGGCATAACTCCTTCAAAATCCTTATAGGCCTCTAGTCTCCTAGGCTATCCTAAATTCCTACCATCCTACCAAAATTTCTATGTGTACAAACATGCATTATTATCTTGCACCTACTAAAAAAAACCTTATTTTCTTCAAGACTCCATGTTTTTCCAATCCTTACATGCACTATCATGCAGCCCTTCTACTACACATTACACTCTTCACAAATATCCATTGCACAAAGTCTTTCTCGTATTTCCACATAACCACCACTTGAATTTATTTTACCTCCTCTCTGTCATTCCACATACTCTCGAACCTGGCATGCACTCCCACTTAGCTAAAATTATGCAATATTTATTTGAACCTTAGATGTCCCTACATCAAACACTTGAGGTACTTACTTGACTTGTGTTCCACTTGAAGTAGAATGTGTGAGTTGTAGAACCACCCTTGAAACTATTGAGGTTGATGATCCTTTCTCCTTCATCCTCTTAGCCTTCTTCCGACCTTAATTCTTACTTTGATGTCTCTTCTTGTATTTCCTCACCTATATGTGACTTCAACATGTTATCATGCATACTTTGGTGAGCTTCAACCCGAAACAATTTGACCACATCCTCTAAATGGATATATTTATCGATCCTTTTTTCTACAAACCTATATTCTTCTCAAATCATTAAAAGCATCTACTCACTCATGACCATCCACATCCACCTATGGATTTTATTCTCGACCTTTTCCTTTAAGATTATGTTCTCGCCCATGTCATTCCATCTTCACTAAAATTCTAAGATACTTTTGTTTTCATGTTCCCACTTCATCTTTTGGATCTTATCTTCTCCACATGTGTTTTGCATGCACTTCTTCTTCTCTATCCTTTATAGTTTCATGCCATTATATTACTTGTGGGATTCCTCTATGCATTCCCTTGTCTTCCTTTTCTATCATCATTTCACCTTTCTACCGTGAGCTCTCCTCTCTACACTTTTATCTATTCCATCCCTTGCGCATATTATATTTTTATATCTATTGTGGTACCTTATTCTATACTTCTTTCATTTACACGTGCATCTATATGTGCACTTGTGGGATTGGACCACCTTTAGCTAATGCAAAGCTTATTCACCTCTAAAAACTCATAATGGTTAGTTTTATTCAAATTTCTAAGAATAATTCTTACAAGCAAAAATACTTACCTTCACAGGGTAGAAACACCTCCTTTTAAGACAATTTTGACCCAACACCCTTTTGAGCTTGGCTTCTTCTTGATTATTATTTTCATGCCTCATACAATGCTAATATAAACTTAAACTTGAGACAATGTAAAAAATCCTTAAATAATATTTTTTTGATAAAATTTTCCTTCTTAAGCTCCTTAAGAACATTCCACATGTTGTTTCATAGTTGGGGCTAACTACACCTACCCAAAACAATCCAAGAAATTTTCGAGCATTAATTACCTTCTTTGAGATGTATGTTAAATTTCATAACTCAACTTTCTTCCTAAATGTACTTTTCAAACTCACTTTCCTTTCTCTTGCCTAGGATCCTTGTAGCCCTGCCAATGTATTTTTTCAACCCTAACTTCTATTATAATGAATCAACTATAAAATAAATCATCATTCGGGATACCCTTTTAGCTATTTCTTCTACATGCAATTTTTCACCATGACCTTCTTTGAAAAAAATTCACTCAAATCATCTTCCTAGCTACTAATCAAGTCTCTAATGTGTGACTTCATGTTAGAGAGCATAATGTTAAATATTTTGAGTGTTTATTGAAATTTTTAATCCCTTAAACACCTTTAATATCCTTTTTAATTCACTTATATGTTATGCATGGAGTTTCTAAACTCAATCTTCACATTGACTCATCCAATTCTCAAACTATCTTCATGTCTCCCTTGTTGGGGTTGAACACACTTTGTTGTATAGATAGATAATCAAAATTAATCATACAAATAATAAATATGGAAGTAAAATAGAAGAACAATACACAAGATATAATGTGGTTCACCCAAGTGTGGGCTACATTTGTAAAGAAACAACCAATATATTATTCAAAGATTTACAGAGGAAATTTAATGAAAATAGAAATATTCTACACCTCTTGAATGTACAAGTACTTTCTTCCTCACAAGCTTCTCTTTTCTCTCTCCAAGAATTCCTTCTTACAATTCTTCTTATTTTATATTCTAATGCTAGTTTTCTAGCTTATATGAGCATATAAAAGCTTAGCGCACCTTAGCTATGTAATTAAAACCATTAGATAACCTTTTAATCAAACATTAAATCTAATTCCCGTGACTTAAGTAAAAGAAATCATGCACAGGAGTAACTGATTTTGGTTACCCTAATCGATACTAGTTCCTACTTGCTTGATCGATGTTAGTCCCAGGTGACCAACGATGATCACCCGATCTGAAAGAGGTTACTATGTATTCCAACAAGTTTGTAAAACATGTTATTTGTGAAGAAATTAAGCTCCAAAAATCAATAATCTCTCACTTGGAGATAAATTGTTACAATGTACCATACAGTTCCATTCTTGGATCCTTTACTTGGCTTGTTTCTCCCTCTTCAAGTCTTAAAAATGAAGACCAACTAAAGTGGAGTGGAGCTCTAACTTCTCCTTTGCCAAAAAATTCATTAGCATATTCGCAGGGTTCTTATTTGTATGATTTTTCTCCAGTTTCAGCTGTCCATCATCCAACACATGTCATATGAAGTGATATCTCAACTGAATGTGTTTTGTTCTTGAATGAAATGGTAAGTTCTTAGCTAGATGAATCACACATTGACTATCACTGTACAATCTTCAATCCTCTTGCTCCTTTCCCAAATCTTCCATGAATGTACTCATCCATATCATCTCTTTGCTAGCCTCTGTAGTAGACAAGGCCACAACCTTCTGCAATCTTGAAATTCAGATAACTTCTATCCCACCTACTATGATTACATATCCAGTGGTGCTTCTCATACCATCCAAATCTCCAGCCATATCTAAATCAACATAGCTGCATAAAGAGGTATCTGATCCTCCATAACATAATTGCATGCTAGATGTCCCTCTCAAATACCTAAGAATCAATTGGACTACTTTCCAGTACTCTTTACCTAGATTGGCCATAAATTTGCTCACAAATCTAACTACATGTGTAATGTTTGGTCGATACAAACCATAAAATACATGAGACTTCCAACCTGCTGAAGCATATGGAACTCATGTCATGTACTCGACCTCCTCATGTGATATAGGACACGATATTTCCTCAATTTGAAGTGTCCAACCATAGGTGTACTTATAGGTTTTGAATTCTGCATATTAAACCTTGCCAAAACCTTATTGATATAATGTTCTGAGACAAATACAATTTCTTGTTCTTTATATCTCGATAATTTGCATGCCAAGGATTTTCTTTGCAGCTCCAAAATCCTTCATTGCAAATATATGGGATAACCTATCTTTAAGCTCACCAATGTCCTATATACTAGATCTTTACAATAAGCACATCATCGACATACAATAACAAAATAATAAATCTTCCATTTTCAAGCTTCTTGAAATAAACACAATGATCATATTCACATCTCATATAACCATGCTCATGCATGAAACTATCAAACCTCATATACCATTTCCTTAGGGCTTGTTTGAGCCCATATAAGCTATTTTTCAACCTACACACAAGTTTCTCCTTACCCTTGACTTCATATCCAAGTGGTTGCTGCATATATATCTCTTCCTCCAAATCACCATGAAGGAAATCTATCTTAACATCAAGTTGCTCTAAATGCAAATCTTCTATTGTAACTAAACTCAATATAGTACATATGGAAGTCATTTTTACTACAGAAGAAATACTTCACCAAAATCAATACCTAATTTTTGTGCAAATCTTTTCACCACAAACCTTTCCTGTATATATTTTTGTCTACCCTCTTCTTCCTTGATCATGTAAACCAATTTGTTATGGAGTATTCTCTTACTGTTGGTAACTTGACCAAATCATGTTTGATTTTGTTTCAAGGATTCCATCTCCTCATCCATGCCATGCTCCCACTTCATGGGGATATCTTATCGCATTGCTTCTTCAAAACTCTTTGGTTCACCATTATCATTCAATAATAAATAAGATAAGGAAGGTTTAAATATTTATGGAGGTCAAAGGTTCAATCTAGGGTGGCATGTACATTAGTATCCACCTCGACCTTCATGTACATTAGTATTGTTTAAATACTTACCCAAGTTGTTACCTTCTCGCTAAGATCTGGGGTGTTAGAGGCTCAATTTGTATGTCATGTACATTAGTATCCACCTCTAACAGTGACCGACGCTGGTCACTTGTAGCCAACATTGGTCCCGATAAGCGATGTCGGTTTTGATCTTCGTAGCCAACGTCGTTCTGGTGGACTCGATAACGGTTCTATTCAATTGATACTAGTTCAGGATGACCAACACCGGTACCTGTAGATGTCTTTTCTAAATTTAAGAATGAGTTTTCTTCCACAAAATTTCCAACTAGTTCGTCTTTGGGCACCAAAACTTGATCCCTGTACATTCTCTTTTCATTCCATTCAATGTCACGAATCCTAAAAATATTAAAATCTTCTCAATCCCAAAAATGGAGTCCGAAATCACCAAATCCATAACCAATAAAAGTATATCTCTTGGATTTAACATCCAACTTGTTTCTATTCTCTTTATCAACATGCATAAAAGCTTATGAACAAAATAATCTAAGAAAAGAAAGATCTACCTATTTTCCAGTCCAAGCTTCTTACGGTACTCTACCATCCAAAGGCACTTGAAGGCCCGTGATTAATTAAATAAACTATCGTGTCTATTACTTCTACCCAAAATCTGTAAGGGAAATCTAGCATGTATCCTCATGCTTTTACACATTCCATGATAGTCTTGTTCATTCTTTCAACAACACCATTCTCCTTTGGTTTTTTGGGAACTTTTCATTCTCTACATATTCCATTCACTAAACAATAATAATTGAAAGCCTTCCTGTAGTACTCACCATCATTGTCGGATCTAAGGAAATTTTAATTTTAATTTTATACATTTTCCAAAAGGGATTTCCATCTTTTAAAAGTCTCAAAAACATCATATTTATGTTTAATACAATAAACACATACCTTTTTTATGGCATCATCAATGAAAGCCACATAATATTAGGATCCTCCATGAGAAGATACGGGTTGGTCTCCACACATATGAGTGCACAAGCTCCAATTTAAGCTCCTTCTTTTGCTGCTAAACTTTGAGAAATCTCACTCTATTTTTATTTCCTAATATACAATGCTCACAGAAATCAAGATCTACATATTTCAAATCTAATAGCTTACCCTTTTCTTTTAAGATTTGCATTCCTTTTTAAATCATATGGCCTAGCTGATTATGCCACATGTTTGCATCTGAATCTGAAATAGATAACACATAAAAGGAATTAGTAATACAGGTAGAAAAATACAATGTTCCTACCTTCTTGCCTCTTTATACAACAAAAGATCCCTTGGTAAATTTCCAAGAGTTGGTTGTGAATGTAACCATGAAACTAGATTCACCTAGTTGTCCCTGGAAAAAATAGATTTCTCTGAGCCTTGGAACATGTCTCACATATTTCAATATCCATGTATTTACATTCTACAATTTTAAACAAACTTCTCCTCTACCAATAATGTTGCATGGTTCATCATTTCCTAAATAAACATGCCCAAAATTACCCTGGACATAATTTCTCGAAATAACCCTTATTAGGGGTAGCATGGAAAGAAGCTCGTGAATCTAAAACCCATGATTCAATTTTATTATCCAAGGAGAGAATAAGGGATTCTTTGATTACCTCAAAAGATGAAACATTTGCCTCTTTACCTTTCTCTGGTAAATTCTCTTTATTTTCCTTGAACTAACAATCCTTATTTGCATGTTCTTTCTTTCCAAAATTCAAGTCGGTTATTCATTTACCTCTCGGATTTAGATCTTCCATTATTAGAATTTGATTTCCCATTACTCTTGCTCTTGGATGTATCCTTCTTCCTTGCCTAATTTCTACATTCAAAGCATTACCATATGATGATTCTCCTATACTTTTCTGTGTATTTATTCATTTAGGATTATAATAACCACATCATCAAACTTTAAAATATTAGTATCAAATGTTGTATTACTAATAACCATTACCAAGTTATCCCAAGTATCTGACAAAGAGCATAATAATAAAGGTACTTTCACTTCATCATCAAATGGAATATCAATCAATTTTAATTTATTTACAATAGAACATAAATCATTCAAATGAATTGATGCAGATTCACCTTCTTGCATCTTTGAATTAAATAATTTCTTCATCAAATAAAATTTATTTGAAGCACTAGGTTTTTCATATAAATTAGCTAAAGATTTCATCAACTCTACCATGGTTGCTGCTTTGGTAATATTCAAAGCCACAGATGCTGTCAAGCTCAATCTTATAGATCCTGATTCTTTTTGTCAAGAATTTTCCATTCTTCATCAATCATCTTTGTAGGTATTTCCTTCTCATCCAACAGTAAGTATAGATATTTCTGATATAGATAATCTTCCACTTGCATCTTCCATAATTGATAATTACGGCCATCAAATTTCTCAACTTTGTATTTACCATCTTCTTCCATTGTTATAGCTCCCACTCAATCAGAAATCCCTTTGTGAGTAAATATATCAATAACAAAAAAATCAAACAAAAAATGTTTGGCATGAATTGTTGGGGTTGAACACACTCTTGTTGTACATATCTATAATCAGAATTAATCATACAAAAATAAATACAGAGATAAACTAGAAGAACAATACACAAGATATAACATGCTTCACGTAGTGTGGGCTACGTCCACCAAGAAACAAATAATATATTATTCAAATATTTATAGAGGAAATACAATGAATATATTCAATCTTCCACACCTCCTAGATGTACAATACTTTCTTCCTCACAAGCTTTTATTTTCTCTCTCCAAGAATTCCTTCTTACAATTATTCTAATTCCATATTCTAACCCTAGATTTCTAGCTTATATAAGTATATAAAAATTAGGGAACCTCATCTATGTAATTAAAACCATCATATAACCTTTTAATCAAAGGTTAAATGTAATTCCTGTAACTTAAATAAAAGAAATCATGCATAGGTAACCGATGCCGCTTACACTAACCGATACCGGTTCCTACTTTCTTGACTGATGTTAGTCCACGGGTGACCAAAAATGGTCACTGATCGACTTTGGTTACTATGTATTCCAACAAGTTAGTAAAACATGCTATTTGTGAAGAAGCCAATCTCCAAAAATCAACATACTTATCAACTCTGTAATCTATAGACAACTGTGAGTAGTGTCATGAAAAAATGATTCTTGGAGATTGGTAAAACTCTAAATATTCATAAATATGCATAAGGGAGGGATTATGAATGTTACAACTTTTGTGCCTTGCAATAATTATTTGATCACTAATCTCCTTCTTTCATTTCAAACCCTAAGAGGGTTCCTAACAGGCCTAAGAAGCCTTATTTTATCTCCAATTAGTTTCCACATAACTTCAAGCCTTAAATTCACTCCCTAAGGATTTTCCAATGTACTCAATATTTTAATCTAAACAGTGAGGATAATAACTTCCTACAACTATTATGTCAGTCCAAGATTCCTATATTCTATCTTAAAGAACAGGGTATTCTTAGTTTCTAAGGTTTTCAAATCAACTTATGGTCTCTTTTATCTCTATGGAGATTTCTGAAGTTGATTTAAGGTCTAGATATCCTTCTAACCTAATTACAAAGCATACCTTCGAGTCTTTTAATTCTTTCTTTCTCCAACTTTTCTTATTATCAATTGTGTGATGGATATCCTATACAACAACACTTTTACTAACCTATTCAATGTATTGTAGAAAAATATTGATCTAAAACTCCCTATAACATTATTCTTAGGATGTAATAGGGTATAAAATAGTAATAGATTCTGTCTTTAATTAATTAAAATAATTTCTTGATCCAATCCCTTCCTTAAACCACAAACTATAAAGAAACCACATTCAAATTGATTGTTGCGGGACTACATCAATTTTTTTATCTTGAAACCATGTAAAAAATTAATGTATTAACAAGAAACAAATTATCCTAGCCTTAAGACTCTTACCAAAATAGGAAACTCCCATCTAACTTCCTGCACGAGATAAAGATTAATAAAATGCAAAAAAATCATGGAAAACTACCTCAAAACTATGTATACACAAGAATGAATCCAAAAACTTTCTTGGATCTCTCTCTTTCACTTCATGTCCATTTGAATGATGGCTTGAAATAGTTACATTGAGGATTGAATATTCTCCACAAGCCTTCTAACCGAGTCTTGTCCCCTTAAGACCCTTCAAATTACATGTTTAGCATTCATTATAACATCCAAGATCCAACTTAGACTTAAGAACTTAATACCTAAGACCTAGGTTCAAATTATGACTTGAATATGACCTCAATAGGACTTCCACTATCTTATTACATGTTTGGATGCTCCAAGAATTACATCAAAACACCTAACTATATGCCAAAATGCCTTCTAGATTCAAATTGGTAGTTTTGGAGGGAAACTATCAAATTCAAATTTGTGAACGTCTTGAACTAAAATAACACACCTAGATGACCCTAAATGACCTCTTAAATATATTAACATAGTGAGGAAGAAAAAAATGGGGTTGTTAACCATATTTACAAGTTAGGAGTGATGTTCCTGCATCATACTCCCAAGGTAAAATAAAAATGTTTCCCCATACTTTGTGCTAGCTCTTCTTCTTCTTATTTCTTTCTCTATTTCCAATTGAATATGACCTTATTATGTAGTAGCTCATAACTACATACCATCCATGATTTGTCTATATTGGATTTTCTTTATTTTCTACCCATTGGCTCTCCTTTGAAATTATCAAATTCTTAATCAAGGCAATCCTCTTAGACCTATGTGTTCCATTTTCCATCTACTAATTAAGAATGTATACTTCATTTAGGTTCACATGTGTTGCATATTCATCAATTATGTCTATGAAACTATACTTTTCATCTCCCTTTAGCCTTTCTTGAATCATTTCCCTCTCAATATTAGAAAATATTATCTTTTTTCAGCAAGGATCAGATTTCTTTGATTTTTCTTCCCTTATTTTAGCTGATAAACATGTATATACATCACCCAAGAAAAGATTACATTCATAAAATTAGTCCTCATTATTATTAGTAACCATCCTTTCCATGCCTTATTGTCTCTATCAACTACTTTTTCTTGGATTTTTCTAAAATTTGCAAGTCATTGTCTTCAAGACTTCTTTACACATCTTTAATAATTGATTTCCTTATTCTCAAGGTCTAATTGTTGCATGTCTTTGTCATACTCTAAATTTTGTACTTGTTCATTCAACTATAGTGCTCCTATGAGCTCTGCTTGGCTTCATCTCCTTGATATCGACATAATCTTATTTTATTTTACCTTATTTTCTCACTTTCCTTTGCAAATAGTCTTCATTTTTCCATGACCACTCTATCTTCTTCATGCTTCTCATTAATTTATCTACACCTTGATTATTTTCACTTGTACCTAAAAAATCAAAGCTTAAAGAGATTAAAAACAAGAGGCTTACATGCCTCATCCACCTTCCTCATGACCACTTTTACCTCTTCTTAACTTTTGGCTTCTTCACAAAAAAATTCATTCTACTTTCCGCTAAGTTTCTTTCTTCATAGCCTCTATCAACTTCATCACCTGATTCTCTTCCACTAGACCTTCATGTTTGTCTACAAGAACTTTAGCATGTGCTTCTCTTTGCTTTCTATCATCCCCCCTTTTTTACTTCACTATACCATCTTCATCTTTCTTAACCTCCTCTTGTCTTGAGGTCATATCAATCTCTCCACATACCTGATATCCATCATCATCAAAACCAATAGTCAAATCAGACTTATGAGGCTTAACTGTTCTAAATTTTGTATTTTTGCATGCTTCTCTAGTTTCCACCTAAAATTTCTTAGTTGCCATCATCATAACCAACCCTGTTTGTGGTTCTTATTCACCTTTAATGGAAAAAATAGTATGTCTTTCTCCATTTTCTACAATAGTGTAGGTATTATTCTTTCCATCATGTACTGCTTGTGTATCATACTTGGCCTACCCAAAAACACATGACAACATCCATAGGTACCACATCAAACAATACCTTATCTTTATATCTTCCAATATGAAATTATACCTAACATTGTTCCCTAACCAAGACATGATGTCCTTTTTGCATCCAAGATACTTGATATGGGTTAGGGTGCATTGTAATTTTCAAACCCAACTTCTCTACCATCTCAAAAAAAAAAAATCATTACTCCCACTATCAATAATCATATTACAACACTTGCCCATAGTTTTACACTTAGTTCTAAATAAACTTCTTCTTTGAGTCATATCAGGTACTACCTTACTTGGTTTTAATAGAAATCTTCTGAATAAAATATACTTACCTCTATTTTGAAGAACCTGATCAACATCTCTATCAACCTCTCTCATCCTTGTATCCATCTCATAACACTCATATGCTTTGTGTCCTACATATCTCTAACATCTCCCTACAAACCGCACTTTGTAACTTGTCTTGTCTCTTTTCAAGAGACTCATTTTTCTGCATTTTCTCTGATTTTCTTCCATACCTTCCAACTTGCTCAACACAACCTCCATCATATTTTCCATCTTCTCTTCCCAAGATGAATTTCTCTCTTCTCTTACCTGTACCATTTTGTCTTCTTCCTACAATCACTTCTCAAAACAATATTCACTTCTCCTCAAGAATATGTTTCATGCTCTAATACCAGATTATGTAGATGTTATTCACCTCTAAATAACTCAAAATGGTTAGTTTGATCCAAATATCCAAGAACAATTCTTACAAGTGAAAAGACTTACCTTTGAGCAGGCTAGAAACACCTCTTTTGAGTCAATTTTGACCTTCAACACTCTTTTGAGCTTGAATTCTTCTTAATTCTTATTTCTATACCTCATACAATACTAATCCAACATTAAACTTGAGACAATGAAAAATAAATCCTTAAATAAGCTTGTTTTAATCAAATTTTCCTTCTCAAGCTCCTTAAGAGCATTCCACATGTGGTTTCGTAGTTGGGGCTAACTACACCTACCCAAAATAAGCCAAGAACATTTCTAAGAACCCATTAAGTTCTTTGAGGTCTATTACAAATTTCACAACTCAAATCCCTTCCTAAATGTCCTTTTCAATATCACTCTCCTTTCTTTTGCATAGCCTCCTAGATCCCTGCCAATGTAGTTTTTCAACCCTAACTTTTGTTATAATGACTTAATGTCAAATAAATCATCATTCAAGATACCCTTTAGCTCTCTCTTGCATGCAAATTTTCACCATGACCTTCTTTGCAAAAATGTTCTCATATCACCTTCCTAGTTACCAATTAGGTCTCTAATATATGATTTTAGGTTAGAGATCACACTATTAAATATTTTGAGTAGGTATTGAGATTTTTAATCCCTCAAACACCTTGAATATCCTTCTACTTCACTTAGATGTTATGCATGGAGTTTCTAGACTCAATCTTCACATTGAATAATCTTACCCTTAAACTATCTTCTTGTCTCCCGGTCAACTCTATACTCTATAAACTACCTTGAGTCTTGTCATACAAAATTTATTCTTGTAGATTGGTAAAAATCTAAATCTTCATAATATGTATAACATGAGAGGGCTTATGAATGTTACTTACAAATTTTTTGCCTTGCAATAGCGATTTGATCACTAATCTTCTTCCTTCATTTCAAACCCTAAGAGGGTTTCTCATGAAAGGCCTAAGAAACCTTATTTTCTCTCCTATTTGTTTCCACACAAGTTCAATCCTTGAATTCACTCCTAATAACTATGCCGATGTACTCAATCTTTCAATCTCAATAGTGAGGATAATAACTTCATACATGTTGCTATGTCCCTCGAGGATTCTCGTATTCTACCTCAAAGAACATGGAATTCTTAGTTTCTAAGGTTTTCAAATTAACTTAAGGTATATTTTATATCTATGGAGATTTTTGAATTTAATTTAAGGTCTATATATCCTTCTAAACCACTCACACAACATAGCTTAACGTCTTTCAATTCCTTCTTGCCTCCAAATTTTATTATTATTAACTGTGTGATGGAAATCATATGCAACAGGGGTTTTACTAACCTCTTCACTATATTGTAGACAAGTCTTGATCTAATATTCCTTACAAGAGTCTTCTTACACTCTTGTGGGGTCTAAACTAGTAATATATTCTCTCTTCAATCGCTTATAACATTATCTTTATATTAGCTCAAGACTTGTACATTCATATTGATTGCTACATGACTACATCACCTGTCCTATCTTGAAACCACATAAAATGTAGTGTATTCTTTACAAGAAACAAATTATCATGGCCTTAATACTCTTAACAAAATATAAAACTCGATCTAACTACTGTACTAAGATAAAGATCAACAAAATGCACAAAAATAATGGAAACTGTCTCAAAACTATGTATAAACAAGAATGAATCACAAAATAATTATTATATATCTCTCTTTCACTTCATGACCATTTGAATGATGTCTTGAAATAGTTACATTGAGGATTAAATATGCTCCACAAACCTTCTAAAAAATATTGGCCCCTTAGCACTCTTCAAATTATATGTTTAGCATTGATTTTAACATCTAAGATCCAACTTAGACTTAAGAACTTAAGACCTAAGACCTAGGTTCAAATTATGACTTGAATATGACCTCAATAGAACTTCCACTATCTTAGTGCATGATTAGAATCTCCAAGAATTACATCAACACACCTAAATACATTCCAAAATGCCTTTTAGATTCAAATTATTAGTTTTGGAGAGAAAATTTCAAATTCAAATTTGTGAAGGTCTTGAACTAAACTAACACACCTAGATGACCCTAAATGACCTAATAAACCAATCAACACATTTAGAAAAACAAAAATGGGGTTGTTAACCATATTTACAAGTTAGAGTGATTCTCCTACATCATCATCTATCATCACCCTCATCTTCTCTATCTTTCCACTCTCTTCCTCAAGCCTTTCTACTTTATGCATATGATTTCTTTTTACCATCTCATGCATTTTCTCTACGTAATCTTCACCTTCCTGCCCATTATGAATTTTTAATATTCTCTCACAATTCTCCTCCTTTAGACCCTTGTTGGGAAATAATCCATTTACATGTACATTAATAGGCCTTTATTTATTCACTTGTAGACTCCTTTTCTTGTATTATTCATATATGCATGGCCATCTTCACTCCTCTAGTGCACTATATCCTTTATGTACTCGCTTACTCATTATTTATTTTGGTTATGCTCCTTCTTCACTATGAAATATTAATTTATGAATACGTTTCACATATCCTTTCCTCTTCTTGGAGAAAATTATCCTAGATACACTAAGTCTTCTTGGTGGCATCTTCTTTACCATCATGTGTGGTATATCTTGGATATCTTCCTATTACACTTCTTCCTTTGTGATTAGTCCATTTCATAACTTTTTTAGCCTCTTCCTTTCATTTCTCCTCTCCTAATATTTAATACAAGGAAACCTTACCTTCTCCTCAAAATTCTTCTCGACCATTATTATTCCCTCCAATGTTCACATATTCTTCCTCTTTTTCTCCTTGTTCATTATGCACTCTTTTAGGCTATTCTTCGAGAATGGTCCTCCTTGGTCTCCCTTGGGGATTCTTCTTCACTTCTGCATAGTTAATTATTTTGATCTTCTTTCCTTAAAAATTCTCTTCATTTATTTCCTTGAGATCTCTGAGATCTCTTCATTTTCTGGTGTTCTCTATTTCACATGAACTCTTGCATTATCCTTTATGAACATATCTACTTTTGTTTCCTTTAGGGAAACTCCTCTTCTCTCTAATTCCTTGAATGATACTCCCATTAATTTTTGCATATTTACCTATGAACTCCTTCACTCTTGTACTCGAGTTTATACTTTTGCACCATTGCATGAAAAATATTTTTTTCCACTAGGGTCTCCTTTCTTTTGACTCATTGCACACCCATCCTATGCCTTTGGGACATATCATTTGTTTCTCTCTTATTTATATAGTTGTGTAATGATCCATTTTACTAAAACATTGATACATTAGTGAAATCCACACACTAGAATCATATCATCCAACCACACTCCATATCATGAATCCCAAGCTATATTTTAACTGTATAGTGGGAATAGACCCAAACACTATACAATCCTGGGAGAACATTGTAATGAAATGTAGACACCCATTTTAAGACTTGAAATTGAGTGGTTTCTTTGATCCCAAATGTAATGATCCATTACACCAAAACCTTAAGGCATTAGTAAATCCACACACTAGGATTATAACATCCCTGCCACACTCTATAGCTTGAACCCCGTGATATATTTTTACTCATATAGTGGGACCATAGCTAGACCTCTATAAGCCTTGGTTGAATTCTTTAATTCTAGTATAACCACTCATGTCAGGAATCAAAACTAGGTGGTTTCTATTATAAAAAAATATTATGAAACATTAAACCAAAACCTTGAGGCATTAGTGAAATACACACACCAAGATCATATAGAGTTGAAATATCTCTTCGTAAATTCATTAGACTCCACCACTTCTCAAATTTCCATCTCAATGGCCTCTAACTATGTCGTTATGTCATCCATGTGTTGATGGAATTCAATGAACATATCCTTCTCATCTTCTTCTTTCTCCTTTTAAAAATATTTATGCATAATTCCATCAAGATGAAATGCACTCACTTTCATTTCCTTCTTATGTTTTAATTTTTGCACACCCCTAGGTGCCTTCATATTCTCCTTCACCCTTTACTAAACTCTTGAGCTCTCTCCATGTGTTTTCTCTTGTTAATACTTTGGAAGTAATCCCACACATGTTTTCTCCTTTATTTTTTACTCTAATGACACTTTCTTTAGTTGTGCTTCCACACACACACCCGTTCTCCTCCTTGGATCTCTGCTAGTTATCTCTTCATCCAATATTTTTTTCATTGCTAAATCCTTGAAAAGTATTTTCCCTCTTTCTAGGAACCTCAAGCCACAATACCTTTTCTACTATAGTCTTCTTTGATGCTCTCTAGTTTTCTCCTTACACTTTTAATCTCCTCCATCACTCTTTAAAATTTCCACGAATTCTACACCTAATATATCACTTCTTCTTGGTGGTATATTTATTTCTTGTGTAATACTCTTATATCCTCTAGCCACTAAAATATGGGATTTCACTTGCAATTTCTACCCACTTTCTCGAATAGAGAACATTTACTCTTTTCTAGCTTCCTCATGTTTGACACTCTACCAAATTTTTATTTTCTCTTGTAGGATTTTATACTTCTATGATACCACTTTGATGGTGATGCATCGATCAAGATGACACTAAGATGTTTTCATAGTTCACAAAACAAAAATAAACTTAAAGGTTTATTTTATTTCTCAATGGATTTAATTCCATCTACATGCATTTCCTCTCTATGGATCTATATGATATCTCATGGATATTTTATAGACTTTGATGTATCCTTCTAATGACCTAACCTAAACTAGTTATCACACTTAGAATTGGCTCTAATGGCCTACAATGACTTAGCCACTCTAAGCTATCTTCTTGTGCCCCATATGCATATTCAACAACATTTTCCACCTCCTCAATAGTTCATCTACTTGTTCCCTTAACTAACTTGTAACCTCGAAATGGAAAATTCAACCTCCTTTAATAGCTACATGTTCCATATTATTTTTACTCATTTGAATTTTCCTTTAAGTGAGATGGTCCCTTATAGATTCTTCCATATCTTACCTTTGGGATTCAAATTATAATCGATCTCCTTAAAGTTATGACCTACCTCCATCTAAAAATCACCTATGGTGCCACATTGATCTAGTTGTTGGGATTAATTGAAATTGATCCTTTTCATCCTCCTTTTCAAAACCATATGATACCTCTTTGTCTTATCTGCTTACCACAAATTCTAACACATACTCCTTTTTCATAATCCTTTACTACACATATTTTTTGTTCTACTACACTCTTATGCCTAGCTATAGTTTACCTCATCATTCCATACATTGTCTCTAGGATTATTGGCCTTCTCCAAATTTTTACACACCTTCTTGACAATCTAAGCTATTGTGAAATCCCTTATGTTATCCCCTCTCACCTTCTCGCACAATATTTTCCATTTCACATAACTCCTTTAAAATCCTTGCATGCCTTTAGTCTTCTAGGATGGACCAAAATACTACCACACTACCAAAAATCATAGTGTACCCATACACATGCATACTCTATAAAACCTTGCATGCTCCACTACTTCGTGATTCAAAAATAGTTGTATGCACTTTCATGTACCCCTTCTACTATGAATTTCTTGTGCATTATGCTCTTTATTAGCAACCATTATGAAAATTCCTTACACACTTCGACATAACCACCACTTAAATCTACTACATCTCCTCTCTCTCATTCCATGCACTCTCCAACCTTGTATGCACCCAAAATTAGCCAATAGTTTCCATTATTTCTTGGATGTTTTTATTCTCCCATATCAAAATGTAAATTCCAATTTTTATTTGTAACTATATTGAATTTAATTCCACGTCAGAAAAAGTAATTCTTATATTTTCATTGTTCTCGCCTTTATAACATGTTTTATAGTTTTAACTACTATACTAAATGTTCTCCTTATATTGGTAGAGGTTGCATACCATAATGTTGTAACATTTTCCTCATAATATCCATGTAGGATAACACATTAGGTGAAATGTTTGATGTGTTACGTCATTAACTATTGGAATTCATAGGAACAAAATATTTTTAATAATAAAACTTCATTTGAAAGTTGAAACATGTTTTTGATGAAATAGAGACGTTTTGCAATAATTCATATGCATTTAATGGGTATGTGATAAGGTTATCGAATGTTATTTTTGAATGGATCCCACAATAAAATCATATAAGCTAAATTAAAAATATTTTTAAAGATTTGAATTAATGGATTTCTTATTTGGAAACCTAATCTCTAATTTTCCCCAATTGAATAATCATAATAATTCTTTTAAAGATTTTAAAATATAGTAAAACATTTAAAAAATCCATCCTAAGGTAAACAATATAGGTCTTAGTGTTTGTACATTTCATCAAACACTTGGAAATCATCCTTATTTCTACAATTTGACTTATGAAATTCCATGGAAATGATCAAATAATAATTTTTAGGTATGTACATGAATTAAGAATGACTACACTCATTTAACAACCATAATTTCATATTTTCATCCTTTTAAAAGAAAATATACTTAGCTGATATGAAAAAATACTTCTCCATATTTTCTATAGGAGGGAAATTGATATAGAACATGTAACAAACCTATACTAATATTTATTGTTTCATCCCCATAGCCCTATCTTAGGATTGTTTTGTGGTTTTCCATTAAGGAATGACTCTAAATCTAAAAAATCTCTTTCTATATTTAGCTCCATTTCTCTACAAACCTTAGACATTAAAACTATTCTATTTAATAATTCTAAATGCCATCTAAAAATGTAAAAATAATGCATAATTCATAAGTAAAATTGAAATAAAGAAATAAATTACTAATTTGGTTAAAACCCAAATCAATTCCTTTCAATAATTAATTCTCCACCTCCTCCAATATTTTTCCTAAATTTATAAAAAAGGTTTCACGCATTCTTGATTTTCTAAGCCCTTCCCACAAGAATAACACCATGACCTTAAAATAATTTCTTATATGGATGAGTTCTCTGTGACACTTGTTTTATTTTACTCCTTCCATTCACCCCTTCACTCCTTCCATATACCTTTTGTTTTTGGTCTTTTATAAATACATAATAGGTTAAAGAAAGAAAAGGATGTAGATGGGTTCATCCCCTTTTATTTATAAAGTTAGGGTGATGGTGGCATAGAAGTGACGTAAAAGTGATGTTATATGTGTCTCATTTGCATCAGTTTTGTGCCACCATAATCATTTTATAATTGTATAGAAATTTCCATTGAAAATGGAAAAAAATGAAATGAGGATCGACGTGTGAATCGACACAAATCATGAAATTTTCCCACTATATGTAGTAGTGGGCCCAACAAAAAGAGAGTTTAATTAAATATAATAAAATAAGAAAAATTGTAGAGGAATTTGAAAATAGATTTTTATTTTGAAATATGTGATGAAAGGTGATTTGGAAATCGGGAAGCCCTAAAAGAGACCCAAATGGTAGTCTTGAGCATGAGACCCTAGGGAAACGGTAAAAAACTATATTTAGGGAAGGTGATAGATGAAAATCAAGTGTGAGTATAAATATATGGTGTAAAGATGGAACTCTAAGGAAAACTAGGGTGTGGAAGAAGGTTAAATATTTGATCGCACATTAGACTCAACAAATGTTTATACCTAATTAATTTCTATGAGGTGTTATAGATGCATAAAAACTAAGAAGGCTACAAGGATAACAACATGTAGATTATTATGATCTACTAAACTTGTAAGATCAATTATACATGACTAGAATAATTCATTCCAAGTTGTAATAAATTAAATATTAATAAATGATAATCAAATAGTCCAAAACACAATACAAGAGATAAAATTATTTATCTAGGAATATTTTGTAATGATCTAGGTGTGTAGGGAAGTGGGACATGGAGATATAGAGATATGGATTATGCATAAAATATTTTAAAGATGAAGAACATGAAAGTGAAGGAATATACAAAACTTTTATGGGATAAGTGTGAAATGTATGGTATATGATAAGAATTATATGATTTTAGACCAGTGGTAATCCTGTTAGAAGCACAATGATCGAGGAGGGTGAATATTTCATGAAAAATATTTAACTTCATTTACCATGTCACACATTCAACATTAAAATCAAAAATTCATCATACATAACCACATGTGATCTTATTAAGTGTGTTACAACCATCCACAAGTGCAACAAATAAGAGAGAACAAAATAACACTAGATATAAAGTGGTAAAACCTTAAGGGAAGAAAACCCATTGAAACCTCTACTAATATTACTCATAACAAAGTAATTTCATGAATATCACACATCACGCAAGATTTTTTTAGTGAGGCATCAACCCCTAGTTTAGTAGGAAACCAATCTTACTAGGAGGCTACAACCCCTAATATGAATAAGCACCAACTCAACCACATAAAATGGATGATAATTAAATATATGTTGCTCCCACAAATGACTGTGATCACAAGTTCAGATCCTCTCTCTCAAAATCTTCTCGAACTACACTCTCTCCTTATTTTCTCAAATCTAGTCCTTCATTTATTGTTTAGGTTACATAAGCTTATAATTCTTATTCTCCACTCTTCTCATCCCTTTATACCTCTCCTCAACTATTTCCTTGACCCCTTTAACCTCTTCTTTCTTCTCTAGCTTTCTCACATCCCCATATTCACAAATCTTACAAATGAGTCATTACAACTCACACATATACATGACACTAGCTCATAATACCAATAGGTAATCCATAACCATATAGGTCAGTCATAAAAACTTGAAAACACACCTATAACATCATGTAAAATAATCCAAGATACCTAATTAGGTTGAAAGGGTCACATCATCAAGAATAAACACATACATCTCTTTTAGGTTAAAAAAAGGTCTTCTAGCTCCAACAAATCAACAAGGACCTTCAAGGGCACACTCCATCTTTTTCAAGGATCCAAAAGCTTCACAAAACTCAAGGAAAACCTCTCGGCATCACTAATAAGAACAAGAATCTGTCAATTAGATATCAACATTATGAATCACACCAAGAATCAAGCTATTCTCACAATGTCTTCAAGCACCTAGAAATCAGTCCTAGAA
The DNA here is from genome assembly GCA_018340775.1 of Taxus wallichiana var. yunnanensis. Lineage (NCBI taxonomy): Eukaryota > Viridiplantae > Streptophyta > Pinopsida > Cupressales > Taxaceae > Taxus > Taxus wallichiana. Next base: position 2,086,118 of record JADAXU010000134.1, read on the forward strand.
AACAAGTAACTTCACCTATCAAAACTCTTCATCATGGCTCATGCAATATAAAATTAGAAAGGTATCCGAGTGCACTTTAAAAAATCACACCATCTAAAATTTTAAAAATAATGCATATTTAATAATTCTAAATGTCTTCTAAAAATGTAAAAATAATGCATATTACATAAGTAAAATTGAATGAAAGAAATAATTTACTAATTTGGTTAAACCCCGGATGAATTCCTTTCAACAATTCATTCTCTTCCTCCTCAAATATCTTTCCTCAATTTATAGAAAGGTTTGCATTCCTAATTTCCCATCCCTTCCCATAGTAACACCATGACCTTCAAATAATTATTTGTATGAACAAGTTCCCTTTTATGACACTTGTTCTATTCTTATTCTTCTACTCACCCCCTCTCTCCTTCCATCTACCTTTTTTTGTTTTTTTTATGAATTCATAATAGGTTCAAATAAGAAATGGATGTATATGGGTCCATCCTCTTTTATAATTAAAGGTTGGGGTGATGATGGCATAGAAGTGACGTAAACATGATGTTATATGTGTCACATTTGCATTAATATTGTGCCACCATAATCACGTTATAATTGCATATAAATTTCCATTGAAAATGGAAAAAATGAAACGAGGATTGTGTTATCCCGTAAAATTGACAAGGGCAATTTTACCGATAACCATACCGAAAATTTTGTTCCGATCCCTCGTTAGGGATCCCTTGTGTTCGAAACATTGTAAAATCCCTTCCCGGGAAATCTAGTTTTCGAACTTAGTCTTTTTAGTCTTTTTGGCTGGGCGCATGAAATTTTTTGCAACACTAACTTTTGATGCACCCCCTTAAAAGCCTTTGGCGCATGGTTTTCAATGTCAACACAACTTTTCATGTGCCAAAGAATGTTGAACCCTCCCTGCGTGCGCCAAGGCACATGCGCTTGTGTTGGTACACCTTTTGTTGCGCCACCCTTTGGTGCGCCAAAGGGTGCACATAACTTCATGTCGACAATGCTTTTGGTGCGCCAAAGGCACGCTTTGTCTCCTGTTGTCAAATACTTTCGTGCGCGAAAAAGGCCGCACGCTTTCCCTGTCGGCGTAGTTTTCATGCGCTTTTCAAAAGTGGGTGGCGCATTAATGACCAGCTAACCTATATATATGGTTTGCGTGCCCAAATGTCATTTTCATTATTCGCTGAGCACGTGATTTTTCTGAGCCTGTCAGCCTCTGCCTCGTCATTTTCATCACCTTGTGGACCCGTTCGAGCTTTTGCTATTTATCCAGATCAGCAACTGAGTTCGAAAGAACATATGTCTACATCCAGCAAGAGACCCACCAAACCAAGAGGAAAGGCTAAGCTTACAGAGGAAGAGATGAAGTACAAATATCAAAGGGTCAGGATGCCCGAATCACAGGCTGAATGCAGTATGGATGTCAGAGACTCAGAATTGGGTCACATTGACATGGAAGAATTCTGGGTTAGAACTCAGAAGGTTACAAGAAGTCCGTGGATGGACAAATTAATAGGCAGTGCCCTACACTTCACCGGAGGAATCCCCGTCAGTGCCGTCAACAATGAATTCATGATGGTGATTGCACAATCTTACAACAAGGACACAAGATGTGTCGAAAATAGCAAGGGCGAGGTAGTCATAAACCTCACTGCCCGTCATTTTGAGATAATGCTTGGCATCCCTCACCACCGGCACTTTGTGGCCACAGCCAAGAAGAGTGCATCAAGGCCTGGGAAGACGATGAAGACCAATGCATGCAACTGATGAATGAGGTATACCTGAAAAACAAGAAGGTGGTAACCCGGTGGCCCCAGATTATCCACTGTAGTGATTTCTCAGAAGAGCTCAGTGATACTATTACTTTCCTGAGCAGAGTCTTCGGGCTTTCTGACGCCCACTACTTCCATAAATGGATGCTGAGGTACTTGGAGACAATGAATAAAAATGTGCCTGAGCAACGCTTTTGCTGGGGGGAGATTATAAGCAGCACCATTTCCGAAAGCAAGCATTTACAACAGTTCAACACAACGGGAGTATTCCATATGAACTCCTACGTGGTCTACGCTGCAGCATCGGAGAGAGATTATCCAGGGCTAAACCGAAGTGGAATTTGGCCTCAGGTCAAGATATATGAATATTATCTAGAACTGAGGCTGGAGAATAGCATCCCTCAATTCACCAAAATTAATGATGCTTTCTTCTATCACATCATTTGCCTGTTGAGGCCAAATCTGACTCATGGTCGTACGACCAAAAACATTGTGTCAACCGTGGAGAAGTGGGGGGCCCTGTTCACCCAGTTTCCCACATTTACCTATCTGAGGGCGGTCAACTTCTTGGGTGAGCCAACCAGGCTACCGAGGTATGCTGGACCTAAGCTGATTCTGCTGGAGCTGTCAAGGCAGCTAATCACATATCACGAAAAGTGCCTGAAAAGAAAGAAGGGTGGAACTCCTTTCCCCCTCACAGTAGGCCGATACACATGCTCTTCTCACCACAAGGCGAAGGAAATGTTTGCAGAGCTGGAGTTACTCAATTTGAAGCATGACTTTCCAGCCAGGCCCACCTTCGACCCAAGGGGCTGCCTGCCAAGGGCTAAGCTTGATCCGATCCATGTCCCTCAAATTGAGGATATTTACATTGACGTCATCCATGAGGTGGAACTCATAAGAAAGGATCATTCTCGCTTAGCATTGGGTGTAAATTATCCAATACGGAGTGGCCATTGTCCCCAAAGGCTTCCAAACGACGGAAGATGAAGTAGACAAGGTGTATAATGACATGGAAGGGGATGATTGGCCCTTCTCGGCCTTTGACAGAAGAAAGGATCCTCAAACAATTGAGGAGAGGGTCAAGGAGACTATGCGCGTAACGCAGCACCGGTGCCGCATGAATGGACTCGATCTACCTTGGGGTAGATTTCACAACCTCCCCATTGGGCAATGCACCTCCAAGGTCCAAGAAGCAGCTAAAAGGAAAAGGTGTAGAAGGTGAATCTAGCACCATTCAAGAAGAAGCCCCTGAAAGTCCTCTTTCCACGGCGCGCTGTAATGTAATAACTCTGGATTCACGGAGAGAAAGAAGCAGCGCAGGATAGTCCCATACGCCCATCCACTCAGGATGTCGGCATTGCTACAACCACAGAAGTCCCTTCTATCCCTTCTTCTTCTCTTCCTTCCCCTCCTCAAGTGACTCACGCGACCACCCCTTTGGTCGCGTCCTCTGTCCCTTCTTCTACTCTTTCCCCCACCTCTTCGTCTATCTTCTCCTCCCTCGCTGATTTATCTTCTTCCATTTCTTCCCTCATTTCCGGGCTCCCTTCCCTTCCTATGTCTTCTGCAGCTACGGTTTCCCTTCCTCTCGTGGACACTTCTTCGGCTATGCTTTCAATGCCGCCGCCGCGTGTCTCCACGTTTTTCCCCTCTTCTACTGTTGCCCCCTCCTCCTCTGTCTCTGGTCCTTCTATGGGACCAGCCTGGATCTCTCAGCAGCTGGGCCAGCAAAAGAGGAAAGTTCCCATCACTCCGATGGACTTTTCAGTAATTCCAGCCAAAGGGGCAAAGAAGCAAAAGCCTGTAACACGCTTCTCTCAAAGTGCTGCAGGTGAGAGAGTTATGGAAATAGCATACCCTGATCCCCTCAAGGAGAAAAAAGATCTGTCTCCGACAGATTTTACTGTGACTCAAGTCACAATGGGGACGTCTTCTGAAAGTCTCCAGGGGGAAGCTCTTTCCGCAGTCGATGCCCTCTGCAAAAAGCTTCAAGAAATAAAAGAAGAGAAAAGGCTACTGAAGGAGCAGAACAAATATCTGCTTCAAGCCTTACAGAAGATGGGTAGTGCACCTCCCACGACTGCCGCCGAGACTTCTGAGCTTCTCAGCCAGGAGAAAATCAATGAATATTCAAAGATCGGCGAGCAGGGTATGGCCGTTTCTGCTTGGAGGAGCCAGATCCTCAAGGACAGTGAAAGAGTGATCGCCGAGTATGTCAATTCATATCTAAACATCAGAAAGGTGAACAAGGAACTCCAAGCATTAGCGGGTCCCATATCAGAAGAGCTAGAACATGCTAGACTCCAACATGAGACCTTTCAACAAATGTTTGACTGTTCAGTCGAAGATCTGGTCAAGTTCGGAGTTTTCGGCCATCCAAGGGCCCTCAACAAAACCATGTCCACTCTGGACTATCGGATAGATCAGCTGGAATTTGTTCTGGAAAAGATAGACAAGGTGAAGGAAGAGGCCCTGGATGTGATGCATCAAATGGAGTGAATTGTTCTTAACATGTCTCCAGGGCTGCTCACTCCTTCCTTTACCATGAGATCAGCTGATGAAACTATCCGGATCTTCAAGGAGATCGCTTCTCAAGGAGGGCCAGAGGTCACATTTGACACTGAATCTATCAACAACTCACTGGCTGTAGGGACTTCATCGGGTTCCTCATCGAGGCGGAGAAAGATTATTCTAAACTCCCAGAAAAGCTCATAGCGAGCGGGAGACTTGCGAAGCAATCAGCGAATGGCACAAGGATCCATCACAGGATCAATTTGGGCTCATGATTAACAAGTTTTTGGAATACCGTGCTCAGTTCCACATATCATCTCCTGAGCAGCATCAGAAGCAGGCAACCCCCTTTTGGCCGCAGGATGACGATGATGAGTAGCTGCTTCTTCTTCTTCTTCTTCCTCTTCTTCTTCTTCTCTCTATTCTCCGACTTTCTTGTTGAAATGTCTAAAGTGTGTTGGCACAAATGATGACATCATCCATGTTGCATCATGGGATGATGTCATCCATCAAGTTGTCAAAAGTCAACATGACTTTTAGATATTTTGTAAATATCTTTGTAAATAGGTGGTTGGCTCCTTTTTGCCTTCTTTTCTTCTCCTCTCTTCTATAAATACCGGATCACTTGTTGTATTTGGTGTGAACATTTTTAGATGAAAATAGGAGTGAGGAGAGAAAGACTTTGAGCTTTCTTGTAACAAGAAAACAAGAATACAAATATTAAGACTTTGTGCTCAATAGTCGTGTTATGCATTAGATCTTCCTTATGTTAGATCCGTTGGATTCATATCTACTTTTTTGTCATTTTCTCATCGTATTGCTTTGTTTATTTATGCATGTAGGTTTGGCTCTGTTTACTACCAACCCAAAAACATAAATCTTCTGACCTTTCTGCTTTGGAATTCATTTCTTTTCTTCCTTCGGATCTGTTCTTTCTCTTTTCCCTCTTTCATTCCTTTCTTTTTGCAGCCTAAAACACTCTACTGGGATGAGATCCCAAACCCCCGAAGGCAGAATCTGTGAGACTTGCATAGATTCCTGCTGGTAGAATAGCAATAAACCAGTTTCGCTTTGCTGACTCAAAGAGGGGCTAAGCCCTGCACACTGTTGGCTCGTCTATCCATAGATCTGTCTGGGTGACAGATTTTCGGACCAACAATTTTTGGCGACTCCGCTGGGGATCGAATAGATCTGTCAGATCTACGATGGTAGTAAGATAAAAAAATTAGAAAAATCAGCAGATTGCTGCCTGTTTGCAAATCTGAACTTTTTGTTAAAAATCCAAAAATTTGCAAAAGTGTTCAAATTGAAAAATTTTCTTCTGAGAGTCATAGATCTGGACCAGTTAAAGATCTTTAGTTCGCTGAGTTTTTGAAAAAATCAGTATTTTGCCATAGATCTGAGTTTTTGACTGTTTGCAAAAAGTTTGAAACCCTCTGAAAAAAGTTAAAATCAGATCAGAAAATCAGCTTACTAATCTTCCCTGCCATCTTATCCTCATTGTTATTTGTCATTTAACCGCAATCGGTTTCTGAAGAGGATAGTTTTAAATATTTAGAAAAGTATTTGCTGCTGGTTTTTGTCAGAAAAACCAGAAAATCAGCAAGTACAACCAAAAAGAAAGTTTGAATCTGCGCCATAACATTGCAGATCTGGAAGGAACACTGGCGAGTGAACCTTTTACGTGCAGCAGGAGAGCCCGTGGAGAAGCTGATCCTACTTTTGATCTGCTTCAGAGGCACAATTTCAGCGTGACACCGGCATGTTTTTCAGCGCTAAGCTCGGCTAGCCGGTCGTCAGGAGTGTCTCACCTTCACGAAGAAAAAGTCTTTTGCAGGGGGCATCCACATCCCTTTGTAGTGCCTTGTTACTCAGCGGAACCACACTTCCAGCTCGTGTTCTCTTTCCGGCTTTTCAGATGGTGGTTCCATGGGGAAACGCGATGGGTCCTTTGGCTTTACCACATCCAGTTCACGCGCTCCCTCACGGAAATCGAAAGAATTTTCCTAAATTCGACGGGAGTGGAAATCAAAGCATGGATTCCCACATATCTGCATTCATCATGTCATGCAGTATTTTGGATGTGACCCACGAAGATGTGTCGGTTCACCTTTTTCTGGAAACCCTACAAGGACCTGCAGCTGAATGGTTTCAGCATTTGCCGGCCGGGTCTATTACCAGTTGGGCCACCTTACGGGATGCTTTCGAAGATAGATACAAGCCTTCAGAGGATGCATTTGCATTATTATCACGGATCACTCACCTGAAGAAGGAGGTGAATGAGACCATGCGTGATTTTGTCACCCGGTTCAATGCACTAATCAACCGTGTCCCTGTTGCCATGCTTCCAACGCCGGAAAATCAAAAGTGTTTCTTCGTAAACGCTATGAGCTCGAAAGTTAGTTTCTTGCTCCTTCAGGAATGAGTTGCCACCTTGGTTCTCACCAAGCCGCTGCCATTCGCATAGAGGATAATCTGATAATATCCGGTGAATTAAAAAAGGAATCAGCCAAGCCTAAATCTTTGGGCCCTTCGCCCACCACTTCGTCTGATCCAGCATTCCAAAAGATGGCAAATGATTTGCTCGCATTGAAGAAGCAGTTGGCCCAGGCCTCTCCCAGTTCCTCATACCGGGATATCCCACGGAGGAATTTCGTTCCTAACAATGTTTCGCAAAGACCGCGCTTACCTACAGCTGCTCCGCGGTTGGCGCTTGAGGCCCCTCCGGTCAATGCTCTGGCCGAGATTGAAGAAGAAGAGCAGTATTATGAAGAACCTTCGTCTCAAGGTGAAGATGATCAAGATGTCGGTGAACCGACTGGCGACTCTACTATCGGGTATATGGAATTTGATGAGGAAGAATCTGATGAAGAAGAAGGTACTCAGGGTTATGCAAGCGGATAGTCATACGTTGTTTTTACTCGCTCGCAAGGAAAAGAAGCGGAAGTTGCTGCCCATGTCCAGCAGGAGAAGGCCGTGTCAAACACGCCTCCGATCATTGCTAAAAGAGGTAATCCTCTTCCTACTCAACTCCCTAGAAAATCTTTTACAAAGAAATCTTTTCCCCCTATCTCTCCTCCAAATCAATCCTCTCACATTCCTACTAAGACCACCAATCCTATTCCATCATCGCGAGGTGAGGGACTCATTCCTTTACCAATGCAACCCTTGGCCGCGTTTGATATTATAGATCATGCAAAAAAGACCAAGATCCAAATGTCTGAAGCTGAGTATCTTCAGTCAAACCCCGAACAGCTTGTAAGATTGACTAAGTATATCCAAAGTCAAGCTGTTATATCTAATCAGGTTTCCCCAAAAGGAATCCTATCCACTCCCCCTGAATCCCATATAAATGTTGCTTCAACATCTGCGTCAGGCAAGATAGAACCTTTCTATCTCTCTCTGCTGATCAATGGTCACAAGCTGAGTAATTGCATAATTGATTCCGGGGCTTCTGACAACGTCATGCCGGCTAAAGTCGCCCATGCTTTGGGTCTCACCCTTACCAAGCCTTTTGGTAGGTGTTATTCCTTGGAAACCAAACAAGTGCCGTTGGTTGGCCAAATCAAGGACGCGCAATTTGCATTCGCGGCCTTCCCGGATAAAAGAGTAAAAATGACAGTCCTCGTTGCTGACATTCCGGCGGCATACGGAATATTGCTGGGAAGAAGTTTTTGCAGCGAAGTTGGTGGAGAAATTCATATGGACTGGTCCAAAGCTAGAATTCCAGTCAAAGGTGTAATGCAAACTTTAGAGCCAGAATCACAAAAGAAATACTTGGTTACCAGCTCGGAAGACCCCAAAGCTCAAATCCTTTTTGAATCATCAGGGATGGGGAATTACTTCTTATCTACTGAGACGGATAAAACGGGTGTCCTCGTTCAAGAAGGAGATCTTAATAAAATCTGGACATTGCAATTCGATGGGAGCCGTGTAACTAGTGGATGCGCGGCGTCGGGGCCGCTTGATATCTCCCGAGGAAGAAGTCATTCCTCTCTCTTTCAAATTGCAGTTTTTCAACACTAACAATACTGCTGAGTATGAGTCTCTCTTACTCGGTATGCAAGCCGCAAAGGAAAGAGGAATAAAAAATCTAAAAGTGCAAGGTGATGCTGAGCTAGTTGTAAATCAGGTCAAAAGGATTTACCGAGTGAAGAATGAAAGGCTCAGACATTACCGTAATGCAGTATGGGACAACATCGAAGAATTCGATGCTTTTTCAATAGGGGCAATTCCAAGAGCTCAAAATGACATGGCCGATTCATTGGCCATTTCAGCATCTCTCATGCTCCCGCACCCAGGTTTGAAAACAAACAAATACACCATTGAGGTGGTTTTCCGCCCGAGTGTGCCAGACAACTCTCAGCATTGGCAAGTATTCAACGATGATAATCAACTCATTGCCTTTCTAGAAAAATCAGAAAATTTTGACGAGTTGTATTTCGAAGGATCCACCTCTACATGCCGTGAATCAATCAACGGTCAAAACCACGAAACAAAGGAGAACGATGGCATATGTCAGCTCAAGGGAAATAAAATTCCAAAGGGCCTGGTTTCTCTGGAACGCCTGTTCGACAGGCATGACCGTTTTGTAAAAAAGAAGAAGCGGGACGACCCTAGCTCGTCCCCAGAAACCGAACCGGTCAATATAGGTTCGATAGAACACCCGCAATTCGTGAACATTGGCAAATGTTGCACGCCTGAAGAGAAGTGAAAATTTGTCAAGTTGCTAAAAAAATATATGGATGTATTGGCATGGTCCTATGCCGATTTAAAGTCCTTCAAGCCAAAGGACGTTCAGCACGATATTCCGTTGAAAGACGATGTCAAAGCCTTCCGCCAGAAGCAGAGGCACTATAATCCCAAGATTTCGGGTACCATCCAGGCCAAAATTCAGAAGATGCTGGACGCAAGAATCATCTTCCCTATCCATCACAGCACTTGGGTAGCAAATATTGTGCCAAACGCACAAGAAAAACGGTGAGATACGCATATGCGTAGACTTTCAAAATTTGAATCAAGCTTCGCTAAAGGACAACTACCCTCTTCTGATAATGGATCAAGTTCTGCAAGCATGAATCGGATCGAAATGTTGTCCATGCTTGATGGTTTTTGCTACAATCAGATTGAAGTCTTGCTCAAGATCAATTCAAAAAGCATTCACTACTCCTCGGGGTACATTCGCCTACGCAGATGCCTTTCGGCCTAACTAATGTCGGTGCCACTTTTCAAATGGGCCATGGACTTTGCATTCGTGAGGTATGATGGGAAAAGTTATTGTGGTTTTATCTAGATGACTTGACTATGTTCTCTAAGCAGCGAAATGATCATTGTGATCATTTGGAGCAAGTGTTGGCCAGTGCCGAGAACATGGGATTTCCCTAAACCCAAAAAAGTCTGTTTTGGAGTCACGGAAGGGAAGTTGCTAGGCCATGTGGTTAGAAAAGAAGGAACAAAGATAGATACTGAAAGAGTTAAGGCTATTCAAAGCCTTACTCTGCCTACAAGCAAGACTGGTGTTCATTCTTTCTTTGGAAAGGTGAACTTTCTCAGGCGTTTTGTTCCTGACTTTGCCGAGAAGACCCGTCACATATTGAACATGATGAAGGGGTCACCAACTTTCAGATGGAGTGAAGAGGGGAAAAGGTCATTTGAAGAAATAAAAGCTTCGTTGCTCATGCACCAGGCCTTGGTATGTCCCGATTTCTCCAAGGACTTCATCATGTATAGTTATGCATCTGAGCATACTGTGTCTGCCATCTTAATGCAAAAGAATTCAGAAGACATTGAATCCCCGATTGCATTCATGAGTTCTCCCCTCAAGCTTCACGAACTGAAGATGACTCAGCTGGAAAAGCATGCCTTTGCCGTTGTCAAAGCAGTGAAGAATTTCAGGTATTACATTCTAAACTCGCATACGGTGGTGCTGGTCCCTGACACGGCGGTGAAATCAATTCTAACTCAGCAGGAGTTAGGAAGCTTGCGAGGAAATTGGATCGCAAAGGTCCAGGAGTATGACCTGGATATTAAACCAACCAAGCTGGTAAGGGGCAAGGGCCTGTGTCAGCTAATGGCTGAAAACAAAGATTCAGAAAACCCTGGTGAAAGGGGTGACTATACCGATGAAACACGGGACCAGCAAGAAGAGCCTGATTCTCTGCCTCTGGTTCTATTTGTTGCAACTAGTGATGAGTGGTACTCCAACATCGCTTTCTTCCTTACCTACGGCGAATGCCCGATGCACCTAACTGCAAAGGAGAAGCACACTATAAAGCTCAGAGTGGTTAAATATGTCATCTGGGATGATGACTTATATAAACGTGGGATAGATGGCATCTTTTTACGATGTGTTGACAAACCCCAGCAAGTGAAGCTACTGGAAAGTTTTCACAATTCAGCCTGTGGAGGGCATTTCTCTTCCTCCGTAACTACACACAAGATCATTCGAGCCAGGTACTATTGGCCGACGCTCTTTCAAGATACAACCACCTGGGTGGCAAAGTGTGAACCCTGTCAGCAATTCGTCGGCAAGCCCAAGCTGGCTGCCCTTCCCCTAAGGCCGGTCATTATCAATGAACCATTCAGGCAATGGGGAATTGATTTTATTGGCGCACTCAATCCTCAATCGAGTGCTAGACATAGCTATGTCCTTACAGCAATGGATTACTTCACCAAGTGGGTGGAAGCCATACCTGTCAAGCATGCCACTTCTGAGGTGGTTTGTAATTTCATTAAAGAAAATATCATTGTCAGGTTCGGCGTCCCAAACAAAATCGTGCATTGATAGTGCTTCTAACTTATCCTCACGAGAAGTTATTAGTTTTTGCTATGAATATGGGATAACCTTGGCTCACGCATCTCGATTATTACCCTCAGGGAAATGGTCAAGTGGAATCCAGCAACAAGAACTTGGTGGCCATCATACGAAAACTGGTGGAATCAAATCAGTGAATGTGGCACAAGTCTTTGTACGATGCTTTATGGGCCGATCGTATTACTCCCAAGAGATCACTCGGCATGTCACCTTTTCAAGTGTTATATGGCATTGATGTCGAGCTTCCCATTTCTGCGGAACTTCCTGCTCTGCGCTTAGCACGAGCCATTGAAGATGAAACTTTCCAAAGTTCTCTTGAAAAGAGAATCATGTATCTGGCAGAACTTGAAGAAAAGAGAGTGAGGGTGGTCGACAAAATCATTGAACATCAGAATCAAGTTAAGAGGATTTTCGATAAGAAAGCCAAGCAAAGGGATTTTCAAGTGGGAGATCTCGTCCTTTTATGGGACAAGCGAAGAGAACCAAAGGGCATGCATGGAAAGTTTGATTCCCTGTGGAGAGGGCCCTTCAAGATCAAGCAGCTCAACGGAGACAATAGTTTCTATCTCTCATATCTAGATGGAACCAAACTCCCGCTTCCTTATAGCGGGCAGCATCTGAAGATCTTCAGGAAGTAGAGCTTGCTCTCTTCTTTGTACAGTTTTGCTTTTGTTGTGTGTTTGCTTCCGTCGTGTGTTTGCTTTTGTTTCGTTGTGTGTTTTCTTTGCTCCCCCTCTGGTCACCCTTGTTTTTGACTTTGTTACCCAATGGATAGGCACATGAGAACCGGGATTCTCTACCCCGAGTTCACTTAGGATAGTCCCAGAAAAAGAGCATTTGTTATCCCGTAAAATTGACAAGGGCAATTTTACCGATAACCATACCAAAAATTTTGTTCCGATCCCTCATTAGGGATCCCTTGTGTTCGAAATGTTGTAAAATCCCTTCCCGGGAAATCTAGTTTTCGAACTTAGTCTTTTTGAGTCTTTTTGGTGGGCGCATGAAATTGCTTTGCAACACTAACTTTTGATGCGCCCCCTTAAAAGCCTTTGGCGCATGGTTTTCAATGTCAACACAACTTTTCATGCGCCAAAGAATGTTGAACCCTCCCTACGTGCGCCAAGGCGCATGCGCTTGTGTTGGTACACCTTTTGTTGCGCCACCCTTTGGTGCGCCAAAGGGCGCACATAACTTCATGTCGACAATGCTTTTGGTGCGCCAAAGGCGCGCTTTGTCTCCTGTTGTCAAATACTTTCGTGCGCCAAAGGGCGCATGCTTTCTCCTGTCGACAGCAGTTTTCATGCGCTTTTCAAAAGTGGGTGGCGCATTAATGACCAGCTAACCTATATATATGGTTTGCGCGCCCAAATGTCATTTTCATTATTCGCTGAGCACGTGATTTTTCTGAGCCTGTCAGCCTCTGCCTCATCGTTTTCATCGCCTTGTGGACCCGTTCCCGAGCTTTTGCTATTTATCCAAATCAGCAACTAAGTTCGAAAGAACACATGTCTACCTCAAGCAAGAGACCCGCCAAACCAAGAGGAAAAGCTAAGCTAACAGAGGAAGAAATGAAGTATAAGTACCAAAGGGTTAGAATGCCCGAATCTCAGGCGGAATGCAATATGGATGTCAGAGATTCTGAACTGGGCCACATTGACATGGACGAATTCTGGGTGAGAACTCAGAAAGTAACAAGAAGCCCCTGGATGGATAAATTGATGGGTAGTGCTCTACATTTCGCCGGTGGGATTCCAGTCAGCGCCATTAATAATGAGTTCATAATGGTGGTTGCCCAATCTTACAACAAGGACACCAGGTGTGTCGAAAATAGTAAGGGGGAGGTGGTCATTGACCTCACCGCCGTCATTTTGAGATAATGCTCGGCATCCCTCACCACCGGCACTTTGTGGCCGTCAGCCAAGAAGAGTGCATCAAGGCCTGGGAAGACGATGAAGACCAATGCATGCAACTGATGAACGAGGTATACTTGAAAAACAAGAAGGTGGTAACCCGGTGGCCCCAGATTATCCACCGCAGTGATTTCTCAGAAGAGCTCAGTGATACTATTACTTTCCTGAGCAGAGTCTTCGGGCTTTCTGACGCCCACTACTTCCATAAATGGATGCTGAGGTACTTGGAGACAATGAATAAAAATGTGCCTGAGCAACACTTTCTTTGGGGGAGATTATAAGCAGCACCATTTCCGAGTAGTTACAACAGTTCAGCACAACGGGAGTATTCCATATGAACTCCTACGTGGTCTACGCTGCAGCATCGGAGAGAGATTATCCAGGGCTAAACCGAAGTGGAATTTGACCTCAGGTCAAGATATATGAATATTATCCGGAATCGAGGCCGAGAATAGCATCCTCAATTCACCAAAATTAATGATGCTTTCTTCTATCACATCATTTGCCTGTTGAGGCCAAATCTGACTCATGGTCGTACGACCAAAAACATTGTGTCAACCATGGAGAAGTGGGGGGCCCTGTTCACCCAGTTTCCCACATTTACCTATCTGAGGGTGGTCAACTTCTTGGGCGAGCCAACCAGGCTACCGAGGTATGCTGGACCTAAGCTGATTCTGCTGGAGCTGTCAAGGCAGCTAATCACATATCACGAAAAGTGCCTGAAAAGAAAGAAGGGTGGAACTCCTTTCCCCCTCACAGTAGGCCGATACACATGCTCTTCTCACCACAAGGTGAAGGAAATGTTTGCAGAGCTGGAGTTACTCAATTTGAAGCATGACTTCCCAGCCAGGCCCACCTTCGACCCAAGGGGCTGCCTGCCAAGGGCTAAGCTTGATCCGATCCATGTCCCTCAAATTGAGGATATTTACATTGACGTCATCCACGAGGTGGAACTTAGAAGAAAGGATCATTCTCGCTTAGCATTGGTGGAAATTATCCAATACGGAGTGGCCATTGTCCCCAAAGGCTTCCAAATGACGGAAGATGAAGTAGACAAGGTGTATAATGACACGGAAGGGGATGATTGGCCCTTCCGGACATTGTGAGTAAGGCTCCTCAAACAATTGAGGAGAGGGTCAAGGAGACTATGCATAGAACAGAGCACTGGTGCCACATGAACGGACTGATCTACCTCGGGGTAGATTTCACAACCTCCCCATTGGGCAATGCACCTCCAAGGTCCAAGAAGCAGCTAAAAGGCAAAGGTGTAGAAGGTGAATCCAACACCATTCAAGAAGAACCCCCGAGAGTCCTCTTTCCACAGCGCCAGAATAGGTAATAACTCGGATTCACTGGAGAGAAAGAAGCGATGAGGGGATAGTCCCATACGCCCATCCACTCAGGATGTCGGCATTGCTATAACCACAGAAGTCCCTTCTATCCCTTGTTCTTCTCTTCTTTCCCCTCCTCAGGTGACTCACGCGACCACCCCTTTGGTCGCGTCCTCTGTCCCTTCTTCTACTCTTTCCCCCACCTCTTCGTCTATCTTCTCCTCCCTCGCTGATTTATCTTCTTCCATTTCTTCCCTCATTTCCGGGCTCCCTTCCCTTCCTATGTCTTCTGTAGCTACGGTTTCCCTTCCTCTCGTGGACACTTCTTCGGCTATGCTTTCAATGCCGCCGCCGCGTGTCTCCACTTTTTCCCCTCTTCTACTGTTGCCCTCCTCCTCTGTCTCTAGTCCTTCTATGGGACCAGCCTGGATCTCTCAGCAGCTGGGCCAGCAAAAGAGGAAAGTTCCCATCGCTCCGATGGACTTTTCAGTAATTCCAGCCAAAGGGGCAAAGAAGCAAAAGCCTGTAACACGCTTCTCTCAAAGTGCTGCAGGTGAGAGAGTTATGGAAATAGCATACCCTGATCCCCTCAAGGAGAAAAAAGATCTGTCTCCGATAGATTTTACTGTGACTCAAGTCACAATGGGGACATCTTCTGAAAGTCTCCAGGGGGAAGCTCTTTCCGCAGTCGATGCCCTCTGCAAAAAGCTTCAAGAAATAAAAGAAGAGAAAAGGCTACTGAAGGAGCAGAACAAATATCTGCTTCAAGCCTTACAGAAGATGGGTAGTGCACCTCCCACGACTGCCGCCGAGACTTCTGAGCTTCTCAGCCAGGAGAAAATCAATGAATATTCAAAGATCGGCGAGCAGGGTATGGCCGTTTCTGCTTGGAGGAGCCAGATCCTCAAGGACAGTGAAAGAGTGATCGCCGAGTATGTCAATTCATATCTAAACATCAGAAAGGCGAACAAGGAACTCCAAGCATTAGCGGGTCCCATATCAGAAGAGCTAGAACATGCTAGACTCCAACATGAGACCTTTCAACAAATGTTCGATTTATTGTTCAGTCGAAGATCTAGTCAAGTTCGGAGTTTTCGGCCATCCAAGGCCCTCAACAAAACCATGTCCACTCGGACTATCGGATAGATCAGCTGGAATTTGTTACGGAAAAGATAGACAAGGTGAAGGAAGAGGCCCCGGATCCGATGCATCAAATGGAGCGAATTGTTCTTAACATGTCTCGGGCTGCTCACTCCTTCCTTTACCATGAGATCTGCGATGAAACTATCCGGATCTTGAGGAGATCACTTCTCAAGGAACGGGGAGAGGTCACATTTGACACTGAATCTATCAACAACCTGCTGGCCTGTAGGGACTTCATCGGGTTCCTCATCGAGGTGGAGAAAGATTATTCTAAACTCCCAGAAAATCTCATAAGCGAGCGGGAGACTTGCGAAGCAATCAGCGAACGGCACAAGGATCCATCACAGGATCAATTTGGGCCCATGATTAACAAGTTTTTGGAATACCGCGCTCAGTTCCACATATCATCTCCTGAGCAGCATCAGAAGCAGGCAACCCCCTTTCGGCCGCAGGATGACGATGATGAGTAGCTGCTTCTTCTTCTTCTTCTTTCTTCTTCTTCTTCTCTCTATTCTCCGACTTTCTTGTTGAAATGTCTAAAGTGTGTTGGCACAAATGATGACATCATCCATGTTGCATCATGGGATGATGTCATCCATCAAGTTGTCAAAAGTCAACATGACTTTTAGATATTTTGTAAATATCTTTGTAAATAGGTGGTTGGCTCCTTTTTGCCTTCTTTCCTTCTCCTCTCTTCTATAAATACTGGAATACTTGTTGTATTTGGGGTGAACATTTTTTAGATGAAAATAGGAGTGAGGAGAGAAAGACTTTGAGCTTTCTTGTAACAGAAGAAAACAGTAATACAAATATTAAGACTTTGTGCTCAATAGCTGTGTTATGCATTAGATCTTCCTTACGTTAGATCTGTATGTGTTTAATCTGTTGGATTCATATCTACTTTTCTGTCATTTGCTCATCAGTATTGCTTTGTTTATTTATGCAAGTAGGTTTGGCTCTGTTTACTACCAACCCAAAAACATAAATCTTCCGACCTTTTCGCTTTGGAATTCATTTCTTTTCTTCCTTTGAATCTGTTCTTTGTCTTTTCCCTCTTTCATTCCTTTCTTTTCGCAGCCTGAAACTCTCTACTAGGATGAGATCCAAACCCCGAAGGCAGAATCTATGAGACTTGCATAGATTCCTGCTGGTAGAATAGCAATAAACCAGTTTCACTTTGCTGACTCAAAGAGGGGCTAAGCCCTGCACACTGTTGGCTCGTCTATCCATAGATCTGTCATCGGGCGACATATTTTGGACCAACAAATTGATGTGTGAATCAACACAAATTGTTACATTTTAACACTATATGTAGTAGTGTGCCAAATAAAAAGAGGTTTTCATTAAATATAATAAAATAAGAAAAACTATAGAGGAATTTGAAAATAGAGTTGTTATTTTTGAAATATGTGATGAAAGTTGATTTGTAATTTAAGAATCCCTAAAAGAGACCCAAAGGGTAGGGTGAGCATGAAACCCTAGGTACAATGGAAAAATCTATATTTATGGAAGGTGATATATGAAAATAAAGTATAAATCTAAATATATAGTGTAAAGATGGAACTCTAGGGAAAAATAGGGTGTGGAAGAAGGTTGAATATTAAATCACACGTTATACTTACCAAATATATAAACCCGATTTAATTTCTATGAGGTGTTATAGATGCATAAAAAAGAAGGGTATAAGGGTTAAGAACATGTAGATTGTTATGATTTAATAAACTTGTAAGATCTATTATACATAACTAGAATAATGCATTCTAAGTTGCAATAAATTATTTTTAGTAAATGATAAACAAATAGTCCAAAACAAAATAAAAGAGATAAAATTATTTATCTAGGAAATTTTTGTAATGATATAGGTGTAGAGGGAAGTGAGACATGGAAATATAGAGCTATGGATTATGCATAAAATATTTTAAAGATGAAGAACATGCAAGTGAGGGAATATACAAAAATTTATGGGATAAGTATGAATTGTATGGTATATGATAGGAACTATATGATTTCAGACTAAGGGACTATTAGAAACACAATGACTGAGGGGGGTGAATATATCATGTAAAATATTTAACTTCATTTATGATATCATAAATTCAACATTTAAATCAACCATTCATCATACATAATAAGTGTGATCTTATTAAGTGTGTTACAACCATACACAAGTGCAAAAGACAAAATAGAACATAATAAAACTAGATATAAAGTGGGAAACCCTCAAGGGGAAGAAATCCCATTGAAACATTTCCTAATATTACTCGTAAAAAGGACTTGCATGAATAATACACATCACACAATATTTTTTTAGTGATGCACCAACCCCAAAAAGAGTACCAAACCCTAGTTTATTAGGAAACCAATCCTAAAAGGAGGCTACAACCCCCAAGATGACTAAGTACTAACTTGGCCACATAAAAATGGATTATCACTAAATATATTGTTGGGTTGAAATAATTGACTAAGTATTTGAATAACATAGAGAGTTGAGGCATGCAAGTTGGGTGTAGAAGCATGTGCAAGGTTAGGTTGAGTAAGCACACACCCAAAAGAGAAAATCACATGACTAAGCCAATTTTACATGTTACGTGCTAAAAATAGGAAAAGTGGCTGGAGTGTTTCCAAAGCAAAGATAAAATAAAGAAGACTTTGTGACTAAGAAAGAACTATTTTGGGACTGAAGAGAAGATTAAAGGTTATGCATAGACTCAACTAATAATAGAATTAAAGTAGAGTTTATTTATATATTAATATATTATTAGCATCTTTATAAAATCATGTAGATGTTAGTGCATGGATATTTTGGGCATACAATCTATTTTGAGATGCATGGGTAGTGAAGGGCAAGTCCCCACCCCAATAAATATCTACTGATTTGTATAGTTTTAGAGAACATGATGAAGTGTGATGTAATGAGCTTATGCTTTGCTCACAGTATATTAATGCACATGAATCTGTGATAGTGACTGTAATGTATTCAACTTTTGTTATTTGATGATTTAATGCAATGGAAAATTGTGGTTGGATTCTAGTAATTGATGTCTTGGATCATGGTGCTTGTATGGTGAATATAATCTTAATTCTTATTTGAACTGTTATACTTTTTGGTTTGCACAATTGTGAATGTTATGTTTTACATTTGAATGTATGTTTGGTAATGGTAATAATTAACATGTCTACTAACATCTTGATAAGGAAGCATAAAGGAAGGACCTGGTAGGCTTCACATGCTTCAAATGAGTGTTGAGATATTTCTAAATGAAAGTATAACGATCGAGGAAATTGATTACAAATAAGAGACTATATTTTGGTTTTCTTGTCGGGACCTTGTTTCAAGATGTTGCTAGCAGATGGCATATCAGTTGTATTTGGAAAGAAATGAAAGTTGGGTAGAAGATGGACAAGATAATTTTGCATAGAAATATAGCACTGGAGAAGATTTCAATGCACGTAGGTGGGTGGAAGACAACCTATATGATGCACTCTATGAGACATTATTTTACATATTTCCAATAGAATTATATGAGTGGCTATCAACATATGCAATAGGGAAGTGTTGGAGTTATAGGCCAAATATTTGGACATAGAAATATTACCAGACTCTTGTTGATGTTGATGTAGAGTGGACAAGAGTTGTAGATCTTTGGTGGGATGGAGTATTGTGTAGTTATATTTTAGAGTACACTATTTATATGTATTTGTGTCTTGAAGAAGTTGAGTTCCAGTTCTTTTGTGAACCCATAGGATCTTACTTGCACATTATACCTTTATCAATCAAGATCTTGATGATAGAGCTAGATTTGGAGCACATCCTTACGGTTATCTAAACTCCCACTTTGCATGTAGGGGAAAGAGTAGGTATGGTGAAGATGGAAGACATGGAATAAGTAATGGAAAGAGAGGAAAGATGGATCAGATATAATAATTCGAGAGAGGAAAATTTCTAAAGCGAGGAAGATTGAGGAGTCCTTGGATTTTAGGAGAGAGATGGATCGTAAAATATTTGAAGCTCCTATGGAAGAAAAGAAGCTGCAGCATCTAGTTCTACCAACATTGGGTAAGCATGATAGAGAATCCCCTTTGGCTTCATATGAGAGCATGTCGAGAGGAGGAAAGATTAAGGACTATGGGTGTGCATCTAATCCCACTTGGTGACCTAGCCCTTACGCATGGTGTTCCAGTTCCAAAAGTATTCATTGAGTAGCAAGCTAGTGCAAGTAAGAAAGAAGAGACAAGTAGTTATCAATTTTTGTTAAATTAAGGAGATAGAGTTATTAGGAACTGTTCCTACGAAACAAAATTAGCATTATTGTTTGGAGGTTCAATTATAGGAATATTTTATGGCATGTCATTAGGACAGAGTGTGGGAACGTAGTATATTGAGTATACATATGGAATTACTCCAACTTCACATATTATTAGAGTTTAGTTTAACACTACAATTGGGACACAAGGAAGTAAATGCATTAGTATAGTGCCAACTACAAGAAGGTCGGGATGATCGGAAGGATTGGGATCAATTGGATCGTGTGATTTTGAAGGTGGAGGAAATATTGGCGGTGGTTCTAGTTCTAGATCTAGAGGACAAGGCCCACATCCCCAAAAAAGCCCCACATCAACCTCTGAAAGTGTATTATGAAATGTCTATCCACTCACAAGAATTTAGAGGAATTGAAGATGTAGCAGAGCATGTGCACAAGTGTGATCTCTAATGGTGCACTAAAGTATTTACTGACCTTAGATAGAAAAGTAAGTTAGTTTACTACTACTATTCAAGGGTGCCCACATAACTGATAAAGAAAGTATGATCTACATCATAATGTAGTGGATTATGATGCTTTAAGTTCGATGTTTCTAAATGAGTTCCATATTCTAGAGTTTGAGTAGAAAAATATCAGTGCACTTACGGACATCAAACAAGGAATGGTTGAAAGTGTACAAGAGTATGATGTGCATTTAAGGACCCTGTTGTCCAAATTATCTTATGACATTCATCCAAGTCAGCATGTATAGTGGTTTTTGGTGGGTTTTTAATTCCTTTTAGATGAGAACTATCTCATTAGAATTTTGTGGGAATGCATGAGGATTTGGAAGATGCTCTACATGTTGATGATGTTAGAAGCATTGATACTAGAGTAAGCCCATTTTGGAGGCATGATTATAGCCATGGAAAAGAATTTGGAAAATATTTCTGCTAATTCAACTCATGAGAAATGCATTGGAATATGGTGTACAAATTATAAATTCAAAGGACATAATAAAGATAATTTCGATCTTTGGTCAATGCGTGCACTATTTTTGGATTACAAGATTTTCCACCGAATCATGATGTTCGGGATTACCCATTTTTACAATGCACACTTAAAAGAAGGTTTCTATGTAATGAAATATTTTCAAATCCCACATGTTGATATAATTTTCTCATTCCTATCAAGTTAGTGAAAAAACTACTAAAGAAAACTAAATAACCTAGAAAATGTGAGGGTTTAAGGTACCTCGGGATGTGATGTGATGGATACGTGAACAATATGAATGATCTTGCTACAAACTCAATGAACCTACAAGAAAATAATAACTAAGAATAATATGAATTAGATGATATATGGGTGGTTTCCCGATGAATTTGGTTCCATTATTTTTAACATCCTTGGAGGATGTCAAATCCCATGTTTTGATAAAATAGGATAAAAGCAAAAATAGAATAATATATTGAATATTAGGCACATAGAGAATAAATGTAGAAATTTAAGGAACATACAAATATGATCTAAATTGACATAAAATAAATTACCCGGCAAGGTTGACGGTGACCAAGGCTACAAAGGGACATATCGACGATGAACAAAGGTAGAAGGATGATACAAGAATCGTAAATGTAGATCTAGATATTCTAAATGAAAACTCGAGAATGTTGGAGCTCTATGCTACCTTGTTGGAATCTATAGATATTTCTAAAATAGAAAAGAAGAGAGGATAGTAGTAAAAAGGGGATTATCATAGGTTAAATGGAAAATGGGACTCAGTTGACAACAACCGGAGTGCATGTAAGATATTTAGTGCAATAGAGAAATATGAAGAAAGATATGAGGATTGGAGATAGAAACAGAGTATAGGGAGATACTTTGAGAAAGGATCTAGTGACAGAGTACATGATGACATAAAATGGGTTGACTACAACAGGTGGAGTGATAACGGTTTAGATAATGTATAGAAAGGATGGATGGAAAATGAGTTGAATAAGAAGACGTGCAAGGAAAATGATCTGGAAGAACATGTTAAGAGTAGAACTTTGAAAATAGCTAGACCTACAAGAAATAATATGCATAAAATATAATGATAATATGAACATAACTAAATAAACTAACACAAAATGATAGTAATCTCATGCAAGAAAATTTGGAAGGAGATCAAAGACCTCAGAACTATTCCGAGAGATGCTTTAGGCACGAGAAAAGGTTTACAAGTTGTAAGAAGGCTTAGATATTTGCATGCATACCCCGAGAAGAGGGAGGTGAATGTAATTTTAAAGGGTCAATGGTGACCCAACCTGGGTCATAGCTGACTATGGGAAATCCTTCCTTAGATGGTAAAATCAATTATTTACTCGAGATATTGTGATTTTAGAGATTGGGATAAGTGTTTTAAATTATGTAAGCGGGTAAGGGTTGTCAAGGAAGTGTCATGGGTGGATAGGAGATAAATATGGGTTAGGTAATATATATATAAATCATAGGGATGTGAATTTAGATGGTTAGGGATAAAAGTAAAGAAATCCAATTATAGGTAATTAGCTAATTAGGAGGTTAATTAAGGTAATTAATGCAAATTAATTACTAATTAACTAATATATGGGAATTAAAATAAAAATAAATTAATTAAATTAAAATGGGTCTAGATAGGACCATGGTGAAATATGCAAATGCGGGAAGTTGAGGGTAGCGATACCAATTTTGGTGTGTACATTTTCCCATTTTGTTGAGTGGTTTGTCTTTAACAATCCATGAGACAAAAATTGATGAGAGATGAAGAGTAGGATGAATACTAATGGAAGGTTGATGATGAGCTCCAAAATGATGAGAGATGAAGAGTAGAATGAATACTAATGACAGTTTGATGATGAGCTCCTCTCAAATGAGGGATCGATAATACAAAGGGGAATCGATGATGAATTTGAAAGTGATAGATGTTGAAGTGTGGGTAGGAGAAGAGAGATTGGTAAAATTATAAGGAGAGGAAATATACCCTAAGTGAGAAGGATTCAAACAACAATAATAACCATGGTGGTGATTCGATATCACTTGGTAAGGAACAAATAACGGTCTTAATGGAGATAAAGACAATGTCCTATGGGCTAGTGAGTGGATTAAAATCATTTTAAAATGTAGAGAATCCAATGGGAAACCTCTCAAAAGGATGGCATCCATGAGGAATAATGGGTCATAGGAAGATATCAAACTTTTCACAACCAAATGTGAAAATAATGTGAAATCCTTCATACATGAGGAATCAAATAACAAGTTATGCATCCACAAAGGACGGGGATCGGACTAATGGTTCCCCTACAAAGGGCACAAAAATGGCCTAAAAGGAAAATCATAAAAATATGAGGTATGGTGCCCTAGTAAAGGACCCAAAAATGATCGAAAAGGAAAAATAAGAAATGATGATATAAAATTCCCCAAGGGGGAATAACTACGGCCATATGGGTGGGCTTGAGATAAGATACAATGATGAAATGGTGCCCTAGAAAAAGAGAAAAAATATGGCCAAAAAGATGGGATAAGAAAATGTGTGATATGATGCCCTAAGAGGGAACACAAAGATGGCCACAAGAGTGGACTTAAGATGTAGTAGATTGGATAAGATTTGATGAGATAGATAAGATATAATTGGATGATAGATGATACAATATATGAGATGAGATGAGAAAGATAGATGTGGAATTTTTTTAGAATAAAATGCAACTTAACGATGATAACCCATGGGTACAAACAATGCTTCATCATATCAAGGAGCACATAGGGAAAATATTCCTCCAACCTCATTGGAGGTAAACATGAAGGGTATCCAGTGTAATGCAAGGCACATGCAACCAAAATAGATGTTAGCATATAACCAATGATAGTTAGTTATACCAAATATCATAAGGAAACATGGATGAAATGAACTCATAAACCTAATTTCGACATGATAAAGGGGTTTGTGACATAAATTTTACCCATGAAGAGAGTTCTCCATAAGTGGTATTCCCTAAATCTATGCCCCATCTATAGGAAGGGGAAAGAGAAAACGATCAATGCTTGAAGTTTGCAAGAAAAAGTTTATCAATGTTGGAATCTTTCTTAGGATAATAATAAAATGGAAGGTTCATCGGTGCGCAGAAGCCTTCAATTCCATGATATAAAAGAGTAACCATCCTTAGAGTGTATGGTATATTTTATACATGATAGCCATCCTTCAAGGAATTGTTTGATTGATATTAATTTCTTTCAATTTTTAATTTTTGACAAGAACAACTACCCTTCAAGGGAATAGTCTTTTTGATAATTTTTGACTTTTGATTAGAGAATCCATGAATTTTATTTTTACATAGGGAAGATTTGGGAATAGCTAGATAGACCACTTAGGAGGGGATGATGAACATACAAGAGATGCCCTTGCACCCTTTGCATGGTTTCAATAGGTAGATAAGATGGTGATGGATGTAATGATCACAAATTTATCACCAAAAATGGAGAACCTATCCATAAGGAAAAATGATATGGACAGAGTTGTGGTGCCCATATTTAAGGTCATGTCGAGGATAATACGGTAGACCACATATTTCCAAATCATTACAATGATAGATGGAAGAGGTTATGATGGAAGGATGATCTAACGATATGACTAGGTGCTCACTGGTAGACATGCTAAAAATAGAATGGTGATAAGTATTATGCGTTAAGCGGTTCCACTTCCGATTTTCTATCAAGGGAGGCCAAACGATAGGATCCCCGACCCATACTTATGTGTGAATATGTATGGTTCAATCCAATTAGGGGAATACTTTCCACATTAGATACTTTCTATAGAAGTAACATTCTCGATTTTCTTTAAGGATGAGGTTATCGACATTGAAGTCAAGATAGGATAGATGTGTGCAGATTAAAACTATGCACTACATTCGATGAAGCAAATTAAACAAAGATTCCTTAATGAGACAAAGGTGGACACAAAAGGTAGAATTTGGATAAAAAAATTGTTTCCTTAAAAGAGACAAGAGTATGGCCACAAGGGTGGGCTTTGATGACACACAAAGGCTTGAGAGAGGCAAAAATATGACCACAAAGGTGTACTTTTAATGAGAAGGACATATAAGAATTTGGATTAAAGAGGATTAGATAAGATGGATATAGTAAAATATGTGCAACACCTCAAAAAGGAGGAACCGAGAGGTATGGCCACAAGAAATGGATTAGGATGGGAATATGGTGCCCAGAATAGGCACAAATATGGCCACAATGGGGGACTTAGGATGAGGATATGGTTCCCCTAAGAGAGGAAAAATATGGCCAAAAAGGTGGAATTGAAATGGAAAGGATGGTGCCCCAAATAAGGCACAAATATGGCAACAAAATCGGACTTTGATGAAAAAATTTCCCCAAAAGAGGCACAAAAATGGCCACAAAGGTTGACTTAGGAACGAGAAAAATGGTGCCACAAAAGAGGCACACATATGGCCACAAAGGTGGAATTTAGGAAAGGGGGATAGATAAGAGAATTCTTGATTAAATAATATTGGATAAGATGGATAAGGTAAAAAAATATGTGTAATAACTCAAAAATTAAGAAGTGAGAGATATGGCCATAAGAGTGGGCTTTTGTACGAGATGAGTGTTATGTTTGTAGAGCCTATTTTCATGTTAGAGTATGGCACACCTTCCATGTGTTACACTTGGGTATTTTTATGATGGTCCCGCCGCCGATGAACAGGTCGGGGGTCGGGGCGAAGCCCTCAAGCAAATTTTCATGGGTGGTTTATTAACCCATGGGTAATGGGTAACTATTATGGGCTGTTTTTGGGCCCATGGGGTTTTTGGTCTTTTGCCCATTGTTTTGATACCCATGGTTTTTGCCCTTGGTTTTGATACCCATGGTTTTGTATCAAACTGCTTAAGCAGATTGTCTATTTATATGGTCTTATGCATATGATAGATATACAAGTAAATGTATTACAGATGTGTTTTGAATTCGGGTGTGAATTCTATAGAGTTTGTTGAGCATAGCTCCAAACGGATCTAGGTATTGTATTGAGAGAGTGGAGGCTTGTAATAAAATCGAGAAAGTGATTCTTGTAGGACGTAGCCAAAATTGGGTGAACCATGTTAAATCTTGTCTCTCGTGTTGTGTTATTTATTCTGCACTTTTATTTCAGATCTGTAATATTTTCTGCATATTAGTTTCTACTATTGCGATTTTGTGAGGGATTATTCCACATATTTTATCCCTTATTTCCTAACAATTGGTATCAGAGCCTGGTTTTGTTTGCTGAAGTGTTGAATCGCAGGGAAAGTTTTTATCTTGAGTGGGAGCTATGGCAGATGATGAAAGATCTAGGGTTGATAAATTCAATGGGCAGAATTTTAGTCTTTGGAAGATGTAGATGGAAGATTACCTTTATCATAAGGATATTTATACTCCATTTGTCGAGAAGGTGAACAAACCCTCGAGTATGACAGATGCGGAATGGGATTTGTTGGATCGAAAGGCACTTGGAATGATTGGCCGTGTCTTGCATCCTCGGTATTATTTAATGTTTCAAAGGAAAAGACTACAAAAGATCTAATGGATGCATTAGGAAGTTGTATTAAAACCCTCTCGCCTCTAATAAGATATTTTTAATGAAAAATTTGTTTAATATGAAGATGTCCGAGAATAGTTCAAAGTAGATCATTTAAATGATTTTAATATGGTTGTGAATATGATAGCTTTCATAATAGAATTTGATGAATAAGTTAGGGATTTATTAATTATGTGCTCTTTACCTGAGAGTTAGAATAGCCTGGTAATGGCGGTAAGTAACTCGGTTCCAACTAACTCGAAGTTGAAGTTTGAGGATGTTGTAGGGGTGATTCTAAGTGAGGAAATGCGAAGAAAAAGCTCCGGGGAATCTTCTACTTTGGGAATGCTTTGATAGTGGAAACTAGAGGGAGACAAAAGAATAGAGGAAACCGTGGAAAATCAAAAGATTGGGAAAGGTCAAAATCCAAGAACAAGATTGTATGCTGGAATTGTGGAAAGCCTGGGCATGCAAAGAAGGACTGTTGGGAGCTTCGGGATAAGAAGAAACAACATGAAGAAAATAAGGAGGCAAATGTGGCATCGGGTAATGTATGTCAGGATGCTTTGATTCTTTCTTTGCATAATATTACTGAATCTTGGGTTTTAGATTCAGGGGCTTCTTTTCATGCTACTCCACATAGGCATTATTTTGTTGATTATGTTTAAGGGGATTTTGGGCATGTTTTTCTTGGTGATGATGAGTCTTGCAGCATAGTTGGAAAAGGTTCTGTTCAAGTTAAGATGCAGAATGGGAATACATGGCTATTGAAGGATGTCAGACATGTGCCTACATTAAGGAGAAATTTGATATCGGCAGGGAAGTTGGGAAGTGATGGTTGTACTGTGATATTTACAATGGACTCTTGGAAGGTTACCAAGGGTGCTCTTATGGTGGCAAGAGGTAAGAAGGTTGGAACCTTGTATTTAACCACTGATAATACTAATGATTGTAATCTTGTGGCTTTAGATGTAGATACAACATTATGGAACTATAGGCTGGGTCATATGAGCCATAAGGGCATGAACATCATAAAGAAGAATTTTCCTAGATATACAGAAACATGTTTGGATTTCTGTGAAAACTGCATATATGGGAAACAAAAGCGAGTAAGGTTTCTCAAGGTTGGACCTATGAAGAAAGAGAGTAAGTTAGAGCTAGTACATTCTGATGTGTGGGGGCCGGCTCAAGTATCATCTCTTGGGGGTTCAAGTTATTATGTTACTTTTATTGATGATGCAACAAGGAAAGTTTGGGTTTATTGTATTAGACACAAATCTAATGTATTTGACACTTTTGTTAAATGGAAAGCCTTGGTAGAGAATGAAACAGGTCTTAAGCTAAAATGTCTTAGGTCAGATAATGGAGGGGAGTATTGCAGCAATGAATTTAATGATTATTGTTCTAAGAATGGAACCCCACAGCAAAAGATGGTTGCGCAGAACTCCGCAGAGAATGGGGTATCGTCGAAAGGATGAACAGAACAATAATGGAACGTCTTTAGGAGTATGAGGTTACATGCAGGACTGCCTCTTTCTTTTTGGGCAGAAGCGGTGAGCACAATTGTGTACTTGATAAACAGAGGACCCTCAAGTGCCTTGGATGGAGGCATACCTGAGGAGGCATGGTATGGTAAGAAAGTTGATTATTCATTTCTTAGATTTTTGGATGTGAGGTGTTTGTTCATATAGACAAGGATGATAGGACCAAGCTAGAGGCTAAATTAGAAAAATGTACTTTCATTGGTTATGGTGGTGATGACTTTGGATTTAAATGTTGGAGTATTAAGGACAAGAAAATCATTCGATCTAGGGATGTGGTCTTTAATGAGAAATTCATGTATAAGCAACAGTTGCAGGAAAATAGGGAAGAATCCAAGAAAGAATATGCAGTGGTAGAGGATCTTCCAGATGGGATAGTGACCCATGAATCAGTTCAGAACCTACTCAACAGAACCCTAAACTCCTACGGTGAGGAGGTCTTCTAGGGTAAGAAAAGAACCGAACGGCTTTCTCCTTCTCTTTATTATTTATTACTAAGCGATAGTGAAGAGCAAGAGAGCTTTAATGAAGCAATGCGGGTAGATGCCGAGAAGAAGTGGGAGAAAGCCATGGATGAGGAGCATAAGTCTCTCATGGAGAACCAGACTTGGGATTTGGTGAAGCTCTTTGGAAGGAAAAAGAGCATTGCGAGAACAAGTGGGTGTACAGAGTTAAAGATGAAAAGGAGGAAAGAAAAGATATAAGGCCCGGTTGGTGGTCAAGGGGTTTGCACTGAAGCAAGGTATATATTTTGATGAGATTTTTTCTCCTGTAGTAAAAATGACTTCTATCAAAACTGTTCTTGGAATAGTAGCAGCAGAAGACTTGCACTTAGAACAGTTAGATGTAAAGACTACATTTCTCCATGGTGATTTGGAGGAGGAGCTATATATGCAGCAGCCAAAAGGATATGAAGTCAAAGGTAAAGAGGAGATGGTGTGTAAACTGAAGAAGAGCCTGTATGGCCTGAAACAAGCTCCACGCCAATGGTATAAGAAGTTTGATAGCTTCATGATGGAGCAAGGTTATATTAGATGTCATTCTGACCATTGCGTGTATACAAAGAAATTTGAGGATGGAAGTTATATTATCCTATGTTTGTATGTTGATGACATGTTGGTTGTAGGTAAAAACATGTAGGAAATAAAAGTACTCAAGAAACAACTAAGTGAATCCTTTGATATGAAGGATTTGGGGGCAGCCAGACAAATCCTTGGTATGAGGATAACTCGGGATAGGAAGGAACGGAAGCTGACTTTATCTCAGGAAGAGTACATTAAGAAGGTATTGGATAGGTTTAACATGCAGGATGCTAAACTGGTTGGGACCCCTTTGGCAGGCCATTTTAAGTTATCAAAGGAGCAGTGTCCCAAGACAGAGCAGGAAAGAAACCAGATGTCCAAGGTACCTTACTCATCAAGGTTGGCAGTTTGATGTATGCTATGGTGTGCACTAGGCACGATATTGCCCATGCAAAGGGGAGCTGTGAGTAGATTTATGAGTGATCCAGGTAAAGAACATTGGCAAGCAGTAAAGTGGATCCTTCGGTATTTGAGAGGAACCATGGGGATAGTTTTGTGCTACTGAAGAGATCGAGACACTACTTTACGTGGTTATGTAGATTCGAGACATGGCTAGAGATGTAGACAGCGGCGGGAGGAGCACAACAAGTTATATTTACACCGTAGGTGGGACATCAAAGTGAGCTAGATTTCACGACTACGAAGGTGGTGGCTTTGTCAAACACGGAGGCTGAGTATGTTGCTGCCACAGAGGCAAGCAAAGAGATGATTTGGCTATAACAATTGCTTGAGGAGTTGGGGCATAAACAGGAGGAATGTAAGCTATATAGTGATAGTCAGAGTTCTATACACCTAGCTAAGAACTCTGCTTTCCACTCCAGGATGAAGCATATACAATTGAGATATCACTTCATCAAGACAACTTTGGAGGAAGATAAGTTGAAGTTGGAGAAGATTCATACCAGTCAGAATCTTGCAGACATGATGACCAAGGTGGTCACAAGGGATAAACTAAAGCTATGTTCAGCTTTGGTTGGCCTTCGCGGATGACAGTGAAGGGTTGAGAAGCTTGCTCAGTGGAAACTAGTCTCCAAGTGGGAGATTGTTATGTTTGTGGAGCCTATTTTCATGTTAGAGTATGGCACACCTTCCATGTGTTACACTCGGGTATTTTTACTGGCAGATCCCGCTCACCGATGAGCGGGTTAGGGGGTTCGGCGAAGCCCTCAATAAATTTTCATGGGTGGTTTATTAACCCATGGGTAATGGGTAACCGTTATGGGCTGTTTTTTGGGCCCATGGTTTTTTCGGTCTTTTTCCCATTGTTTTGATACCCACGGTTTTTGCCCTTGGTTTTGATACCCACGGTTTTGTATCAAATTGCTTTAAGATTGTCTATTTATATGGTCTTATGCATATGATAGATATACAAGTAAATGTATTATAGATGTGTTTTGAATTCGGGTGTGAATTTCGTAGAGTTTGTTGACCATAGCTCCAAATGGATCCGGGTATTGTATTGAGAGAGTGGAGGCTTGTAATAAAATATGAGCAAGTGATTCTTGGTGGACGTAGCCCAAATTGGGTGAACCACATTAAATCTTTTTCTCTCGTGTTGTGTTATTTATTCGCGCACTTTTATTTCAGATCTCGTAATATTTTCGCATATTAGTTTCTCTCATTGCGATTCGTGAGGGATTATTCCGCATATTTTATCCCTTATTTCCTAACAATGAGATGGGTTAGCTAAAATAAGACAAAGAAAATGAATTAGTACATAAGTAGATTGTTCCTAGAGGGAATTATCCTAGCGTAAGGGATATATTTAATGGATAGGGATGTGTGGATGATGCGAGAGGATCAATAATAAGGGGAATATGTTCCCGTAGTGAAGAAAACTATATTAGGATGGGTAACTTAGATATGGATGAGTGATTGGATGTCAAAGGAAGCTAGATAGGGTTGTTATAAGGGATGTCTATGATAGATTTTGATTTTGATTAAATGGATGGTTAGGGATCATAATGGTGTTTGGTAAGACAAACAACATTGATGAACAATGGAGTACCCTATTTAAGAGGAATGACATGTGGGAGAGATTTAGTAAGGGATGATGTGGATGAAGGAGGAAACTTGATGGATAAAGGATTAGAAATAGGAATTGGACTGGTTATGGTGAAAGGAGATTTTATATCCTCTTCGATGAGAGATTCATCGTCCTCAATAAGATCATGGATGATCATTTGAAGGGCATTACAATCCTTAGTTTCATGACTGGGTTACGATGATAAGCACAAATGTGACTTAAATAAAACCACAATGGTTTCTTTCTATTTGGGTCAAATGCCTTAATAGGTGCATAATGGCATAAATTTTATATAAGTGTCAAAGGATATCTGCGTAGGACCTGAAGACTACTAAAATTTCAAGCAAAGCTAAACTAATAATACTAACACCACATAGTCTTTTACAAAATTCTTTATGAATCTAAAAATAGTTACATCAATGATAAAATCTTAATGGAATGCTTGAAACAACTAGCATGATATAAATCAATCCTAGCTAAAGCATGCCTACTTAATATGAATTGATAACTAAAAAAGACCTAATTAATCTAGGAGGGAAATCAAATTAATTTTTTTACTACTTCAAGAGAGGTGAGATGGTCTCTCCCAAAAATGACTACAAGATCATATAAGATACCCATCTACTAACCCCATTGAATATTGGAGGAAAATATTGATCTTGGATCTTAATCGTATTTGTTATATGATATATAATTCAAAGCATGGTGTAAAGTTTAAAGGTATGTGGTTAGTAATTTTTATAGTTTTCCTTTTAGGAAAAGTTGCATATTAGTGCATGTGGGACTAAAATAAAAAATTATATTAAGGTTTTCTAACCCTAATTAAGGCTTTCTAATAATTAATAGTGAATTAACAAGTGATTAGGATGTGAGGAGCCTTAATCAACCACTTAGGGTCAATTAGGAGGCTATGATAAGATTTTGAAGCCTTATGAGATGTTGTGGAGGGAAGTGGGGTGATTTTGAATGGTTGTAAGATGGTTTTAAGCCAATAATAGGGTATATTTACCAAAATAAGGGTTAAATAGGCTTAATTAGCTAATAATCGCTAATTATCTATTTGGAAGAGGATTTTGACTTATGATGTGTCATAAATTGGCATCCTGAATGTGAAAGAGGCTAGTTAATCAAAAAGCATTGTTAATTAACCAAAATGGTAAGAAACATTAGTTAATTATTAGAAATCACTAATTATAATGGAAATGGTAAGAATGAGAGTGATTAGTGTGCTTTTAGCAATAATATTGCAAAAGTGGAATTTAGGTGTCTACATTTTCTCCTATTTGAGGTGAAGTAAGTGGCGTCACTTCAAACATAGTAGACAAGCATAAGAAAATAATTTTTGAAGAAAAATTATTAGAATGAAGGATTCCCCCTCAAGTGTCAATGGGGTGATAGAATATGTCAAACAAGAATCAAAAAATATGATTGAAACAGATATATGAAATATGATAGAATAGGGATAAACATGATTTTTATTGCCCCATGTGTTTTGGAAGAAAAATTAATAGTGATAAGACATGATAGTGGAGAATGTAGGAATAGATATTTGTATGCAATCTTCAATAAGTAACTTTGTTTTATCATGTTTCCCATATGATGTAAATCATCATCCTTTATTAGAATAAACAAAAGTGTAAAATAACATGAAAAGCTATATTACTAAGATTTGTTTATTGCTAAAAATGCATAAATCCATGCAACATACACAATGCAATGCAATACAAGAAAGTAAACCAGCTAACCTAACAGAGAAACAATTACAATCAGACATAAACAAACAATGTTTAAGAAAGTTACGCCAATGTTTTTGTTATCAAGATTTAGTTTTGAATGCTCGTGTTTGAACGACAAGGGTTAAAAATTGTGCCCCAAACAAGGATACATGCGAGTGGAATAATGGAGGACATAAGTGGTCCCATGAAAATCATTCTTACACTATGGAAAAATCTTTGGAAACTCATTATTGCACAAGAGTATCGACATAGTAAAAATCCATCTTTGTTAATGGAGGTAGATCACAATGATACACAAGTCGTTTGAGACAAGAAAATAAATAACATAAGAAATATGTTTTTTAGGAAAATTTTCTTTGTTTGAGGATAAGGTATTTGATACTGAGCTTCAGCAATTTGCATGCCATTTACCAATTTTTTAAAAAAATTAAAGTTGTACAATTTCGTGGACTTTTAATGATTTTTAACAAAAATTTTTTAGATTTTTGTAAAAAAATTGTTGTTTTGATTTTTTTAATTGTTGGGGAGAAAATATTGTAGAATAAATGACGAATTCATAGTACATAACCAAAAGATGTTGAAAGGAAAAAATATTCTCCAAGTAACAAAAAGGGTCACTTTGGGAAGAAAAAACATGCCCCATCGTAGTAAAAACAAGTGAAAAATAATTATTTATCAAAATTAATCATCGCGGTGAGTGCTTATAATAAATTATAAGAATCACATCGGTCACAACAAAAAGAGGGATAGGATCACAAGGGACTCAAACGAATGAAAATACCTACTTAGGACATATCTATCATACTCCCTGACACGAAATGCTTGTGCACAATGACAGATCATCCAATGACGTTGGAAACTTGTTTTCACTAAAGGACTTGTCCAAAGTGCCACCATTATGTGGTTTTCACTATTAGACGCACATGTTTATTTCACTATTTCTTTTTTTTAATACCTTTTTTCATTTTCTAATATTTTAGGAGCCCTGTACCTAAGCATATAAATGCTTAAGATGCATTCGTTCATGAGTTCCTAAAGCTCTTGACCATCTAAATAGGAAATCTTATAGGCACAAGAAGCTGAACTTGGGAATGAAAACATCACATATGGCCCTAGCCAATTTGGATGAGATGAGATGGGTCGAGATAAAATAAGACAAAGAAAAGGAAATAGTCCATAAGAAAACTATTCCTAGAGGGAAATCGCTAGCGTCAAGGATATATTTAATGGATAGGGAGATGAATTGATTAGTATGTTTGGATGATGATAGAGGATCAGTAATAAGGGGAAGATGTTCCTCTAGTGAAGGAAACTATATTAGGTTTGGTAACTTAGATATGGATGAGTGAGTAGATGTCAAATGAGGATGGATAGGGTTATTAGAAGGGATGTCAATGATAGATTTGAATTTTAATTTGGATTGAATGGATGGTTAGAGATCATAAGGGTGTTTGGTAAGATAAATGGTATTGATGAACAAGGGATGACCCTCTTTAAAAGGAATGACATGCATGAGAGAGATAATAAGGGATGATGTGGATGAAGGAGGAGATTTATGGATGAAGGTGTAGAAATAGGAATTGGATTGGTTGTGGTGAAAGGAGATTGTAGATCCTCTTAGATGAGGGAGTCATCATCCTCAATAAGATCACAGATGATCGTTTGAAGGGCCTTACAATTCCCAATGTCATGACCAGAGGTATGATGATAAGAGAAAAGGCTACTGGAATCAAACCACGATGGCTTCTTGCTATTTGGGTCAAAGGCCTTAATAGGTAGAAGTAAAATGGCGGAAGTTTTAAATAAGTGGTGAAGGGTATCTTCGTAGGACTTGAAGACTACTAAAAGTTCAAGAAAAGATAAACTAACAAGACTAAAAGCACATAGTCTATTAAAAATGCTTTATGAATCTAACAATAGTTACATCAATTATAAAATCTCAATGGAATGCTTGAAACAACTAACATGATATAAATCAATCCTTGGTAAAGCATGTCTACTTAATATGAATTTCTAACTACAAAAGACATAATTAGATTCAAGAGGGAAATCAAATTTGGTTTGTTACTACTTCAAGAGAGGTGAGATGGTATCTCTAACAATGAATACAAGATCATGTAAGATACCCATCTATTAATCCCATTGAAGATTGGAGGAAAAGATTGAGTTTGGCTCTTAATCATATTTGTTATATGATATGCAATTCAAAGCATGGTGTAAAGTTTAAAGGTATGTGGTTAGTACCTTTTTATATTTTTTTCTTTGAGGAATACTTGCATCTCGGTGCATGTGGGACTAAAAGAACAAAGTAGATTAAGGTTTTTAATCTGATTAAGCCTTATTAATCATGATTAATGAATTAACAAGTGATTAGGATGTGAGGAGCCTTAATCAACCACTTAGGGTCAATTAGGAGGTTAGGATAAGCTTTTAAAGCCTTCTAAGATGTTGTGGAGGGAAGTGAGGTGATTTTGAATGGTTAGAAGAGGGGTTTAAGCCAATAATAGGGTTTATTGACCAAAACAAGGGTAAAATAGGCTTAATTAGCTAATAATTGCTAATTGTTTGTTTGGAAGAGGATTTTGACTTACGATGTGTCATAAATTGGCATCCTGAATGTAAAAGAGGATAGGTAATCAACAAAGCATTGTTAATTAACCAAAATGGTAAGAAACATTAGTTAATTAGTGGAAATCACTAATTATAATGGAAATGGTAAGAATGAGAGTGATTAGTGTGCTTTTAGCAATAAGATTGCAAAAGCGGAATTTAGGTGTCTACATTTGCCCCGTTTGAGGTGAAGTAAGTGATGTCACTTAAAACATAGTAGAAAAGCATAAGCAAGTAAAGTTTTGAAGAAAACTTAGTATAATGAAGGATTCCCCCTTGAGTGTCGATGGGGTGATAGAAGAAGTCAATCAACGATCAAAAATATGATCGAAATAGATAGAAATAGGATAGGATAGGGATCAACATGATTGTTTATTGCCCTAGGTGTTTTGGAAGAAAAATTAATAGTGATAAGACATGATAGTGGAGAATTTAGGAATAGCTATTTGTATCCAATATTCAATAAGCAACTTTGTTTCATCATGTTTCCCCTATGATCTAAATCATCGGCCTTTATTAGAATTAACAAAAGTGTAAAATAACATGAAAATTTATATTACAAACATTGTTTTATTGCTAAAAATGCATAAATCCATGCAACATACATAATTCAATGCAATATGAGAAAGTAAGATAGTTAACCTAGCGAGAGAAACAAGTACAATTAGACATACTCAAACAAACAACGTTCAAGAAAGTTGCACCAATATTTTTGTTATCAAGATTTAGATACTAAATGTTCGTGTTTGAATGACAAGGGTTAAAAACAAAGGCCCTAAAAAGGATACATGCGAGGGGAATAAAATAGGACACAATCGGTCCCATGAAAAGAATTTTGCACTATAACACAATCTCTCGACAAATCACTATTACACGAGAGTACCAACATAGTAAGAAAGTTAACTTTGTTAATGGAGGTAGATCACAATGATTCTCAAGTCATTTGAGACAAGAACAACCAAGAACCTAAGAAATATTATTTTGTAGGAAAAACTTTATTTTTGAGGACAAGGCATTTGATCTGAGCTTCAGTTGTGTGCATGTTGTTTACTATTTTTTTGGACTTTTAATGATTTTTACCAATTTTTTTGGATTTTTTGAAAAAAATTATATTGGTTTGATTTTTGAATTTTTGGGAAGAAAATATTATGGAGGAAATGAAAAATTCATGGGACATTGCCAAAATAGGTTGAGAGGCATTAATATGCCCCGCATAATAGGAAGGGTCACCAAGAAGTAAAAACATGCCCCAACCTAACAAAAACATGCAAAAATAATTATTTATTAAAATTAATCACCGTGGCAAGTTTTAGAAGAATCACGTTGGTCCCAGGGAAAAGAGGGACAGTGACAAGGGACTTAGGTGAAGGAAAATACCAACTTATGACAAATTCATCATACTCTCATACCTGAAATGCTTGTGAACAACGGACCCTCCAATGGTGTCGAAAACTGGTTTTCACCAAAGGACTTGTCCAAAGTGCCACCATTATGTGGTTTTCACTATTGGATGCACCTGTTTATTTCTCTTTTTATTTTTTGTTTTTATACTTTTTTGTCATTTTCGATATTTTAGGAACCCCGTACTAAGCATATAAATGCTTACAATGCATTGTGTTTATGGGTTCCCAAACCTCTTGACCATCCGAATAGGTAAGATTATAGGCACTGAACCAAAATTAGAAACCACAAAATATGGCCCTAGCCAATTAGGATTAAATGTTTCCTTCTTTTCTTGGTCTTTCATGGTGTCGAATTGATTTTATTTTAACACCAAGTCTCCTATCTAAAATTGACGAGGTATCACTCTGTTGTTGTAGCTTCGATGCACTCGATATTGATACACTTTAAGTTTATTAAGGGTCTAAAGTCATTTCTCGTATAATATCTCCAACTCTTCTGGTCAAGCTACTTTGTATTCCTTTTCTTCGTTCATGTAATCTTTGAGCTCAATATGTAAAGAGGGGATCTTGATATCTAGAGGTAGCATGAATTCAGTGCCAAATACTAGGGAATAGGAGTGACACCTGTAGGAGTGTAGATAGACATTCTAAATTCCTAGAGAGATGGATGAATTTATAAATTATAGTTATGGCCTGTTGTATTCACCATCTTCTCCATAATACAAAAGAGGGTTTTATTGGAAGCTTCAGCTTTCCAATTACCTTGAGGGTAATAAGGGATTAAGAGTTTGAGAGAGGTTTGAAAACACTTTCACAAAAAAATTTAAAATGACTTACCATTGTAAATTATAATGGTAGAGGGGATACTATATCGATAGATGATATGGTTCATTATAAATTTAGATATCGGGGGCATTCAACATAGGTAAGAGGAAAAACTCTTCCCATTTTGTGAAATATTCAATAGTAGTGATAATGAACTTATGGTCATCGAGGAGAACGGATTAATCTTACCTATAAGATAGAGAAATTTCTTTAAGAATGGTCAAGGTGTTGTAGTAGGTGCAAGGATTGCACCAAAGCATGTATTAAATTTTTGTACTTTGACAATCAAATAATTTCTTCACATGTTTGTAGAAATCATTTTCCATAGTAGGCCAATAGTATCCTACTCGAGTATCTTCTTTGCTAAGAAAATCATATTAGTATGATCCCCGTAGATGCCTTTGTGCACATATTTCATTTATAGGATGGATTTATCTCGAATTTAAATAGTGTAATGATTCCCATCATATCTTAAATAGAAGAGGGTGTGTAGGCTATACATTGGATGAGGTTTTTTTATTTCTATGAGAAATTTCTATGGAAAATGCTTCATCGTGAAGGTAATTGAAGATTTCACTATACCACGAGGAAAAGGGACCAACAACTTTACATACCAAACAAGATTCTAGCATGTCATATGTTGGTGTTCTTAGGTGTTCAAAAAATAATGGCATATCATTATTCCTAGGTGGGATACTCAAAATAGACCCTACTATGGCAATAACATATGCTTCTCTCGTTATGTGCTCTTTGTATTTTTTTCAAATGTAATTTTCTCAAAGAAATCATTCAAAGAATAAACCATTATTTTGTACGGAATAATTTTCTCATCTTTAACTTTATACTTGTCACCTATTTTATAATCAACATGGAATCACCAATTACATTTACTTGTCTGATGTCCTACTTAATATCCAGATTCATCCCTACATTAAGCACCTCGAGACTCTCTTGTATTATTTTTAATGGGATCCAAAGTCGAATGACCGAGGGATCGATTCTCCTAAAGGAGTGAACAACACAACTCGACACATGAACCATGAAAAGTAAAGGAGCCATAAAAGTATAGTTTCCATATAACTGATTCCTCAAGGTACATTGTGGATGAATTTGGGAGTTCTAGAATCAAAGGCCCAAGTGCACTGGCAAGTAGGGATTCAACTATTTGATCTGCTAAAACTTTTCCTTTCACTGACTTTTGGAGTACATATTCAATGTCAAACTCGCTAAGTAAGATTACCCAATTATTCATCTTTCCCGTGAGTGTGGGCTTTGACAACAAGTATTTTAGTGGATAAAATTTCAAATAAACTTGAACTTATTTTTGAGTAGATAATGACATAGTTTCTTAAAGAAAAAAACTATTCCTAAGCAAGCCTTTTCTATCTGTGGATAGTTGAGCTCATAAGCTATCAATGTTCATCTTAAGTAGTATACAACTTTTCTCTCTACTCCTTGTCATACTACGCCAACAGTCTCCCAATTACAAAGTGTGTGGCGTAGAGATGTAGAGTAACAAGGGTTCACCTTCGTGGATAGTATTAGAATATGGGTTTAGCCAAATAGTCTTTGAGAAAAGAAAATGCTTGTTACCACTCTAGTCCCCAATGAAAACTAGCATCCTTCTTGAGAAAATGTGTAAAGGTATGAAACTTGTCTACAAGCTGAGATATAAACCTTCTAATAGTTTGGATATTTCCTTGTAAGCTTTGTAGTTGTTTGATATTGGAAGGAGGAGGAATTTTTGTTATAGTAGAAACCTTTTTGAGATCTAATTAAATTCTTATCCATGAAACAATGACTCATAGTATTTTTCCAGATAACATGCCGAAGACACACTTTTTAAGGTTTAGTCAAACCTTGTAATCCCTTAAATGTTGAAAGATGTGTCACACAATTTTTGGGTGCTCTTCCTGAGTCCTGGATTTTTCCAATATGGAATCCATGTAATATTCCATGATGTCACTAATCATATCATGAAATAAGATATTCATTTCCCATTGATAGGTAGCACCTACATTCTTGAGTCTGAAGGGCATGACTTGATAATAGAATGTCCCCCATGGGGTAGTAAAATTTGTCTTATGTTGGTCTTCCTCAAGTAATATTTATTTGGTTATATCCTAAGAATCCATCCATGAGTGATAACATCTCATAACTAGTTGTCGAATCGACAATCATGTCGATGTTGGGAAGAGGAAAGTCATCCTTAGGACAAGCTTTATTAATATCAAAAAAATTGGTACACACTCTAATACCGATAGGATTTTTATGAACTGGTAGCACATTGAAGATCCAATCTAAATACTCAATAGGCCTGATGAATCTTACTTTTAATAATCTTTCTATCTCTACTTTAACCATCAAGGTGATGCAAGGATACATCTTTTGGAGATTTTGTTTTATTGGCTTGGCATTTGGGTGTACAAAAATATTGTGCACCACTAATGTAGGATAAAGTCTTGGAATGTCTGTGTAAAAAAAAAAGTGAAGATATCTAAAAATTATCTCAAAATCCTTGTAAAAATTTTTGTTCTTGAGTGAGAGTGAATCTCACAACTTAACCACTCGAGAAAATCCTATGTGCCAATATTGACATCTATTGTCTCCTCCACTAGTAACTTGGACTCGTCTTCCATACACGTAGCATTAGGGGGAGATTAAGATCCTCTTATACCAAAGGTGTCTCAAAGATATCATCATCTTGAAGTGGGTCAACTATATTATATGTGGGTTTTCTATTTATTTTTCTACAAGCACCTCAAAGAGGTTTTTACTATAGGACTTCAAATTTTTCTTTCCGCAAGGCTTTTTTGTAGGAATTTTCCCTTGCTTACTTTTATTTTGAAGTGACCACACAAATCTTCCTCCTCTCCGAAGTATGTAAATGCGTTGAGATAAATGGAGAATCCTTTCTTGTGGTAATTTTAGGGAATATTTTCACAAATACCAAGGAACTCACCAATATCCTTGTCGTTGTTGGTCCTAATTCACAAGTGATGGGTAAATGAGGTTTAGTGTCTGATTTATAGGGGATACGATACGGTGGGGGTTATGGTTAGGACAACCATATTAGAAAATAGGTTCATGGAGGCAACATCTTCGTAAAGACTACACCAAGAATTTGTTTTTCTTTCACCTTCATAAAGACTATCCTCTTGTTTAGAAGAGGTGTCCTCGATCTTTGAGGAGTGATATTTATATTGATGGATGTCAACACTATACTTACCTATTATATGATGAGGTATTGGTAGGGATTTCAGTATACCTTGTTCATTGCAGCTTTAGCCATGTTTTTATACCCCATGGTAAGCATCATTCTATTGGGGATAATATACCTAGGTGATTGGTAACACATAGAGCCAATTCATCATCTTCAGGAAAAATACAATATCTTTGAGTATCCTTTCATCTCTAGGAATCCCCCAGGAGTGAAAGTGTCAAAAGGTAATTTCTCCCTTGATATTTTGAAACTTGTAACATGGCCTATCATGTGTTTTGTTAGACAAGGAAATGTTGTAAACTAGAAGGGATTACTGCAGATCATATTCTTTGCAACCACTTGGTCTAACCTTCATCTCCCATGCAGCGAAAGGTTTTTCGACGTGGAAGCACTATTTTCATTAGGATATATGGTATTTGGATCCACTTGTGAAGAAATTTCCTTTTAATGAATAGGAACATTAATCTCCATATAAGGACACTCGTAGATGGTGGGAAAATAGCCCGACAATGCTCTGCAATGAGAAAATTCTTTGGGGGTCCCCCTTGTATAGTAAGTTTCTATCCTTCATGGTGTAACTTTAGACATTGATGATACATTGAAGGTATGGCTTTCATGGCATGAATCCATGGGTGGCGAGAAATATTTTATAAGGGAGCTCCAAGTCCAAGACATGGAACTTCATATCATAGTTTATAGGACCTACTTCCAATGAAAAAGTGATCATACTAGTTGATTTTTGTTCTTCATTGTCATATGCCTTTATGATGATAACCTTTGTTTCCAAATAATATTTTGTACACCCTAGTTTTTGTACCATTTTAAGAGTAAAAATATTTAGACCTGATCCACCATCCACAAGCACTCTTTAGCCTTCTTACGTTTGATTATCACTTCAATATGTAAGGGCAGGTTATTGGAGGGATTTTCTTCTAGGATTTCCATGGGACTGAAGGTTATGTGATCTGAAGGAGTGATTTTTGCTACCATTTCTTGTAATTTTATTGGGTCCTATATCGACATGACACTCTCTTGATCCTTGTAATATTTTGCAAAGGATGTCCTTATGAATGTTAGAAATCTTAAGAAGGCATAAGATTGAAATCTTAGCTATGGTTTTCTATCATTGATCTAATTCATCATATTGACTCTCTTGAGTAGGTAGGGGAGGAGGTTCTAAGATAACAAGGAAAGATCTTCATATTGCCATGGCACACTCCCTTGATTTGATCTTGATCATGTTGATATGCTCAATAGGTGAATCAACACAACCTATTAAGGAATCAAAATAGTTTGTCTTCGATACATAATTGGTAATCTTATTTTTAGATGATTGTCCCTGATCCGATTTTAACTTTCCTTTGTGATTAGGGAAAGGTTATTTATAAATCCCCATTTTTGTTTATATATTTGGTAGGGGGGGCTACATCACCATTAAGTCCTGAATGTAATTTTAATTTCAAACACTTGTCAATTTTGTGACCCTTGATGCGGTGAAATCTTTAAAACTCATTTTCCATAAACCATGACAACTTAGGTGTGTCATCCTAGTAAGGTGTTTTTGTAGCGTATGAAACCATGTTGATGGCCTCTAACTACTTTAGTATTGATGATATTGAGTTAGATAGAGGTGTGAAATCACGATGTTTGTACTTTCCGTAGGTGGAGTTCCCTTTGCAAGCTTCAAAGGAGCATGGTTTTGAACAAATTGTACTCATTTAGAGTCTATTATTCCATCACCGACAACATTTTTATTCTTATTAGAACAAAAAAATTCTTGTCATTAGTTTTGGAATCGTTATGATCATGTGAAAAGGGTTTTAGGGTCCCTCTAGCTAACAATACTTTTTTGATTTGACTCCCCTTTTCAATCACCTCTTCGAATGTGTTACCACAATGCATTTTCAAGTGGAACGTAATGTCAAGGTGAAGGTTGGGTACAAATATACTTATTAGCTATTTTTCAGGTATGGAGCAAGGGAAGCGACTAGCTAACCCTCTCCATCATTGTAGGAAAGTAGTGAAATTCTCGTTGTTTTGTTGTTTTCACATTGCATAGATCTAGCATGGTGACATCACTCTCTATATTAAAAGAAAAGTGACATACAAAATTTTCCACTAGTTTAGTTTTGGCCATATAGATATGGATCCCTTAGGGATG
Source organism: Taxus wallichiana var. yunnanensis (assembly GCA_018340775.1). Lineage (NCBI taxonomy): Eukaryota > Viridiplantae > Streptophyta > Pinopsida > Cupressales > Taxaceae > Taxus > Taxus wallichiana. Next base: position 2,129,031 of record JADAXU010000134.1, read on the forward strand.
TGTAAAACCACTCTAGTGCTCTGTCCTCCTAAAATCCATGGGAAGAAGCAAATAAGATAGTTGTCGCTATATATGACCTATTGACACCATATAGAAGTATTTGATATGATATCAGGGGTCACCTTTTCCCTTATATTTATCAAACTTCATAAAATCAAAATGTCATGGGAAATTTACTTGTAACATGGATCTATCAAATGGATAAGAGCACAATTCATCTAACTAGTATTTTATGTTATTACTAGTTTTTCATTCTTGAAACGTTAGAAGGGAATTATTTATGATAGACCACTCTTGATTGAATAGTTAGTCTTGTGTGGGTGGTATAGGCCTATATAAAGGGTTAAATCTAGGTATATTCCTACCCTTATTCTCTGTGAAAATTCCTCATAGGATTTTTTTTGTGTCTCTCGACGATTGAGTATTTGTTTGGAACTCATGCTACGAAGATTTAGGTTTAGGATTTGGTATTTCTTATTTTAACGGTTTGAATGTTTCTTATTTACGTGTGAAGCCAAACTTTCCAATTGGTGAGTAAGGGATTGCACTTGTTGTTCTAAGGTTACTTCTTGAGTGGGTACTTCGTTATAATCTTCATGTGGAGGAGGTTTCTCATGATGAGCATGTTCCTCATGGTCTTCACAATGTACTCTAACAATAGGTATATGATAGTCTTCATCATTTTCAAAAGGTATCTCCTCATCATTTATCATCCTAGAAGTAGAGGCATGACCTAGGTTTAATATTTCATTGATATATGATGACAAGGACGGTCTATTTATTCTTCTCTATGAACCATGTCAACAATGAGAGAAGGGTCTACTGTAGAAGGTAATCATGCTCCTAGTTCTATGACACATAAAAGGACTCATTTTTTTTTAAACAAGTAATGTCAAAGTGGGATGGATTACATTCCATATATGCACGAGGATAAGTATCGTCACCACCTGTTATGATCAATCATGACATTATCCTCCAAAAGTGGGTTTTCACTTCCAAAGGGCTCATTTCCTAACTTGTGATACCCCATTCTTGTAATAGGGGGCATAACGTGAAATATTTTACTAAGGTTTATTAAAAGGGACCCTAGGTAAATTTTTGCAGCGTAATGACACTAAGTCACTATAAAGAATGGTGACTATCAAATAGTCATGAATCCAATAGGTCAATATGAACCCAAGGATACTAAAGAATAAATAATTATCTACCCTAACAAGGTAATATGCGATGAGAAATGTCTAGGACAATACAATGACGTACAAAACTCAAATCCAATCACAACAAAATTTTACTCCCTATGGTTTCCAAAGTAGGTTTAAATCAAATAGTGACAACACAATATCACCACTTAGGCCAAGTTTGAAATAAACAAGACCTAAATGCTAAGAAAGGTCTGAGGAAATATTTCAACAAGGTATACTAAAACTATTTTTGGACATAAACAAAGTCCAATTTTTTGAAAATGGAAGTTAGCAATGCGAGCAGCGTAACAACACTATTTGGACACGTAAACCAAGATTTACGATGAAAGCAATATTTTTAGTATCAAAATGATGTTATCATGATGTGAACAATGTAACCTCAACACTCACAAAAACTCAAAGCAATTTTAGGATTAAAAACTAAGCCTAAGTATATCAAGAAGTTATTATGTGTGCGAGTAGCGTAACAATACAATTTAGAGACTTAGACCAAGTTTCACAATGGAAACAAGACATAAGTATCAAAATTGTATGGATATAATGTTACATCCTAACAAATCAAAGGGATAAAATGATGATATCACCTAACTACAATGATAATTAGTCTCAATATGGGTTTGAGACAAAGGGCCTACTAGAACATGAAGACGTACCATTCACACTTTCAACACTTGCATTCCAACATTGCAACCTAGTCATGTAAGTAGACTACAAAAGTGGTGGACATGATTATTTATAGCAGTATTGTATGTGTTCTTCTTTTTTTCCCAAATGGGCAATAAGAAAACAAAGGTGTAAACCAAGTGGTGATGAAACAAACTAAGTGTAACTTTGGTAGAGTTTCGCCTTGTCTTAGGACAAGTGAAAAACTAGGACAAAGTAACACATTGTAGGTCTCATGATGAATAACACATAGTTTCAACTTAAATGGACTCTTTTCCTTGTTTGAAAAACAAGGTTTAGACTCCAAAAAAGTTGTCACTTTGTGAGAGCTCTATAGAATACATGATGTCTAAGTCAAATTGGCTCCAAGCCACAAGCTTCCTAGTGGTTCTCTCTCTAGGTGTCACAAATTACCTCTACTGAGCTCGGTTTTCCAAGAAATTCACACTGACTAATCTTAGAGTATCCCAATTTACTTTACCCCTTCAATACAATGAGAAATAAATGCGTTCAGTTGTATTTTCACTGGGGTCATAATGGAGATAAATTTGACTCTAATCTCACCAAGGCATACTAATCAATTGGGTAGTGGAGCACTTTCCCATTTCATTCACAAGGTTCCCTCTTATGTGAACTACTTTGGGGTTCCTAGGAGCATTCCTCTTGTTATCTTAAGGCTTATGCCAAAGGAATTTTCTCCTAGTTAAGCAGACAAGCCATAGCTCTTAACCGAAACCTGCAATATAGTGTGATGTATGATGTGTGGTGTATTTTCTTATCTTTTGGATTAGGAAATTTGGTTTAGACCATCATTGGCAACCTACAACACACGTGAATGTTAGAGTTTGGTTTGAAGATATTTCTCCTTTATTTGGAAAGCATTAGGTTCTACATAAAAATGGTTAGTAGTTATCCAAAAAGATCTACAATATCATAAAAGAGGATTCAATGTTGTTTTTTGTTCTCAAGATTGTCCAAGGACACGAGAGAAGAGCATACACAACAATTAATCTAACTAGATAACAATGAAAATATTGTAAATCAAATAACCACCATAATGCTTTGTAAATCTAGATTCATTCCCAATTAATCCAAGTGCTTTTTAGTGAAAAACTAAAGTTGTTTTTGATTCTCAAGATCACACAAGGTGCAAGAGAAGAGCATACACAAGCTTTAGCCTTAGTTATTTATCAAATGAAAAGCTCTTAAACTAAAATATCATATACATGCTCAAAATGAAATTTTATTCCCTTAAGCATAAAAATGAATAATGAAGTTTCCCACTTACTCTAATGTTAGCAAAATAAGGTTTAAGGTTGCTTTTGATTCTCAAGATCACACAAAGTGCAAGAGAAGAGCATACACAACCCTATTCCAAACTCATACAAAGCATGAAAACAAAATTAATTCATCAAACCCTAAGATAATATGTTAGAAAACCTACTCTAAATCATAAAATCTATAGTAACAACAGCTAAAAACCCCTGGAAAATGACAGAAGCACACAAAAAACTAGAAGTTGAAATTTTGAATTTGAGCCAAATTTACCTCAGAGTGCCAGCGCACCTCTTAGCGCAGTAGTGCATCCATGAGAGCGTCAACGTGCACTTTTTAGCAATAGTTTTTATTTAATGGTAGAAGCACACCGTTTTTAAAATCACACATTCAAATTACATAGGATTTAGTGAGGGGCTAGTGAGACATCAACACACTGAAGAACCAACGTAATGCTTATACACAAAGGACAAAAATTTAATGAAGTGAGGTGCATCTCCTGAATCATGAAGTGTGCCCAGTTAAGTGTAGGTGTGTAATTTAGAGTGTTAGTGTTCCCCTTTTAGTGTGGGCATGTATCTTTCTTTATGTGGTCAAAACATGGGTTTTGACAAGAAAAACTTGAAAATATCAAATCTTTGACTTCTGCTGGAATTTTGACAACACTTTACCTCCTTAGATCCTACAAAGAACATCAAAAAAACATCTACTACTAATCTAGTTGAAACAACTATCAAAATTGAAAATTGATCTACAAAACTTTGAAATTTACTCTAAAAATATTGAAACTAATCTAAAATATTGAGAAACTAATCTAGAAAGCTTGAAACTAATCTAGAAATCTTGAAATTAATCTAGAAAACTTGAAACTAATCTAGAAAACTTGAAGTGAATCTAGAAATCTTGAAACTAAAAACTTTGAAAATAAGTTTAAAATCATTTTTAAAATGAATGCAATGGGGTAATGGCTCCCACCGGGCATGCCAAATGAAGACTACTAAAAGTTCAAGAAAAGCTAAACTAACAAGACTAACACCACATAGTCTATTAACAAATGCTTTATGAATCTAACAATAGTTACATCAATGATAAAATCTTAATGGAATGCTTGAAACAACTAACATGATATAAATCAATCCTAGCTAAAGCATGCCTACTTAATATGAATTGCTAACTACAAAAGACCTAATTAGATCTAGGAGGGAAATCAAATTGGGTTTGTTTCTACTTCAAGAGAGGTGAGATGGTCTCTCCAACAATGACTACAAGATCATATTGGATACCCATCTACTAACCCCATTGAAGATTGGAGGAAAAGATTGAGCTTGGCTCTTAATCATATTTGTTATATGATATGCAATTCAAAGCATGGTGTAAAATTTAAAGGTATGTGGTTAGTCCTTTTTATAGTTTTTCCTTTGAGGAAAACTTGCATCTTGGTGCATGTGGGACTAAAATCACAAAGTAGATTAAGGTTTGTTAATCCTAATTAAGGATTTTTAATCATGATTAGTGAATTAACAAGTGATTAGGATGTGAGGAGCCTTAATCAACCACTTAGGGTCAATTAAGAGGCTAGGATAAGATTTTGAAGCCTTATGAGATGTTGTGGAAGGGAAGTGGGGTGATTTTGAATGGTTGGAAGAGGGTTTAAGCCAATAATAGGGTATATTGACCAAAACAAGGGTAAAATAGGCTTAATTAGCTAATAATCGCTAATTGTTTGTTTGGAAGAGGATTTTGACTTACGATGTGTCGTAAATTGGCATCTTGAATGTAAAAGAGGATAGGTAATCAAAAAAGCATTGTTAATTAACCAAAATGGTAAGAAATTAGTTAATTAGAAATCACTAATTATAACAGAAATGGTAAGAATGAGAGTGATTAATGTGTGTTTAGCAATAAGATTGCAAAAGTGGAATTGAGGTGTGTACAGGACCCGATCGAAGTGTTAGGAGGAAGGTAGATGTTGTGTATTTTGATATGATATTTTTACTTAGATTTAAGGAAGTAGTGGATGTAGATTGGATTGGTAAATTAGATGCATTAGAAGATGAATCATATTTGGGAGGAGGATTAGATTTATTGTTGGTAGATTTCTTAGATGAAGGACCTAGCCTTAAAATAGATGGGGGTGCTCCTAGGATGGATGTTATAACATTGAATTGAGGAGAAGAAAGAAGACTTAAATTCTTATGAGAATACATGAGAGACCTATGGGAATGCTTACCTAGAGCCTTAGATTATGATTAATAAGATTCACACTTGCTAGGGATGATAATAATCTCGACTATATGATATAAAGACTATGTGATTGGTATTTGTGGAGGAATTTTGTATAATGTATAAATAAGATGTGGGAGTGTTTGATTGTGAGATGGGAGGATCATTTGTAGTCAAGGAAAGTTGGAGTTGTTTCACAAAATATTCAAACAATGATAAATACGTAGGAGGATAAGATTAAGTCAATTTATTCACGATAGTTGATGTGATTGGTGCTAATCGTAACATAGAAAGAGGAATTTGGGTTGATTCTATGGTTGGTATAATAGGTAAGGGTGAAATGGATGTAAATGAAGTAATAAGTATGATCACATCTTATGAAATGGATGTGATAAGTCATGAAGTGGATGAAGGTGCAAGATCAATGGTGGTTTTAGATATGGATATTGATGTGGAAAGGGTGTTTTTATTATGAGATTGATTAGGTATATGTGATATGTGGATGGTGTAGCTTTTATATTAGTTAATGTGGAAATAGGTGGGTGAAAACTCTGTGTTTGTCTTAGGTGGAGATACTTGAAGGCATTTCATTGAAATGTTTGCAAATTGAGGAGATGTGATTGGTGTGGTAGTAGGCATAGATGTAGAAATGGTAAATTTTGGAAGATTAAACTTGGAATATTGAGATAAAATAGGTGATGTGGCCATGGGAAAATATGTTGGTATATTTGATTAAGATGTCAAGGTATATGTAAGTGAATTTTATATTCTTGTAGATATATGGGTTGTTGGAATTTATGGGGATATAGGTTTAATTGTGACATTTAGGGATGTAAGGGATGTAGTGATAATTGTGTTTGATGTAGATGTGGATAAAGGGTTAGATATGATAGTGTGGGGTATGATAGATGTCGATGAAAGTGGTAGGTATAGTCAAAGTTGACGTAGATGTAGTAAAGGTAGGAATATATATAGATGTAGGATAAGTAGTAGAGGTTAATTTGATATGTGTGGTAAAAGTTTTAGGCACAATGTCCGAGGTACGAATAAATGAGGAGGTAGATGAGATAGGTATGATGGAGGTGTTTGATGTATAATATTGATTATATAAGGGTTGAATGTGTAAGATATGGAAGGTGGAAATTGATTTTCGGTGGTGGATTAGGAAAGGGTTGTTTGAAGATGTCAAGGGTTGGCTGAGAGATGAGGAGGGATTTTTATTTGGAGATCACCCTGATTTATAAGTTGTTGAACGTGATCTTTAAAAGAATGAATTTTTCAATGTCATGACCTATGACTTGGTGATATTTACAATAATGACCCTCATGATACCAAGTGGGTTTGGGGTGTAAGTTTTCAATAGGCTGGATGGGAGGAAGTATGAGGAGGTGAACTATCATCAATTTATCGAATATTGAACTGTAAGATTCCCTAAGAGATTATAATTGGAAGATGGTAAAAAAATCATTTGAAGGCAACATGTACAAGGTAAATGGTTATGGTGACACAACATGAGAAGTGGATGGATAAGGATGTAATGTTCAATAAGAGGGGATATAATTAAGGGGTGGATATTGAATAGTAATATGACATAATTGGATAGGTAGTGATAATGAATGTAGTTGAGAGATACAAATGTGATGTGATTGTTGAGGTTGAATAGACTAGTGTGAGATAGGGATATTTGATTATTGATTGTTAGTAGATTGAGATGGTTGGATAGGAATTGTAGTGATAATATCAAATTAAGTAGGTATAGGGTTAATATGAGGTGATGAGGATAGAATAAAATCCACCAATTGAGTGGATTGATAAGTTTTAGAGACTTTGGGAGATGTAAAATATTAAGTCATACATGGGTATAGAAGGAGGCTCAAGAGTTTCTAATGGAGAAAGGGATGGAGGCATGGTTGGTTGAGAGGAAGTAGATTGATGAGAGATAGGAGAATCAGTTTCAAAAGGGGGATCAATTTGAATGACATGGTCTTTACAAGGTTGAGAGATCCAATGCAGAATCTCAAGATCATTGGAGGAAGGAGTATCATTGGATATATTATATTGTTGCATTGTTTCATCTTGAGAAGAGGTATTAATAGGCATGAAATGGGAAAATATTTGTTTATGAAATTTATTAACAAACAAATCAAGTATCAACACTTTGTTATTAACGTGATTAATTACTAAATGTGAAAAAAGAAAAGATAGATAATGAGCATATGAAAGTCTAATTATGGTTTGAGCGTTTTTCCTAGGGATTCCTCGATATAGTTGAAGGTACATGAGGCTAAAGTCTATGCAAGATTTATAACATGGACAAAACACCATAGTGAATTCTTGTTGGGTGATGAAATCCCAATAATTCCACCCGGTAAGAAGATTCCTAGATGTGTAGATTGAGGTCTAAGTTTTGGTTGTGTGTGATAGAATGTAAGATGCTGACCAATTAGATAGTAATTAAGCTAGATTAAAAAGAAAGGATGCAAAAGGTTATTTTTAAGAAAAATCTAAATGTGAGATTTTGATGAGGACAAAGACACAAGGAAGGGAAAATATGATGCAAAAAGGAGAAAATAAGATAAAAATAAAAATACCTGGAGAACGCTTTTCATTTTTATCTAATCTTTATAGCTAGTGAAGAAGCAATCCAAGTAAATCTAGAATCCAACACAATAAAGAAAAAGAAAAATCCTTTACCAAAATGTTAGTGGAAAATAGAAAGATAAAAGAAAATGCAAGAGACTCACCTAAAAGGGTCCATCCAACCGAGTGTGTCATAATTTTGATCAAATTTTCTCATTCATGTCGGAGTTAGTGAAATAACTACTAAAGAAAACTAAATAACCTAGTAAATGTGAGGGTTTAAGGTACCTTGGGATGTGATGTGATGGAATCTTTGGTACAAAGTGAATGACCTTACTACAAACTTGATAAACTGCAAGTCAAGAAGAACTAAGAGTAAAATAGATTAGATGATATATGGGGGTTTTCTAAATGAATTTGATTCAAGAAGCATTAACATATTTGGTGGATGCCAACCCCAATTTTTTGATAAAATAGGATAATATTCAGAATTTGAGGCACACAGAAATGGAAAATGTAGAAAATGTAAAGGCGCATACAAATCTGATCTAAATTGACACAAAATAAAGTACCTAGAAGGGTAAACAATGACCAAGGCTGCATAAGGGCAGGTCAATGGTGACCAAGGCTACAAAGGGCCAGGTCAACATTGAATGAAGGCGAACGATAAAACAACAACTCAAAATGTAGAACTAGATAGTATCAATGTAGACTGAGAATGTTGGGGCTCTATATTGACTGGTTAGAACCTACAAAGAATTTATAAGATAGAAAATCGAGAGAGGATGGTAGAAAATAGGGACTAGGATAGGTTGAATGGAAAACATGATTTGGGTTGATGGCGACTAGAGTATAGATAGGAGATATTTAGTGCAATAGAAAAAACTATATATGAGTATTGGAGATGGAAATAGAGTACAAGAAGATATTGAGAAATGATATGGAGACAAATTAATTGATAATGCAAGGATTGGGTTGATGATGACCTAGATATTGCAAATCAAATTTGGATGGAAAATGAGCTAAATAAGAAGACCTATAAGTAAAATGGTGGAAGAAAAAATCGAGAGTATAATTTAATAGTAGTTGGACTTGAAAGAACCTAGATGCAACCAAGACAATGATAATATGATAATAACTAAATAAAATAACACAAAATGATAGTAATATCATGAAGACAAGTTGGAAAGAGATCCAAGAGGTGTGTAACTATTGCAGAGATGCTCAGGCATTAGAAAAGGTTCACAGGTCACAAGAAGGATCGAATATTTGCATGCATTCCCCAGGAAGAGGGAGGTGAATGTGATTTTAAAGGGTCGACAGTGACCCAGATGGGTCACCACTAACTATAGGAAACCATTCCATAGATGGTAAAATCACTAATTTACTCGAGATATGGCGATTTTAGAGATTAGGATCAATACTATAAATCATGTAAGTAGATAAGGGTTGTATGCAGGAAGTTGCATGGGTAGATAAGAGATAAATATGGGTTAGGTAAAAGCTAGTAAAAGTGTAGGGATGTGGATTTAGGTGGTTAGGGATAAAATCATCCCAAAGAAATCCAATTAGAGGTAATTAGGTAATTAGAAGGTTAATTAAGGTAATTATGAATTAAAAATTTTAGGCTAATAGATGTGAATTAAAATAAAATAAATTCATTAAATTAAAATGGGTCTAGATAGGATGATGGTGAAATATGTGCACACGAGAAGTCAAGGGTAGCAATACCAAATTTTGGTTTCTACATTTTCCCCTTTTTGTCAAGTGGTTTGCGCTAGCAAGCCATGAGACAAAAATGATTAGATATGAAGAGTAGGATGAATACTAATGGAAGGTTGATGATGAGCTCTAAAATGATGAGAGATGAAGAGTAGGATGAAGACTAACATAAGGTTTTTGATGAGCTCCCCCTCAAACAAGGGATTGATAACGCAAAGAGGAATTGATGATGAATTTGAAAGAGGTAGATGTTGAATTGAGGGAGGAGAAGAGAGATGGGTAAAATGATAAGGCGAGGAAAAATGACCTAAGTTCAAAGTATTCAAACAAAAAAACCATGGTGCTGATTCGATATCGGTTTGATAAGGAAAAAAAGAAAATATTAATAGAGATGGCCGAAATGTCCTTTGGGCCGATGTAAGTGGGATAAAATCACTACAAATGGAGAGAATCCAATGGAAAACCTCTCAATAGGATGTGAGCCATGAGGACCAATGGTCATAGGCGAGACATCAAACTATGTGTAACCAAATGCAAAAATAATGTGAAATCCTTCATACATAAGGAATCGAATAACAAGGTATGCATCCAAAAAGGATGAGGATGGGAGTAATGGTTCCCCTACAAAGGGCACAAAAATGTCTTAAAAGGAAAATAAAAAAAATATGAGGTATGGTGCCCCAGAAAAGGACACAACGAATGGTTGAAAAGGTAAAATAGTAAATGATGATATGAAATTCCCAAAGGGGAATAAATATGGCCACAAGGGTTAGCTTAATATTAGATAAAATGATGAAATGGTTCCCTAGAAAAAGATAAAAATATGGCCAAAAAGGAGAGATAAGGAAATATGTTATATGAAGCCCTAAGAGGTAACACAAGGATGGCCACAAGAGTGGACTTAAGATGTGGTAGAGTGGATAAGATTTGATGAGATAGATAAGATATAATCGGATGATAGATGTAATAATATATGAGATGAGATAATAGATAGATGTGGAAATTTTTACTAATAAAACACAACTTAATGATGGAAACCGATGGGTATAAATGATGATATGTCATATTAAGGATCACGCTGGGAAACAATTCCTCCAACTGCATTAGAGGTAAACATGAAGGGGATCCAGTAACGCAAGAAACATACGACCAAAAAATAGGTTAACATATAACCAATGATAGTTAGTTATAACAAAGATCATAAGGAAACATGGATGAAATGAATTCATAAACCTAATGTCAACACAGAAAAGAGGTTTGTAATGTAACTTGTATGCAAGAAGAGGGTTCCTTGTAAGTTTTATTCCCTAAATCTATGCCACATCTCTGGGAAAGGAAAATAGAAAACTGATCAATGTTGGAAGCTTTCTTAGGATACTAATGAAATGGAAGGCTTATTAGTGTAGGAAGCATTCAATGCCATGATACAAAAGAGTAGCCATCCACCAGGGTATGGCCTATTTTATACATGATAGCCATCCTTCGAGGGATCGGTCAATTGATTTTAGTTTCTTTTGATTTATTTTTTTACAATAATAGCTATCCTTTGAGGGAGCAATATGTTTTTGATAGCTTTGGAATTTTGATTTTTAGAGGGGAAGAGCTATGAATATCTAGGTAGACCACTTTTCGGGGATGATGAATGTACAAGAGACACCCTTGCACCCTTTGCATGCTTTCAATATGTAAATAAGAGGGTGATGGCTGTAATGATCACATATTTCTCACCAAAAAGGGATAACCTATCCATAAGAAACAATTCTATGGATAGAGCCATGGTTCCCATATTTAAGGTTATGCTTAGGAAAATAATGGTATACCACATAGTTCTAAATCATTACAATTTATATGAAAGAGGCTATGATGGAATATACATCTAAGGGTATGACTAAATGCTCACTGGTAGACATGATAACAATAGAATGTTCACAAATGCAAAGTATTAAGTGGTTCCACTTACGGTTTGCTATCAAGGGAGGCTAAACAATAGACTGCCAACCCATACTTATGCATGATAATGTATGGTCCAATCCAATTAGGGGAAAAATTTCCACATTGTCTCCTTTCTAGGGTAGTAATGTTATGATTTTTTTAAGGATGAGTTTGCAGACATTGAAGTCACGATAGGATAGACATGCAAAGATGGAAACTATGCACTACTTTTGAGGAAGTGAAGAAAAAAAGTCCCTAACAAGATAAAGATGACCAAAAAATAGGACTTTGGATGAAAAATATGGTTCCTTAAAATAGACATGAGTATGGCCATAAGGGTGGACTTTGATTAAACATGATGCCCCAAGAAAGGCACAAATATGGCCACAAAGGTGTAATTTGAACAAGGGGTGCAGATAAGAATATTTTGATTAAATAAGATTGGATAAGATGGATATGGTAAAATATGCGCAACACCTTGAAAATGAGGAAAGGAGAGATATGGCCACAAGAAAGGGCTTAGGATGGGAATATGGTTCTGAAATAGGCATAAATATGGTGAAAATGATGGACTAAGGATGTGGATATGGTGTCCCCGAGAGAGGCACAAATATGGCTAGAAAGGTGGACTTGAAATGGAAATGATGGTTCCCAAAATGAGTCACAAAAATGGCCACAAAAGTGGATTTTGATTGAAAAAAAAGTGCCCAAAAGAGGCACAAACATGGAAAAAATTGTGGACTTAGGAAAGAGAAAGATGGTGCCCCAAAAGAGGCACAAATATGGCCACAAATGTGGAATTTAAGCAAAGGGGATAGATAAAAGATTCTATATTAAATAATATTTGATAATTTTGATACAATAAAAAATATGCACACCACCTCAAAAATGAGGAAGTGAGAGATATGGACATAAGAGTGGGATTCGGACTAGATGAGATGGGTCAGATAAGATAAGATAAAGAAAAGGAATTAGTCCATAAGCAAAGTGTTCCTAGAGGTAAGTCCTCCAACATCAAGGGATATATTTAATGGATAGGGCATGAATTGATTAAGATGTGTGGATGATGCAAAAGTTTCAATAACAAGGGAAGATGTTCCCCAATGAAGGAAACTATATTAGGTTGGGTAAAGATATGGTTGAGTGAGTGGATGTCGAAGGAGGCTAGATAGGTTATTTGAAGGGATGTCGGTGATAGATTTTGATTTGGATTGAATGAATGGTTGGGATCATAAGGGTGTTTGGTAAGACAACTGGTATCAATTAACAAAGGAGGAGCCTCTTTAAGAGGAATGACATGTGGGAGAGAGATGACAAGGAATGATGTGGATGAAGGAGGAGACTCAATGGATGAATGTGTAAAAATAGGAATTGGATTAATTGTGGTGAAAGGAGATGACATATCCTCTTAGATGAGATATTCATCATCCTCAATAAGATCATGGATGAGGGTTTGAATGGCATTACATTGCTCAATTTCATGACCCAGGTATGATGATAAGTGGAAATATGATTAGAATCAAACCACATTGACTTTTTGCTATTTGGGTCAAATACCTTAATAGGTGGAAGCGTAGTGGTGGAAATTTGAATTAAGTGTTGAAGGGTATTTACATAGGACCTGATATAAGTATTGGGAGGAAGGTAGTTGTTGTGGGTTTTGATATGATATTTTGAATTAGATTTAGGGAAGTAATGGATGTAAATTGGATGGGTAAATTAGATGTTTTAGAAAATGAATCAGATTTGGGAGGAGGATTAGATTTTTGGGTTTGGATTGGTTGTTGGGATATTTCTTAGATGTACTTGGCCCTAAAATAGATGGGATGCTCCTAGGATGGATGTTGTAACATTGGATTGTTGAGAAGAGGGAAGACCTAAAATCTTCCAAGAATGCATGAGAAACCTATGGGGATGCTTACCAAGATTCTTAGATTCTTATCAGGAAGATTTACCCTTTGCAGCGATGTAAATAATCTCGACTAGAACATCTAGAGGTTGTGTAGTTGGTATTGGCCGAGGAACTTTGATAATGTTTAAAGAAGATGTGGGAGTGTTTTATTTAGAGATGGGATGATCATTCGAAGTCAAGGTGAATTTAAGTGCTTTCACAATTTTTTCAAACGATGAACAAAACATAGGAGGAGAAGATAAAGCTAATGTAGTCATGATAGTTAATGTGATTGGTGTTGGTTGTAATGTGGAAAGAGGAATTGGGATTGATTCTATGAATGGTATAAGAGGTAAGGGTGGTGTTGTCACCAAATCACTACACCCCGAATGGCCTAAGAATTAATCACAACATTCAGTGTGATTGGGACACATGGGATCACCTCTCAAGATATGGGACTTGGGCTTGAGGTGAACCTCTAGAGAAGGCTGACTTCCTCTTCCTAAACTAAACACAACACTACTTCTAATGCAAGAAAAATGGCTAACTAGTCCTATGCTAACATTTCATGGGATTAGGAAAGATATTTGCAAGGAAATGAAACCTAAACTAGAAGTGGTGATGCACTAAATTAAGGGATGTTTAACATCTAGAAGGGTTGATGTGGGAGTGAGGTTTGCATCACCGACCACCTTCACCTAGAGAAACTACAAATGGTACAAAATACCACAAACCTTGGGGTAGACGTTGCTTTATCAAACCTGGATCGGACAATAAGCTACCAATCTCCCGGTGAAAAGAATGAACACGAAAAGGGTAAACAAGCACCACAATTCAACTACATGCAATATTTCACCACTTGATAAGGACGAGAATTCCATGAAAGCGTAATGGAAACTAGAACTTGCACTATGCACCTGAAAACATGAGAGAGGAAAATAGAAGCAATGAGAATCATGAAAGGACATATATTTGATCACAAAACATAATTCTCATTACTTCAACCACTTGTACATGGTGTAATATTACATCGAGGTAAAAATGGCATAAATTTCCATTACAATTTGAGGAGAAACGCTTGAGAGCATGCAAATTTACAGATTGTGAAAAGAAGGCGAAGCTTGGAATTGTCTAACTCTCCAACTTGTTAGGCTTGTTGGAATCCACTTGTTGGAACCCTTTGGAATGAATTGTAGACACCTATAATTACACCTGAGCAATTTAAATACTTAAATTGCGCTAATTATCTCCTTTCCCAAAAATTGATGACATATTGTCAATAACACTCATCTTCTCTTCCATTTTCGTTAATTGATTACATTACGCTAATTAATTAAGTCACCTATCCAACACATACCCTAATTAACGACCTTTTGTTAATCGACACCTTCTATCTAGTCTAATTAATTATTATTAATTAATTATCCTCCCTTCTCATTAAATCAATAAATCACTATTTAATTGGTTTAAATCCCTCCTAATGGTCTAAATCACACTAATATCCATCTAAAAGCTTATAAAATCTTGCACATGTATTTAATTAATCATCTTGATTAATTAATACACCCCCTTTATCTACATGAGCCACTAGAGGAGGAAAAACTAAACCCTCCTAAAGGTAACTCAACCCCATCTAAACCCCCCTTATCCATAACTAACTCTACATCTCCATTAGTCCCACATTCATGAGAATGTGTTGAATACATTATCCTTTGGGCTATAGAAAGAGCCATCCTCTTACCTTTATACCTACACCTAAAACTTTTTAAGAGAGTAAATGCAAAGCATATAGCTAAGAGACTAAGAGCTTGCATTTTGTCCTCTTGAGATTTCATCATCTTGAAGAGTTAAGCCTCTTTCTTAAAAGTACTTAGGTCATATGAGAGGTGTCAAAAGGGTCTTGTAGCCCAACTTTGACTAGCCCTCATTCCTAAGTTCTTGGAACATTAAGGAAAACTATTTTTGATAGCCATGGAGCCTACCTAGGTTCTTTCATTCACATGTTGTTAGAGAATAGAGGATTTCTAGATGTTTAAGCATTGATAGATTCAAAGTTTTGTATTAATGAATGTTTAGCATCTAACCCTTGATTAATTCTTATCATGATGGTGCTTATAATGTTGTTTAATTCTTACTAATTAAGACTATTTAGGTGTCTAGTATTCAATTCACATTTAGCATTAGTTTAAAAACAACACTTGCACACATTTGGCACGCTCGGTGGGACCCTTAGTCCCATGGAATTTTAGTTTAAGTTTCATTGTTTTGGCTAACTTTTGATATGCACATGTAGTAATTAATGTCCATTTTTGGAATTTTTGCTCATTTGATATGTGTAACTTCATGTTCATAGCCTTAATTTTAATGGGTTATTGCCATTCTTAAGCTAACTTGTCAAAAATTTGAGATATTGTGAAGTTTCTTGTGTTTTTGTCATACTTTGGTTGCAGTCTGGCGCAGGCACGATTTTAGGGGCACAAGCATGATTTTAGGGGCATAGGCATGATTTTTGGGGCATAAGCTTGGTTTTCGGGTGCGAGACATCTCTCACGGTGGCATAGGCATCTTTGTTAAAACCTGTCACTCTATCTATCAACCCATGGTGCATGCACGCTAACCCTGGTGCACACACCTAACTAGTGTGCAAGTGCACTAACCCGAAAGTGTGACGTCATTTCGTATTGTACCTTCACTACATTTGAAACACGTCGGATCAGCGCACATCTTTGTCTTAGTGGCGCTGAACATTTTTCTGGTAATGTGGTTGTTCTATCTATTTTTCTCAGAGTAGCGCATATGTTGTTTTTTTGGTGCACATGTCTCTTTGGTGGCACGAGGCATTTGGTAAGTCAAAAAAGCAGAGTGGCGCGCAGCACTATGTTCGTGGTGCATACACTCTTTTCATGGCACACATAGGGCATGGTAAGTCAAAATTACAGAAAGTGGTACCCACGTGCTTTGTCGTACACACGCATAAAAGCAAAGGTATATCTGTTTAATCTGGTTTTGGTTACAAATTTTTAGTGCTCCTTGTTTTGATCATAACTTTTGACTCGTTAACCCATTTTGAAGTTTGAATAAGCATTGGAAAGATAATGAAGTGTAATTTGTGAGGGAACTTCCAAAATTTAGATACCTTTAGGATACTAACTTCTATCACAAAACTCCCAAAATTCCTTGGAGACCTCCAAAAATGCAAATTACTAAAAACTGCTAAAAAGTGCAAAAAAATGGATTTCTAGAATTTTTCAATTTTCTTGGTTTTCTAATTCTTGCAGGTTTTATCTAATCACATACTCATTTTTACAGGATGTTTTTACATGCTTTTACTTGATTAAATAAACTTTGCATGTTTACTTATAGGAATAAGATCACGTGTACTCTTCCCTCGCATCCCTTGGGGTGATCTTGGGAATCAGAAATGATTCTTAAGTCCTTTTTGATGCTTTGAGGTTGTTAGGAATATTTGAGTTTGAATTGGTTAACTTGGTGTATTTGAATTAAAGTGTTTTTCCATTTGATATCTTTTTGGATTTTGGAAACATCACGTATGCTCTTCTCTTGCATCCTTGGACGATCTGGAGAATCAGAAATGGTGTTTTCTCTTTTGATGGAAAACTACTAAAAATCGTCATACATGACCAAAATACCACACTTGTCAAAGAACGGAGGAATCAAAACAAAAGTAAAAAAACTACTAATACAGTTGTTATACAGGTTGCCAAAAGGTGTTTTAAGCAAACCACACCTAATTAAACAAGATAAAACAAACAACATATTCAAAACACTATATTATAGGTTTCGAAAAAGGGTACGTCCCTCTCCGCTCAATTGGAACATAACCCCTTTGGCATAACACCTTAAGCTACAACAATGGGGGTGGTTAGGAACCCCAAAGTAGTCCACGCAAGAGGGAACCTTGTGGATGAAACAGGAAATGCTCCACACTACCTATTTGACTAGTGATTCCTTTGTGAGATAGTGTTACAAGTTGTCCCTACGTGACCCTTTTAAGTACACAATGGATGCATTTATTACCCACTATGCTTGAAGGGGGAAAATTCAAGATACTCCTAAGATAGTTGGGACTATTTAGGTAAATCATCCTACTCGTGGATAATCTTTGTAACACCTAGGACGAGAGAACCACCTAGGAAAATATACTTTGGCCAGGATCCCACTTTGACCATTCTAAAATAGTGTTGATTTATGAGCCATATTTTCATCATGAAACGTGTGGCATGTTACTTTCACTTAGTTTTTACTTGCCTTAAGGTGAGGTGAAACTCTGCCGAAGTGAAGCCAGCATTTTTCATCCCCATTTTTGATCTACGTCCTTCACATTCTTTTGACACTTTGTTGATCAAAAGAAGGGTGACTACCTTTGTGTTACCAATCGGTTGCTTCTGCCACTTTTTTGTCTGTTTACGCCCATCCATGTTTACAGCTGGGTAAGTTAAACATCTAAAGTGTGTGGAGGTGTATTTATATCATTGGTAGCCTTTGTGATCTTGATACCCACGTCAAGATCATCATCATAGTTCAGATTAATTCATCATTTGATCTCCCTTTGATGTGTTACCTTGTTTGCATTGTCTCGACACAATTAAGATACTTATGTCATGTTTTTCGTAAACGTGATCTAAGTATCCGCATTGTGGCATTACGCTGCACACATTTTAACACATCCTTAGTATACTTTGACTTAGTTTGATTTCAAACATTATCCTAAATATTGAAAGGTGTCACTTACTTTTTTTGTGTCATTTTGATACCACATTGACACTAATATCTCACTTCTCCATGAAGCTTGATAGACGTGTCCAATCGGTGTGGTTACCTAGCTTACATTAGTAAACCCCACCCTTTAACATTTAGGTCTTGTTGGTTGTTGAACTTGTCATGGTATCCTTTGATTGGGAGTCACATTTACCCTTTGTTAATATTTACACCTTGTTCATTTCAAGCTTGATGTAAATATTGACATTGTGTTGATCATTTTTGCATCGGAATATCACTTTACACACACATTTTCACATGGTGTATTTCCTTGTTGATTGGATTTGTGTTTCAAACTCACATGATTGTTTCTTGTGATTATTCATTTAGAAAACTTATTTTCTAGGAAAATCCCTTTTTATCTCATCAATATTACGTCATCACAATGTCTATTTTCCTTAGACCTTCTTGAAAAATCATGCACACATCCCCATACTTACACAATGTCTAGTTGGTTTTCCTTATTCTACCCAAATTGACATGTCACTTCCTTCCCTTTAAATTATTTCCATCACACTATCTAAATCTATACATTTGTGCTTAAAATAATGCCAAAAATGACAAACTATTGCACGGTTCCCCATACTTCAAAAATATGGAACCTAGGTTTAGCAATTCAAATCAAAATATTCCCATTATAACTAAACCTCATTTGGTTCTTCGTGCTAGAGAGCCCATATGGGTAACTCATTCCCCACCTTTAGTTCCCCCACTCTTCTTCTAATTCTAATCCAAAATTTTCTTGATTCTTCTGATGATTTGGATCCAAACTACTATTCAGATTCATCCAATTCGACTCCTAAGTCATGGTCCTCCCCTTCTTCGCAGGACCTCTATTATCAGTCATCTAAACAATGTTCTCCTCCTCTAAAGATTTGTGTCACCACAAATCATCTTCATCCTTCATCTAATGTGACTCCTACATCACGGTCCTCCCTCTCTTCGTAGGACCCCTTTTATCAGTCGCCTCAATGACGTCTTCTTCCTTTGAAGATACACGTGACTCCAAATCCATCCAATCAAAAATATAATACAATTCTTGAATCATGGTCCTCCCTTTCTTTGCAGGACCCTTGTTATTATTCATCCAATGTGATTCTTGAATCATGGTCCTCCCCTTCTTCACAGGACCTTCTTCATCAATCACCCCAATAAGTCTTCCTCCTTTGAAGATTTGTGTGACTCAAATTCCTTTGAGTCAAGCATCTAGAATCGACCCATGTGTCGCAATCTATAGACTTTGGACTTAATCCTACTAGTTTACAGATGATATACCATCATATAGGTAGGTCCACACCACCTTCTTCTACTCCTAAGACATCTAGCTACACATCTTCTTCGTCTCTCATGTCATCTTCTTCTATCAATCATCATCAAACATCTTCTAAGTCTTCCACACCAAGTGAACCTCTTTCTTCCAATCAACCCCTGGTGGTCAATCAATGACTCATACTAATTTATCTCTTTTAGAATAAAGAAACAATCAGGGCATTTATAGGGGCATATGAAGATATTCCTTTAGCATATTACGAGAAAGGATTCTCTTTGGAATTTGATGCGTCTGCGATTATTGGACGAAAAGGTTGATTCCTTTTATCAAGAAACAAAGAAAGAGTATTAGGTCATGCAACTTGACCCTCCTCTTACTCTTCAATCTTCACATTATTCATTATGTGATGAAACTCCTTGGCCTTGCATTGATCCATGGCCTATCTTCTCATCACCCAATAACTCTTTCTCTATCATAATTCCTCAATCACAATCTCTTATGGGGTCAACACCAAGTAGCCGTTCATCTTCGTCTCAGGTGTGGGTCACCTTCTAGTAGCCCTCCCTATGCTATTTGTGGGACATTTTCGAGTGGTCCACTATCTTTTATTCTTGTGGCACATCTAACTAGCCTCTTATCTTCTATGTATGGCTCACCCCTGGGTAGTCCATCATCTTCTATTATTGGGACACATCCTAGTAGTCCATCATCTTTTATCTATGGGTCACATCCTAGTAGCCCTTCTTCTATTCTTGGGCCACATCCTAGTAGCCCTTCATCTTCTATCTATGGGTCACGTCCTAGTATCCCTTCTTCTTCTATTTTGGGGCCACATCCTAGTAGCCATGTCATCTTCTATCTATGTCTCACCCTCCAGAGCCCATATTCTTCAATCCTTGGACCGTATCATTTTCATCCATCACATTATTCTTCTACCAAAGATAGTGGAAAGCCCATGGTCATTTCTCACATCAGTTCTAAACACCCATGTTCACTTTCTTCTCCTTCTCGAGATCAAACAAGTCACGTGTTAGCTTATAAGAAACCCAAACAGTTTCTTAATCAAGCTCAGATTGAAACTGCAAAGAGCTCTATAGCTCCCAACAAATCAATCACAATTCAAGAATGCACACCAATGTAACCATCAAGTATGGTGCAAAGTGCATAAACCTATGGATGGGGAATTAAATCTCCCCCATACAAAATCCATGTTTGAGAACAAATCACGGTCATTTATTGAGTGTGAACTCACCTCGATCATCAAGATTAGGTATAATATCACTCTTAATGAACAAACGCACCTGCCTCTCCCCTTATTAAGGAAGTTGTAAACATTGTTGTTGGATCTTATCATACAAACTAACTTTTTGGTCCCACCTTTCCAAAACTACCAAAAATCTAAAAATAAAAAACAATTCAAAAATACAAAAACCATTGTGAAAACACAACAAAAATCAAAGGTCAAAAATCAAACATTACAATCGGTGTTGCGTACACATGGATGTTTCTTTCTTCCCTTCCTTGCTATTCTTCTGCAAGTCTTCCTACCATTTTCATCTCTTTGATGTTATTATGGTTAGCCTATTCACATGCATTTTGTGACATTTATCTCTATGGTATCTGTTTGATCTTGGTCTTTTATCATCTTGGTAAATTAAAGAACAACTGACCTCTTAGAGATGCTATTACATTCGCCATCTAATAAACTTGTTGTGAAGAACTTTTGGACATATTTTTTGACACTAGCGAATGTCATCATCACAAGCACTTCCACCTCCTTCCATCAAGCCATCAGTGGTTCTTAACCCCTTGTCAAACAAGAGAGCTGAAATAAGTTTTCAGAAGCAAAAGAATCCAAATCAATCAAAAAAATCAAAAGCTAAAAGATAAAAGCAAAAGAAAATTGATAAATAACTCTCTCTTGGGGTATTTCCAATAATCTCTATTGGGGATATGGATGCCTAACTGGAAGTAGAGAAATTTTTTGATTAGAATCAAATATATCTCCGTTGAGGCTATGGATGCTTGGCTAGCAGTGGAGCAATGTAAGGTTATCCTTTCACCCTCCATTCACAAAATCACCTATCAAAATAAATCATTCCTACACATTGGCTGGGGTATCTTCACTTATTATCTGTTAAATCTTCCCTTCAAGAGGTAATAAATTTCATGTGCACACACCGGATCTCTATGAGTAAACAAGATTAGTATGTTACCAAGTGTCTTTTTTTTGGGACCTTGTTCAGACTCTTACTCTAGTCCATATCTTGTCTCACGATTTGTGCCTTGGGCTAATCAATTATTCCTCATGAGGCTTCTAAGCTACATTCATATCATTCACATATTGTCAATAGCGCTCATCTTCTCTTCCATTTTCATTAATTGATTGCATTATTCTAATTAATTAAGTCACCTATCCAACACATACCCTAATTAATGACCTTTTGTTAATCGACACCTTCTATGTAGTCTAATTAATTATTATTAATTAATTAGTCTCCCTTCTCATTAAATCAATAAATCACCATTTAATTGGTTTAAATCCCTCCTAATGGTCCAAATCACACTAATATCCATCTAAAAGCTTATAAAATCTTGCACATGTATTTAATTAATCATCTTGATTAATTAATGCACCCCCTTTATCCACATGAGCCACTAGAGGAAAAACTAAACCCTCCTAAAGTTAACTCAACCCCATCTAAACCCCCCTTATCCATAACTAACTCTACATCTCCATTAGTCCCACATTCATGAGAATGTGTTGAATCCTTTATCCTTTAGGATATATAAATAGCCCTCCTCCTACCTTTATACCTACACCTAAACTTCCAAAGCATATAGCTAAGAGACTAAGAGCTTGCATTTTGTCCTCTTGAGAGTTCATCATCTTTAAGTGTTAAGCCTCTTTCTTAAAACTGCTTAGGTCATATGGGAGGTGTAAAAGGGTTCTTGTAGCCCAAATTTGACTAGCCCTCATTCTTAGGTTCTTGGAACATTAAGGAAAACTATTTTTGATAGTCATGGAGCCTACCTAGGTTCCTTCATTCACATGTTATTAGAGAATATAGGATTTCTAGATGTTTAAGAATTATTAGATTGAAAGTTTTGTATTAATGAATGTTTAGCATCTAACCCTTGATTAATTTTTATCATGATGGTGCTTAGAATTTTGTTTAATTCTTGCTAATTAAGACTATTTAGGTGTTAGTCTTCTATTCACATTTAGAATTAGTTTAAAAACAACACTTGCACACAAAACACAATTATATTTTATCACAAAACACAATTCTCATTACTTCAACCACTTGCACAATGCAATATTACATCAGGTAAAAAGGGCATAAATTTCCATTACAATTCGAGGAGAAAGGCTTGAGATCATGCAAATTCACAGATTGTGAAAAGAAGGGGAAGCTTGGAATTGTCTAACTCTCCAACTTGTTAGGCCTGTTGAGATCCACTTGTTAGAACCCTTTGGAATGAATTTCCAATTTACATTTATAGAAGAAAAATGAGAGAGAGGAGAGAAGGATTCATAATTGCATCCCTAAATGAAAGGCACATGATGTATCATTTATTACATTTGGTTGAACCACCTAAAAAGGTTCCATCATGCCATTTATGCCTATTGACATAGTCCTCATAATTAATTAAAATAATATTTAAATAAAATATTAAATTAACAAAAATAATTAGTGGACCCCTTTTGAAATGATTTTCAGTGAAAGGAGAATAAGCCAAAATGGCCCAACTCGGTTGTTAGCTCACCGAGCTAGAGCTTGGGTCGACCGAGCTCTCCGTGTGACTTGGTTTCTTCCGAATTCATCCAACCACAATGAGCTCAAAATTTGATGATTATGTGTGATCTCTACATCCTTACCAAACTCACATCGTGATGCCGAGCTACCATGTTGTGTACTTGTCAAAGCCATCACAGAACACTTCCTTCTCTTCAAACCAGACTCAAACCGACTCGAATCCAACTAACGAGCTCCATCTATTGTGATCACCCCGGCCTCGAGCACCTTTCAAAGTGACCAAGATCTTACTCAACTATCATTACCATCACATCGAGCTTGTCAACCGATCTCAAGATCCTCTATACTAGCTCAAGTTGGTGTTGGCTTTTGTTGTGCCCTTAGCTATGACTCCACAAGTTTGTCTCTGTAAGCTCACCGCCGATTCCAATGTGCATGAGCTCCTACCACCAAGTCTAACCATCCATGGTGATCCAAAGCTTCCATGAGCTCACATGTGATCTCTTTGTGAGTTACTCTCCCAAGACTCGTGATTGTCAAAGCCATGTGTATCCGGGTTTTGGGCTCCAAAATTCATCTTATCATGTTCTTCTAATTTTCCTTCATTCTTCTCAGGTGAGGGACGTGCCTCAACTCGCCATCACAAAAACACTTCCTCCTCTTGACTAAGCAGCTGATCTCAAAACCTCTAACGAGATCCTTGTATAAATGCACCAAGTTGTTCATTGAGTTTCCTAATCAACTAGCTTTGTCACCTTCTATATGATTAAGATGAGCTCCCCATTTTCAATCTCACTCACCTCTGACTTGGTGAGCCCGAACCAAAACAACTAAGATGCCTTCAATTCATTGCGAGCCATTCTAATGTGATATGCCCAACTCCAAACCGATGAGCTCCATTCTAAAACAAGGCTCCTTCATTGACCAGGCCGAGTCCACAAAATGAGCTTTGCACTGCATCCATCGATGAGTATTCTACCAAGTCGACAGTTGAGCTCCATGATCCGAAAGTTCCTCCACCATTAGTGATATATTTACATCTCTGAGTTCTCTGTCAAGCTCGAAATAGACAAGATCCTCACTACCATGACCTTATCGATCAAGTCACGATACCTAGTAAGCTCGGCTTTGAGTTACTTCGTATCCGATTATTCCTCACAAACCCAATGACGACTCTATTTTCATGCACACTTTCTCCAACCTTACACAGTAAATGACTCAAACCGGGTCATTCAAATCCTCCATGTGATTTCTATGATACAAGCTCTCCTTGGTCCATATTATTTACTTGCTTGTCATGCATAATTTTTTTGTACTCACCATATAGCTCTCTACATTCTACTACCCCATTGATCTTTCTCACCTCTCCCTACTTATGAGTCCCTTCAATTGACATGGCCTGTGTGTATGCTATTCGAATGGCTCAACTAAAATTAACTCCACCCAAGTCATCTCCTCTAGTTTTCTCGGTGTTACCAATAATCTTCCATGCATTTATTTCTATACACCGCTCGAACCCTCGAACTGATCTCCTTCTCATCTTGGCACATGATTCATACCTTCCCATAACTCAGCGATAGACTCGAGATCCCCAAAACATTATCTCCAAATCCTGATCTTCAAAACTCTAAAATTTTCTAAAAGTTTCAGATTTATAAATTCGAGCTTGAGATCACCCTATCATTAACAATTTAGTTTTAGAAATTTGTGACTCATCAATTTGGAATTTTCCTTACTAAGTTTTAGAGATCATTTTCTCCAAAACTCTAAAGAGATTATCTCTTAAATGAGTAATGGTCTACCTCATTCTCGAGCTTAACTCACTCTGCTTCCTACTCCGAGCTCTTGGTTATTCATTGTCTCCATTAACTAGTTTCTCCATTCATTACCTAAGAAGCTTCGATTTCACATCTCGGATGACTCGGTATCCTTTCCGATTTCCATCTTGGATATCTTCCACCTACACGTCAAGCTATGAACCCGCACTATGATTCTGAGTTGTGAAAATATTTCATTACGTTGACTCGGCCCTAAATCCAAATTCTCTTTCTCTATATGCCCGACTGCGTGTACCAAGCTTTCATCCCTCTACAATATTCGTGCATGGACCAAACTCTTCAACATTTTTAGAAAACCACCGAGTCATTTACCAAGGGTTATGATGTTCCACTACTTAGTTCATAACTCCAAACACTAAGCTTGATTTCTCCTATAAACTAGCTCAAACTCCCTTTTTATCCTTTTCTACTCACTCAAATGTGTTCTATTGATATACTATTCATTTACCTTTACTTCCACCGATTTGATGACTAGGAACACTCTCTAAACATGCATCAAGCTATCCAACATGGCTCAATCCCTAAATTTGATCACTATCCTCTTCTTATCAATATCACTCTTGCAAAAAGCTTGAAGTTGGGAGCCCGATGACCTAGCTTTCAATACTCTACATAGAATTACACGAGATCACCCTTAGATAATCTATGGAACTTATCCACATGGTTTGAGCATGAGCCCAAGCTTCCATTTTCTCGCCACAATTTTGGACCATGATGAGCTCCCCTGGGTTGGGTTGGGTTTTGTCACTCCGAAACACGCACCATTATACAACAAATTTTTCATACACTCGATGTTTTCTATCATCATTTGTGGCAGAATTCTAGGGTGAATCCAATCAAAACTTGTAACTTTTCCTTTACCGACCTGTATTCTCTCATAATTTCATCTACTTCCATTCCTATGCATTCCTAGCCTTGATGAGCTTCTAGTTCTATTTTTCATGCGTGAAATGCAATCAATTTTTCAATTCTCATATTATGTCATTTCATGATGCTCCTAACTTGTTCATAAGCTTGATCCGAGTCCTTCCTAACTTGTGTCGATCCTTTCTACTTCCTTGCGAGTCATCATGCTCATTCATGGCTCACCTTGTACCCATCCCGATCCAAATGAGTTTAACCACAGTGAGCATCAGGCATAGCTTGGCTGGGTGACTAGCGATCATTCTTATAAACCATCTGCTCATTATCCCAAACAAGCTCATTTGGGTGGCCGTGTTATCCTTTCCACCTGAAACTCTACTTCCAAGCTCCATTTCTTGACAGTATTTGAGCTCAAATTAGTAACCACAATCTCGAATGTCAGGCTTTATTAACACCTCATCTACGAGCTCAAACCTCCAAAAACTACCATGCCTCATTACCAACTTAAAACTCGATCTTTTTTTAGGCATTCAAGCGACCTACATCTTTGTATGAACTATAAATTAGCTTTCCTAGCTCTCAAAACCAAGCTAACTTGTGTGTTTCCCATTTATGTATTGACTCGGAGCTAAAAAAAATGACCCGAGCCATCCCAAGTGAGCTTGACTGATCCATTCATGACCGAGCTCCTTGGAACCAAACCAACCTCTACACACCTATCATCTCGAGTTTGAAATTAGCTCGATGTATCTTGGCTTCTCAAGAATTGACCTTGTCCTCATGTTTTACCTTCTAGGGTTATTTTAGCTGACCAGAAGGTAGCAAAAACACAAAATGACCCCTTAAAACATGACTTATCAGTTCAATCATTTTTTATGCCCGCAATGACTAAAAACAAAATGGTTTGTTGAGCATTGTCCAATTTTTGGTCCAAGAGGGTAAAAATTAACAACATTTTTGGTGACCTCTCGGGGATGCTTGCCTGCTAAGCATGATACCAGTAGCCTTTTCTATCCGTTGGGCATGGAGTCAATGTTTGTAAATCTGAAAAATGATTCGATCTTCTGTGATACCTTCCTGAAATCCACTTAAGAATTACTTATCTGGACCTCCCTCGAATGCAAAACATGGCATATACCCAATCTGATGAACACTTGAAAACTATGGAGCATTGTAGAATTTGGAAAGAGGTAGATCATGAATATTCATTAAAACTTTGAACTTTCCTTATCCTTA
The DNA here is from genome assembly GCA_018340775.1 of Taxus wallichiana var. yunnanensis. NCBI lineage: Eukaryota > Viridiplantae > Streptophyta > Pinopsida > Cupressales > Taxaceae > Taxus > Taxus wallichiana. The sequence goes on from JADAXU010000134.1 coordinate 2,156,267, forward strand.
ACACCTTCCAATGATGCAACAATGTGCGAGAACAAACACAGAGCGATAATGAAAAATAAAAAAACAAAAATGAAAACCATACATGTTCTAATTAAAACATGTAGGGTTTACACCACACTTATTCTACTAAAATAAATCCTATAGTACGCTACACTAACCGGAAGCACAGTGATCTAAACAAAACCTACAATTTGGTTTTATAAAATAGCTTCCTATCATTACAATGGGAAACCATGAAGATGATGTGATAATGGATGTGGCTGAAAATGAGAGTGAAAACTAGAAAAAACCAATCCTCCACTTGGTCCACTAAGACATCAACCTGAAAGAGAAATAAATCCTCTTTTGGTTGCTCGCATTCATCCTATAGAAGCATGCAACTATTCCTCATAATTTTGAAACTCATCCTCACATTCTGAAGTGAATGTGACTAGTTTTGGCTTCTCTTATGGCTTCAATGAAGCCAGGTACTTGATAGGACATGGTCTAAACCATTGAATATTTCTGCTTGTCTAGACTTCAATTTTAACAAGAAAGTCTTGCTGAAAACATCCTTGAGAAAGATGGTCATTCACAACCTGATTTCCCTCTTGTTTCCCATTTACAAATGATTGATCTTCCACCTCATTTGACATGGAATTTGGAAATTCCAACCCTCCTATTTGTAGCTTTGGATGATTTTTCAGGGAAAAAAATTCTTCAAGAATACTTTCCTCCATCACAAACTTGTTTACCAAAATAGGTTCCATAACTGAAAACAGAAACCTCTCCATGACATAATATTCATTCAATGCTTCTAGATCAGTCCTAGCTCATCCAGTGTTTTCCTCCTTTACATGTGATGAAGGATACAAAAAATCAATTCCTCTAATTCTGATTCCAAAGGATAGTTATGAGCAATGAGATGTTCTTGAGCATGTACCTCCGCAACACTTGACACTTTTTGGTGAAAAAGAAGTGATGGAATGACAAGATTGTCAAGCTCCATAGGCTCCTGCCCATCAAAACATTCTTCCAGGTCTGATAGAAAATATTCTTCTTCATTCTCTGACTGTATCGAAATCTCCTCCTCAATCTGAGTATCCTCTAAACTAGAATATCCTTCACCTTGATATTCTTCATTTTCAAACATGAAATCAGAAAGATTAAATTCATCTAAAAAATCACATTTTTGAGAAGGAAGAGAGGGAAAAGGTTTAGAAGGTTTCTGCATAGTTTCATCAGCATTCTTGATCTTTGAATCCTTCTTCATCTCATGAAACTTGTTATGGCTGATTGTAACATCGAATGATGACTTTGGAAAGATGTTACCATCTTCCAAAAGAGATGCAAGTTCTTGATATGCATGGAAATTAGGATCATTTCATTCATTAGAATCAGCTTGTACACTTGAAATTCTTTCTTCTTTAGCTTGCACATTCTCTTCTATTACTGATTTGGCCACCTTTGGTGATCCAAACTCCTCTGATGGAATTGAGCCAATATGAATACTACATTCTAAACAAGTAGATTTCTGGTCCTCCTCTTTCAACTCTAGATCTGTTTCTAGCACAAAACTAGTTTGTTCCACTTGTTCTTGAGCCTCAACTTCTGCAGAAGGTTTAGTCAAGAACGAAGTTTTCTCGATGTTAAGTTTTGCAGCCCATTTCTTCATATTATCTGCATGCTCCCTTTTCTATCCTCTTCTACCATATACTCCTCCCTTTTCCTCATTTCTTGACATTTCTCCTCCCAAAATGGATTTGGGACTACAAGAGAAGGGGTGATATGGGTTTTAACTGATTCCCTCACTGTTTGAGGAAGGAATTCATTCTCTTGTATTGATGGCTCTTGTTGAAAAGAGGGAAATTTAGAAGTACAAGGCATAGAAGATTCATGATTGAATGGAGGAATAGAAAATGAAGGAGTGAATTCCCCCAAAGGGGTAGAAACTAGAAGGTTAGGACTATGGGGTTCAAGTTGAAACTGCATGGATGGAAACACGGGAAAAGGGTTGTAAGGTGGTAATGCAGGGACCTCCCATTGATAGGATTGACTAACATTACATTCATGAATGTCCCTTTTCTTGATCCATTCTCCAACTTGAGTCATTGTCTTGATTATGCATTGAAGATTTTATTGAGGGCTAAGCTCACATGGTAAATGATCATCCATGGATACAGAATTCTAAATCCAATCTAGACTACCTTTGTCATTTCATTGATCCTTATTTACATCATGTTATACTCCAACTCTCGAACCTTCTTCTGTAAGTGATATTCTTCAGTGAACAATAATCTTCATGCCATTTTTCCTCAGTATCCCCCATGTTTGATGGATAACTGAATTGATCTACATCTTGCTCTTGTGGACCTGGATGCTCAAACTGATACTCATTATGAAATTGGTTTGGAGGTGGATTATAATAGCCTGAAGAAAGAAAGAACTACCATTGCTGCAAGTAGGAATCCTACTATGGAAATGAATCCATGATTGTACATCTTCATGGATGGGACAAAATGGAAATAATATTGAAGAAAACTAGATGGAAAGTGGGTAAAATGAAAGTCTGCAACACGAGATATTAGGGTACTTAGACCAATGGAGTCACGGTTGTGCTTAGGTATACCACCTAAGGCTATAATTTCACTAAGGGCACAATAATTTAATGAAATGAAGTGAACACAAAGATGTGCCTCTTATCCCACTGCCACATGCGACACAAACTGTTGTCACCAAATCACTGCACCCCTTAATGGCCTGAGAATTAATCATGACATTCGGTGTGATTAGGACACATGGGATCACCTCTCAAGATGTGGGACTTAGGCTCAATGTGAACCTCCAGAGAAGGCCAACTTCCTCTTCCTAAACTAAACACAACACTACTTCTAATGTAATAAAAATGGCTAACTAGTCCTATGCTAACATTTCATGGGATTAGGGAAAGAGATTTGCAAGGAAATGAAACCTAAACTAGAAGTGGTGATGCACCGAATTAAGGGATGTTTAACATCTAGAAGGGTTAATGTGGGAGTGAGGTTTGCATCACCGACCACCTTCACCTATCGCAACTAGAAAGGGTACAAAATACCACAAACTAGGGGCATACATTCCTTTGTTAAACTTGATTAGACAATAAGATACCAATCTCCTAGTGAAAAGGATGAACTTGAAAAGGGTGAACAAGCACCACAACTCAACTGCATGCAATATTTCACCACTTGATAAGCACAAAATTCCATGAACCTACAATGGAAACCAGAACTTGCACTATGCACCTGAAAACATGAGAGAGGCAAATAGAAGCAACAAAATCATGAAAGGACATATATTTGATCACAAAACACAATTCTCATTACTTCAAGAACTTACATAGTGCAACATTACATTAGGTGAAAAGGGCATAAGTTGCCATTACAATTCGAGGAGAAAGGCTTGAGAGCCTGCAAATTCACATATTGTGAAAAGAAGGGGAAGCTTGGAATTGTCTAACTCTCCAACTTGTGAGACCTATTGGAATCCACTTGTTGGAACCCTTTGGAATGAATTTCCAATTTACATTTATAGAAGAAAAGAGAGAGAGAGAGAGGAGTCATAATTACATCCCTAAATGGAAGGCACATGATGTATCATTTATTACATTTGGTGAACCACCTAAAAAGGTTCCATCATGCCATTAATGCTTGTTGACATAGTCCTCACAATTAATTAAAATAATATTTAAATAATAATAATAAAATTATTATTTAAAATATTTAAATAAAATATTAAATTAACAAAAACAATTGGTAGAACCCTTTTGAAATTATTTTCAGTCAAAGGGGAATTAGCCAAAATGGCCCAACTCATGGCTAGCTCACCGAGTTGGGTCAGAGCTCCATGATTCATTGGTCGACCAAGATCTCCTACGTGACTCAATTTTTGCCTACTTCATCCAACCACAACAAGCCCAAACTTCCATGAGCTCATGTGTGATCTCTACCATCCTCACCTAGTTCACATCGCGATGTCGAGCTACCATGTTGTGTACTTGCCAATGCCATTACAGGAACTTTTCCTACTCTTCAAATCAAGCTCCAACCAACTCTAAATCCAACCAATGAGCTCTATTTTTGTGATCACCCCAAACTCGAGCACCTTTCTAAAGTGATCGAGCTATTACTCACTGTCGTTACCATTACATTGAGCTTATCAACTAATCTTGATTTCCTCTATACTAGATCAACTTGGTGTCGGATTTTATTCTCGCCCTCCTCTGATTAGATCTAGTGTTTACACAATTGCAGAGGTTCAAATCCTAATTTTACCCTAATTTGCAAGTAGACAGGGATAAGAAATGCAGAAAATGAAACTAACCTAATGATGGTGATGCACCAAAGGAGTGGTGAACATTTTTTGCTCATACAAATAGGCACAAATCCATGAAATGCAACATGAAAAACATACACAAGCTGATAAGATGCAATAAGAGATCTGAAAATGAAGTAAAAACAATACAAACAGAGGACTGAAAACATTCACAGAGTTTGCACTGTCATTTCCATGTAAAATCCCTTGCATTACACCATCAAAGAGGTATAAACCTATTACAATCCTTGAAAAAGGCCTGATACTTACAAAATTCACTTGTTTTCAGGTGAAAGAAGAAGTCTGATGTTCAAAAAAGTGTTCCCTCGAAGAAATGAGCCAAATCTGGCTTTTACATTGCATGGGTCGAGCCCATGAGAGAGAAAATGTACAAAAACATGGGAGCCCATTCCTCATTGACTGCAAATGCATTAAATCAGCATGGGGGACCTTACAAACCCATACCCTATCATTTTTGACCAAATTGGAGGAGAATGCGACCCATTCTGTATTAAATTTGGTTGTTGAAATGTCATTTCTGGCCATGGACACGTACCAGAGCCATTTTTTGAATTTTCTCTCTCCAAACTGAACCAAAATTAGAAATTGACCATGGAATCATGTAGAGAAATTCAACATCTTTCCAATGATATAAAGAACATGCAAATCTGAGTTCTGGATCAAAAGATATGATCGTTTGAAGATTTAGGGCAAAAACGGCCCAAAACGGATCGGCGGGAAAAAATTTTCAAATTTTACCTCTTTTTTGTCTTTGGAAAATTTTCAAAAAATTTCCATGCTCCATCTGGTCAGACGCCACGTGGCAAGCACTGATTGGATGAGCAATTCTCTCTCCTCCACCTCCCATGGGTTTCCCTTTGAAATTTTGACGTTTTTATAATTTTGGAAAAAAAAAAAAAAAAAATTCACTTTCCCCCCGCGCCCCGCCACTTGGGACACGTGGCGTGATCTGGTTGGAGGACAGGGGCGCGGGGTCATCCTTGTCTTTTAATTTTTTGGCCCAAGACTTTTGTCAAATTTTCCTAAGTCTTTCCCTAGCTCCGAACTCCCCGCCTTAGGACACGTGTCCTGTGTCTATTGGCTCGGGCCGACCCTTCAAACCTTGCCCTTTGAAATTTTCGGCCAACACTTAGCAAATTCTTCAAGTCATTTTCCCCCTGACACGTGGCATTTCCTGATTCATCCGCGGGCCTCCTTGTCTTTTCGCCACTTCACCTTTTCGCGTCCCACGCGTACTTTTGGCCCGGATGTCCCAAACGAAAGTCCTCTGTTTCGGCCGAACCGGCCGGTTCGCGTCCTCCGCGTACTTTTGTCCCAACTGTCCTGACTATGCCTGGGACAAAATTCTCGAACCACCCGAAATGGACTGACTTGCGCCAAACCGGCCGATCCGCGTCCTCCGCGTACTTTTGTCCCGGATGTCCCAGACAAAACTTGGTGATTTTTTCCACTTTCGGCCGGTTCGCCCTTTCGCGTCCCGCGTCCCGATGTCCCAATTGCTGCTGCAGACCACCTGGCGGCTTTTTGGCCGATTCGCGCCCGATGTCCCAACTGTCCCAGCTGCTGCGAGGACTAGGACTTAGCTGATTTTCATGATTTTGGGCCTTGAATCAATCTACTTGCTCGGGACAGAATAATCTGATGCATGTTATCAAAATTACCCTGGGGGGTGAATTTTGGATAACAATTTGGTGACTCAGCGGGGTCACCTGCCTGCTAGGTAGAAGATACCAGTTGCTGAAGTAGTCCATTGGGCATGGAGTCATCAAATATTCTGTTTAGAACCCCAACTGACTTAGAATGTGTAAGGAGGAAGATGGAATATCACCTGATGGGAGCAAGGACTGCAAAACATCTCCATGGACAACAAGTTGTGTCAAAGCACTTAGGGAAAACAAAACTAACCTACAACAAAACAATGTGCACAAGCACTTGGAGGAATGAAAATCTAATCTAATATTTACAAGGTGGTAATTTTTCCTCTAGAAGCAATGCTTGAGATAGATTCCATTTACTGGAATCTGCAGTTCTTCACCATCCAATGAGGCCAATTGGAAAGCATTGTTGTTCTTGCACTTCGTGACCATGTATGGGCCACTCCAAATGGCATCAAATTTTGAATGCCTTCCGGTTTTGCTCTATCCACATCCCATTTCAACACTAGATCTCCAACCTGAAAAGATCTATCCTTGGCCTTCCTATCAAAGGTCTTTTTGATCAAAGCTTGATCCTTTTCCATTGCTTGGGATGCCTGATTTCTGATCTCTTGCAGCTCCATCAACTCTGCATACCTCACCTCCATGGGCTCAAACTCTAGCAACTCCAAAGCTGCTTCATGAGTTCCAATGTTGGCAACTCAAGTGACATGGGCAAGATTGCTTCTCTTCCATGACAAGCCCCGAATGGAGAGTTACCCGTGGATCTCTTGGGAGTTATCCTATCAGCCCATAAGGCTGATTTTAGTTTGGTATGCCAAGACCTCTCGATTCTCGTCAAGAGTCCTCCTAATGATCCTCAACAAGTTCTTGTTTGTAGACTCGGCCCGGCCATTACTCTTGAGGGTAATAGTTTGATGAAGTGCTTAGGTAGATCCCATTCTTAACAGCCCACTGGTCACCTTAGATCCAATGAATGCCAATGCATTATCGAGATTATTGTAGCAGTACACCAAATCTGGTTGTTATCCCTCATAAAAGTCTAAGATGCTAGACTCATTTGCCTCTTTGAGTGCTACCGCTTCTCATCCATTTGGTGAAGTAGTCCGTGGCTATCAAAATCCATTTGTGCCCTTGGCTTGAATTGGGATTAATGACTCCAATGAAGTCCAAACCCCATTGCATGAATGGCTGGTCAACTGAGATTGGATGTAATGGAAGGGCAGCAAGTCTCTCTTTTCCTGTGAAGAATGCACAATTCTTACACCTCTTGATCCATGCATAGCAATCACTGAAGATCTTAGGCCAATAATAACCAGCCTTCATGATTTTTAGAGCTGTCACTCTTGGTGCAAAATGACCACCAACTGGTCCACCATGGAACTCTTCCAACACCCTTTGAATCTGATTTGTGCTAATGCATCTCAGCAGCACTCCATTCACATCTTTCTTGAACAAAACTCCATCAACAATGGCATATGGGACAGCCTGCAATCTGAAGTGTCTCCTTTGGGTCTTGTTCATCTCTGAGGGCATAGGCCTATGCCTAGGAAGTGTATAATACCTTGGGTCCAGCAAGGAGTGGGGGCAGCATTGTCTTCTTCTTGATTGCCACTTGGCTCATGGCTGTCCTGGACTGTCAAAACAACCTCTTCTTCATTGCATACTTCTTTTGCTTCCCCAAAACCAGCTGCTCACACAATCCTTTCCCTCTTACCAGCTTGGTGATCTTGATCTCAATGTCATACTCCATGACATGGGTGATCCAACCTGCCCTTTTCTCATTCAAATCCTTGTTGAGGAGGAAGTCCTTAACCCCAGATGTGAGACCAGCAACTGGACCTTGTTGTTTGAGATTAAATGCTTGAATTTCTTCAAGCTTCTGATTACTGCAAGTACATGCTTCTCAATAAAAGAGTACCTCACCTCATAGTCATCTAGGCTCCTGAAGAAGGCAATTGGCTGCTCATCATTGTCCTTGTTCTGCTGTACCAAAATGGCAGAAATAGTATCATTACCTCCAAATGCATAGAGGATGAAATCCTTGGAGAAATCTGGGTTGATGAGAGTTGGTGCTTGAGAGATAGCTTCTTTGATTGCTTCAAAACTCTCCTTGCCTTCTGCTGTCCACTTGAAAGCCATGCTCTTCTTTAACATTTTGGTGATGGGCTTGACAAGGGCTGCAAAATCTGGGACAAACCTCCGAACAAAGTTTATCCTTCCCAAGAAACTCTGAAGGGCTTTCTTGTGGCTTGGCAATGGTAGTGCTCTTATGGCTTCAACCCTCTCTGGATCAATTGCTAATCCTTCTTTGGAGACAATATGGCCAAGGAGCTTTCCTTCATGTGCAAGAAAGATACACTTCTTAGGATTCAAAGACACTCCAAATCTCCTGCACCTCGTGAAGACTTGTCTCAAATGAGAGAGGTGGTCTGCTGCATTTTTGGAAAAAATAGTGATGTCATCAAGGTAAATCAGCACCACGTTGTTAATCAAACCTTTGAATGCCATGTCCATTGCCCTTCGAAGGTAGCACTGCGTTGGACAGCCCAAATGGCATTTTCCTGTATGCAAAAGTTCCCATTTGGTTGTGAAGGTTGTCTTGAATTGGTCTTCTTCCTTCACCATAATCTGATTGTAGCCTGAGTAGCCATCAAGTAGTGAAAACCTCTCAGAGCCAGCCACAACTTGCAAGATTTGCTCCATGGAAGGGAGTGGGTAATGGTCCTTGAGAGAGGCTCTATTCAAGTCTCTGAAGTCAACACACAATCTGATCTCTCCACTCTTCTTTCTGACTGGAACTAAGTTGGCAACCCAACTAGAATGCTTGATTGGGAATATGATCCTTGACTCAATCAGCTTGTCCAATTCTTTCCTCATGAGAGGCTCCATGTGTGGATTGACTGGTCTTTGTTTCTACCTGATAGGCTTAGTATTTGGATCCAATTCGATGGTATGCTGAGCTAAGTTGGGATTGAAACCTTTCAAGTCTTCATAGCTCCAAGAAAACACGTCAGGGAACTCTTGACACAGCTGTATGAACTCATACCTTTCTTGTTCAGTTGTCATCCTTCCAATTTGCAATGGTTTGTTCTCTTCTACCAAGATGGATACTGAATCCTCTCTCTTGACCTGAATGTTTGCTTTCTCCTTTCTAAACTGATCATTGGGGTTAAAAATGGACTCCAAAGTGATAAGTCCCTTGGGCAGCTTGTTAGTTCTCAGCTGTACCACTTGGTCACCATACTGTTGTTCCAATCTTTCTTGATTCTTGGCTGAGAACTCAGCTTCTTCTTGCAAGAAATGGATGATTTGCTGGTCATTTTCAAACACTTGCCAACTGACATTGTTATCCGGCACTGAAGGCCTCACAATCACGTGGATGTTTGGCTGTACCTTGTCTTGTTGAATGCTTTCCACAATGTCAAAGGCTGCCCCTACTGCTGCAAGCCTGTCAGCAGCTTGATTCTCTTCCTAGGAATGGATTTGATGCCAAAACCCTCAAAATCTTCCATGAGGTCCCACACCCTGTTCTTGTAGCACTTGAGAAGATCATTTTTGGTAGCATGTTGTCCCTTGACCTGATTTACAATCAATTCACTGTCACCAAAGACTTGCAAGTTCTTTATTCCTCTCTTGATTGCCCAATGCATCCCTTGCACTAAGGCTTCATATTCAGCAGTGTTATTGGAGCATGCAAACTGAAATCTAAAAGCTGAATAGTACTTTTTCTCCTTGAGGTGAAACAAGCATAGCTCCACCTCCTGCACCTTGTCTACTCCTTGATCCATCAAAAAATAGCTGCCATACCTCATTGTCATCTTTGTGGTTTGGCTTGGTGATGCTAGGAATAGGCTGATTTTCTTCATGTATGCAATAGACCCCTAGCTCAGATTCTTCCACTTCTTGATAAGGATCAAATGCATGTATCTTGTTTGCCCATTCATCAAGAGTTAGATCCGGGATGCTTCCAACCTTGGTGTCAGCCTCATCAGTGCTTGGGTGGTCTTCTTGATCAAATGCTGAACAATTGGCATTGATCTGACTTGGAGTGTAAGGCTCAATGTGGAAGTTTGCAATAGGTTCAGACCTGATTGTAGCCTTAGTTCCATACCTCATTCTGAACAACATGTGTGACCAATCAGCAGACAAATATCCCCCAATCTTGGCTGTGAAGTCCCTTGACAAGCATAGGGCAAAGAGTGGTGGAAGGTCTATGACTGATACATCTTGTAAAACAACAACATTTGGACATGCATGCAAGGTAAGACTCAAGTTTCTAATCACCCCAACTGTTGTTACTGCTGTCCCATCTAGCTGCACTACCCCTTTGGATATTGTTTCATACTGGAGCCCTAGCTGATCAGCTATTTGTTTAGGCATTACCGAGCTACTTGCCCCGGAGTCTATCATGCAATTGTGCACTAGCTGATTTCCAATGATCAATGAAACATAGAAAGGAGGGGGTTTCAACATTTTACCTTGCTGTCCTCCATGATTTCCCTCAGGCTGGGCAGCATTTGTAAGCACTTTGTCTTGCATCTGAACTTGCTGATTCGAAGTTGGCCAGTCCTTCATGGCAGCTTGTAGCAAATCTCTTTGGCCTGGGATAGATAGGGATTCCCACATTGATATATTGACGTTTGTCTTCTTCATCTGATCAATGATACTGAATGGTGATGAAGGATCTCTTTGTTGTCCCTTGGTTTGCACATTCACTCCTTGCACGTGGGCAGCAACAACTAGTATTTGAGTTGGCCTAGGGGCTGTTCTTGGCTGCCCTTGTGCATTTGAAATTGGATTTTGCTTGCCAACCATTTGTGGAGCCATGGAAGGTTGTGGATTGGTTGGGGCTAATGGCTGTTCTTCACCCAAATTCCTCCTTTTGACCTTGTGTTGGCTGCAACACCTTGGAGAAACTACCTGGTTCATGCCACAGAAATCCTCTTGCTTGCCAATTTACCAATGTGGTGTCATTTGGGGCTGATTGTTGTTGGAATGTTTCTTGTCGTTGGTTATTTCTCGACTCGCCCTCACCCTCCACACCAGTAGTTGTCACCATTAATGCTTGATTCAAAGCACCATTGAAGCACATGGATTGGTTATGAGGCTCATTGCATGGAAAACACCAATCATACTCCTGGGCAATGTTGTTTTGTGTTGGCACCAATGCCTTAGAGGCAGATATGGCATTTGGATTATAGGGCTGAAATGGTCTATTGGTAGGAGGCCTTGTTTGATTCATATTTGCAGCAGGATTAGGTGGCCTTTGTGGTTGGTATGGCTGCCTGTTAGGCTGAGCTTGGGGCTGATAAGAAGGTCTAAAACCTTGGGCCTGCTGCCTTTTGAGAGTAACCAGCTCATTGCCTAGGTTTTGCAATTGCTTCATGACTTCTTGAAGCTCATTTGGGGCACTTGGAGATGAAGTGGAAGCTTCATTTGAACTCTGATTTCTAGGAGTGGGAGAAGGAGCCAAATTAGGTGCTTGATTGGTGTTTGGACTCTCTAAACTTGGAAACAATGGCATGGGAGGTCTAGGGGCAAGTTTGCCAGCTTGGATCAAACAATTTTCAGCCCTAATGGCAATGCTATAAGCCATAGGGATAGTTATGCCTCCCATGGACTGAATCAACATAGAAATATCAGAATTTAGAGCTTTGAGATAGTAGAGAAAAGCACCTTTCTCGTTGGCCCGATCGCCACCGGAATTCTCTCCCAAGTCTTTTGAAATCTAAAGTTGAAATCGGTCAGCTGCTCATTGGGAGCTCTCTTGATGGTTGTCAGCTGCTCCAAAAGAGACAAGTTGTCTCCCTTTTCTCCAAATTGCTCATGAAGTGCTATACACAACTGATTCCAATTTGTGATAGAACCAGCTCCAAGGCTCCTAAACCATTGCAATGCTTTACCCTTGAATGAAGATGCCAACAACTTGACAACCACTTGCATCTCATTGATTTCATGAATTGCACAAAGGTTAGCAATATCTTTAACATGATCACCTGGAGTAGTCTGATTTTCTCCAGTGAAGTATGGAATGTTCTTCAAGGCTGCAATAGGAATTGGATGTTGTGCATTGAGGGCAAGTGGGCTGCTACCTGTGAAGTTGACATAGGGGTTGTTTTGTGCCATTCTAATTGGTCTTAAAACCCTTGTTGATTGAATGAAAGGCCTACCAGGTGGAGGAGTTGAGAGAGTTCTGTTTGGTGGAGATGGAGACCTTTGAATCCTTCTTCCTCTTTGCCTTCTTCTTGGAGATAATTGCAGGTATTCAAACAACACTTCTTCTTCTCCAACTCTTGACCTTGTGGTGACTCTTCTCATGAGTTTTCAGGCCTGCACTGCTGAAACCAGGTGGTTCTTCCCCTTGGAGTCACCAGATATGCAAATAATAGCTCTTTTCAAGCAAGAAAATTGCAGCAGATGCACATCAACTTTGCTGCAATAAAAATGAGACCTCTAGTGTCCCACCGGGCGTGCCAAAACTGTTAGTGCAAAATCACAGCACCCCTGGATGTTGATCAGATTTCTAAAGGTTGATGTTTTAGGCATCCAGTGTGATTGCACAACATTGAATCCTTTCTCCAAGTGTGGGGACTTGTAAAATGAGAGAAGAATCTCCAGATTAGAGGCTGGTTCCTCAAACTCCTCTGATTAGATCTAGTGTTTACACAATTGCAGAGGTTCAAATCCTAATTTTACCCTAATTTGCAAGTAGACAGGGATAAGAAATGCAGAAAATGAAACTAACCTAATGATGGTGATGCACCAAAGGAGTGGTGAACATTTTTTTGCTCATACAAATAGGCACAAATCCATGAAATGCAACACAAAAAACATACACAAGCTGATAAGATGCAATAAGAGATCTGAAAATGAAGTAAAAACAATACAAACAGAGGACTGAAAACATTCACAGAGTTTGCACTGTCATTTCCATGTAAAATCCCTTGCATTACACCATCAAAGAGGTATAAACCTATTACAATCCTTGAAAAAGGCCTGATACTTACAAAATTCACTTGTTTTCAGGTGAAAGAAGAAGTCTGATGTTCAAAAAAGTGTTCCCCCTGAAGAAATGAGCCAAATCTAGCTTTTACATTGCATGGGTCGAGCCCATGAGAGAGAAAACATACAAAAATGTGGGAGCCCATTCCTCATTGACTGCAAATGCATTAAATCAGCATGGGGGACCTTACAAACCCATACCCTATCATTTTTGACCAAATTGGAGGAGAATGCGACCCATTCTGTATTAAATTTGGTTGTTGAAATGTCATTTCTGGCCATGGACACGTACCAGAGCCATTTTTGAATTTTATCTCTCCAAACTGAACCAAAATTAGAAATTGACCATGGAATCATGTAGAGAAATTCAACAATCTTTCCAATGATATAAAGAACGTGCAAATCGAGTTCTGGATCAAAAGATATGATCGTTTGAAGATTTAGGGAAAAAACGGCCCAAAACGGATCGGCGGGAAAATTTTTCAAATTTTACCTCTTTTTTGTCTTTGGAAAAATTTTTTTGAAAAATTTCCACGCTCCGCTGGTCAGACGCCACGTGGCAAGTGCTGATTGGATGAGAAATTCTCTCTCCTCACCTCCCGCGGGTTTCCCTTTGAAATTTTGACGTTTTTATAATTTTGGAAAAAATTCACTTTCCCCCCGCGCCCGCCACTTGGGACACGTGGCGTGATCTGGTTGGAGGACAGGGGCGGGGTCATCCTTGTCTTTTAATTTTTTGGCCCAAGACTTTTGTCAAATTTTCCTAAGTCTTTCCCTAGCTCCGAACTCCCCCCGCCTTAGGACACGTGTCCTGTGTCTATTGGCTCGGGCCGACCCTTCAAACCTTGCCCTTTGAAATTTTCGGCCAACACTTAGCAAATTCTTCGAGTCATTTTCCCCCTGACACGTGGCATTTCCTGATTCATTCGTCTGTGGGCCTCCTTGTCTTTTCGGCCACTTCACCTTTTCACGTCCCACGCGTACTTTTGGCCCGGATGTCCCAAACGAAAGTCCTCTCGGCCGAATCGGCCGGTTCGCATCCTCCGCGTACTTTTGTCCCAACTGCCTTTCCCAGGACAAAATTCTCCGAACCAGATCGCTCGGGACAAAATTCTCCAACCGCCCGAAATGATGTCGACTTGCGCCAAACCGGCATGATCCGGGTCCTCCGCGTACTTCTTGTCCCGGATGTCCCATGTTACAAAACTTGGTGATTTTTTCCACTTTGGCCGGTTCAAAATTCATCTTTTCACGTTCTTCTAATTTTCCCATTCTTCTTAGGTGAGGGATGTCCCGACGTCCCAATCACTTCCTCCTCGAGAACCTTGTAGAACGCATCGAGTTGTTCGTTGGTTTTTTCAAATAGCCGATTACCTTCTGCCCCGATGTCCCAACCGTCCCAAACTCTGACCGCGAGGACTAGGACTTAGCCGATTTTCATGATTTTGGGCCTTGAATCAATCTACAACTCCAAACCAATGATCTCCATTAATCAAGTCACGATACCCGACCTTGCGAGCTCGGTTTGAGTTACTTGGTATCCAATTATTCATCATGAGCCCAATGAATTGTTTTTCATGTAAACTTTCTCTGACCTTGCATTGTAAATGACTCAAACCGGGTCAGCCAAATCCTCTGTTCGATTTCTATGATACTAGCTCTCCTTGGTCCATATTATTTCGATTTCCATGCACAATTTGTTGTGTACTCACCATATAGCTCTTTGTAGTCTCTTACTTCATTTGATATCACTCACCTCTACCTGCCTACGAGTTCCTTCAATTGACTTAGCCTATGCATGCTCATTGAATGGCTCAACCAAACTTGACTCCACCCAAGTCATCTCCTCTAGTTTTCTTGGTGTTACTAACAATCTTCCATGCATTTACTTCCTTTGCAACGCTCGGCACCCGACCCAATATCCCTCTCATCTCGGCACATGATTCATACTTTCCTATAACTCCATGATAGACTCAGATCCCGAAACATTATCTTTGAATCCCGAATCGCCGAAACTCCGAAATTTGGAGTTTTAGAATTTTAGGCTTTCGGAGATTTCCATCTTACCTAACATCCTAAAGCCCAAAAGCTTAAAATATCCAAAATGAATAAATGTAAAGAAAAATTTTGAAACCAAACTCATTTCCAATTTCAGAGTTTGAAACAATTCGATTTTAGACATTTGTGACTTGTCAACTTCAAAATTTTCCTTTCTTAGTTCTCAAATCATTTGCTCCAAAACTCGAAGAGCTTATCTTGAAATGAGTAATGGTGCCTCATTCCCGAGCTAAACTCGCTCTTCTTCCTACTTCGAGCTTCTCATTATTCGTTGTCTCCACAAACCAGTTTCTCCATTTATTTCCTTACAAGCTTGATTTCACATCTAGGTTGACTCAGTCTTCTTGGTGATTTCCATCTTGGTTATCTTCCACCTGCATGTCGAGCTATGAACCTACACTATGATTCTAAGTTGTGAAAATCTTTCCTCACACTGACTTGGCCCTAAATCCAAATTCTCTTTCTCCTATATGCCCGGCCTATGTACCAAGCTTTCATCCCTCTACATTATTCATGCATGGCCCAAACTCTTCTATATTTTTGGCAAACCACTCATTCATTTGCCAAGGATTAGGATGTTCCACTACAAACTCAGTTCATAACTCTAAACACCGAGCTTGATTTCTTCTATCAACTAGCTCAAGCTCCCTTTTTATCCTTTCCAACTCACTCACATGTGTTCTGTTAAGCTACTATTCATTAACCTTTACTTCCGTTGAGTTGAAAACTAGGAATGCTCTCTAAACATGAATCTAGATATCAAACATTACTTGATCCCTAAATTTGATTGCTATCTTCTTCAAATAAATCTCACTCTCGTAGAGCTTGACGTTGGGATCCCGATGACCTAGCTTTCAATATTCTACATATAATTACATGAGATCACCCTCGGATCATCTATGGAACTTATCCACGTGGTTTGAGCATGAGCTCAAGCTTCCATTTTTCTGCCATAATTTTGGACCATGTCGAGCTCCTTCCAGGGTTGGGTTGTTCCACCAAAACACTCACCATTATTGAACAAGGTTTGCATACACCAAACTCTGCATACCACCGATGTTTTCCATCCTCAACTGTGGTAGAATTCTAGGGTGAATCCAATCAAAACTCATAAATTTTCCTTTACCAACCTGTATTCTCTCATAAGCTCATTTGCTTCCATTCCTATGCGTGCCTAGCCTTGATCGAGCTTCTAGTTCTATTTTTCATGTGTGAAATGCAATCAACTCATCACTTCTCATATTATGTCATTTTCTCACGATCCGACTCATTCATAATCTTGATTTGAGTCCTTCCTAACTTGTGTTGATCCTTTCTACTTCCTTGTGACTCATCATGCTCATTCATAGCTTACCTTGTACCCATCCCGATCCAAATGAGTTCAACCACAGGAGCGTCAGAATATCTTGGTCGATTGATTAGAGAGCATCCTTATATAAACCTATCGCTCATTCTCCCAAACGAGATCATTTGGGTGGCTTTGTTATCCTTTCCACCCAAAACTCTACTTGAGATCCATTTCTTGACAGAGTATTTGAGCTCAAATTAGTAACTAAAATCTCAAATGTCAAAATTTATTAATGCCTCATCTACTTAATTCAAACCTCCCAAAACTGCCATGCCTCATTACCAACTTACAACTCAATCTTTGTTTAGGCATTCGAGTGACCTACCTCTTTGTATGAACTATAAATTATCTTTCCTAGCTCTCAAAACTGAGCTAACTTGTGTGTTTCCCATTTATGTATCGACTCGAAGCTAAAAAAATGACCCGATCCATCCCAAGTGAGCTCTGACTGATCCATTCACGACCGAGCTCCTTGGAACCAAACCAACCTCTACACACCTATCATTTTGAGTATGAAATTAGCTCGATATATCTTGGATTCTCAAGAATTGACCTTGTCCTCATGTTTTACCTACTAGGGTTATTTTAGCTGACCGGAAGGTAGAAAAAACAAAAAATGACCCCTTAAAACATGACTTATCAGTTTGATCATTTTTATGCCCACAATGGCTAAAAAACAAAATGGTTTGTTGAGAATTGTCCAATTTTCTGTCCAAGAGGGTAAAAATTGACAACATGTGAAATTCATGTAAATGATGTAAGTAGGTATGATCACATATGATGAAGTGGATATGATAATGGATGAATTAAATAAAGGTGCAAGATGAATGGTGAGTGTAGATGTTGATACTTATAGGGAATGGGGTGTTTTTGTATGATGCGAATTGTGAGATATATGCTAGGTGTGGATAGTTTAGGTTTTTGATTGGTTAATGTGGAAACATTTGGTTGAACACCCTTTGATTTTGTCTTAGGTGGGGGTTCTTGAAGGGGTTTCATTGATATGTTTTAAATTTGAGGATATTTTATTTTTATGGTATCGGGTACAAATGTATAATTGGTAGATGTTGGAATATTAAGCATGGAAGATTGAGATAAAATAGGTGATGTTGTCGTGGGCAAAGATGTGGGTATATGTGGTGAAGATTTCAAGGTAGTTGTAAGTTAATTTACTTATGTGGTAGATATATCGGTGGTTGGATTTCATGAGGAGATAGTTATAATTGGGATGCTTAGGGATGTAGTGATAAGTGTGTTTGATGCATATGTATATAATGGGTTAGATATGATAGAGTGGGGTAGGAGAGATGTGGTTGAATTGGTATGTATATTCAAAGTTGATGTAGATCTGGTAAAGGTAGGAATATATGTAGATGTAGGATAAGTGGTAGAGGTTAGTGTGAAAGGTTTGGTAGAATTTGTAGGAACAATGTCTAAGGTATGAATAAATGATGAGGTAGATGAGATAGGTAAGGATGGAGGTGTTTGATGTATAGTATTTATTTCATAAGGGTTAAATGTGTAAGATATGGAAAGGGAAATTTATTTTTCGTTGGTGGATTAATAAAGGGTTTAGTGAAGATGTCAAGGTGTTGGATGCGAGATGAGGCTGGATTTTTAATCTAGAGATCCCCCGATTTATAAGTTGTTGAACACGGTCTTTAAAAGAACGAAAATTTTCAATGTCATGACCTGTGAATCGATGATATTTACAATAATGACCCTCATAATACCAAACCTGGTTTTGGGTATAGGTTGTCAATAGGATAGATGGGAGGAAGTATGAGGAGTTGAGATGCCATCAATTTATCAAATATTGAACTATAAGATTCTACTAAGAGGGTATAATTGGAAGATGGTCTAAAAGTTTCACGTGAAGGAAATATGTATGAGGTAAATGGTTATGGTTACAAAACATGAGAAGTATATGGATAAGGATGTAATTTTGGATAAGAGGGCATATAATTAAGGGGTTGCAATTTAATATGAATGTGATGGGATGTGATAGGTAGTGATAATGACTACAATTGAGAGATATGAATGTGATGTTATTTTGAGGTTGAATAGATTTTTGTGAGATAGGGATATTTGATTATTGATTGTTGGTATATTGATATGGTTGGATAGGAATTGTAGTGATAATTTGAATGAAGTGGGTATAGGGTTGATATGAGGTGATGAGGATGGAATAGAATCCACCAATTGAGTGGAGTGATAATATTGGGATACTCGGGAGATGTGTGAAATATGAAGCCATACATGGGGCTAGAAGGAGTCTTGAGAGTTTATAAAAGAGAAATGGATGGAGGCATGGTTGGTGGAGGGGAAATAGACTGATGAGAGATAGGAGAATCGGTTTCAAATGGGGGATCAATTTGAATGAAATAGTCTTTATAAGGTTAAAACATCTAATGTAAAATCTCAAGATCATTAGAGGAAGGAGTATCATTGGATATATTATATTCTTTCATTGTTTCATCTTGAGAAGGGGTATTAATAGGAATGAAATGGGAAAAGATTTGTTTTAACAAAAAATCAAGTAGCGACGTTTTTTATTAACATGATTAATTAGTAAATGTGAAAAATAAAAAAGTGGATAATGAGGGTACCTAAGAAATGGAATTCTAAGGATGGTTTCAGGTAGTTTGGGTTGGGAGTCCTCAATATACCCAAAGGTTTGTGACGCCCAATTATGTGTAGGATTTTACTATGGCCAAAACACCGTGGTGGCTTCTTGTTAGTGATGAAATTCTAATAATTCCACCTTGTAGGAAGATGTCTAGATGTGTAGATTGTTTTATGAGTTTAGTTGTGTGTGTGAGAATGTGAGATGCAACCACTTAACCCTTGATTAAGATAGATGAACAAGCAATGATGCAAAAGGTTATTTTTAAGCTAAATCCAAATGTGAAAGTTTGATGTGGAAAAACACACAAGGAATGGAAAATGAAATGAAAAAGGAGAAAATAAGACAAAAAAATACCTACATTTTTTTTTCTTTTTATCTAATCTTTATAGCAAGTGAAGAGTGATCCAAGAAAATCCGAGAAGAAAA
Source organism: Taxus wallichiana var. yunnanensis (assembly GCA_018340775.1). NCBI lineage: Eukaryota > Viridiplantae > Streptophyta > Pinopsida > Cupressales > Taxaceae > Taxus > Taxus wallichiana. The sequence goes on from JADAXU010000134.1 coordinate 2,175,738, forward strand.
CACTAAGAATAAAAAGAAAAATCCTCTACTGCAATGTTAGTGGAAAATAGAAAAAGAAAAGAAAATGCAAGAGACTCAGCTAAAAGGTTCCATCCCACCAGGTGTGCTATAATGTTGATCTAATTTTCTCGTTCCTGTCAAGTTAGTGAAATAACTACTAAAGAAAACTAAATAACCCGTAAAATTTGAGGGTTTAAGGTATCTTGGGATGCGATTATGGATACATGCATAGAGTGAATTATCTTCAGAAGCAAACGCGATGAACTTACAAGACAAGAATAATTAAGAAGAAAATTAATTAGATTATATATAGGGGTTTCCCAACGAAGTCAATTCCAAAATTGTTAACTTCCTTAGCAGATGTCAACCCCCATGTTTTGATAAAATAGGATAAAAGAAAAAATAGGATAATATGCAGAATCTGAGGCACACAGAAACTAAAAATGCAAAAATGTAAGGCACATACAAATCTGATCTAAATTGAAATAAAATAAATTAACTCTGGAAGGGTTGATAGTGACCAAGTTTGCAAAGGGGGAGGTCGACATTGACTAGAGGCAAAAGGATGAAACAACAAATATAAATATAGATCTAGATATTCTAAAAATGCCGACATGAGAATGTTGGGGCTCTGTGTTGACTATTTAGAACTTTCGGTGAAGTTATGAGATATAAAAGTAGAGAGGATGGTAGAAAAAAGGTATTAGGATAGGTTGAATTGAAAACAAGACTCAGTTGATGACGATTGGAGTGCGAGATGGGAGAGATTTAATGCAACAGAGAATCGGGAAAATGGATGTGAGGATTGGAGACACAAACAAAGTATATATAGATAATGAGAAAGGATCTAGAGATAGAGTAAGTAATAACATAGGGGCTGGGTTGATGGTTACAGGAAGAGTGAATGTGACCTAGATAGTGCAAAGTAAGGTTAGATGGAAAATGAGAAAAATAAGAAGACCTACAAGAAAAATGGATAGAAGAATGTGATGAGATTAGAATTCTAACAATAGCTGGACCTACAAGATGTTAGATGAAAACAAGACAATGATAATATGATAATAACTAAATAAAATAACAAAAATGATAGTAATCTCATACAAGATAATTTGGAAGGAGATCCAAGAGGTTTGTAACTATTGTAGAGATGCTCAGGCACAAGAAAAGGTCCACGAGGTTGCAAGAAGGCTCGTACATTTGCATGCATGCCCGAGAAGAGGGAGGTGAATGTAATTTTAAATATTTGACAACAACCCATATGGGTCAGCACACCAACTATGGGAAACCATTCCTTAGATGGTAAAATCACTGATTTACTTGAGATATGGGGATTTTAGAGATTAGGATAAGTGTTTTAAAGCATGTAAGCGGGTAAGGGTTGTTTAGGGAAGTGTCTTGGGTGGATATGAGATAAATATGTGTTAGGTAGAAGCAATAAAAAGTATAAGCATGTGTATTTAGGTGGTTAGGGATAAAATCAACCCAAAGAAAGATAATCGGGAGGTTAATTAAGGTAATTAATTAGGATTAAATATGAATTAAAAGTGTTAGGATAATATATAGGAATCAAAATAAAATAAAAGAATTAAATTAAAATGGGTATAGATAGGACCATGGTGAAATATGTGCGGGCAACCAAGGGTAGAGATATAAAATTTTGGTGTCTACACCACACCCATTACACCACCGACAAACAAGTCGATTGATCACATTCAAGAAGCCATTAAGATAGGAGTAAGCGAGAAAAGTGTGGCTAGAATGTCTAAGGGGTATGAAGGCCATGACCATCGGGGCATGATAATGAAATATTAGAAATGGTGGCTTCAGAGGTGGATATAGAGGTTGAGGTTACAGTATTGGTAGAGGAAGGTGTTTGCAAGGGACTTGTTATACTTATGGATCTCAGATCATTATAAGCATGATTTCCCTTAGAAAATTAATTTCTCATGGTGTGGGAAACCACATAAGTTATAATAATTCTAGGATTTATATGAGCACATGCATAATAATAAGAATAAGGAAAAGGGTTCAAGAAGGATTAAGGTGTAGCGTGGTGTTGCTGATCAATGGACACCAAAGAATACCAATGATCATAAACTACAATAAGTACGGAGTCATGTTCTAAGGCTATGTGTGCATCTCGAGCCTCACGAATATTAAGCCACTCATTACAAGGCAAGAAGTGATAAATTATAATATCTATATTTTGCACACCAAAATAAATTTTATCAGATACCGTGGAAGTGATCATGGCAATTGTAGTGAGAAAGACAATATTTAAAGGAGTAAGCACATGATAGGGATCATACAAGCAATGTTAAACTCCCATTGAAGGACATGGATGACTTGAAATAGGTGTGTAGGATGTTGTGTTAGGATAACAATCTATTGTTAGGGGAATTCTTATGAGAAAGTATACCATGCATTGGATCATAGTGCAAAAGATAGATACTTCATACAAATCTACTGCTTTAGAATCATGAATTTGACAAATATATTATGCTTAATGCAGTAATTAATTGTTGGTTATTACATAACATTATTATTGATCATGAAGTGGAAGTGAATTTACTAACTTTGGATGCTTATATCTAGATGGGTTGACCAACCTTACATCCATTGATGAATTTGGTGTACATGGAAATGAAGACTAGGGCCATGTCGATTGGGTTACTAAAGGATGCAACTATTACAATTTGGGGAGTTAAGTTTACTAGGGACTTTGAGGTATTTGAACTTGCTAAAGTAGAAAACCTTCTAAACTTAATTCGACAACCCACAGTGCTATGTGAATAAGGCATACCTATGCTTTCATAAAAGATACATCATCTTTGATAAAAGTCCAAGCACATGATTATACCCTTGTTGAATAACAAGGTAGAGCCCTATGTTGAGCCCTTAAGTGAAGAATAAATTAATAGAATTTATGTTCAATTAGTGCGTGATCCTAAGAATTTGGAACCATCCAAGGAGTGCATACTTCATTAGGAAGACTTGAAGTCTATAAGTGATACTATAAGTGCTTCTTGTGATAACTAGGCCCATAGAACATAAAAATGATTGGGTACAAAGTAAAAGGATGGGTCACCGGGATGATTATATTGCACATGGTGAGGTGGTAAAAATTTGATAGGTTACCAAGGTACAATGGTGAAGGGAATCCCAATACATTTCAGAATGTCATGGAGACTCAAGAGTAGCTAAACGATTGGGATAGAAGAAATATTTTGATCTATACTTTACACAAGACAACATAACGCTGGTAGGAAAACATAGAGATTGAATTTTGGAATGGTGAGAAGTGAGAATCACTTTCTCCATCGGAGTTCACTAGGAGAAATTTACCTACACAAAAATGTGAATTTCATGGGAATTCTTCGCCTCTATTCACATCTACAAATTTGAGAGATCTTTGTCATAGGGTAGGAGGCATAACCACCATCACTATAAGTACATAAGTTTTACTCCACCTTACGTGGCCACGTACGTGCGTGGTATGTCCATGTGGAACATAAAAAAGAAAAATTGAATTGGAAAGAGATGACCTCAGGTATGATTCGTACTTTTGATTATTTTTCTACTAAGACTTTATTTAATGAAGCACTGCAGATTATGAAGCACCTTACATTGGGAGATAGTGTGAAGGCTTAAGAGTTAATGTTAGAACTATTTAACAGTAACCGATCTTGAGGCGTGCTTGGATCTTGAGGAAATATATGAACAAGAGATGGTACATACCTAGAAAGAAAAGGAAAATGTAAAACTAGTGTACAAGATCAATGATGAGGAAGTGGATACACTGGATGTTAACCACACTAAAGGTACACATGAGGTACTCGTACATAATAGATGAGAAAGAACACATATATCATGGCCCTATGAAAGAAAAAGCTTAACATTGGTACGAAAGACAGAGCCTAAGGAGGCCATTATTTGGGATTACTAAGAAGTGGCCAAGATTATTCAATTATTGCATGACTTTTAGGAACTATTTTTGCAGGGGATATCATGAATTAAAGGGATTGCATCCTTCTTTAGGTGAGATGAAAATCAAACTAAAAGAAGGTGTGTTCCCGGTTAGGAAGAGGCCTTAGAGGATGAATCCTAATCTACACATGAAGGTAAAGGAATAAATTGAAAAGATGCTCAAGTCGGTATAATTGATCCTATTTAGGAATCAATGGGTTAGCCCCATGGTAATGAGCATCAAGAAGGATTAGAGGATAAGGAATTTTGTGGACTATAGAGAACTCAATGTTGCATGCGTCATTGATTCTTTTCCCACCCCATTCATAGAATAAATCCTTGAAGGAGTTTTTAGGCATGAGATATACTCTTTACATATGGGTTCTCAAGGTATCATCAATTGAACATAATAAAGAAAAATCAAGAGAATACTACTTTCACCACTAAATGGGGAAGTTTTTCATATACAGTTATGCCCTTTGGACTAAAGAATTCACCAACATTGTTCTCATGCATTGTTGTGAAGGATTTTTAGGAATTTATCCATAAGTTCTTATAGGTTCATTTAGATGATTGGATAGTCTATGGTTTAGTCAAGAACCATTGTGAAAATATAAGGATTATGTTTGAGAGGTGATAGAAATTGAGCATCTCCCTTAACATTAAGAAATGCATCTTTGCAACACCTTTTGAAATTTTACTTAGACATTTAATTTTCAAGAAAGGCTTATTAGTAGTCCCAACTAAGGTAGTTGTGATCTTTGGTTTAGAAGAACCTTACAATTAGAATGAAGTGCATAGATTCATGGGTCACACAGTGGTATTACAAGAAGTTCATTAAAGGGTATGTAAAGATTTTCATGCCTTTGGAAGAATTGTTGAAGGTGAAAGATTAGTTCTATTGGGTTGACGTGCGAAGAGTAGGAATTTGAAACATTGAAGGAAATTTTGAAAAATGCACCTATTTTGCACTTTCCTTCATGGGAAAAACTCTTTCATGTCCATGTTGATGCTTCTGGCATGGAAATTGGCATAGTATTGGTACAAAATGGCAAAGGAATTATGGATCATCCTTTTTTTTTTTGCATGTAGGAAGTTGAAGCCAACAAAGAATAATTATACACCCACTAAGCACTAGGCCTTGTCTATGATTTACATATTGCATAAGTTCGAAAGTTGTTGTTGTAAACACCATTTATCTTCTTTACAGATCACATTACACTCAAGTATTTTTTCAACAAGCCTATTTTGTAAGGGCACATATGCAGGTGGATACTACTCTTTCAGGAGTTTGAGTTTATAGTTGTTTTAAAACTAGGAAAAATCAATTCATGGCTTAATCATCTATTAAGGATCAATACTGGGGAGGATGCACAGATCATTGAGGACATGATGTCAGATGTACAACTATTTAGATTAAACGACACACCCACAACATTGGAGGACATTATAGTGTTCTTACACATTGAGCAGTGCACTAAGGGAATAAAGACTTTAGAAAATAAGTATCTTGTAATACATATGACACCTTATCAACTGATTGGTTGAGATTTATACAAGTCGGAGTCATGATGAAATTTTGTGCCAGTGTGTTCTAGATCATGAGCATGGTTCTATTATGGAAGAATCTCATGGTGGGATTACAGGGATCATTATGTATGTGATGCTACTACACACTAAATTCTAAAGGATATACTTTTGTGGGAGACATTGTATAAAGATACTAAGGAATATGTCAAGTTGTGTGATCATTGTCAACGTCTTGGGAAGCTTGGACATAGGGATGAGATGATGTTACATCCTATTTCCAACGTTGAGACTTTTGAGATGTGGGTTATAAAATTTTTAGGCCTTATTTCACCACCCACATTTAGGACTAGCATGCGCTACATAATAACAAGGTGTGAAGAAGTATCACCTATAAAGGATTGTATAATGGTAAACAACAAGATTTTTAGGGAAAAAATTATCAAAGCATGTATGGATTTCCATTGATTTTAACAATTAGGATTTTATTGGTAGAATTCATGGTGGCCCACATAAGACTAATCCCTATTATCCATAGGCTAATGTACTATTGAAGCTTTCAATAATATTCTCGAGACAAACATTGATACAAATGTGTGAATTTGGACGAAAAAACTCGGGATGATAAAGTATCTATTGTACTTTTGGCATATCCGACCATCTATAAGAGGTTGAATAAGGCCACACCATTTCAGTTGGTGTTTAGCACAGAGGCTATATTTACTATTGAATTTATGTTGCCATCCATGCGTATTTCACGTGTAGGAGGACTAGATTATGAGAAATCTATTGAGGAGCACATTGAAAATTGTTGTAGTTAGATGAATGATGCATTTTTTACCATTGGAGACAAAAGATAGAAAATGTGAGATAGAAGGCATGGCATGATAGGAACATTAGGAATTTTAGGAACAAGACATTTGAGGTTGGAAATATGGTTCTTCTCTATGATTTCAATTTTACGTGCCACCTAGGGAAATTAAAAGTGCATTAGTTGGGACCTTTTGTAGTAATGTAGATTATTGAGTCAATTGCTTGTCAGTTACAAGTGTTGGAGTAGATTGAAGCCCTACTATGAATAAATATTCTTGGTGTTTGTAATAAGGGAATATTACCATTTATATTAATGCTTCTAAGAAAATTTTCTTTTCCCAAGTGAAGTCCAAACAGAAGGTTTTGGAGCTGGAGTATCAGGTCAAAAAGTTGAGTGATAGGTTGGAAGGGATGGAGGAAGGCACTAAAAGGAGGAATTTCAATTTGTGCATCAGTAGTTCGAGGATGAGCTGGAGGAAGACATAAATGTCAAGGGCATTGAGGGTGTCGAGATCAAAGGAATTCATACTGGTAGTAGTGAAGGTTCTCCTAAAAATTAGCTAGATTTTCTAGATTGTCATGAGACTTTTGGCAAACTTCACGCTTTTATGGTTTAGGGCGGTTTTATTTTTCTCTATTTTACTCTCTCTGGTTTAAGTCCTAATCTTCATTGTAATATTTAAGCATGTTGAACTCCTTTTTTGACTTTTCTATTTATTTCTTGCTCATTGGTTTTTGTTCCTCCTTTTGTAAGGCCCTTGGGAGCTAATCCATGTATTTACCTTATCTAATAAAAAAATATTTCCCTTTCATGTGTTTCTTTTCATCATTGTTATGCTTTGTCAATTTCAGTTCATTGTTTTGTGATAATAAGCATGCTTACACACATGAATTTGATTACTATCTTTTGATTTCATGTTCAGAGGAAAGCACATACTTTTAGTGTGGTGTGGATTGCAAGAATGCATAGAAGAGTAAATTTTTTTTGGTGTCAAGGTTAATTAAGAGTTGAAGGAGTGCACTTGTTGATGAAATTGTTGGTTACTAGAGAGAAAGGTGCTACAAATAATGAGAAGGATGGTGATAATAAGGATTTGAAGATAATTTCTCAGGAGGAAGACCACGCGTAAGAGAAAGGTTCACTCAATGTAATGTGAAGTAGGTAAAGCAACATGGTTGAGTAGTTATTACGAGATACGAGAGGGTGAGTTACTTCGGCTCATATAGGTATGTAGAAGGAGCTCTAGGGATAAGTAGTAGTAGGCACACCAAATGGTTATAAATGGGGTGTGAAGAAAGTAGTCAAAAGCATGGAATAAGCAAAAAGTGTAATTAAAGATGGATTATGGCGGTAAGTGAGGAGCAATTAATGTGGAAAAAATTGTAAAATATATTAAATGGGTGCATTCGAGTTTATTCTTACCTTTCATATTTGATTTTTCAATTTGTGAAGTGCGATCAAACATGAATTGAAAGTGTAAATGATTAAAATAGTGAACAAATTGATTCTTATACATAGCCATGGTGAAGCTCCATCAAGAAGGTGTTTGAGATAGTTGGAGGCATGTGAGAATAATTTTCAAAGGGTTGAGGGTTGAGAAAACACTAGGGTATGTGAATTTGGAGTTGTAGAGGTATAAAAATGCAAGTATAATTTAAAAGGATTATAATGGCACCTAAAAGAGCACCTGGAGCATCCACTAGAGGAAAGAAGAAGAAAAAAGTGGAAGTGAAAGTTGAAGAAGCGCCAAAAATAAGGTTTTCAGAGATGCAATGCCCTGAAGGAGTTATCATGGGACACGACGGGACTCCCATGTTAGAAAAATAAAGGCGAGTCATTATAATCACTACACCACTCCAAAATTAGACTATATTGAAAGAGATCTAGTTGAGAAGATAGCTTTGAGGACTGCGAATGATAATCTTATTTACGATGACAAAGGGAAGAATATTTTGGAGAAATATAGGGTCTTTCAGATCTACAAGTTATCATACTTTGGAAAACCAAAGGGTTCATAAGGACTTAGTTTACTTCACTGGAAGATGAGTATGACTTATCTGTGCCATTCATTAGGTTAATTACAAGGTTAAGGATATCAGAATCGAAATTTCCAATGACCTAGATGATGAAGTAAGTGTGGAGGCCACCATTGTAGAGTTGGCCTACCAGAAAGAAAGGTGCACGATTCCCATATCCAAGGTAACAAACCCTATTTTTAAAATTTCCACTAATTTGTTAACAAAATTTAATTTAGGAGGAATACATTGAATGTCGAGATGGTGTGCGCGTACCGTAGAGAAAGATCGGGTATTGCGGAGAACTCCTTTTTGTCTTGGAAGGACTACTGCAAATAAGAACACAAGACCACAAGATTTTGATTAAACAATAAATGAGAAGCTGCCTTGGGCCCGGGAAATATAAAACTTCCTTTGAAGGTGGTGAGTTCCCTGCTAATATGAATTAACAAAAAGCTGCAAAATATCAATTAAATTGTTTCGTTAAAGTGGGTAGAAAAATTTGGTTTTGGTTTTGATCGAGAGGAACCGATGCGATTGCGATAAGCCGATGCTTGCGGTTCTTAATAACCGATACCGGTGGGTTCTAGGATCTTCTTGGTAGCTATGGTGTTTTGTAATGGCTGGTTTTGGATGGATGTATTAGGAAATGGGATGATTAGAAGCAAAAAGAATGCAGATTAGATGCAATAGCACGTTGGGTAGTGGATTGAAAGCGGATTTAGGAGGAGGTGAGATTCAAGAAGCATAAGAAATGTTATAACAAAGGACATGCGAGATGTGACTTCTTGGTTTTGACCAAGATGCAAGTTGATCTCCTTGGTTGTAAACACTTGGTTTCTTTACTCGTCTCTTTCTGTCAGTGAAGATCTGGACTCTGTTCCTCGCTCATGATGCTCTCTGTTGATCAGAAATCCTTTGGTGATCTCAAAAATGAAATTCCGATCCGTTGTTTTGGTTTGGGAGCCCATTTAGGAGGCCGATGGCGGTTGCGTGTAAAGCGGCGGTCGAGTAGGAACCGGCATCGGTAAGGAAAAAGTAGGCTATTTTTAGTAAAATAGCCCACCTTCCTACTTTTCTCGAGAGATCGAGTTGCGGGCTTGGTCAAGTGGCTAGAAGGTCGGCTTTGGGTGCGAGTAAGGAGGCATTAGTTATGGATGTGAGTCTAGACCAAGTCATGGGTCTTAATTAGGTTAGTTTAGGGTTAGGGCTAGGTCATGATGAGGTGGCAAAGTGAGGTGGCGGGTAAGGTGATGTGGATTTATCAATTACAAGGTAATTAATAAATAATTGTGTAAAGTTTAGGTAATGAGGTTAGGTTGCGAAATGGGATGCGGGTCACAAGGGGTCGTAAGACACGAATTTGGTGTCTACATTAGCCCCTTATTGTCGTGTAGCTTGTTCTGTAAAGCTGCGCGGACAATAATATGAAGTGGTTTCTCATGTTAAGGATATAGGTAATCCCCCTCAAATCTATCACAGATTGAGTGAACGGGAAATCAGGGATAGGGTTGATAAAGGGTATATGTTGTAGAGAGGATGGTAAGGTGGTGGGGTAGGTCGAGGAAGCGAGACGCATGTTGAAATGCAATAGTACGGCGAGGGTACATGATTTGACAAGCAAACCCGTGCAATGTGTAGGCAAGTCGATAGTTTATCAAACAAGGGTGATATAATCACGGTATCAAGGCATAGGAAGTAGCTCGGGGTATATAACGGTGAAGTGCGAGAGCGTTTAGGCATGTTCGGCGGTGCGAATGGTTGGTTTGGTTGAGATAAGCGTCACGGTCTAGGTCAGGCAAAGTTGGTCGACAGATCAAGTCAAGGACCCTAATCATGCTAAAACACGAACAGGTGAGCTCGATTGAACACAAGGTACATGATGGATGGATAAAATAAAACGTTGATTGTGGGTATGGTATTGAAGTGATACGGCCTTGGGTCAGGCCAAGTGGTTGGGCGGTGGCCCTGGGTCAGGTTAGATGGGTAGGTTGAGGCCTTGGGTCAGGTCAAATTGTTAGGGCGAGGCCTTGGGTCGGGCCGGATGGGTAGGTTGAGGCCTTGGGTCGGGCCGGATGGGTAGGTTGAGGCCTTGGGTCGGGCCGAATAGGTAGGTTGAGGCCTTGGGTCGGGCCAAATAGGTAGGGCGAGGCCTTGGGTCGGGCCAATAGGTAGGCGAGGCCTTGGGTCGGGCGAATAGGTAGAGGTTGAGGCCTTGGGTCGGGCCAAATAGGTAGGTAGAGGTTAGCCTTGGGTCGGGCCGAATAGGTAGGTTGAGGCCTTAGGTCGGGCGAGGTTGAGGCCTTGGGTCGGGCGAATAGGTAGGCGAGGCCTTGGGTCGGGCCGAATAGGTAGGTTGAGGCCTTGGGTCGGGCGAATAGGTAGGTTGAGGCCTTGGGTCGGGCGAATAGGTAGGTTGAGGCCTTAGGTCGGGCGAATAGGTAGGTTGAGGCCTTGGGTCGGGCCGAATAGGTAGGTAGGTTGAGGCCTTGGGTCGGGCCAAATAGGTAGTTGAGGCCTTGGGTCGGCCGAATAGGTAGGTTGAGGCCTTAGGTCGGGCCGAATGGTAGGTTGAGGCCGTAGGTCGAAATTTGGACAAGTGAACAAATGTTGTGCGGCAAAAGGTGGATAGAGGCGATATTGGTGAAAAAGAGGCGAGGAGTAAATAAGGGCAAAGAATGGGGTGAAAGTTGGGTAGCGAACCGATGTCGATTCTGCATGGCCGATATCGGTTAAAGGGCCGATACGGTTCTTAGGGCAAAAAAATGAAACCGATATCGGTGAAAGGCGAAAAACCTATAAAAAAGAAAAATACGGCTTGTCATTGTCACTTTTTTTTTGCAATCCAAATCGACTTATCGCGTGGAGACTTGGGATTAGAGGCTGGATTGAGTGAGGTGGAGCTATTGTATTGGCGGAGAGAGTTGATAGTGGGCCCGATTAAGGAGAGGCGGCGATTGGCGGGGACCCAGCGGATCGGGATTGGAGCCATGGCGCGGCGAGGGGGAGGAGGCTGGAGGCTGGACCGGTGGACCGCCACCACCCATCCCACCACGACGACGTGTCGTCGTTCGGGTAGATTCGAAACTCTTTAATTTGGTGATTTGGTTGTATTATGCTAAATTGGGGGTTTGGGTAGGAATTAACCTTTTTTAGGAAATAATGAGAAAATGGAAATGATTTGAGAAAGGGAGAGGGTAGATAGGTTAGATAGGCTAAGGTGGGTAGGTGGGTAAGTTTTTAGGGTTTTTGGGTGGGTAGATGGGTAGAAATAGGTAAAAAATGGGTTTTGGGGGCCGCGCGGGGGTTCGGCTCCGGGAGAGGACAGTGACCGATGTCGGTCACTAAGCGCCGGCATCAGTCGCACAATTTTTAGGAAAGGAGAGGTTGTTGGTGGCCGGCGTCGGTCATGTATCGGCCGGCGTCGGTTGTGGGTTTATGTAGGGGTTGGGTTGGGTTGGGTGGGGTGTGGGTTGGGTGGGTTTGGGTTTGGGGTTGGGTTGGGGGTTGGGGTGGGGTGGGGTTGGGTTGGGTTGGGTTGGGTGGGGAGGTGGGTGGGTTTTGGGTTGGGGGTTGGGTTTTGGGTTTTGGGTTGGGTTGGGTGGGTGGGGTGGGTTGGGTTGGGTTGGGGGTGGGAAGGGTTAGGTGGGGTTAGGTTTGGGGGTTTTGGGTTGGGTTTTTGGGTTTTGGGGTGCGGGTGGGTGGGGGTTGGGTTAGGGAGAAGGGTTAGGTGTGGGGTTGGGTTTTGGGTTTTGGGTTGGGTTGGGTTTTGGGTTTTGGGTTGGGTTGCGGGTTGGGTGTGGGGTTGGGTTGGGTTTGGGTTAGGTGTGGGGGTTTTGGGTTTTTGGGTTGGGTTGGGTTTTGGGTTTTGGGTTGGGTTGGGGTGGGTTTTGGGGGTTGGGTTAGGGGTGGAGAAGGGTTAGGTGTGGGGTTAGGTTTTGGGTTTTTGGGTTGGGTTGGGTTTGGTGTGGGTGTGTGGGGTGGTAGGTTGTTAGAGGGGCGGAGAGAGTCGGGGGTATGGTCGGGGGGATAAAAAGGGGTGTTTAGATGATAAAGTAGATGTTGTAATAAAAGTAGGTCTAAGGATGTGGGTTGGTTTTGCGAGCACGTCGGCGATTGGCGATGCGGGATAGGATGCCCCCATTGTTAGTGCGGATGAGGCCACACGTATCTGCGGCTCATTGGGCCATCATGCGTGAGTGGGACTCGGCGGAGTCGAGAGTGAAGCGATAGAGAGAGATCACGGCTGATGGTCGCCCTCATCGAGAGATGGGATCCGGCGACAATGTGTTCCATCTCGGTGGGGAGATGGCCGTCACATTGGAGGATGTGTATCGCATCCTTGATTTACCTATCGAGGAGAGCGATCTTCGAGTAGGTCGAGAAGCTGCGATGGACAGCATCTTGCGAGTTTTGGGGATGCGGCCCGCGCTCTTGACCCTCTGCAAGCGCGCGAGTATGGAGTATGCAGTGACATGTACCGTGCGCATCATCACGAGACACGGCCAGGCATTTGTGTTGATGATGGTTGGGATCACTGCTTCGCCCTCCCGGACTCGAGAGGAGGCCGCTTCCCATGAGCATTGATGGGAGTGCTGCTTTGGAGATGGTGGAGGAGCACACATTACGCACAGGCACCGGTATATCTGCAGTGTAATTATACGAGGAGCTATGGGGCTATCGCCGGAGGAGGCGATTTGGTATTTGTTCTACATTTTGTTGCATTGTTGGGCATACGAGCACATCGTATGCATCGAGCCCGATAGGGTTACCCAGCGGCCGGGGCCACAGGTCATATACGATATATAGCTTTCGAGAGGTGGTTGGGGGTCGTGGGCGAGCCACGGCGATTATGGCGAGTCGGGATGTGGCATACTATAGACATCTGCTAGAGGGCCTTACAGCGGTAGACATTGTATGGAGACCCTACGAGAGGTCACCATCTGGCGAGAGAGAGCCCGCTTACGGTTGCGCCTAATCAGTACACATTACGGATAGCGGGGCGGAGGCGAGAAATCGGCGGATACCCCAGAGAGAAGTGCGCGGCGAGATGGGGCTGCGGCGGGGCGAGCCACCTCCGTTCCTCGGTACGGAGAGAGATGATGTAGAGGCCCCCTTGCACTGCACCACAGCCTTTGGATCAGTTGGGTAGCGAGAGAGGCGGCGGTGAGGTATAGATGATCTTTGGGTGCGGGGAGCATACGAGGTGTGGTGGGGTGGAGAAGCGGCGAGATAGTACCGCTGCCTGCAGCCAGACTTGGCTGCAGTGATAGGAGAGAGAGATCAGCTCGGGGGGGTCGAGTGCAGCTCTTACGGGGCAGCTAGGCTGCTGCGCACGAGCACGAATAGGTGTCTTACGAGGGTGCTAGCTCGAGCTCGAGCACGAGCACAGCGGCACCACCACGGCACCACGGCCACGAGTGCGAGTGCAGTACGGCGGCGGCACAGTGCAGCACCACCACGGCGGCGAGCAGCCAGCCCGGCCCAGCACAGTGCAGTGCAGTGCAGTACCACCGACCCACGAGCACCACCAGCGGCACGGCGCGCACAGCACGAGGGGGGGCCTTTGGTAGTAGGTGTCAGGGGACCAGCCCCAGTACCTACGGTGGCTCGAGAGCGTTACATGGAGGCTAGAGCGGAGGCCCGATACTATCAGGATATTCTTGATGGTAGCGGGGCTGATTATCAGCCCTATGCGGCACATAGAGCAGAGACCTCTCGGAGCCAGAGGTCTCGGGAGAGTGCAGCCCGGCGGTGAGTGGGTCCGTCACGGGGGGAGGCGAGAGGCACCACAGGACCGGCGGGAGAGAGGTGCGGGGCGGTGGGGAGAGGCGAGGGATCCCAGACATGACTTTTGTATTTAGAGATGGGCACGGTGCTGCGAAGCAGGTGTATTGATAGAGGCTGCGTGCTATGTATTATTCATGTATTCATTTATTCATTTATTGTATACCGGCTGCGAGCGAGTAGGGGTTGTATAGTGGATATGCGGCTGCGAGCGAGTATATATCTATTTTTGATACGAGGACCGGCTGCGAGCAGTCGAGATTTTTGTGATTATTGCGGCTGCGTGCGGCTTTAGTGAATTATGAGATCACGAGAGGCCCCGATGTAGGGCACATTGTATTTTGAAAATTTGTATATATATAGAGAGCGATGTTTTGATCCTCGTGCAGTGTTCAAAATGTGTTTAAATATTTTGTTAATGGTTGGTAATATGTAATGTATGATAAGTTTTAGTTGACATGTTGATAGATGGATGATGTTGATGTTTTTGTTTTTTTTGCACGTATATATGAATGTCGGGTTATGTGATGAATTGGTGGTTTTGTGACATTGTGATATATATAGCGATGAGTTGGATCAAATGATGTATAGATTGATAGTTTCTTGATATCCGTAGTTGATGGTTTGTGTATTTGTATAAAATAAATGATGTTAATGAAATTGTAATGCTATGTGTGGTGGATGAACAAATGTGGTAAATTGTGTTGTTTATGCGTAGGAAAAGAGGCGGGCGCGACAAAAATTTAGGTGAGAAATGAAGAAAAAAGCAGCTGTTGAGAAAAGATAGGTGTGTAACCGATATCGGTTAAGGAACCGATATCGGTAGCTGATAGACCGATATCGGTTAAGTAACCGATCGGTTATTTAGGTATGAGCTTTTCTAAAAATAGAAAAGCTAGGGTGGTGACTTAAGTTTTAATTTTAGAGCCATGCGAGAGGTTAAATACTGTGAGCGGCGCTTTTTGGCAGAGGCAGGTATTTGCATGAGAGATTTGAGTGATAAGGAGAAGAGAGACGAGGAATTTGTATGAGAGATTTGGGTGATAAGAAAAAAAAGCGGGAAGGTGAATGCGATCGGAGATTCGAGAAAGTAGAAAGGTGAATTTGAAAAGAGTGGTGATAATGGCGGGACGAGGAGAAACATCAGCGAGGCGGGGACAAGAGGAAGCAAGGGCCACCTCAAGCTCACTATGACCCCGAGAGGTAAATGTTTTGGTTGTGATTTGATTTTTGCATGTGTTATGAATAAGAGATTAAGTGGGTAGATATGAAGAAGAAAACATGATAGCAAGGGTTATAAGTGAGGTAAGTGTTACGTGGTAGGTAATCACGGGTTTCGGGTATGTGCTGTGTATACGAGAGAGGAATAAGCGAGCAATTTATTGTCGTAGGTGGTTGTTTTAGGCAAGATGTATGTAATTGCGGTGGCCGTATAGCGGTTAGAGAGAACCGGTATCGGTTACTCAACGATATCGGTTATGTATAACCGATACGATTCTTGGAGAATTTCGAGAATGTTTGAAAAACCACAGCGGATTGAATGGTTGTTTGTTGTTTTGGTGTATGCGAGGCGAGGCGGGATTGAGGATGAATGATAGTGTGCAGTGTTGTTGTCACGAATCGGCGGATGTAACACCGGTGAATGGACATTGATAAATCGTTTGGGGTTAAGTGGAATCGCTATTATTCACGAATGCACGTAATCATGCTATGTTGCGAGGCATTGATTGAGAGATGGAATCCCGAGACAAATACCTTTTATCTGCAGCAGGGGAGATAGCGGTAACATTGGAAGATGTGTTTGGATTTTGAGACTCCCTATTACAGGAGAACGATTATATCGAGGCACTACTAGCGTGGCACGGGAGCGATAATGTGAGTATTTGGTCCATCGCACGAGATTTGACACGGCGAGGTTTATCTTTTACATATGGGGTAATGTATACGCACACCACGAGGAGACAAGGTTAGCTTGATGATATTAATGATAGCGGTAGGGTATTATGCGTTACGAGGCGGAAGGGGAAGATTTCAAAGGCATTGATGTGTGTTATTTGGGAGATGATAGAAAGGCGTGACTTTTGCATGGGCACTGCATATTTGGCGGAGCTATACGGGGTTTATGGGCTTGTAGGTGAAATCACGGGGGGCGACCTTTGGATAGTTCATACTTATTACCTTTGTTGGGCCTATGAGCACATTGTTTGTGTGCGACCAATAGGCCGACCCATCGATCGGGGAAGCCGGAGTGCGAGAGGTTGGGATTGGCGATGGGTCGAGGCAGAACAGAGGCGAGATCCCGAGGCCGTGGCGGGTGATATTAGTATTACGAGCGAAGGTATGGGAGAGAGTGCGGTTGCGGATATCTGTTGGAGGCCATACGGAAACTATATAGTAGCGAGAGAACATAGCTGAGGAGTTGAGGGGTGTAGAGCGATTGAGGTGGATCGCGGGGCACAGGCCGGGTGAGTATGAGAGGATTCCTATAGATCGCGTGCGGCGACAATTTGGATTTGTGCAGGATATACCCCTGGCTTATAGACCATATATGAGGATCGACGCGAGGCAGCATTCTCACCTCCCCGGCCAACACCTCCAGAAGGGCACGAAGAGTAGCGGCCGATCGCGAGGGTAATGGATGCGGGAGCAGCAGAGGCCTATAGATTATGGTGGGTAGCGAAGCTGCGAGGTGTACGTGAGCGCCACGACATAGCGGTGATTACAGCGAGAGGATAAATCTGCGGCGTTTGGTTCGGCGAGCTCAAGCGCGAGTGAATGAGACAAGAGGATTGTTAGTGGTTGCGGAGTCACGGGCGGGAGAGACTAGAGGCTGGAGTCCTCCATGCGAGAGGCGTATTCATATGTTACGAGGAGAGATTGGCGAGATCGGTGGGCGGTACAATAGCCGTGGTACCTTTGAGGACGAGAGAGGCCGGCGAGAGGGTCGGCGATCACGATCATCACCTAGTTCGGGATGAGGCGTGAAGTGCGAGTAAATGTTAGCAAGGTATAAGAATAAATAAGGATGCCGACACTGCGTGTCGATGATAGAGAAGATGTATTTGTTTAACATCTAAATAAAAGCTGAATATGTATGTTGATTTGAGTTACGATAATAATAAGATTGTTTGTGTTTTGATTTTCGGTGTTTTGAAAAAGGATAAAAGAATTTGTGATTAAATAGAAATACACAAAAATATTTATATTCACCACAGGATAGGTTATGGTAGGGGATGGTCGAGCTAACCTTGGGAGACCCCATGTCTCAGAAGTCTGCCTACATAGCCCATTGCACAAAGAAAGGAGGAGGGCCTCGGCCGATGTAGTTCTCCCTTAGGATCGGGGAGAGGCGAATTCGAGAGCAATTGGGTACGGTTTAGGTAATTGGTTGGTTGGTAAAAATATTAAGATTAGTAAAGGTAAGGTGGATGGTGTTGGTAATGAATTGGTGATGCTGTAAAAGGTATGAGGGAAGCGAAAGTTAGCCTACCCAAGTAGTAGGGAATCGGGTCTGATTAAGGTCAACACACAATCCTAGATGCGAGCAAAGCGAGAAAGAGTGCTCGTAGATGAAGAGAGCTAAACAAACCACACCACGTAGAAGCGAGCTTGGAGCCCTAGGTACCGTGCATAGGCGAGAAGTCAATAGGTGAAAAGAGTTGTGTGATCACAATATATCGGCGTACATTACGTCCCTTGAGTTGAAACAAATGGTGAGGTGAGGTGGATGATATAGGTGAGTACGGAGAACTTATTACAAAGTGAGTGTTACGAAACGAAAGAGAACCTACCCTAAATAGACAAGTCCATGACTCAAAAGTCCTTTTGAATGAGGCTTTTCTTTTTTATTGAATGTAAAGGCGATCGATGCGGGAAGTCTCTGAGGATATTGATTGTATTATTCTTGAGGTCTTCGAAGGCTGATCAATGCGAGAAGCTTACGATAAAAAGGCTATTGTGAATTTGTCCTTGAGGAGCGATCTATTTATAGTATGAATATGATTGTAATGCATAATTTGTCCTTGGGGAGCGATCTATATATAATAGCAGCAATAGTTCGGCATATATTTGTCCTTCGAGGAGCGATCTATATTTAATTTAGATGACTAGATGTTCATTTGGCGTGAAGCATCTAGTTTAGTAGGAAGTTTGACTCAAGAAAATCCCATAAGAATACGGCTTATTTTAATACTTTGAAGTCATGGACTAGACTAAAAAGGGAAGGCATCATCGAGGAGGTGAGGATCAAACTATGTGAGCTTGATTGTTATTATGAAGTGTAGGAAGCAGAGTGTATGTAGTGGTAAGTGAGCTCAAGGGACGAGCGGCAGGTAGATAAGAAGTGATATAACACTAATTTCAATAGTAGAATGGTCGAAGATGCGAGGCATTAAGGGGTTCGAGCTCGAGTTTACCATTAAGCGAAGCTAAGCGATAAGTGCAGATCCATAGGTATGAGTGATTATATAAGGCCCAATCGATTGGGAGCAAATTTTCCACGTTTGCTCTTTTCTAGTTTGGTTACATGTTGATTCTCTTTGAGAACAAGATCACCAACCTTAAAATACGCTCATGAAGTCGCTTATCATAAGCACGTTTAATGCGTTTTTGATAGATTTGAAGGTGATCAAGAAGGTGTAAGGCGGCGTTCGTCAAGAAGCTCAATTGGGCTAACGCTCTTGGCGGAAATCATCGTTGGTGAGAATATCTGAAGAGATATTCTAAGGGAGGTATTTGTATTTCGAGAGGCAAAACAGCCTCGGTACCGTATACGAAAAGAAAAAGGTGTGGCATTAGTAGAGTACGAATGCTAGTACGATAAGCCCAAAGGGCAAAGGGAATGTGATCGTGCCAATTTCTTAGGATTCATTGACAACT
This sequence comes from Taxus wallichiana var. yunnanensis, assembly GCA_018340775.1. Lineage (NCBI taxonomy): Eukaryota > Viridiplantae > Streptophyta > Pinopsida > Cupressales > Taxaceae > Taxus > Taxus wallichiana. The sequence goes on from JADAXU010000134.1 coordinate 2,194,725, forward strand.
TTCATGAGGATTTTGGTTAGTGTTTTATTAGAGGACTCGGCTTGCCCATTGGCTTGTGGATAGTAAGGTGATGAGAAACTAAGTTTGATACCAAAGTTGTCACAAAGGTCTTGCAACAACTTGTTTTTGAAAGATTTTCCATTATCATTATCGGGCGATGAGGAACACAAAGCGGCGAGATAATGTGGTGGTTAATGAACTCGACAATTTTTCTTTTTGATTGAAATGAGTGGAATAGCCTCCACCCATTTTGTGTAATATTCGGTCATTGTGATTATCCAGCGGTGGCGTTGTGAAGAGGTTGGGTGAATCTCACCAATAAGGTCTAAACCCCATTGTGAGAAGGGCCAAAGATCTCGAAGCGATCTGGAGGCGGGTGGCTAGGAGTATGTTGAAGGTTGGCATGTTCTTGACACATAACACTGGCGCTTAACATATTCGTAGCGATCGTTATTGAGTAGTAGCCAATAATAACCAAGGCGAAGGATTCGTTTGGCCGCAGCAAGGCCGCTAAAATGTCCACCACAAATACCGTCATGGACTGTTGGATGGTATGAGTGGCCTCGCGCTTGATTAGGCGGCGAAGGAGGATGCCATCAAAGCCACGTTTATAGAGAGTCCCCCATGACAACATAACGTGAAACACTTTTAAGAAAAGCACGTTTGCCGTTACTAGTAAGGTCGAGTGGGAGGACGAGAGATTGTAAGGTAGTCGTGAAATTGGTGGTACCGGGTATCTGTGAATTAGTAGACACGGTATTTATCATACAAACTACGGGGTTGAATAGGATGGGGCAAAAAGTTGTTGGACCACGACGAATAATTGAGTCGGTTGGCGCGGCGGGAATTTGCGAGGCTAAGCAAGCCATAGTATCCAAATTTGTTAGTGGAGCGGGGAATGGTTTGTATAGAATAGTGGGTAAATAAGGCTAGAAGTGAATCCACGTAGTGTTTGTATTTTGAAGTTCCTCGTTTTTGCATTGGTAGACGCCCATAAGCTTGATTGACTACCGATTGAGAGTCGCAAAAATGTTGATAGATTTGATACCTAAGTGTAGCATGACTTGGAGACCGAGCAAGGGCCTCGTATTCATTTGTATTATTAGTGCAAGGAAATCAAGTCGGAATGAAAGAGGCATAGGTTCAGCGTTGAGAGGAATGAGAACAACGCCGGCTCCTCCTTGTGGCATGGCATTTAGATCCATCGAAAAAGGGTCATTGGAGTACGACTCCTCCGTGAGGAAAGAGTAGCGATGAGTTCGTCGGGAAATGTGAAATTGGTAAATTGTTCCCAGGTAAAGGAGCTTCCGCAAGTTGGTGCTGCGATGGTTTGTCCTTTGATTGATTTTTGGTGGACAAACTCAAGGTCGAAGTCGGCGAGAAGCATGAGCCATCTAGCAATCGTTGGTTCGAGATGAGGTTTGGCATACATGTAATGGATGGGAGTCTGTATTAGTGATGACGAAAGTCTTGTGATTTAGAAGGTAGTGTCGGAGTTTGGTGGCCACGAATGATAGGGCAAGGCACAATTTTTCTACATGTGTGTACCTAGTCTCATAGTCCACCAAAGTCGACTTATATAATAAGCGGCTTGTTCGCGATTCTCGAGTCACGATGTGCAAGCATGGCTCCTACTGGCGTGGTCGGTGGCGGAAAGGTAAAGGTAGAAAGGGCGGTCGTCTTGGGGTGGGATAAGCACGGGTGGCTGCAAGAGATAGGATTTGAGAGCTTGAAGGCTTGGTGACATTCTTCGCTCCATTGGAATGCAATATCCTTTTAAGGAGGTGATGGAAAGGTTGACACCGATCGAGAGTTGGGAGATGAAAGCGTCGGATAGATTGAAGCTTACCTTGTAAACTACGCAATTGTTTGAGATTTTTGGGTGGGGGCATTTCTAGGATAGCTTTGACTTTAGATGGATCGACCTCAATGCCACGTGAAAAGAGGCGATAAAGCCAAGAAGTTTTCCGAAAGAACACAAAGACACATTTCTTCGGTTGAAGGCGGACGAGAATATTGTAGCAGGCGATCAAAAATAATGGTTAAAACATCGAGATGTTCACTACGATGTTTAGACTTGCCGAGAAGATCGTCGACATAGTCTTGAGGATAGTGTGCATAATGTCATGAAAAATGTAGGTCATAGCCAGCGATAGAGTAGCACCGGCATTCTTAAGGCCAAATGGCATGACACGATACGACGAAGGTTCCCGAGGAGTTATGAAGGCGGTTTTGTGTTGATCGGCGGGAGGCAGCCAAAATTTGGTTGTATCTGAAAAGCCATCCATGAGAGAAGAGCATCTCATGACCTGCGATTAGATCAACAAGTTGGTCAATGCTAGGTAAGGAAGTCATCCTTAGGGCAAGCGAGGTTAAGATCCGGAAAATGTGCATATCAGAAGTCCCCCCCTGTCGCTTTAGTAGCCAGTGCGATGTTAGAAATCCATTGAGGATAGTCGATAGGCAAGATGAAGGAAGCAGAAAGGAGTCGTTGGAGCTCCTCTTTGACCAAGAAGCAATGCGTGGATGCATTTTCTCAATTTTGTTTGATTTGGTTTGGAATCGGGGTTTAGGGTGATGTTATGGACGCGATGGTAGGATCAATTCTGGCATGTCGGCGTAAGACCATGCAGCTTGGTTGCGAAAGCACGGAGAAAGGTAGTAAAGGCGGCTTGTTACGATGTGTTAAGGATTGTCAATCTTCACAATGTGAGATCCTTCTCCGTGTGGATGTTGATTTCTATGGTAGATTCGTTCGGCATAGTTTGGGTTTGAGATGGTAAGGCTCGTTGAATAAGAATCATCATCGCGCGAGGTAAGTGAGGATGGAGTCGTCATCACGGCATTCAACAACATTAATCAAAGGCGAATCCTCTTGATCATGTGCGGATAAAGAAGGGCAAAGAAGATGGGTCGTCATTATCGCGTTGATAAGTGAGAGGACCTATGAAGATAGCATTTATGAAAAAAAAAAAAAAAAGTTAGGAGGGATGGATTCGGGAGTCTATAGATTACTGCGGGTGATGATGGCAAAGTGGGTGATGATGGTTTGGTAGGGCGGCGTCTTCTTCTTCGGGATACGGTGACGGAGGTGTCTCTGTGTAGGTGTTTCGGGAAAACCGAGACCACTGCGATCATTGTGTTTACGGGTAGTCACGGGAATGAGTGTATGTCGGCCTTGTTCGTAAAGGCCAAAACCAAAGCCTTTCCACGCACTGCGAGTCGAAGAAGGTGAGGCGAAAGCTTGAGCGATTTGTCAAGTATTGAAAATCAGATTGGAAAGGAACCACACCAAGAGGAGGTTCGGGGGTAATGGAGGATGCGTCAACACCCCCATACGTTAGGTTAGTGCGGTGATGGGGTGGTCGTAAGAGATTATCTCCCCCACGCGACGGTCGTAGGTGGGATGTGCATGTAATTGTCCGTACTCCTGCGGGGTAGGGAAAGAACTAACGTTATATAGGCGGTACTCCCCCAGCGTAAGGCGCTGAAAAACATCTACTAAGGGGTCGGAGGTTGGAATGTTAGGCTGCGGGAAGGAAGTGGTTTTTGCGATGGTGGTTTCATCAATTGAAGGCGTAGGCGCGGTTGAGGTGGATGGTTGAGGTACATTTGAGGAGGATGGTTGGGTTGAATGTATGGGTGTCTTGATTGGTATAAGCACATCGTTAGGGCGGTATAACATATTGCAGGTTTTAAAGGGGGGAGGGTCAGCTTTTACGGTGTAAGACTTCCCCTCGTACTCAAATTTTATGCATCTATGTAATGTTGAGGAACGCATCCCATGGCTCGGATCAGGGCGACCCAGCAATATATTATATTGGAACTCTCCCTCAAAGACATAGAAGAGTTCGGGTAAAGTACGTGGTCTACGCGAATGTTGAGGATCACGGTGCCTAAGGTAGAAGTAATAGCGTCATTGAATGACCCATGACATGATGGGGTTGGCACACATGCAACTAGAAGGGATGTTCATTTGTTGGAAGGCTTTTGAAGAGATGATGTTTAGGCTAGCGCCCCGTCAATCATAACCCGGCGTACTCGAATGTCCCGGACGTAGCGGAGATGAAAAGAGGCGGAGTCGGGGTCTTACATGTACCAATCGACAATTTCATCTTGAGCGCTGCTGCAGCTGCTTGTTGTACGAGAGGCGAAGTGGTTGGGGCGAGTGGGTTGTTTGGTGAGAGAAGCAACGTGATTGGGTGTTAGAATGGAGGCGGCGAGGCGGGGTTTCATTAGGTAAAACCTCTATCCCTTGAAGGATCTCAACGAGAGCTTGTCGATGAGATTCGAGAAGTCGAATGAGATCATACTGATGTCATTTTACGGGCGATTGGTGAAGGCTGTTTAATCATATTTCGGTGGGCAATGCCATTAGAGGCAGGATAGGCGGGTCGCGAATGACCACTTTAGGTGGTGGTGGTGCAATCGGGATGTTTGACGGAGAAAGAGATGCCGCGAGTGTGTTTTCTTTTGCTTTCCCATTGTTTTTTTACCCTCGAGTAGCGACACTAATCATATTAATCTCGTAGACTGAGATGAGGAAGATGGTTGGGATAACTCATGGTCTTGAGGTGGGGTTGTAATAATGATAGATCTTGGTGAGGCGGGGACGAGATGGTATAGGAGAGGAATGGAAACTAAAGGTCTCTCCCTTCGTAAGTTGTCTTTCTTAATCTTTCTATCGGGGAGAGGTGGTGGCGAAGGATGGTTTTAGAGCTTTGCATCCCTCCACATCATGTCTGGTGTGCGGTGATAAGCGCAGATTTTAGACTCATCGTAACCCATAGGTCGGGGTTTAGGCGGGTCATAAGGTCTAAGTGGAGGTAGGGAAATGGTCGCATTCTCCACCAACATAGCATGAGGATTTTGGCGTAAGATCCTTTGAGTGGGTCAAAATCGGAAGAGGATGAGGGTATTGGTTGTGCGGGTTTTGGTAATGTTTGGGCATGATTGGTTCGCACGGGTGGTGGTTTAGCCGGAGGGTGTTGATACATGGTTTTTACTAAACGTGATTTCTTTGGCGTAGAAGCTATGTTGGATGATGAGGCCGTAGATGATGTGGTATCAGAAAACAACCACGGGGAAATAGGAGTGAGTGAAAACAAATCTTTTGATGATGGAATTTGTTTAGGGTTGATAGGTGGACGGGATACGCGGAGTAGCGGTGTTCTTATACCACTGGAATTTTTGTATAGGTGCGGAAGGCGTAGGTTGTTTTGAAGAAAAGCGCGGGAGGTATGATATATTGATGTAAGGTAGAGGATGGGGTCCCAATATGGAAGGTAGGTATGCGATGATGGTTTTGATTGTGATAGGGGCACGGATTGAGTTTGTCTCTAGGTGGCGGGCGGATTTATTTTGGATAGATCGAGTCGCTTAGGCGGGTGCGTTAGGCCAGGCATTGGTGAGGTCCCAGCGTAGGGGAAGATCTGGTTAAGTTGATAGAAGTGGACGGGGCATTTGGTAGAGGTGAGGGGGTGAAGGTGAGAGCAGGGGCATTTTAAGCACGTAAGCACTTCGGGTATATGGTGGAGACATCGGGATCAGTCATTTGCATTTGAGTAGAAAAAGGGGTACTCAAGCGTTCCCATAGGGCTGTCATCTTACGTGGAATGGCAGTCTCAGTGTGATTTGTAATTTTTGTACGGAAGAAAGGTGGGTTGTAATTCCGAGTCCGCTGCGGGTGTGACACGGGGAGGTAGATGAGGCCTTTGTATCAATAGATGTTAAGAGGTCAACCGGTCGTTGAAAAGATTTAGGCGATGAGGACTAATAGGTAGGAGGCGTGTTCGAGGGGATCATCACGTTTAAAGAATGTGGTGATGTTAGTGTAAGAGATTTCTCGTCTAAGGATGTCAAAAGGAGTGGCGAGCCTTCCTCTTGTGTAGCAAGAGTGGTAGAAGGGACGTTTGGGAAATAGATAAATTAGATAGCATCCGCTCACGGTCTTGTAGGGATGTGGTGTAAGAAGACTCGTCGATGAGAAGAGAAGTCAGGCGTTAACTCTTCTATGGGTAAAGGAATGATTTCACTTTGGCTTGATGGTGGTGAAGGAGGTTCAAACTCTGTGTTGGTGGAGAGGCTTGATTTAAAAATTTTTTCAATAGAGGCTTTTGGTGAGAATCGAAAGCTGCATGGATCTCATGAACACTCTCCTCGGCTAAGATATCTTGGTTCACATTCTTGTTGGAATGAGTGATTCGGGAATGGCTTGTTGAAAATTTTCAGATTTCGGTTAGCGGGCGTTAGGATTATCGAGGTTATATCCCTGCGTCGACCATTTCTGCACTATGTTTTTCAACATCTTGCGAGTTTTCATGACTATGTCCTTTTACGCGGTGAAAGTTACAAAAGTCATTTTCTTTTGTACCGGGAAGGTATTGCGCGGGTGGAGTCAAACCCAGTGAGGTTTAACGGGGCAAGGTGATAGCCCGGCTTTGAGCAATTTCTCGAGGATGGCGCCATAAGTTTCTCCCGAGGAGTGTAATTGGTGGGCTCGGCTTTGTACTTATAAGTGGTTTTCGGCGGAGTATTGGACGGTGTTTGAGATTTGACCATTACCGCGTGGACAGCTCCTTTTGATTTAGAAGAAGTGGACGCGTGAGTGAGTGGTGGTGTTTGGCTTGTTGGTAGAATCGGGAGTTCGGAAAGTGGGGTTTTGTTCTGTGACCGTAATTTCTCTTCTTCTAAGGCTCGAATTTCTAGTTTAGAGCCATGGTAAAGGCCTCGTCGAATGTGCGGAAAGTTTGAATTTGGAGGGTAGGGGAGATGTGCTTAGCGCGAGGCCGCGTAAATAGTTCGATGAGTTCGGTTTGAGGCAAGGCATCGTAAGTTGGTTGATAAGGCCCGCCATCGTCAGCGAAATCTGCGATAGATTCGTCTTCAAATTGTCGGATGGCATAGAAGTCGGTGATAGATACTTTCTTGGCAATGTTAATGGAGAAATGATCAAGAAAGATTGGGCTAGTTGGTTAAAAGAGAAGATCGAGTCTTTGGGTTAAAGCAAGCTTTGTACCACTCAAGCGGGTCTGATAAGGACATGGGAAGGTCTTGGAGTATGAGGCGTCATCATGGGCAATCAAATAACAAGCATGTCTAAATGATCGCAAGTGTTGTTGAGGATCCTCTTTCTTGTTAAAAGCGAGTAAACTTTGGCAACTCCCATTGAGGAGGATATGAATGAAGGGGACGAGAAGGGTGAATGGGCTCCCGACAAACTTGCTCGTATGTCAGCGCTACGACTTCTGAAAGCGGAAGCCTCGGGTTTTGCATTTTGTCCATCATTTGTTTGATGAAATCTGTGGTTGGATGAGATGATGGTGCCTGAGAATAGGGATGTCCCATATAAGGTGTTGAGGTTCTTTGGATACGTGTATGGGAATGAAAAGGTAGGCGGAGCTTGAGAAGGAAAGCTCGTGTGAATAGGTGGTGAGAGAGTAAGTCATGAATGGAGTGGTGCGAAAGAGAGATGAGATAGGGGCGGTTGGTGGTAGCGATACGTGGGGTCAAGGTTAACAAAGGAAAGCTAATCGGGGGGTCGTATGAACCTCGAAGCTGTCGGATTGGGAGGCGGGGCTAGAGATGCGAGGAAGTAAGGCGGTGTTATCGGGAGGAGTGGGAGCTAAATGAGCAGCTATACTAATAGGCATGCCAATAAGGAGCTGACCATCAGGCGTACGGTCGGGGGCATGAGACAAATAGTATTGTACAGCGTTGGGATTAGCATCAGAGAAATTTGGCAAAGTCCTTGTCTCCTACGGGAATTTGGGGATCTCACTTTGGTGTCAGTAGGGTTCCTATAGAATGTGAAGGGGTGATTCGAGGCAAAGACACAGAGCGAGGCATGTGAAACCATGGCGGCGGCTTGCTTCAGTGATGACAACCATAGACAAGAACACGGGAAAGTTTCAATCTATCAAGAACAAAAACAACCTCGAGAATGATGAATTTGGCAAGTTCTTTGGTTTGTCGAGGGTGATGAAGCGATGGCGATATCGGTTTAGTGCCGGTGTCGGTCACGAGAAAAGCGGCGTCGGTCCCTTAACCGATGCGGTGTCAAAAGTCTAGGATAAGAAGATACCAAGGGCTGCTAATTTGATTTTTAGCAGCGTTGAGTATATTTATCAACTTATTGATCACAGAAGACAAAGTATGACAGAGAAAACAGAATTTGAAAACAAGCGAGAGGCACACGCAAATCTAGAGACTAATCCTAGGGTTAATTTTAGTTATCGTGGGCTTATGCCTTTAGACGTAAGATGATGTCAGAATCCTAAACAACAAGACCTAGGGGAAATGTCAAGTTTGTTTTGGCTTATAAGGTTACCTCAATCGGGCGGAGGAATACCGCGGAAAAGGGGGGATGTTTGAGCTGTTGTGTTAATTGTGAAGTGATTCGGTATGTGTTGTGCAGTGAAACTAAGGTTAATTTCCTGTCAATACCGTGGATATCACCCCCACGTGTACGACCTGTTACTTAATCTATGTTCACTAGAATTGAAGAACAACAAGCAGGAATGCAATGCACGTGTTTTAAACCCAAATCGAAAATTATATTCGATGAAGCAAGAGAGATGACTTTCACTAATGCGAAACTAGGAAAGCAAGACAAATTCTTTACGAAATATATAACAAAAAGCAGCAACAGCAAATATGCTTCCTAAAATGAAAATAAGCAAGAGAAAGAAACCCAAAATGGGTCCCACCGGGCGTGCCAAAATGTTTCGCTCGGAATGTTTGAACCACGGGAATAGAGTTGCTTATCCTTTCATTCCTTTTAGAAACAGATGAGGTTAGGGTTAGGAGGAATACCTATTGAATGTCGAGATGGTGTGCGCGTACCGTAGAGAAAGATCAGGCTGACTGCGGAGAACTCCTTTTTGTCTTGGAAGGACTACCTGCAAATAAGAACACAAGACCACAAGATTTTGATTAAACAATAAATGAGAAGCGCCTTGGGCCGGGAAATATAAAACTTCCTTTGAAGGTGGTGGTTCCCTGCTAATATGAATTAACACAAAAAGCTGCAAAATATCAATTAAATTGTTTCGTTAAAGCTGGGTAGGGGAAAGGCTGGTTTTTGGTTTTGATCGAGAGGAACCGATGCGATTCGATCGATGCGATTCGATTCGATAAGCGATACCGGTGGGTTCTAGGATCTTCTTGGTAGCTATGGTGTTTTGTAATGGCTGGTTTTGGATGGTATTAGGAAATGGGATGATTAGAAGCAAAAGAATGAGAGTTAGATCTGATAGCACGTTGGGTAGTGGATTGAAAGCGGATTTAGGAGGTGAGATTCAAGAAGCATAAGAAATGTTATAACAAAGGACATGCAAGATGTGACTTCTTGGTTTTGACCAAGATGCAAGTTGATCTCCTTGGTTGTAAACACTTCTGGTTTCTTTACTCGTCTCTGCTCTGTCAAGTGAAGATCTGGACTCTGTTCCTCGCTCATGCAATGCTCTCTGTTGATCCAGAAATCCTTTGACTGATCTCCAAAATGAAATTCCGATCCGTTGTTTTGGTTTGGGAGCCCATTTCTGAGGAACCGATGGCGGTTGCGTAGTAAGCGGCGGTCGAGTAGAACCAGAAGCATCGGTAAGGAAAAAGTAGGCTATTTTAGTAAAATAGCCCACCTTCCTAACTTTTCTCCCGAGAGATCAGTTGCGGGCTTGGTCAAGTGGCTAGAAGGTCGGCTTTGGGTGCGAGTAAGGAGGCATTAGTTATGGATGTGAGTCTAGACCAAGTCATGGGTCTTAATTAGGTTAGTTTAGGGTTAGGGCTAGGTCATGATGAGGTGGCAAAGTGAGGTGGCGGGTAAGGTGATGTGGATTTATCAATTACAAGGTAATTAATAAATAATTGTGTAAAGTTTAGATAGGCTAAAGATGTGGTATAGAAGGATGCACAAATCCTTTGAATATGGATGGCGCATTTCAAAATATTTTCCCATGATGGTTGGTGGAGAAGTAGAATTTGTAGTGTTTCAACATTATTGTGTTGATGGGTTTAAAATGAATAATTGTCAATGGGACCCTTAGTGAAAGATCCCATATGCATTCACCATGTGATACTTCCAAGATTCTATCAAAAGAGTCACATATGCACACAAATTGATATTTGATGTAGATAAAGTTGATTTCAAGTACCATACTCTCTTAAAGACCTATGTCTCTTTGGTTAAGTCTGAATATATTGAAACAATGATATCTAGTGAAATTATGATAAGTTCTACGACTTTGGAAATTTTGAAGCTAGGTGTGGCTAAGGTGTACCTCCACCTTAAGCTCAAATTGGTTAATGGAGAATATATTGAAAATGAGTTAAATATCCATGAGACACCCAAAATTAAACATACGGCTAGCAAAATGTAAGAGAATCATCCCATCCCCCTAGATTAGAAGAGGAAGAATTTGATGAGGATATGGAGGACATTGGCATACTAGATCATGGTGCAAGGAAATAGCCAACTATAGGAACAAAGAGGACGAATGAAAGTACTCCTCCCGTAAAGGAAGAAGAAGAGGAAGTAAGAATTGAAATTGATGCCGAGGAGACAGATAAAGAAGGAGGTGGTGCGAAGGACCAAGGATTTATAAGATTGTTGATAAGAACTAGGATGTAATTCTTGGCATGAGACCCTCTCAACAATTAAGGATATTTCCAAGACTATCCCTGTGAAACCAAGTCCAATGAAGAAGATAAAGAGAAGGCACAAGTATGTGCCTAGGGGTGATATTGAGGAAGAAGTATCTAAAGAGACCATACAGAACATATATTCCACACTAGTTATTGATGTGGAAGGAGGAGAGGATCCTAGAGAAGAAGAGACTCGGTAAGGTATAGAGGCGCATAATGAGTGTGATAAAAAAGGTCCCACGGGAGAAGAGGAGAGAGAATAATATTGGTGAACCATTATGAGCGCATGAGAATACACCAAGTGGAGTCCCTATTTTGGATATAGATATGCATATTCCTAAAAGGAAGGTGGTGAGAGGGGTAAGGAGAAGAAATTTTTAAGACTCATAACTTAGGGTATGTTAATGATCCTTCCAAGATCATCCACATGAGGTTTCAGAGCACCCTTGTGCCTAAAACATTATATGGATGGGAGTTGAAATATCCCAAGGGGGAAAATATGTGCACAAGGAATAAGCTATCGTGGAGCATGTAGATGCATATGGATGAGCTTAAATTTGTTGTGAAATAAGAAGTATGCATTGGGAGGAAGATGAATAAGGGGGCGCAGGAAGCGCATATGATAAAGCCAACTAAATTTAATGATAAACATACAAGTAATTCCTTAACAAAGATGGTTGTTGAGTTGGCTTGCGAGAAACCTAAACAAGGAATTCATGCTCAAGATAGTGATGTAAGACAATAATAATATGAAGGAACAAATTGAGAAATTAAATAAGGTGCGTAGGAAGGATAAGGAACGAAAATGAAAGATTATGGAATTTTCTACAGATATTGGAGGGGAAGTTTTGGAGGCACATCCAAAGTTTGATGAACAAATGAATGAAACCTACCCCTTAGCCTTACACTTTTTATAATATTGTGTCCACCTTTTGCTCAAGAAGAGTCCAATTTTGCGTGAGGAGACATAGGAAAATATTTTGGCTAATAAGGAAATAACCAAGAAGTTGATTACACGTTGGATTGTAGAGTATGATTCTATACTCTAGAAAATAAAGGATGAGTTGAAGAAGACTCATCCTAAATGTTAGGAATTACACTCTAACCGCTTTTCCTATTTTTAGCTCATAACATGCAAAAGCTGGATAAGTCCTGGGATTTTCTCTTCTTAGCACATTCCTCCTCAACCTTCCCTTGCACATTCTTATGTTCCCCCGGTTGTGTTCCTCAATTCTTCATGGGATCTTCAAATACTTAGTCAATTTTGTCAACCCAATATTACCCCACACTAAATACATTGTTTTCCTCAAGTAATGGGGTTACGCACTTATCTCTCCAAAGAATACAAAATAATAAAAAATGACTAGGAAATAATGAAAGAATGAAAGGAATGGAAGAATAACCAACGTGCTCACTAGGATGGTAATAGAATTTTAGGGTAATCCTTATTTATATCATCTTGTAATTTATTCCATTCACCTAACCCTTTCTTCACTTTCTTAGGAACATCACCAAGTAATTTTTCCATCTCCTTCAAGGTCATATCTTCACCATTATTCTTCAATTCCCTTATCACTCCAGCCCAACCCTAAAATCATGCCCTCCATGAAGTCCATCTTTCACATGACTAACCTCCCCATCTCTTTTATTCTTTATTCATGGGGTCCATGGATTCCTTGAGTGCATCATGCTTCTTTACTCACCGTAACTAACTTCTCTTCCTAGCACTGGGGTTTTTCCTTCTTAAAGCTGCAAGGAATGAATTCTCTTGCTGAAATTTCTCTTGCTAACGTTGGATTGTAGAGTATGATTCTATACTCTAGAAAATAAAGGATGAGTTGAAGAAATATCAGGAAGAGAAGGAAAGTATATGGTGAATCAGATCTTAATTATTATCTGATATGTTATAATTTCTAGTTTGTACTGGTGGAATGTTATGATTTACATCTAAATGTATGCTTGGTAATGGTAATCATGAACATTTATGCTAACATCTTGACAAGAAAACACAAAGGAGGGACCTAGTAGGCTTTGTGTGCTTCAGGTGAGTGTTTAGATCTGTGTGAATGAAGTATTAGTGCACCTAGGCAATTGAGTAAAAATACGATACTAGATATATGTTTCTCCCACTACGATTATGATCACAAGTTTAGCTCTTATCTCTCAAAATCTTCTCAAACTACCCCCTCTTCTTCTTTTCGAATCTAGTCCTTCATTTGTTATTTAGGTTACATGACCTTATAATTATTCTTCTCCACTCTTCTCATCCCTTCATACCTCTCCTTAGCTATATCCTTGACCCCTGTGACCTCTTCTTTATTATTTTCGAGCCCACTCACATCCCCATTGTCTCACCTCTTACAAATGAGTCATTACAACTCACTTATATACATGACACTAGCTCATAATACCTATAAGTCAACCGTTATCATATAATTCAGTCTTAATAACTTGAAACACACCTATTAAGTCATATAAAACACTCCAAGAGACCCAAGTATGTCAAAAATGGTCACACTATCAAGAACAAACACACACATCTCTTTTAGAATCAAAACAAGGTCTTCTAGCTTCAACACATACACAAGGACCTTCAAGTAAACACTCTATATTTTAAAGGCTTGAAAGGCTTCAAAAACTCAATTAAAACATCTTAGGATCACCAATAGGCATAATAAGCTCTGCATTAGCTATCAACATAATGAAGCATACTAATAAGCAAGTTATTCCCACAAGGTCTTCAAGTACCCAAAAATTAGTCCGAAAAACAAGAGAATTCACCGATCAAAAATATTCGTCATGGCTCATGTATAATACCATTAGAAAGGTCTCTAATTATACTTTTGAAACAACTCACACCATCCTCCAAATTAGGGGTGAAGGTACTCAACCACTTAAATATATGAAATAGGTAAAAAGCGCAATATGGACTCAAGAACCATTCTTGAGAAATCTGACTATAATCACCTCTAAGGCCACTTCCAAGAACTAAAACTACTTGGAACACTTCAAGGGAGACCTAACACACTATTTCAATCCATCACATGCATATGTCACATGGATAAAATCACACTTACACATCTGAACCACAAGGATTCTTGAGAGACCAAATTGAGTTTATTAGGCCACTAGGGTTTCAATATGAAACCACTTTTTCATACCATTCCAAGACATAAAACACATAATTTCAAATTATAACAAGTTATCCAAGTGCATAAAACACTACTCCAAAATGCATTTCTATCAAGAACACCACAAACCTCCATGAGTAGGTTTTAGTCCTTAAGGCCAAAAGTGGTAGGGTGACTTAGAGGACATGCAACTCAAAATTTATTTATTATACGTGATAAAAAAATTTCCATGTAAATATAGCACATCTCCCAAAATTTCTGGAGCAATTCACTTCTCATCATGAAACCTTTACATTATCCTTGAAACATCAAATATCCACAAAACTAGGGTTTTTATCCTACTTCCTAAAACAAATGAAACATGAAACCACCACCAAAATTATCCTTGAATAATCCCCTACAACCCTAAGTCATCATACCAACCTTCTGAATCCATTTGGATACCACAACATGCATTTATCTCCAATATCTCTAAAGGAAGGGTTTAACTAGGGTTACAAACTTATATACCTTATTAACACTTGTTCATAAATATGGGACGACTAAATCAACTAATATTTTTTGAAAATTTATGCTATCTCAATGTAAAAACATCCCCCAAAGCCTCAAGATCCCATGAAAAATCCACATACGTGGGTGAGCATCTACTGTTCACCTATCGAGCTGGTTTTTCCTTCTCAAGATCTCATTTTTCCAAAAATCACTTTTCATTCTTTGTATTCAATGCATTGACATGAAATTTTACCCATAGCACTATTATCACCTCCTCTGTTCTTTCCAACTCTACCATGCTCAAATGCATTAGTAACTTTCCATGCACTAAGACTTACCCGTGTTTTCCTGCCTTGTTATCAAGAAACTTACTTCAATGGACCTTGAAATAACATCAAACCTATAAATACTAATATGATATTCCTTCCAAACTTTTATGTAGTGTCACAACACTCCTACCATATTTAAATAATATTTCCCTACTCCATATCTCATGCCACTCACTCATACTTCTTAGACTAGGTCTAGGATTTTTCCTAGAATGGCACGGCTCAACACACTTCACATGAACTAGCCATGAATACCCCCTCTACATACTCATTAACACCTCTTAGAAATCACTCTAAGAATTTTTACCTCATACAACCATTTTGAACTCATATCATTACCATACTAGCTTGTACCATACTCAGGACCATATTAATACACCATAACAACTACAAAAAAACAAAACACTACCAATCAAATTCAACTTAATTCATGGGTGACACCTCATGGACACACCTAATTCAACTAGAAACCCTTCGACATCAATGATCCACTTTACATAAATGAAAAGACTAGACATAATGCTTAACAAGGATGATTGGGATCTAAAACATTCTTATTGCTTCACTTGTCTAGATATGGTGCTTGTTATGTGTTTATCTTCTTCATACGACCTCAAGATGACCTATTATAATATGAAACAAAATAAAAAACCCTAAGAACATGTAGAAACCTTCATTAGATAATTAAAAACCAAAGGAATAAAACATGTGTGTGTGCATGTTCATGCGCATTTGAGGATAGAAAATACCTAGGAACTTAGGCTCCCAACTACTATACCAATCATAGTGTTGCACTACATATCCTTCATGTAGAATGAAGCCTTTTCTAGTTCTCCTAGGTTCATGTTCAAGAGTGTAAATCTAACCAAACCATTAAGGATTCCCTTGTGTCTCTTAACACTAAGATAATGGGATAACTCCATAGTATATAATGTAACCAATGTTATAGTAGCATGATGTGGTGTGATTAAGCTATGTTACCTAACCCTTGCTGATTAAAACCCTTGTGAAAGGCTTAGAGTGAATTTTCTCTTTCTTAGGAAATGGATCTATGATATTTTCATGTTTTTAGATGGATTAAGCTATAATATTTGACCTATTTGAGTGATTCAAACTTGTATCGGGGACTACCGTAGATGATTTGTAACTAGTTTGAGCATATTTAGGAACCCTTTGAGTGCTTTTGGAATAATTATTGTAATAAGACCTTCTAATAATTCCAGGTGATTTATTATGTAATAATGAAAATTGTATATAGTATTTTGTAGGTGAGATATTATGATAAGGTTAACCATAGGAAGATAAAATCACCTAAATAATTATTTAGAATTGAGAGTAGAGTTAGTGATTGTGAAGGGATAGTACCGTACATGTTGGATAGGACTAGAACCTACATCCCAACCCTTTTGTATGATTTTAGATAGGAGAGAGAAACATCTAAACTGAAATTTGTGTCTTGAAAATTAAATTTTTATGCTAATTTGATTGAATAATATTTCCATAATTGATGATAAAACATATTGTAAAGATACAAAAAGATATAGAATGGCTAGAGAGATGTGTAAATTGGATTCTAAATATGAGAATTTGTCTTAACAAGGATATGAGGTAAAACTTGGAATTATACAAGGATACATTACTAGATTTTAGTGTTTACAAATACAATAATTAAGCCCTCTAATAAAAATAGGTGAGAAACATAGAAAACATTCCATTTTATTCCCACGGCTTCAAGCTCATTCTAAATTACCATCTAACGCTAAGGCATGGAATAGGGGTATGTAATGCATTTAATTTTTACATTTTTGACTTTTTTGAAATTGGTAGGGAATCATAAATACCCCATTTTAAGGTTACATGTGAGGAGAATGAACTTTCCATGTGCATTTTTATGGAATCATTGCCAAAAGAGATGACCACATTATACAATATGTCATATATGTTGTAAACATGGTGATTGTGATCCCATAGTAAAGGTCACATATGATGAAGTCACTATTTCCATGGTATGTCTGGAGGATATTATCATATTACATGGGATTCTAAAATTAATTACTTTTACCAGGACTCCTTTATACTACATACCTCTAGACCTGCTTCGATTTAGTTTTGGGTACATAGATTAATTTCAATTCATCTTATCACCCCAAGACAGATGGAAAATTTGAGAGGTTAAATCAAGTATTTAAGGACATTTTGAGGATGTACATCATGGACTAGTAGAGGGAATGAGAATATTACCTATAAATTTTCAAAAAAATTTACAACAAAATCTATCATAGTTTGATTAGCATGGCCCCTTATTAGACACTGTATAAGAGGTCGTGTAGGACACCTGTGAGTTGGGACTAATTAGATGACAAGATAGTTCTTGGCATATCTTTTCTATAGGACATAGAGAAACATGTTATCACTATTAGACAACATATTGAGAACTCCCAAGTACGCCAAAGGCGTATACTGAGATACTAATAGGGTTTATCGTCACTTCTCTATAAGTGATAAGGTGTTGTAAAGAGTATGTCCACATAAGAGTCTGAATCATTTTGGAAAGGGCTCTAAGTTATCCCAAAAAAAATTCGGCCCATTTGAAATCTTGGAGGTCATTGGGTGAGTTTCTTATTACCTAGCATTTCCACAATGCCTGTCTTGCACCGAATTTTTTTCCTATATTCATTTTAAGTATATACCAGATATTTCTTATGTTTTGGATTTTTGGCCTTCAAGTGAAGTCAAAGGGTCATGGACACTAGATCCCATGTATATTTTAGATCAGTTAAGGCTATCCCTTTGGGGGTGAAACTTTTACTAGGTTAGAGTGAAGTGGGACGGGTATGATGAGACAACTACTTCACGGGAGGATGTGACACCATTGAGGGCTTGATATCCCTATGTCTTCCAATGACTTCCAAGATGAATTATAATATTAGGAGAGGGGGATATAGTGACCACCTATTCCATGCATCATTTTATTGTTGACTCATTTCATTTACTAGATTATATACATTGATTCAATGTTATTTGGATATTATATAATTTTATTATGGATTATTTTGTGATACAAGTGGTGTTTGAGGCACACAATGCCAATCTAGTATTTTTATTTATCGTACAAATTTTCTTGAAATTATGTGGGAATGGACACTAGAAGGATGTGATGCATTTATTTTCTATCTAATATATGATGGATGTATGTTAATTATGTTGTATAATTTTTCCATTAGCTATGGTGATGATGATTTAGATGTTATCATGCAATAACTTGGATCATATACTTTGATCTACTATGGATGTATTTTGTTATTTATAGTTACTTAATTCAGATATTAGTTGTTGTAACACCCCATAACCTAACACCCAAATTACAACATATGGATATTAGAAAACAAGGAATTTTTTTAAAGGAAATGGAAGGTTAGAAAGGATTAATGAAATCTGATTTTAAATTTTACCTTATTAAAATTTAGTATCACACGTCATTGTGCAACACCATTGTTGTTTGTTCTTTGCGATTTATTCACACTACATGTTGGAGTGATATGTACATCAATTAAATTATAAGATCCAACAACCTCGTTGATGATTTAATTAAAAGTGGTTAATAAGTTTAAAAGGGGAATTGGTTTAAAATATTCATTTATTGATCTCTGTGGAAATATTGGTGTTCATGGAATGAGGGCGATAACATCGTAAATAATTGGCCTTACGAGACAAGGTTCTTGTTATTTATTTAAATGTTTGATTTACGTTAATTCATTTTGGGAACATGGTTAGGCCTTCATTTACATGTCCCATTAAGTGTTTTCATTTATGTCATTTCTCATCTCCATTTAGTATAAAAGTATTTCCAAATGGATGAGGGAATCATATTTATGATTAATTGGCCTATTATGATATTATTTTTTAGAATTCCCAATTGTTATTAGGGAGATATAAACTTTTATTAACCTTAATTAACTAAAATCAACTAAACTAGGTAGTAAGTGGGTAGCTAATCTAAGCTATGAACAATTGTAGATAAATGTAGTAAAGAGGTATACAAGCAAGCTAAAAACTATGCAAAAGTAATTGCTAACCCTAATATGCAAGAAGGAAGAGGAAAGATCTTAGTTGAATAATAGATGCTCATAAGATGGTGTCGCGGTGAAGTCTGGAAAATATAGAAGTAGGAATAGCTGTGTAGAAGTCCCAAAAATGGTGGATCTAGAGGATCTAGCTAGCTGGAGCTCCTACGGGAGGACCTGGGCACCTATGGATTCTCTATTTGTTAATATAGGTTCCCTAGTATATTAAAAATATCTTAAAATAATCTCTACATGGATGTGAGGTGATACGGAACTCTCGTTGTGTGTCGTATTAGATTTTTGTGCTCCTTCGAGATATTATTAATAGTCTAAGATGAAATAAAAACCTATAAGACACTAAAACATGCATCAAACCCTAAAAATAATAATGCATATGAAGGGGTTGGACTAAACTCATGTGTCACAATGGTGGACTTACTAACTGAGCATTGCACTACATCTCAGACCCGATATAGTTCTATGTGCAAGTGTGTGTGAACATTCCCTAGGTTGCTCTTATGCTAGTCACACTTTGTGAAGTAGCGAGAAATAACTATGTGTAGAAAATGTAATAGAATGTGTGCATGAAATAGAATAGAATCCCCCTATGAAGTGTGATGCAAATGTCCTAGCCTTGTGCCTTGATGATGGAGCTATGTGGATGCAAGTGATCTCTAATGCAATAGATGGATGCAACTCTAGATGGAGGATAGTAGTAAGTGATGCTAGGTCCCTCATTATGGTCTCATAACTTTATATTTATAGGGTTATCTTGATCTAATTTCATAATTAACCCTAAAATGGCTAACCACCAAAAAGATAAAGATGTAAAATGGCTAGAAAGATCCCAAAAAGTGGTGGGAAAGTGTAAAAGGGACCGTGGCAACCCTGATGGAACTAGGGCACCCATAAGGTGCCCCAATACTAATCTGCCCCCAAGTCAAGGCTAAAATAATGTGGGATGATAGAATCTAACTGGGCATATGGGTGTAAGAGGTCGGTAATGATGAAATAAAATAAAACAAGATGGCCAAAAGATGGGGGTTAATTAGTACTTTATTCACTAAAGAACCTTCTAAATAGTAGTAGGAGATCAAGATAAATAATGTCTATAGTGAATGATTTTGTGAATGCATTTTTCCCCCACTTTATTTTGGTGAGCGGAAAGCTCACTAACATAAAGTAGATAAATATGCATACCTGATGTCCATGAAGAGTGTATTATAAACACATTGAAGGAATAGAAAAAGCGTGGAATGAAAAAAAGATGGAGGAGCATGGAAACTAAAGATGAAAATTGTGCAAAGAATAAGTGATGAGAGTGAACCTATGGCGGAATGTGTGTGTAGCTACGTGGTTTGTAATATATCTGCATGGTTAGTAAAACGTGTGCTATTACGAAGTGTTTTGGTTGATGTTATTGTTGTTGTTTCCCTATTAGACTTCTTTTTTCTCATACAGATGGACCTACAAAGAGAAAACAATCAAGTAGTCAAATATCTATGTATATATGTGTAAAAACTCAATGTAAAAGATGCATGTATATGAAAGCATGTAAATGTGAAATACGTAAATGTAAATGGAACATGTGCACCTGATCCATGTCGAGAAAGAGAGTGTAGAAGGATATCTCATACTATGAGTTTTTTGGGCAGTCTCACGCCACCTTGGCTAAAGAAGTGTAGGGAGAAATCTACATTATTCTCCTTCCTGTAACTGCTTCCATGAATGTTTGTGAAAAAATCTTTGTATCATCCTTGTTTTTTGGGCAATCTGACTCCACTGGCCAAAGTAGTATAGAGAGGCACACCAATTGTAACCTATAATCCTATAACTACTTCCCATAATGTTAAGGACACTATGTCATGCAAAATTCATTGTGTATGTGGTTTGTAGACTAGTTTGAAACCACTTGTTGTATATAACTAAACCGAACTAGTGTATAATCTCTTTTTGGTATGTAAAAACCACAAATGATTCCCCCTCTTTGGGGGTGCATGTGATGTCACTGATAGGAGAATGTAGCCCCAAAATAGGACCAACCACATGAAATTTGTAATTGTGCCTTGCAGGGGAACATAATGCACTTGGTAGAAACCAAGGCATGCATAAAAAGGATGGATATCCAAAACAAGTGTTAGTATGAAAATGCATGCATGAAAGAAAATAAGAAAAATAAGAATTCATGGAAACATGAAATCTTGCAAAGCAAGTGTTGCACATGGAACACGCGTTATCAGTTTTATAGAAATAACCAATATATCAAAGCGTGAGTAACCAAGTAATGTAAAGTGATAAGTACAACATGAAACAATAGCACCTATAAGAGACAAATGTGGATGCCCCAAGTGACTAGTGTAGGAAGGGTAGAAGGTGATCATCCATGTTGTGTGTGAATGATCTATATTTGTGATCAAAACTAGACAAAGACATGAACACACATGTTTGGATGATATAGATAATGACATATAATAAATCAATCTAACATGTATAGTAAAGTGATCATTTAAAATACTAGAAAACAAGAGTAAATGCCCCAAAGGCAATGTAATATGATATGTATGGATGGGATGGAATGCAAGATGGAATTATAGGAGCCACGTGCCACCTAATTGAATGAAATTTTATTCAATGAGGTTCATTTTTTCCCCCTCATGAGTCAATAATGTACCGTAAACAAGAGTGTGTCATCGGGAAATGGTCAAAGTGTATGTTGTGTCTAACATGCTATGATGAATATGTAGGTGTAGTGATGAGATGAGACTTAACTATGTGTATGTGAACCGTATAGCCGAATCATATATCACGACTAAATGAACGTATAAGTGACTATTTATCCTAAGCATATATCACTATAAGATGAATAGATGTGTGATGATTTAGCCCAAGGAATACATCACTACAAGATGAAAGGATGGAGCGGTGATGTAACCTAAGGTGTATACAACTACAAAATGATAGAATAGGTGACGGTTTAGGCTAAATCATATGTCGCTAGGTTTTAAATGTCACATGATGAAAGGTAAAATAGTAAATTTGTGATGAGTGTATGGTCCATTTGATTTTTATACCCTTGGTAGTTGAGTTTGGACCAAGGAACTAAAGTGCATCATAGGGTAGTGAGTACAGCACCCAAGACAATGTAACATATGTAATGATAAAAGAAAACCATTTGATGAATAGAATATGTAAAAATGTGGTGTGTAAAATGTGATGGTAGATGTGTAGAATGTATTAAATGTAATGTATAACTTGTAATGTAATATATGTAGATATATGAGCAATTTGGAGATGCACTATGTATGATATATTGTATATGCCTATGTATAGGATGTGAGGCAATATGTGTAAATATCCTAATAGTGTATGTAATGCATATGATGAATAGTGTATGATAGTAAACGCGTGGATGATATAAGTATGGTATATGTAAGATGAAGAATAGTATGATGTGTGATGTATGAATGTGTAAATGTGAAAATGTTTGTGTATTAAATGTTGAATGTATGGTGTATGATGAGCAACGTGTGATGAAACAAAATGTATAATTCCTATAGTGCAAAGTGTGTGGAGTTTAGTGTATAAATCCCTCAACGATCAAGTGTGAACGAAGCACAAGATTTTTCATCAGTAATGACGATGCTAAAATGTATAATGAAAAATGCCTAAATGAAAATGTAAAGATAATAGATGCTATGATGAAATGGGGGAGGTGTATTAGGTGTTATTCCCCCAAGTATATAGAAATGAGTAAACTAACCAATGATAGTGAAGGACAAAGGTCCTCCACTCAATGTCTGTGAGGATGAAAGCATAGGACGATGGTCTAATAGTGGTGGTATGGTAGAAAAATGTTGTGGTGGTGAATGAAGTCTATATGCATGCGAGGGATGAATATAGGATAGAGTTCATGACGTAGTAAAATGTTTTGGTGATGGATATTGATGCAATGCTAAGTGAAAAAGTGATGAATATCTACTACAGAATAAAATGAGGTGGTGATCGACACTATGATGCAATGAATTTTCAAGGTATGTTCATATGCCAATGTGTAGGACTAGAAAAATGATGCATTCATGTAGATGAGTACTCGAGTAGGTGAGCTAGGAGTATATTGTGCTTTAAGAAACATATAATGAGACATGTTAGAAGAATTAGATGAGACATGAGTGCCTATATGAGGAGATGGAAAAAATGGAGTAGAAGGTGGGACACCATCAATAGAAATGACTTGTTTATTATAAATGAATTTGAGTCGCAAATGATTCATAGAAATGATAGATTGAGTGGGAGGAATCTAATTAGGACCAAGAAGCATGTCACATCCCTAAACCTTGTTTCAAATGAGGAAAGGTACAAGCATAGTAATAGGACCAATCAGTAACATGCCGTGAATAAACCTAAAGATTTTTATGAAAGGGTATTCAATTTGGGATGAAATATACCTATTAGACTTGAGAAGTGAAATAAAACATGCACTAATGGTCCATGATGGGTCAACCTTAGTGTTTATGATGGAGGTCGAGCCAATAGATGCACGAATGTGTAAATGATAGATGTAAACTTGGTGTGGTAATTGTTGTTGGAAAAATAAATGATTGGTGGTGAAGCTTGACTGTTACCAACTAAGAAATAAAGAGCTTCTAATCCTGGGGGTGATACCGTGTGATACACATGATTAGAAAAAGAATATATTGTCTTTTTGTCACGTTGTTGAGATTCATTGTTAAAGATATTGAGTTTACCCTTTTCATTGGTTGGGACATAGCTAGTAGATTATGGGAACTCAAGTTTTTGTTATCAATTAGATATTGGATGATTATTTATATTTTTAGGCATCTATTTGTAGAATGTCCCACACATCGATGATAATCACAAGTAGAATTTTTCATTGTAGTTCCTACCTTTTGGTCATGATGGGTCTAATTCAAGTGGCGGGGGAAGGGTAATAAGATTTCTCTCAAGAATTTGTTTCAATATAATATGTGGAGCCATGGGAAAGTTACTAAATGTGCACTTGAGGTTACTATGAATGAACACCCCTAGTAGGAGTGACGGTGTTGATAGTGACTTTAGCATCGGTTGGTTTAGTTGTGGAAGGTTTAAATGGCATTTTGTTAGGAAAATGAGTGGAAGATGAAGTATGTTCTTGATACTTAATATTTCCTATGGATAGGATTTTAGTCTCACAAAGATTGAGAGTATGAAAAAGTTAATCAAATGAAGGAGAATTATCAAAGAGAAAACTCTCCTATAGAGGTGGTAATAAAATTTGAATAAACAAGTCCTAAAGCTCGAGTTAGAAAGAACATTGGTCATCATAGATAGATTTTTTTATACCTCAAAATGTAATTAGTTAGGTGTTCATTTGAGCCTTGTTTAAGTTTTGATAGCTAAGAATAACAAATCTTAGAGCCGATATTGATGGAGAAATGAGCAAGGAATGCATCATCTAGATGTGTGAAAGAGGTTATCGAGTGAACAAGTAAGTAGTAGAACCATCACATCACATAATTGTGAAGAATATGAGTTAAGAGTTTAGTTAAAAGTGTATGATCATTAGCGAAGTCAAGAGAAGCGATATGAAATGATATAAGGTGTTCTTGTGAGTCACCATACCCATTGAAAATGGGAATATTAGGGGTAAAAAAACTATGAGGAAGTGGGTAAGTAGAGATGATAGGTGCAAATGGAGTATGTAATAACAAGGTAGAATCTAAAGATGGTGATGTATGCAAAGTGGCCTGTTGTAACTTACAAATTTGAGCTTGAAGATCATGATAAAGAGAAGTTAATTCTTGATTTCCAACAGATGAGAATTTTCGTATGTGAGAAACTAAGGATGGTGTAAAATGATTGGTAGGATTAGGAACATAAATTTGAATAGTCAAAATGGGAGGAAGAGTAGAAGCGGTGGTGAATTGGTACGAAGTGAATACATAGGTAGAAGATGTGAGTTGCACCAATTTAAAAGCTTCCTCGTGAGAAACATGAAAAAGTAAATCTAGATCTTAGGGATGATTAACAAGGTGATCATTTATGGTGTTAAGGTGAGCTTTAGTAAATTCCTCATGAGAGTGAGCCATGGCAAAGGATAATTAAACCTTAGATTGGTAAAGTAAGAAGGAAGAACCTAGGAGCGTGAATGATCGAGTTGGGTTCACAAAAATGATTAACTAAAATTAACTAAACAATGTAGTAAGTGGGTAGTTAATCTATGCTATGAACAACTGTAAATATAGTAAAGAAGTATGAAAGCAAGCTAAAACACTATGCAAAAGGAAATACTAACCATAATATGAAAGAAGGAAAAGGAAAGAACTCAACTGAATAATATATGCTAGTAGAATTGTGTCACACTTTGAAGAGTGGAAAATACAAACCAATAATGACTATGTAGAAGTCTTGAAAAGGGTGGATCTTGAGGATCTAGCTAGAATGGAGCACCTAGAGGATGAGTGGGGATTTTACGGGTGCTCAGTTGTCAATCTAGGTGCCCTATTCTATTAAAAATATATGAAATTGATCTCTATAGGGCTGGGAGGTGATTTGGAACCCTCGGTGTGTATCATATCAAATTTGTTGTGCTCCTTTAGATTTCACCGATAATCCAAGATGAAAGAAAGACTGCAAAACCCTAAAACAAACATCAAACCCTAAAAAAAAAAATGCATATGATGGGTTCAAACTAACCTCAGCTGCCAAAATGATGGATTTACTAACTGATCAGTGTACTACATCTCAGACCCAATGTAGTTTTATGTGCAAGTGTGTGTGAACATGCCCTAGGTTGCTCTAGTTTCATTCACACTTCGTGAAGTTGTGAGAAATAAGCGTGTAGAAAATGTAATAGAATGTGTACATGGAATAGAATATAATCCCCCACTATGAAGTGTGATGAAGATGTCCTAGCCTTGTGCCTTGATGATGGAGTTATGTGGATGCAAGTGATCTCAAATGCAATATATGGATAGAACTTTAGATAGAGGATAGTAGTAAGTGATGCTAGGTCCCTCATTATGGTCTCATAACTTTATATTTATAGGGTTCTCTTGATATATTTTTGTAATTAACTTGAAATAGCTTACCACTATAAATATAAAGATTTAAAACAACTAGAAAGAGCCCAAAAGGGTGCCCCGGGTGCCCAATACTAATCTAGGCATCCCAGTCAAGGATAAAATAATGCATGATGAAAAATTTGATTGGGCATATGGGTGCAAGAGGTCGGTAATGATGAAATAAAATAAAATAAGATGGAAAAACTATGGGGTTTAATTAGTACTTTCTTCACTCAATAAATTTGTAAATAGTGGTATGAGACCGGGATAAATAATTTCTAAAGTGCTTGATTTTGTGACTACAAACCTCGTATGCTTGATTATAATATAATTAATACTTAATAAATGAAGTAGAGGTTATTAGATTGACTAGTGTTTAAGGTTTTTATATTAAGGGGTTTCAATTATAAAAATACTAAATTTTATTGGAAATAATAATTAAATATCTATTTTTAAGCTACGCCTATTTCATTGAAAGATTTAGCCATGACGAATTTTAATGGGGAAATTAATGATACTTATAAATATTATTTTCATTTTTATTTTATACGTCCTAACTCAACTTACTAAAAGGCCTATTATAACACCACTAGAGTCTCATTAGATTAATCAAAAGTTATTTAACTAATACAACTAAGTCAAAGTGAAGATAAGTCAAATGTGAATGTAGGGTTGATTCTAATCCCTTGGATCAAAATAATCTACACCATTGGATCCTAGGTCAAATAAAATACCTAAAATCTATCCTTATGAATTCATTTTCTCTACTTTCCTTCTATTGTCTTCATCAATATTTCATTTTCTTCTCTATTTTATCTCTTTCTTTTATTGTTGTAGGGTTGTAGGTTAAATGAAAGGGACTACATAAATTCAAAGTAAGTTATGTATATATATAGACTTGGAGGAAATTAGAGGGGCATCCATGGAGGCACGAGGGCATGTGGATGAACCGGGGCCATGCCCAAAGGTTGAAATTAGTGGGAAATAGCAACCATGGTTGCGGGTAGGGGTTGTAGGAGCAATGGGAAGCAAGGCAACAGGGTAGGGCATAGGAAGACAAGTAGGGAGTGTGGGGTGTTTTTATCCAAATAACTCTCCTAGTTATTTGGATAAATTACATTTTATTCTAACTCTAATATTTCATATTTCAGGTTGTGTGCACTCAAGATTATTCTTTTGACACCTTGGCACAGGTTCAATTCCTCTGCCAACTCCTTCTGTGCCTTCCTACTTCTCCCTCTGCATTCTATTATCTACTTTTCATTTTCCTTTGCACCTTCCTCCTACACACCTGATTTCTTTCATATCTTGTCATGCACCCCTTACGTACATCTTTTTAGACTTTCCTTCAAATCGGTTATGTCCCTAACATGCCTTCACATTTGTGTGCCTTATACTTCCTCTTTTTCCTAGTGCTCCTTTGCATGCCCCTTTTACTTTTTTCGTCACGTACCCTTCCTTATTTGAATACTAGCGCCCCTTCCCCATAATTTTCCCATAAAAGTATTCTCTTATTCCTCCTACGCACGTACCTCTATGTGTGCCTTCCTTTATTTCCCTTTTGTGTGTCGACTCTTGGTTCCCCACCTTACACCTTATTCAAGCACCAATCAACACCGTGCCATGTCATTCTATTAGAATTGAGTGTGCCACACGTAACCTATCAAAGTGCACCAATAGGGCACCAAATCTTGACAACCAGACCAATGAATGAAAACTAGAAAAAATGAAAAATCAGATGAACATTTGGTCGAATCCTTCAAAAAGTCTATGTGCACCCCATGTCTTATATTCCTAGATGGCCTAGACATCTTCTAACAACCATATATTCTACTACAGAGCTTTGATCGGCACACACCTAGGATTGTCCAAGATATGCTCACACAAGCTACATGTTGGAATATTCAAATTCAAATGTAGGCGGGCTTTGGTAGGCAGAAAACATGGAAACTTCTCTCAAATCATCAATGCACACATCCAATCAACCTCAACCACCATATTTCCTCAATTTTTTCCTCCTTCCTTCTTCTACATTCCAAACAGACATGGGGAAGTTCATCTGATATCTTTGCAAGTGGATTTGCAAGAATTTATCACTTGTTGTTGGTTTTTGCATATTTGAATCTGAGTTTCCCTCTCTTTCTCCTTCTCTTCTCTCCTTCTTATTCTATAAATAACTGAGCTCTACTTTGTAAAAAGGACCCCTCTCTATTGTAACGGAACCATGACAAAATGGTGGCTGACTTTCCATGATTCTCAAACCTTGGCATGGTCTCTACAATGTATTCTAACCTCCTACCATGAGTTTAAATGATGGTGCATCTCTTAAGCAATAAAATCATGTTTTGTGGAGCTCTTTTCTTCCTTTTCTTGTTTTCATTGCATCTCCCCTTTATATTTGAATTTTTAGCATGTTGTGCATACTTCCCTCTTGTGGTCCCCTTGTTCATGTGTTACACATGCTTTGGAAGGCCAAGCCCGCATGTTGATCTATGGCACACGCACGTCATCCGCCCTCTTATTTTGTTCCCTTTTGTTTCCTTCACCACTTATGGAGAGAGATCGACCCTTTACTTGTGGCGTTATCACTTTCCTTAGCTTAGGATTTCCCCTTTCTATACATTCTTCTATCCATGGTCCCTTGACATGTTTAGTTTAGGATTTTCTTTCAACGGTAAGAGTATTAGTAGCATTAGAGGTAGGTATAGGAACTAGCCTTCTCGGAGATCCATCCTAAGTGCACAAGGTCCCACAACTTGGGGACGGTTCCATTATGGTCTCAAACATCTCGGCTCTTCCGAATCTGAGATGCGGGTGCACATTTGAATGACCAAAAGTTTATGGAATTCTGATGGGACAAGAGTGAAGAGATTTACATCTTCATCTTAGCAATTTTGATGTGTTTTGTTGAGATCCAACCTTTGGAGGCATATTTCAACACATCTAGTGACTCCACTGATCTAAATGCACCCATTATTTCATTCATAGACCAGTCTTCCCCCTTTCTTTCATTCATTTCTCCTTTTTCCATTGTTCCACCTTCCTCTTTTGAAGTCATGCAATCATGACTTCTTTCCCTTCCTGGAATTCTCATTTGTAGTAGTAGAACTATTTTTCTCCATCACCACAGTTTCAAAATCCTCCTCCAAATCAGTTTTATAAGCCCCATTATCCTGAATATGCATATAACCCACCTCCCACTGATATGTATGGTTATTTTTCTAACCATAATGTTTATGAAGAATAAGTTTATGTAGATGATGGTAGAAAATCCATGGTTGATGTTGATTTTGAGAGGCAGAGTTAAAAATATGGAGATGGACATGATGCAACTCAGAGTCAAGTGCTCCATAAAGGAAGCTAAAGTTGGCTACAAGGTCCCTTGTCCATGGGTCGGCCTTATACTAGGTTGGTTTAGCACCCAACAGAAGATACACTTCATCATTGAGATGTTTCCCCAAATTACAGAGTGGGTGGAAGAAATAGAGGCTCATAAATATAGCACATGGAAACCCTATCATGGGGTAATCTTTGAGATAGCATCTTATAACCCTCCCATCCCTCTGCTCCAACTTACAAAGCATCTCGACATTACACATGTTCCCATATTTCGTGTGCTACCCCATTAAGAATTCCCCTCCTTCATCCTCTCACCTTCCTTTCTATTCCATCCCTTCTTCCATTCAATCCTCCATTCCTTCATCATGTGTGGCTCTCTTCCCCTCTACGTCCATCCTCCCATTTCCTTTCGAGTCCCCTCTATCTAAATGTACAATAAATGAACATCCCCCACTAACAAATATTTCCCAACTAACATCATTATGTTCAATGACTGCATAACAGTTGAAGAATGGCATGACTCAATCGACTCCAACTAGGAAGAGGAAATCATACGGGTGCCTGTTCTAGAAGAAAATCAATTAGTTCTAGAGGCACAGTTCTAGAGGAAACCAAGTTACTTTTAGAGGCAGAACCATACACACCCCAAATTTGCACAACTTAACCTACAAGAACTCCCCTTCGAAGGAGATTGTGTAAGAAAATCCCATCTACAAGATTGAGCTTCAAAATAATGGGTAAATCACAAGGATCATACCATGCCCAATCAGATACCTGGCTAGTCTAGAGCCAAAAACAAAGTTACCACTGGTCATGCTCATTTTAGAGCATGAGATAGAGCTTTAATGTGCCAAATTTCAGCAACAGTACCTCCTTAATCCAAGTGCGAGAACAACCTTAGAGGTATATATTCTATTTTTTGATACTTTGAGGAGGGTGAAACACCGTCTATAAGGTGGGTTTTCACTCTTGTTTCCAACCATGTTAAATGCCAAATAAATCACATGGTCATAATTTGTGAGGAAGGGATACTACTTCTCCATATTTTTTTAGGTTTTACTTGAGCACCCTTTTCATCTGGTTAGTTTAGGGTAGTATAGGTTTTCTTTCAGTAACACAAGTGCTCACGCACACTCTGCATGTTCCCTTTGGGACATGTATGATTTTCAGTTTTGTACATAGTGTTGTGCTTCTATTTTGGCACACTTCCTCTGGCACCTTTCCTTTCATGTTGCACCCACGCACCCCTTTTTGTTACTTCCTAGGATGATAGTTCAATTTTTAGTAGAGTAAGTTCCAATAGTCCATGCACATCTTTCATTCTCATAAATCTAATTAAGAATATATTCATATGAGAGCATCAATTTAGTTCGGAGTTTGATGAGCTTCAAGTGACTTTAGGGATGTTCTTCAAGTTGCAAATCATATCTTCAAGATTAACACTTGACTCCATGCCCAATGGAATTATAAGATTAATGGTCTCTTCATCTAGTAGGAATATTGCCCCCAAAATTCACCTAAAGCTGTTATCCAAATAAATATCCTAGTTATTTGGATAACTTATATTTAATCCTAACTCGATGTTTCATATTTCAGGTTGTGCACACTCAAGATTGTTCTTTTGAAACCTTGCGCACGATTGCGGTTCCTCTATGCGCTCCTTACATTTCCTTCCTACTCCTCCCTCTACATTATACTATCTCCTTTTCATTTTCCTTTGTGCCTTCCTCTTGTGCACCTACTTTATTTCCTATCCTCTCATGCACCCCTTGTGCACACCTTTGTATACTTTCCTTCCAAATCGGATAAGTCCCTCGCATTCCTTCATGTTTGCACAACTTGCATTTCTTATTTTCCTTGCACTCCTTCGTGTGCCTCGTTTTCCTTCTTTCACCCCTTCCCCATACTTTTCCCAAGTAAGTATTCTCATATTCCTCTTACATGCACACCTCCATGCAAACACCTTACCTCTTTTTCCTTTTCACGTGCCTTACTCTTACTTCTGCGCGGTACACCCCTATGCCACGTCATTCTATCATACTTGAGTGTGCACACATAACCTATCGAGTGTGCCAACAGGGCACCAAATCCTTACAACCAACCAGTGAATGACATGTGGTAGAAATGACAAATGAGATGAATAGTTGGCCAACTCCTTGATCAATCCATGCACTCCATGTCTCTTATGTGCCCAGATGACTTTGACCTCTTCCAAAAGCCATATCTTCTGCTACATAGCTCTAATTGGCATGCACCTAGGCTTATCAAAGAGATCTTTGACACAAGCTACACATTGGAATATTTAAATTCAAATGTAGGAAGGATTTTGTACATAGAAAATAGGGAAACATCTCTCAGATCATCAATGCACACATCTAATCAATTTCAACCACCATATTTCATTAGATCTTTCCACATTCCTTCTTATTCACAACAAATAGGCATGGGGAAGTGCATCTAACAACCTTGTAGGTGGATTGGTAGGCATTTATCACTTTTATTGGTTGAATATTTGAATATGATTTTCCTCTCTTTCTCCTTCTCTTCTCTCCTTCTTCTTCTATAAATAGTAGAGTTCTACTTTGTAAAAAGGATCCCTCTCTATTGTAATGACACCATGCCAAAATGGTGGCTGAATTCCCATAGGTCTCAGACCTTGACATGGTCTCTGCAATGTATTCTCACCTCCTTCCATGAGTGTAAATGATTGTGCATCCCTTAAGAAATAAAATCATGTTTTGTGGAACTCTTTTCTTCCCTTTCTCATTTTCATTGCATCTCACCTCTTTATTTGCATTTTCTAACATGTTGTGCATACTTCCCACTTGCATTCCCCATGTTCATGTGTTACGCAAGTTGGAAGGCCAAGCCCACATTTTAACTGTGGTGCACACCATCTTCCCTCTTCTCTCATGCCCTCTCTATTTCCTTCACCTCTTGTCGAGAGAGATTGACCCTTTCTTTTTGGTTTTATCACTTTCCTTAGCTTAGGATATCGCCTTTCTACACATCCTTCCATCCCTAGTCCCTTGGCATGTTTAGTCTAGGATTTACTTTCAGCATTATGAGTAGTAGTAGTTTTAGAGGTAGGTAGAGGAACCATCCTTCTCTAGAGATCCATCCCAAGTGCACAAGGTCCCACAACTTAGGGGTGATTCCATTGTGGTCTCAAATAGATCGTCTCTTCTAGATCCAAGATGTGGGTACACATTTGAATGACAAATAGGTGCTAAGGTTAGGGTTCATCCATTGCCCATAGACGGGTATGTTAAAGGTCCAGTGTGTGTAGTCATGGCCACAAAAATTTTTATTTTGATTTTTTTATGTTATTTTATATATTACATACTATAATATATTATATATTATATATTATATAGTATATTAGATATTCTATGTAATATATTATAATGTTATATTATACTATTATATGATATTATATACTCTTATATGTTATTATAATATTTGAATAATATATGATTATATAATAACTAGTATATGGGAGTGTGAATTAATGAGTTCAAAATATGGATAGATGAGGTCAATTTCCCAATTAGGATTAATACCCTTATAAATGATGAAAAATCTAAGTACTGATTTGAGTGGTTTTTATTCCCTCGATGGCCTTGATTTTTGTCATCAATGATAACATAAAAAGAAGGACTATTGGCACATGTGACCAGTTTGTAAATGTTGCTATTAAATTTGGGGATATTTCTTGTAATGAGTATCATGTTTACAAGTCCTAATTTCATTTCAGTTTTGAAATCATGGGTAATGGTAGACTTGAGAATAAACCTTCTTCATATGTGGCACTAAAATTAATCCATCGCTTTTGCGGATTGTGAAAAAAGGGGGTTTAGAAACTTCATTTTGAGGATCACAAGCTCATATCCTTTTCTATCATTGGATTTTTCTAGGGATTGGGATAATATAAGGGTGGTGGTGAGATGTATGTAAATCATTTTGTTTGAACTCTCTTTTGTTACGAATTCGAAATGGAGATGAATGGCCTAAAGATATTCAAAGATAGGATTTGTAGAAAGCGTGAAATTCAAACCTTCTTCATAGGTAATGAGAAATTTTGTTTTTGGTAGATGGTATTAATCACTATTGTATCCTCGGGAATTTTGAACATTGATTGGCTTCATCTTATGAGTTATATTATGTTGGAAAGAAAGTATAGGAAAATTTACACTCACCGCATGTCAATGCTTAACATGTTTCAACATAATGTGGTCACGAGTCTTCCTTTTTAACTTCTTATGTCTCTATCTATGTTAATTAAATATTTCAAGCATGGTAAGATTGAAACCCCTATATACCACAGCGTCATTTTTCTCCTCTATAAGAATGAAAATCCCTTCATTTCAAAGAAATAGGTTCTCCTTTGAATGATTCGATGATAATTATACCTTGGTGGAATGTATAGATAAGATGTGGAGGAAGAAGAGAAATGACACAAATGGGGATGGGAAAGATAAGAGGGTGGTAGAAGTTACCCTTATGGGTATGAAGGGGGATATTTCCTCTAAAATTAAAGAGAAATTAGAAGATGAGAATTAGAGCATGGCTCTAGATAAAATTATTCTTCAGGTTTAGCAGGTCGAAAAAGATGCGGATTCTTTAGGTGAGGAGGGATCTAATTTGGGTTACAACTTGAGGGATTATATTGAGGGATCCAAAGATATTTGCAATATCCATAACATGCTCAAAGATGAGCTCACTAGCTTAAAGAAAGTTGTGATGACGTTGCAGGATAAGATGGAGAAGCTAGAGAAAGGTCAAGAGAAATGTAGGCTCAAGTTGTACCTTAGTATCTCGTAGATGAGGAGCTGTTGAGACTGGTATTCACCCACTAGCCAACTAGGATGATAAGAAAAAGGGTCATGATGACTAAAAGACGGGATTGAAAAAATGGTTGAAGGAAAAACTTAAGCGGGGTAGTTGGAAGATTATTGAACTTTGGGCGATGTTGGAGGGATTTTTGTCTTCTGGGGAGGTATCTCTCTACTTTTGTTGGCTTTGGCTAGTCATTTTCTAGGTTTAGGCTGTAATTTTTCCTTGTTTGGATCTTTTGGGTGGGATAAGCATGTTTAACCTTTTTGTGATCCTATTTCTATTTTTGTTTTTCCTCCTTCTCACATTGTATCTTTGGTAAGGCCCTTTAGAGCCATAATCTAACTTTCTTATCTTATCTAATAAAAAAATATAATAACCAGGACATTAAATATTGAAGGCTATATAATCACTATTGTGTATGTATTATACACACACACAGATATATATATATATATATATATATATATCACATTTAGTTATATAACGTAATTTTATTTATACTTATATATATATATATATATATATATATATATATATATATAATATATATATATAAGTTTTAATTAACTTAATTATTTTACTATTACTATTTGAAAAACAAATGAAACACCAAGTTAGAGAATGTATACACCTAATTTTTCACTTTTATATTTTCATATTTCAAACATGTTACTAATAATTGTCCTTGTGCATCTATTTACCGAGCGGGCACCTTAAGGGCCCTGTTGGGAATGGGGAATGGTTATTCACGTAACCATTATGGGTTAGAGATAGTACACGGAGAGAGTGTCACTATTTGGTCTTGACCTTAGTTTGTATTAGGTATCCTTATCCTCCTATGTCTCATTCATATCATACTTATGATCTCTTAATTGCATTATACCATTTTACACCTTTCTCATCCACTTTCATGACTCTCAACATATTTATCTTACTTGTCATGAGACATCACTTCATTTTGTATCCTTAGTCGACATAATATCCCATGGGATATTGTGTCGGTGTCATATTTTCTCATGTCATCCTATATATACTTTCAGTTCATTTGACACTCATACGGAGAAGGGAAAAAGGAAGCTAAGACACCTAAACTCTCATCTACTTTTCTATTTTACATCATCTTCACACATTCTCACCTAGATTTTGGTTCATCTTGCATTGTACTTGGTTTTGATTATCCACTTTTCCTCTTGGATGATTGCTTGCACTATTGGGTCATCATATAGTGAACCTAGGACAAGAATGATCTTCCCTTACTCCACCTAATAATGACTCTTTATCTCTATCTACTTCTTCTCGGGGGAGATAGATGCATCAACAACCAATCTACGGGTATAGGTGAGTGCTATAATCTTTATTTTTCATCTTGCATAGAATAATCATTTCCTCTTCTTTATTTTGTTATGTTATAGTAGTATTGTACATGTTTGATGCTAGTTGGGATAGTACTTTTATCAAATGTCATCTCCTTAGTTACTTTTATTTCAAATATTGCATGTTTCATTTATTTTTATATGCATACCTCTCCACACCCAACCACTAATATCCTAGTAAGGTTCCTTCCTCTATCTTGATCGTGGGCCTGGAAACCATAGGTTGACATATTATAAAGTTTACTTCCCTCTAGATATGTGACCTCAATGCTCATTTTATCCCCTTTAAGTTTATCCTTGTATGAAATTACTCATGTGTCTTCTACTCATTCCCTCGAATATCCTTGTTGAAAAAAATGAGTAAGATTGTATGTTCTTGAGACACATTTTGGCCTACATACATTCTCTGGTGAGCTCGATGTGAATCTTACATAGCTACTGATTGAGTACAACTCATTAAAAGCACCCATCTCTTATTTTGGCTTCATCTAAGCATCCAAAAATCTAAAAAACCCTAAAAACTTGTTTGCATATGCACCATCGCCCATGGGTGATTATGTTTGTTTCCATCACATCTATTTCTAGACACCATCTGTGTAAACCCTATAGCACAATTGATCATGTATGTTGTTTCCTGTCACTTCCATATGTCATCAAACCCTATTCAAGCTTCATGATAGGGCTTTTTTTTGTTCATCTGAATTTTCTCCCTACACTATCAGCCCATGTGTAAACATTTTATAAAGACTGATTTTGTGCGTAGTGTAGATTTTCATAGCCTTCTTTTAAGCTTCCAAGTTGTAAAGATGTCACCTATAAGGATATTTTTGGCACAACTACACCCCGAACTTCTCCATGGGTTATTCCTTTATGCCTACATCTCCTCTCCATACTCCTAAGTTTTCAATATCTCATCCTAAAAGCACTATATTTCCTAATGACCCTAATCTCACCTATGAAACTTGGTTTCCTCAAACATGTCCCTCTAATCATATAGAATAGGGTAACTCAAATAAATGTAATGTGGTTAAAATTGAGAATATGGATCCTAGATCCTTTAATAAAAATATCAAAAACAACGAATACTTTATGTAACATCCTCATTTTAAGACTTCATTAATAGGGGAATTTTTTTAATTCTTACTTTATGCTTCTGATTTAAATACCCATATATTTAAATCCAACATAAACCTTAATGCAATCCATTTCGATAACTATCATAAACCATGTGCAGCTACATGAGAGTATACAAATCCTACTCGATCCCCCTAAATGCTCATTACAAGCAAATACATCAAATGTATCATTTGGTATTCCTTTTCATGATATGATAATTAAGTGAAGATATCTAAGTGTCTACTTAGGTTCCACAAGGAAACCCCCAAGCATCTCACAACTTAGATCTTGGTGAAACCATGATAGTGTAATCAAATATTACACTACTTTGTGTAAAGTTTCAGATTCATGTATGTCATGTCCGGTTCCATGATGAAAAACTCGCCATTGGGAACTTGTCATCTCACCTTAATCACTTATTCAGTTATATGGATTTGTAATCAATGGTGTTGTAAATAGCTATAAGTCTTGTACAAGGTACAAATTAGACTAACCTATAAGAATATGTACCACTATGTCATCCTATGATGCATATGGGAAAGTAAGTATCTCGTAATGATTTACATCATTACTAGACCACTTCCCTTCCCATAGCCATCATAAGTTGACATCGGGTGTGTGTTTGTGAGGTTCAATCCACCTTTGTAACTCTAACAAAGCTTG
Organism: Taxus wallichiana var. yunnanensis; assembly: GCA_018340775.1. NCBI lineage: Eukaryota > Viridiplantae > Streptophyta > Pinopsida > Cupressales > Taxaceae > Taxus > Taxus wallichiana. The sequence goes on from JADAXU010000134.1 coordinate 2,231,773, forward strand.
TACTTAATGCAATACCATGTCACAATTTAGGGTCTTGATGAGAAAAATCAAGATTACAACTGCTAAGCAACAATATCCAAATAGTGACTACCGTCATTATAGGGATACGAATGTGTAGCAGATGTAGTGAGTTGACCTGCTAAGGGTCCTAAATTGGAACATTGTATCTTAATGTTTCAAAGTGTTAATTAAATTACAACAAGTTAGCCTAGGTACCATGATATTTTCACCTCAAATGAGTCGTACCTAAGGGCCTATCTTAAGTTGATCTAGGATATTTAATTTCCCAATTTGATTTAATTATCTTATTAAATATCATGCCAATAATATCCTTTAAGTAGGGATCAAAACGATATTTTATTTGAGTACAAAATTACAAATTTAATTCTACCTTAAGCTTAATCAGTTAAGCAAATGTTTATCTTTAATACAGTTAAGTACCATGCCACTAATTTAGTTATATCATTATAGGGCAGCACTAATTCAATGTCTCTATATTTCACATTAATAGAGATGGTGCATTTATACATAGCTAATTGTTTAGGTATGTATCATACTTTTATCAAGTATCATATACTATCAATGCAAGTCAACACTTCAACATAAACACATAACTTTTCTTTAGTTACAACTTAATTAAAAGTATTCATTTTTATTATATTCCTCAAGTAAGTATAACACTAATTTGTATAGCTGATATGTTATATTGAGTGACTTACTTGTCAATTCATCTCATCCTAACATAACCTTTATAACACTTCTTTTACATATGATGTTAATCACATTTTATTATGTTCACTTACTTGTCAACTTTATAGATAATAATGTCGACATAGGTTTAGGATTCAATTACCAAGTCCTTTCCAACTTAATAAGTATGTTTCCTTTTCTTCCATTAAGGGCCTAATATCTTATTTATAAGTTCATATTGACACATTATAAAATAACCCTTATTAAGAATACAATATCAACCCATATCACATATTATTACATTATTGCAACTCCCAAATAAGGTTTGACATTTCATGTTTATAACTCATAATATTTTATTGTTATCTCATAGATTAATTGACTTATACATATAGTTCTTTATCCAAGCAACACTCAATTCCTTAGATAATTAATAAGTCATGAATGTTTATGACTTAGGAATAACAATCAAATCTACAATATTCATACTGAATAGATAAACCAATTATCAAATTCCAATCATACAATAATTCATGATAACAAAAGCATAATTCACTTTATTCCCCACATAATAAATATTTCATAAGTTTTTCAGTCAATAATGATGACATTCTCAACAATTACAAAATACTAAGGCACTATGTCCTCATAGCCTTTCCAAAAAATTCTATTCAAGAGCCTTTCAATACATTTAAGCATCTGAATAAAATTAACTTCATCAATAAAACAAATGAAAATTTCTATAATTATTTCTCCTTTCACTTTTCACAAAATCCATCTACACATTTGTTAGCATGTGTCAGTTCATGAGAATTGAGCATGATAAGAACTAACACATTATAATAATATGCTACTATCTATCAATTTCATGGAAGGAACCCTTCTTTTTAATGAAATTTTTCTAAGTTCCAAAACACTAACAACTTCCTTAAGCATGTTAAAAATTCCATAATGTCAAATTAAGAAAAGAAGTCACATGTACCATTTATGACCCTTTTCTCTAAACTGAAAAAGTTTAATAATCATTCTAGTTAAGGTTATTGGCCCTAGGAGTCAAAAATAGAGTATCAAGAGTATTAGGATTTTCATCATGTAATCATATAGAGTATATGATTGAAATCTAATATTCCAAACCATCAATCAATATTTCCTTAACTAACAAAATGTCAAAATAAGTCATTGCCTAGCAGCCAAGTTATTCGATATACCAAAAGAAACTTTTCCAACTGTAAGGAAAATTACAACAAGTCTCATAATCAAATCAACAATCCAATGTATCTTGTCACAACAGTCAAGTATTTTCATTCTTCACCTATCAACCAAGTTCTCTTCTCATAGACTACTGAATAATGATTATTCAATCAAAGAGAATCAATATTAACCGAATACAGTGTAGTATTGGTCAAACTAAGTAATTAATCAACTACCAAATGAATGAAAACCAATTGAACTCAAACCAAGACCAAAATGAGGACATATACACAATGTAATAACAGAAAATATCCTCTAAATTATTCACCAATAATTTATCGACCAAGTCAGCCATAGTATCCAAACTAGACCGTACACGAAGAGATTAAGGATTACAAAATGATCAATCTTTAACAGTCGACTCCTACAGAGGTGAACAAATGAATCATTGCAGTCCTTTAATTACAGAATAAAACATAATTTCTATCCACAAGATCAAGGTTTGAAAACATTTTCCCAAATTAATACCGACTCAAAGATCAAATCAATATCCACAAGGAGAATAAAAACTCAAAAATAGAATTTCCATCTCAAGACCAAGTAACTCAACCAAAATGGTGAGAATAAACATCCTAGAATGGAACAACATAGAAATACAAGGATTTCATTCCTTTCAAAAATATTAATCAAGATTTACGCCATCCCTAAAAAGGGTAATCTCAAAACAAGGATCATTTAATCATAATCGTAAAATAAGTCTGGGATTCTCATTCCATTAACCTAATTTCTCCTCCACAAGAAGGGATTTGAAACAATAAAAAAATATGCATACCAGAAAGGGTTTAAATCAATTTTTGATTCCTAAAAGCTCTGAATTAAGATTCACAGAAAGAATGGTCAATAAGACCAATATAGGAACCTACAAATAGTCTTCTCAAGAAACCATGACAATATTTTGCATAATGTTTAAACTTATCAAGAAAAAAAACACCCAGATCATCATTTTGGTATGGGTATTGACCCTGTAACAGGTATCTTCAACTCAACACAAAAAGAGATACATGCAACTATTATAATACGAATAGAAGCTAGGATAAACACATTATCTTTTACAAAAAGGGGATCTGGAAGTAGACCAGATACCATCACTATTTTCCCACAAGGTTAGATTCAAAATAATCATAACAGTCAACACCCAGAAAGGGTTAAGCCCAATTTCGAGATTTAAAAAGTTATTAATTCCATATTCAAGAACCGAATGGTCAAAATACCGAAATAGAGCCTCTACTAGAATTGAACAAGGAAATAACAAGCCACTTTTTTCTTAGCGACTCTCATAATAGAAAACCAGTACACCAAACGATGTCACATATGGGTATCGACCCAGAATCCCCTCTTTCACCTAAATCCAAAAAGGATTTCAGGCAACCCAAATTAAACAAACATAAGTAATATTATCACCTTGTTTATCATATAACAATCTCAGTACCATATAGCAACCATAGTCATTGGAATCGACTTTAACCATCAAAGAAAAGAAATGATTTACACCCTTATAATATAAAACTAGTAATAGAGATAATTATAATAACATTACAACCACAAACCCAACTCTCGAATGTGATTTTAGAAAATGAGAAGATTTATTTTCATGAGATTGATAAATATAGCAGAATATCATAATGGGTTAGAGCCTATCATGCTTGGTAGTGCTCTTGTGAAACTCTTCCAAGATCCCTGAGTTTCCCTTCAAGCTTTTGCAACAAAATCCACAAAACTTTGCAACTAAATCCTTAAAACCCCATACTCATTCTTCCCATCTTCATTTATAGATTCAATAATAAATTTCTTCCTTTATTTCCACCATGCAATGACAAGATTGAATGAGAAACAAAATCAAACTAACAATTTGAAAATCATAAAATCAACATGCAAAGCCATTGAGCTCAAAAAATCCAAATGAAGAGTGAAACCAACCCTATTTCCTTTCCACCATTCCATCTTGGTGGTTCCCAAGGTAGTTTCCACACACATTTTGAGGTCAATTAATGCCATTAAAGACAATCCATAGTCTCCTTAGAAACCGTCCAATAGTTCATTTGAATTTAGAGTTAACTAGTAGTTTAAAAATAACAATGCCATAACTTTAGTGATAATAAAAATAATTTCATGCCAAATAGACCGAGTCACTGCCAAAAATGGTATTGTAAAACATTAATTACCATATTAAATTACAAGTACTCCTTTGGAATGGTGCCATCGCCCTTATCCCAAACTCAACCTTGCCCATCGATGTTAACCTTAGTTTCCCTTAGGTTAGGTCGATGTATCCTCACTTAGGTTAGGTACATTTTCAATAATATTAACCTTAGCTCAGTTTAGGATAAGATGAATTCCTTTAGATAGTTTAGGGATTATGTCCCTTACAAAAATGCATCCCACTTATCTTAGGCTAAATGCATATAACATAGTTAGGTTACCTTCATAGTTAGTTATCACCTTAGAGTAGGTTTAGTTAGGTCCATTAGAATATTCAACATGAACACTTCCTGAGTATTATTGAACTAAAAAGATACATCACATAGAAGGTATCATTCACGAGATGCTCCAAGCATTCTCTTATTTATTTAAGCCTAAGTATTAAGGTATCTCAAGTAATAAAAGGATTCAATCTTTACTTAGCTAATATAATCGTAAGCATGCCTTGGATTACTACAATTGATCAAGGGTATGACCATCCTATAAATAGTAATGCAATGTTCTCGAGAACAAATTTAATATCATGACTGAATTTACTTAGAGCATGGGTCGAAAGACTATAATTATTTTTATTACCTGGATTCATAGAATGTACCTCAAGATCAACATAATGAGTACATGAAACAATTCAAAATTCATTCAACAATGCCAAAGTATGTTTACATCTAGTTTTAGAAGATAGAGCATACCATCTACAGCAAACATGATCAACAGTTTAAAAGATTACATTGTCTCATAACATAAATCACATATCTACATTTGTAAACTTCAACTATATAATCAAATACAAATATCAAAATGACAAAGGAATCACACTTTATCCTTGAAAAATACATATGTTTTGAAACATATCTACCGATGCCATGGAAATGACCATGCCCTATCTTAACAGGGGATTTCCATAACATGATTAGACTCTTTGCGGGGCTGATCATAACGAATCTCCAAAAATCCCTAATAATGAACATGATAATCATGAACAATCACCTACAAATAAAGGCCACTCTTCCTCTATGGATCCTAACATGGTAATAGTTAAGCTCCTAGATCAGATGGCCCTATCCCAAGCTACCACCATAGCTAGCATGGTTCAATTTTAAAATCATATTTTATATCTATCATCCCAAAACGTGGCTCCTATATTTCCTTCTTATACCCCCATCATTTAGTGGATACACATGGGAATCCTATTCCTCAACCAATTTAGATCAAGATACTACAAACTATCCAAAATGAACCCTTCACTCCTTAAATTATTGTCATAGACTTGGGAGAGACTTCCCCTACCATTTCCTATGATGGTATTTTGGATCCACCCCTCTATCTCAAGACTTTTTGAAATATCTACAAAGAATGAATTTGAATTAAAAACTATGCAATGAGATAAATTTTTTTGAAGATTTTCATACATGAAGCACTAGAATGGTACAATCAAATTCCTCCTAGCTCAATAGTTAGCCTAGAAGGCTTAGTGATAGCTCTCATTGCATAATTTCAGCAACAAGACCTTCCCAAAAACACATTGAAAAATTTCATAAATATGAGTCAAAGAACTCATAAATCTTCCCAAGGATTCATTAAGAAATGGAAAATAATTTCTACATAAATTAACCACAATATTGATAATAAAATCCTATTTCATATCTTCCTTAAATCTCGTATACCTACTCTCCAATAAAAATTCAGGTCCTTCTCTCCTACAACATTGGAGGAAACCCTTGAGAAAGATAAATGAAAAGACCATCTCACGCTGAGTTCAAATGTACTTCCAACATAATCAACCCTTCAAGCCCTCTTAGAGAGAAAGGAGTAGGAGCACATATAGATTCTTCTTGCATGTCTTATCATACTCCTTTATATCAAGATGATATTCTCCAAATGCTTCCCACTCCATGGATAGTTGCTCTTTTAAAATAGACCTTTCCTAACTTTAGGGTGTTTTATTCTATTAGTGGTATACCACTATAGGGCATTCTCATAGTGATTGTGAGGACCTTAGGAAATAGACCTTGAATTCTTTTTAGCACCTCTTTCTACTACTCTTCCATCATATAAAAACTCTATGTGAAATATCAATCCTCAGAGAACTCCCATGCCAATAATCAAAATAAACACCATAAAATCCCTATGAACAATGCTTTCAGCACCATAGATCCTACATATGATCAAAGCCTCATATACTCTTAATATATCAATGTGGAAAAGGTAAACTATAGATGTAATAATAGCCATAAATATCAAGTCATCAAGCTAAAAAAATCTTTTGAAAACCTATCATTACTTGATACTTCCCAAGACCCACCAATGGTGGAGCCTACTCCTACAGTCAAGCCTCCACCTATGGTGTCACAAGAAGTACCAATTAAGGATCATATCTCACCTTCTTCTAACAAGATGGCTCTAACCAAATCTCCTTTTGATTCACCTTCCATTTTCCACTACCACGGTATTCTTATGGAAGTTATTCCAAGCCTAGTTAGAACTTCTTAGATGAGATAAATTCCCTTACATGTAAAATACCCTTTATGGAGCTCATGCATACATCAGCCTCACATCAAATATTTCTCCTCCAATAGTTGTAAAGATCTAAGGATCATTATTTTCTAGCTCCTAATATTCCTACCACATTCCCAAATCCAAAGATCCACCACATAGATACTACAAGACCATACTTATAACACTCCCATCTAGGCTTCCTAGCCTTGGAGTTTATGGAGGATGACATGATTATTGATGAGGTCCTATTTCATGTGGATGGCCCAACCTTTCTCATTAGTGTTATCATTCATGATGTGTATGTGCATAGGTTCCTTGTGGAGGATGGATTGGGAAGTAACTTATCATATTCATCCATCATCAAAAACCTTGGCTACTCCATCATTGACCTCAATCCTACTCACTTTATTTTCCTGGATTAGAAAAAACTTCACAAAATTATATAAGATGTATTTGGATGTGCATAATGATCAGACCTAAAATGATTCTCACTAAGCTTATGGTTCTATATCATCCTCTCTCCTACAACCTCTTATTGGTCGACCATGGACACATCACATGTGTGTAGTCACATCATCTGAGTACCAATGTATCAAGTTCATCCATAATAACCAACACTTTATACAGTATGTTAATACCAATCCTTAGGATATCTCAGATCATTCCCTAATGAAAATTTCCTAGTGCCAACTACTCTTGAGATACAAAGAGTTCCCCACCCAAAATTCTTTGATCTTAGGTATTAAACACAAATCAAATTATCAGACTTGGATAATTACAAGCCTAATTATCTCCAAAACATGGTCAATAAAAATAGGTTACTTGATAAAATTGTACATCGATTACCTCATTTTCTCTTACCCTACAATTGGTTTTCGCCTCAAAATGATATAGAGGACCCAATGAGCTATGCCTCAAACTCCAATCACTTGAATAAAATGAACTAGGAATTACACAACTCTTTTTGATCACCTCCCCTTTCACCTAGATATTTTAGCAAGGCTGGTTTTTCAGATGAGGAGGTGTCATACCCTAAAGGAAAAGGGATTTCCTTCAACAAAGATTATATCATTTCACAAGATAAGTCTAGGAACTTGGAGGTATTGCACTACCAACGTGCCTTGGCCCAAATATAGTCTTCTTGACTTGAATCAAACACATAAAATGAATCTTATTAACTTCCTATCTTCAATACTAGAGACAATGAGGATGAGGAAGAAATGTTTCCTATGTTCCTCTTGTTAATCTACCACTCCTCGATACCCGCTCGGTCATCGATAAAATATCTAACTATGATTCATGTCACACCCCTGCAATAACTCTACCACCCACAACAACTTATTATCTAACCATTGTAGTCAACATTAGTCTCAAGTGCTCTAGCATTTCCACTATTGATCATAAACCTAAAGAGGTCACCTTAGATGTTAGGGTATTAAATGTATGATAGACCAGGTTCTCAATAACATAGAGAAATTAACCGTATATAGGCCTTGAAATCAATATATAATATCATGGGAATTTCCCTACCTTGGACAATGACGAGGCTATTTTATAACTCATGCATTCTAGTATTTGCATAGGGATATATTGATATGCCTGCAATCGATCCTGAAGTTGTCTCCCATAACATTATCACTTATCCAAATGGAACCCATTTGGAAAAGATAAAAAAATTCATTCCCAAAAATCAATGACCTATGTCATATAGAAATTATCAAGCTCTTACAATATAAATTCATTGTTATGGTAGTATAGTCTTAATGGGTGCCCAATATCACCCCAGTTCAGAAGAAGGCCACCTTATTCATCCAAATTTTCATTAAATTTATAAATATCAACCTCTCTTTTCCTGAAGATAACTTTTCCTTACCATCCATCGACACCATCTTTGAAGCCATATTAGGGTACAAGATATTATCTCTTATAGACAAATTCTCAGTGGTATAATCAAATTCAAATCATTCCTAAGGATCAGCTTAAAACCACCTTTAAAATGGAGTAGGAATTTATTGTTACATAAATATGCCTTTTGGACTTAAAATAATTGGTGGAATATATCAACATGCCATAACACACATATTTCATGATCTCATACATAAAGTAGTAAAATTCTATGTTGTTGATCTACTCGGAAAATCCCGACATGGTAATGATCATGTGCATGAATTAGAAATTCCCTCGGAATGCCTACACAAATATCAAGTTTGCCTAAATCTCAAAAAAATCCATATTTGGGGTGACATGAGGAAAGCTACTATGGTTTCTAGTATCTAAGCATCGTATTGGTGTTGACCCATAAAAGATCAATTCTATCCTCGACATGCCACAAGCATATTCCATAGCAGACATACTTAATTTTCTCAAGAAACTTGGGGCAATCTAACATTTTATCCCTAATTTTACCTATCTAACTCATGTCATCAATAGTCTCCCCTGAAAAATCAACCAAGATTGAATGGACCAAATATTGTCAATAGGAATTTGACAACATGAAAAATTCATTATCCTCATTACTGCATTGCAACATCCTTCTCCAAATCAAATTTTTTTGTTATACACCTCTTCCACTTTGTTGTATGTTGGGAAATATTAGCACGTGAAGATGTAAAAGGAAAGGAACATGTCATCTACTAGATTAGTTGATCCCTACTAGATTACGAAACCTGGTATGAAATTTTATCAATATATGTTATATCAAACCACCTACATCATCATCCATATGGAACCTATGTGTCACTTCTTGTTGCATTTTTTCCTCTCAATACATCACATTTTGAAATGGATGTCCCTTCTTATGAAGTTTGACCTCCCAACCATCACGTGGCAATCATTAAAAGGCCAAGTCATAGTAGACTAATTAGATGTTGCCCTTATCTTTGTACCTCAGCCCCTTCTTGATGCATTACCCGATGAGGATATCCTCCTCATTGAGGGAAAATATAGTGTTACTTATATGAAATAATATTATAGCTTCACAATTGGTCTCTAGGCCGGTCCTTTGATGCCAGATTGAAGTGATTCCTTCACCAAAAACTAAACCAATGACCAAAATAATTGAGGAGGATGTCACCATTGATCTCCATGAGGATACATGGACACTACACTCTGACGAGGAAAATGCCTCTAAGGAGGTAGAGAAGGTTGTGTTATCACTAATCCCTCTAGCCGAGGCCTTCCCCCTTTCTTATCAAATCAAATTTGAGATCACCAACAACATGGTAGAATAAGATTCTCTTATTCTAGGTATATAGTTGTCTTAGCTAAGGGTGTCTCCTATCTACATGTTGTTGGAGTGAAAATGTGCACCCGTTCTGAATCATAGACAATTTGGGACATCATGGTATTGTCTCTAAGTTGTGGGATTCGAACTGAGAAAGACCTCCGGAGAAGATAAACTTCCTCTACTTACTTCTACTATTAAAACTAATCCTAAGAAATGAAATGCAACTACATGTAGCTCTACTCTAACTTTCCAAGGGACCAGGGTAAGAAGGAGATGCATAAAACATAAACCTAATCTATAGAGGTGATAGCACTAGAAAATAAGGGGATGGATACATTCAAATAAAAGGAAAGGGAAGGAAGTGATAATGAATAGGATTGAATATAAAACATAGACCAAAATCATTCCTAGAATATGCTTTCATGATGCATAATAGAAAATGATTAGAAAGTGATACATACAACACACCTATGAATGTGAAAAAGGAAACGAATACAATAAAAGGAACAAGGGTAGAATAAGCCACAAGATTATATTTTATTTCTTGAGATTATGCACAAACTATTAAAATTGTGAGAGGAAGATGCGAGTATTTTTGAATCCAAATCCAAGGCATGCAACCCTTAGGACATACACGCAACACAAGAGAAAAGCATTATGTTACAAGATGCCCAAAATTCTAAAAGTATCCAACATTGATAATGAGCATTTCTCTACAATATATAGAAAATAATGAAAGGAGGAGGAGAAATTAGAGGGAAATCAAATTCTTCAACCAGTCCCAACCACCTTCATTAATTTCTTCTTGGAGACAGGGCACTTCGCACTATTTATCCACTATTACACACCATTTTATACTAAGCACCCATACCACATTTAATGTTGGTAGTTGGGCCACCTAGAATTGCACCTTTTGGCATGTTGGAGAAGTTTTCTTGACTCTTATCTCCTTACCTCAATTTGACTCATGAAATCAGGTTTGATTGCATAGAGAACAATAAAATTTGATTGAATTTGCAAAGATTTGATAGTTAAATCCAAGATCTGGTTGGTTTCTAATTTTTGCGGAGAGTCATCATTTTTCTTTGTTACGTGGATTCTCCATTCATTATTTTGTAGATTTTTATGTCCGTGGATCATTTCTTTGTATAATGGAATCTAGGTATAGTGTGGATTTTGAAAACCTTCCACTATTTTCCTAAATGACATAAGTTGCTTCCATGTTACCCATGGTCTGCCTTGTATTGCCAATTAAGCCTACGACACTGTTTCTATAGTAGCACAACTTTGAAAATCCAACCATGGATCCATTTCTTCATTCCATGGAACTTCCTCCTTACCAAGGTTTCTTCTTTCTTTTGAAGCTACACTTGGGTGACATGTGGAGGCTTGCACACTCTTCTCCTTCATCTTGAATTTTTAGCCCACTTGGGCTACCTTGCCGCACTTTAGCCACGTGGTCAATTCTTGTTGCTTGAAGGCTCCCAATTCTTTGTGCATTTTCCAAAATGCATTGAAGGGACACGTGGATACCCTTTGTGTCCAGATAGTGGAAATGGAAGATCCCTGAGATAATGTAGTTGTAAATATTCTCGCAATAATGCTCTTTTATCTCGCAGATGCTCCAAGCTTATGTGGTTTCTTCAAATTTTCTTATGAACATCCATAAATTCTATAACTTGTGCAAGTTGCTCAAATTTTGCAAGAAATGTAAAATTGGGAAACATTTTTGGTGACTCACAGGGGGTCATTTTCATGCTAGATATATGATCGTAGCCTTAGGCATCCATTAGGCATGGAGTTAGTTGATTGGTTTAGTTTCTCTGCATTTGACTCCTCCACTGGCGTAAAACTGATTTTAACATTATGGACTTCAGTTCGACAACATCCTCTGAAACAAGGAACTGTGAAAAAAATCCCAAACAACAACACATGTACAAAGCACTTAGGGAAAAGAAACCTAAACTACCAACATAACAATGTGTTGAAGGCACTTGGAGGAATTATAAATTCTATTATACTATGTACAAGATGCATGAAACCTCAATAAGAAGGTTTGAGATAAATCCCATTAACTAGGATTTGAAATGCATTTGTATCAAGATCAGACAACTCAAAATAATTAGCCACCTTACAAGCAGTGATGACGTATGGTCCACTCTAAATAGCATCAAATTTGGACTTTTTCCTGATTTAGCTCAATCTACATCCCATTTCAAAACTAGATCTTTGACTTTGAATGTTTGGGGCCTAGCTTTTCTATCAAACCACTGCTTGGTTGAATTCTCGATGTTGTTCCACCGTGACCATTACAAAGCATTTCTATTTTCCTCAAGTTCCTCTAGGTCTGCCATTCTTATTCCTCTTTGATATTCACCTTCAAATTCTATCTCTTGAGTTAATTCAATTTTATTGTCACCTTCCTAAGATTTGTAAATTTTCCTCTCTATTCTTGAGATTTTTTTAGGTTTGGTGACTCTAAATACCCTTGTAGAAGTCTCCTAAGAAACAAATCTAGTTCTAAATAGTTAGTCATTTTTTAAATTTGAGTTTTGAGGCTTTTTTCAGTATTTTGCGGGTATTTCATATTTTTATGCCCCTCATGTCCCAATTTCATCTAGGGTGTCTGTTCCCGATTTTCCACTTTTGCAGATTGGTCTTGATTTTTCCTTTTCACTGCCTATTTCGGTTTTGCGCATCCCACTGTCCTAATGTCCCAAGTGTGACTCGTGTCAAATATTTCTTAATTATCCAATTTTCATACATTGTGGGAGTTTCATATTTTCATGTCCCGAGTGTTGCTTAACCGCAATTTCCATGCAGACCCGCCTTTTTCGATTTCTATTCCTCGCGGGCATTTCATCTTTACGCATCCTAGTTTTCTCGATGTCCCTAGGGAGAGTTGTGTTTTTTCTTCCACCTTACCTAATTTCCATTATTTCAAGGTCAGTATAAGTATTAATTGCCTCATTTATTTTACCCCGCTAACTTACTTGGGTTTAAATTCTTATAAATAGTTTGGTAGTAAATAATTTTCACCACCTCACTTGAAAATTATTATTGACCATTTGTTTTCTCTCTCCTCCATTTTTAGCTATGGTTGAGTCTTGTTCCATTGTTTTTCAAATCTGCAGATGTAAAAATAAGTTTTGAAACATCAAGGTGTTGATCAAGGAACTAAGGAATATTTTCTCACCAGAAATCTTCTTCTCTGGCTGCAATATGAAGATCATTTTTAAAGGTTGTGAACATATGTCTTCCTTGGAGAAGAATGTAACAAACATTGGTGATAGTGAATCACAACACCGGACTTGGAATAATCCTAAGCACAAATCAATTGTCAAAACCCTACTCTTATGGCTTAGTTGATGAAAGACAATGGGATTGAAAAGACAGGGGGTTTTCCCATTTCAGTCTAGTGTGCCAATATAATTCTTACTTGTAGCTCTTGTTTTGATCCTAATACAAAAGAAATAATTGATCCTCAAGGTCATATGATGGCACAAATTGATGAATTGGATTCGTATTGCCCTCATAATTCCCATGTCTGAAAATTCAAATACTCTCACCAAGGATCAGGCCCAAACTCTTTTTGATCAAGAAAGTGAAAAATACAAAAGTAGAATTGCCAATTCTTGGTTCAAAACCCTAAGAAAGGAGCCTCAAGGCTACCTAATACAATGTTCAAAGTTGATTTCCATGAAGAATTGTCACACATCATCACTCTGTTAGACAAGATAGAAGGAATGCCCACCACTAATGAGTTTCACTATTGTATGTGCCCCTACATCAATATCATATGTGAGGTTAAGAAATAATTAAATTGGGTAGGAATTGTTGATGCAAAATCACAGCACCCCTGGTTGCACATCAGATTTTTAGGTTGATGCTCATGCGTCCAGTGTGATTGCATAACATTGAATCCTTTCTCCAAGTGTGGGACTTGAAAAATGAGAAAGAATTCTCCAGAGAAAGGCTGGTTCCTATTCCTCTGTTTAGATGCACCAATGAAACGCAGAGGTTTACCCAAGAAAAACTAAACTAACTACCAAGGAGACAGGGAGAGAGAAATGCATATAAATAAACCTAAGCTAAGGAGGTGATGCACCGAGGAATGAAGAACATAAGCTTTGCAACATAAACACAGATCATATAGATGCAATACCACACCATGCACAGGTAACCGAAGTGCAATGAGAGATCAGAATGACAACAATGAATACATGAGAGGATTTAAATTCAATCACAGACATATATATATTGCTCAAAGGATCAATTCGATACATTGCAATGGCCAAAAGGCACAATGGCATTACAGTCTATGTGGGAGGCTTGAAAACTCCACGAATTCTCTTACAAGCAGGAGAGAAGGGAGGGGTTGCAAAACAAGAATGTCCAACATTAGAAAGAAGCCCCTCCTTACAATTTATAGGAAGAATGAGAGAGAAAAGAGAGAGGAATTCGAAATCTGCCCCAACCACCTCCAGAATGCACTTAACTCATCTCATAATGATGGAAGCGGTGGATCTTGGCAAAATGGTGAGCTTCCTAGCAGAGGCGGCGAACTGTCTGCTGCATTAAAGTTGTTAGTTGAGCATCACTTCTGCTTATTATTTCGTGCCAGAGGCGTCTTCTGATTTTCTTTCTTCAAACTGAACCAAAATGCAAGATTGACCCTGGAAACGTGTAGAGAATCTCACAAGCTTTCCGTTGATATAAAGAACGCGCAAATCTGAGCTCTGGATCGAAAGTTATGTCGATCTGAAGTTTTAGGGCACGGAACAGGTGAAAACGGATTTTTGAATTTCTTCCCGCGCTCTGCCACTTGGATGACACGTGGCACGCTCTGATTGGATGAGCAATTCTCTCTCCTCCATCTTTTCGGTGGGCTGTCCTTTGAAATTTTGACTTTTGATGATTTTGGGACTTTTTTCACCCCTTTCCCGCGCTCCCGCCATTTGGATGACACGTGGCATGATCTTGTTGGAGGACAGGGCGCGGGGCTTCCTTTACTTTTAGCCTTTTTGGGGAACTCAACCAAATTCTCTAACTTCCTCCCGAGCTCCGCACTTTACTGCTCTATTGGACACGTGTCCAATTCCTATTGGCTCGGGCCAGCGCTTCAAACCTTGCCCCTTTGACTTTTTAACCTTTCTCCTTGAGACACGTGGCGTCTTTTGGTTGGTTCTCGGGCCTGCCGGGTCTTCCGCGTACTTCGCGTCCATCTGTCCCGGATGTCCCATTTGATTTTGGACCCTTTGTGACAATTTCGGCCGATTCGGCCGGTTCGCGTACCTCTGGCCCGATTGTTCCATTTTCCTTTGGACCGCTTGGGACAATTTCACCGGTTTTGGTTCGGGCCCATTTGTACCACTTGTCCCACTTTGTTTTTGGGCCCTTTGTGCTTATTTCGCCCGGTTCGGCCGGTTCGGGCCTTTCTGTCCCAAACGTCCTGAGCAACACTTAGCCAATTTCTTCCTCCTCCTTCGGCCGGATCGGCTTTTCGCGCCTTTCGCGTACTTCTGGCCCGATTGTCCCAAATGCAATTTGGGCCGCCTGGAGGCTTTTCGGCCGATCCGCGCCTTGACGTCCCAAATGTCCCAGTTGCTCCCTTTAGCAGGACTTAGCCAATTTTTTCACTTTTTTCTGAATCAACCTATTTGCCTTTCTGCCACCTTTGATGCATGTTATCGAAATTTACCCTGGGGGGGGAATTTTGATAACAGTTTTGACGACTCAGCGGGGTCACCTGCCTGCTAGGTAGAAGATCAGTGGCCTTTTAGCGGTCCATTGGGCATGGAGTTAAGCACTAACCTGAAACAAGCCTGATACTGCAACTTCCTCTCCAGCAACACTCTGAACTGTAGAAAACAACCTGAGAGCAGCAAAACCTGTGCCAAAGCACTTAGGGAAATAGAAACCTAACTACAACAGGACAATGTGCATACGCACTTAGAGGAATTAAGAAAACTCTAAACTAATATTTACAAGGGCAAAACGTTTCTCTTAGTAGCAATGTTTAAGATAGATTCCGTTAACCGGGATCTGAAGTTCCTCTCCATCCAATGCAGACAATTGGAAAGCATTACTATTTTTGCATCCCGTGACCATGTAGGGACCACTCCAGATGGCATCAAACTTGGAATGTCTCCCCGGTTTTGCCCGATCTGCATCCCATTTCAGAACCAGGTCCCCTTCCTGGAAGGTTCTTGCTCTAGCTCTCTTATCAAACCATCTTTTTACTACGGCCTGATCCTTTTCAATCGTCTGAACTGCATGTTCTCTGATTTCTTCTAATTCCATCAATTCCGCATACCTGACCTCCATTGGCTCGAACTCAGATAACTCAAGCTGCTTCATGAGCTCCAAGGCTGGCAATTCTAATGATATAGGCAACACCGCCTCTTTCCCATAGACTAACTTGTAGGGAGAATTACCTGTAGACCTCTTTGGTGTTATTCTGTCAGCCCATAACGCTGATTTTAGCCTTGTATGCCATGTTCTTTGATTTTCATCTAGAGTCCTTCTGATGATTTTTAGCAAATTCTTGTTTGTGGACTCTGCCTGTCCATTACCCTGCGGGTAATAATTTGAAGAGGTGCTCAAATAGATTCCATTCTTGACAGCCCATTCTGTAATTTTTGAACCTATGAATGCTAATGCATTATCTGATATGATGGTGGCCGGCACACCGAACCTAGTTACTATCCCTTCATAAAAGTCTAGTATGCTAGACTCACTTGCCTCTTTGAGCGCTACTGCTTCGGTCCACTTGGTGAAATAGTCTGTCGCTGTAAGAATCCACTTGTGGCCTTGACTCGAATTGGGATTGATGACTCCAATGAAGTCCAATCCCCACTGCATGAATGGATGATCTACAAATGGACGAAGGGGCAAAGTCTTTGCTAACCTTCCTTTCCCTGTGAAGAATGCACATTTCTTGCATTTCTTAACCCATGAGTAGCAATCATTGAATACAGTAGGCCAATAGTAACCAGCTTTCATGATTTTGAGAGCTGTTACTCGTGGGGTGAAATGGCCTCCTGCCTCTCCGTCATGGAACTCCCGTAAGATCCTCTCGATCTAACTCCGCCCCGATACATCTCAATAACACCGTTGATGTCCCTTTTAAACAAAACATTATCAACAAGCACATAAGGAATCGCTTGTAACTCAAGTACCTTCTTTTCGCTTTGCTCATTTCTGGAGGGCACATGCCCGTTTGTAGGAAATGTATCATATTTTGAGTCCAACAGGGAGTGGACACATCATCATTTTCCTGTTTTTGATCTTCTTGTAATAGCAGGACAACGTCTTCTTCATCTTCTGGGTTGTCTGGTTGTTTGGAAGCGAGCTGCTCACACAAACCTTTGCCTCTTACCAGCTTGGTGATCTTGATCTCAATGTCATACTCCATGACACGGGTGATCCATCCTACCCTTTTCTCATTCAAATCCTTGTTGAGGAGGAAGTCCTTAACCCCAGCATGTGAGACCAATAACTGGACCTTGTTGTTTGAGACTAAATGCTTGAATTTCTTCAAGCTTCTGATTACTGCAAGCACATGCTTTTCAATAAAAGAGTACCTCACCTCGCAGTCATTTAGGCTCTGGCTGAAGAAAGCAATCGGCTGCTCCTCATTATCTTTGTTCTGTTGTACCAGAATGGCAGAAATAGTGTCATCACCTCCAAATGCATAGAGGATGAAATCCTTGGAAAAGTCCGGGTTGATGAGAGTGGGTGCCTGGGAGATGGCTTCTTTGATTGCTTCAAAACTCTCCTTGCCTTCTACCGTCCATTTGAAAGCCATGCTTTTCCTTAACATTTTGGTGATGGGCTTGACAAGGGCTGCAAAGTTTGGGACAAACCTCCGAACAAAGTTTATCCTTCCCAGGAAACTCTGAAGGGCTTTCTTGTGACTTGGCAATGGTAGAGCTCTTATGGCTTCAACCCTCTCTCGGATCAATTGCTAATCCCTCCTTTGAAACAATATGGCCAAGGAGTTTCCCTTCATGTGCAAGAAATATGCACTTCTTAGGATTCAAAGACACTCCAAACTTTCTACACCTCTCGAAAAACCTCCGCCCGAGGTGAAAGAGATGGTCTGCAAAGATTCTTTGAGAAGACAAAGTGATATCATCTAGGTATATCAGCACTATCTTATTGATCAAGCCTTTGAATGCCATATCCATAGCTCGCTGGAATGTTGCTCCTGTGTTCGATAGTCCAAATGGCATCTTCTTGTAAGCATATGTGCCCCATTTGGTTGTGAAGGCTGTCTTGAACTGGTCTTCCTCCTTTACCATAATCTGATTGAAGCCTGAGTAACCATCAAGTAGTGAAAACCTTTCTGCACCAGCTACGACCTGCAATATTTGCTCCATGGAAGGGAGTGGATAATGGTCCTTGAGAGAGGCTCTATTCAAATCTCTGAAGTCAACACACAACCTGATCTCTCCACTCTTATTTCTGACTGGAACTAAGTTGGCAACCCAACTAGAATGCTTGATGGGAATATGATTCTTGACTCAATCAGCTTGTCCAGCTTCTTTCCTCATGAGAGGCTCCATGTGTGGATTGACCGGGTCTCTGTTTCGCCGATAGGCTTAGTATTTGGGTCCAATTCAATGGTATGCTGAGCTAAGTTGGGATTGAAACCTTTCAAGTCTTCATAGCTCCAAGCAAACACATCAGGGAATTCTTGACATAGCTGTATGAACTCATACCTTTCTTGCTCAGTTGTCATCTTTCCAATTTGCAATTGGCTTGTTCTCTTCTACCAAGATGGATCCCGAATCTTCTCTTTGACCTGAATGTTTGCTTTCTCCTTTCTAAACTGATCATTGGGATTAAAAATGGACTCCAAAGTGATAAGTCCCTGGGCAGCTGTCTGTCCGCTTCACGGTGATCACCTGGTTACCATATTGCTGTTCCAACTTCTCTTGATTCTTAGCTGAGAACTCAGCTTCTTCTTGCAAGAAGTGGATGATTTGCTGGTCATTCTCAAATACTTGCCAACTGACATCGTTATCCGGCACTGAAGGCCTCACAATCACGTGGATGTTTGGCTGTACCTTTTCTTGTTGAATGTTTTCTACAATGTCAAAGGCTGCCCCTACTGCTGCAAGCCTGTCAGCAGCTTGATTCTCTTTCCTAGGAATGGCCTTGATGCCAAAACCCTCAAAATCTTCCATGAGGTCCCATACCCTGTTCTTGTAGCACCTGAGTAGATCATTTTTGGCGGCATGTTGTCCCTTGACCTGATTTACAATCAGCTCACTGTCCCCAAAAACTTGCAAGTTCTTTATTTTCTCTTTATTGCCCAATGCATCCCCTGCACCAAGGCTTCATATTCAGCAGTGTTATTGGAGCATGCAAATTGAAATCTAAAAGCTGAATAATACTTTATTCCTTGCGGTGAAATAAGCATGGCTCCACCTCCTGCGCCTTGTCTACTCCTTGATCCATCAAAAAACAGTTGCCATACCTCATTGTCATCCTTGTGGTTTGGCTTGGTGATGCTAGGAATAGGTTTACTTTCTTCGTGTATACAATAGACCCCTAGCTCAGATTCTTCTACTTCTTGATAAGGATCAAAAGCATGTACCTTGTTTTCCCATTCATCAAGAGTCAAATCTGGGATACTTCCAACCTTAGTGTCGGCTTCATCAGTGCCAAGGTGATCTTCTTGATCAAATGCTGAGCAATTGGTATTAATATGACTTGGAGTATAGGGCTCAATGTGGAAATCTGCAATAGGTTCTGACCTAATTGTAGCTTTAGTTCCATACCTCATTCTGAACAGCATGTGTGACCAATCAGCGGACAAATATCCCCCAATCTTGGCAGTAAAGTCCCTTGACAAACAGAGGGCAAAGAGTGGTGGAAGGTCTATGACTGATATATCTTGTAAGACAACAACATTTGGACATGCATGCAAGGTAAGGCTCAAATTTCTAATCACTCCAACTGTTGCTATTGCTGTCCCATCCAGCTGCACTACTCCCTTAGATGTTATTTCATACTGGAGCCCTAACTGATCAGCTATCTGTTTAGGCATTACTGAGCTACTTGCCCCGGAATCTATCATGCAATTATGCACTAGCTGATTTCCAATGATTAACGAAACATAAAAGGGGGGAGGCTTCAGCATTCTACCTTGTTGTGCTGCATGTTTTCCTTGAGGCTGGGCAGCATTTGTGAGTACCTTCTCCTGCATTTGGATCTGCTGATTCGAAGTTGGCCAATCCTTCATAGCAGCTTTCAGCAAATCTCTTTGGCCTGGGATGGATAGGGATTCCCACATAGATATATTGACATTTGTCTTCTTCATCTGGTCAATGATACTAAATGGTGATGAAGGATCTCTCTGCTGTCCCTTGGTCTGCACATTTGCTCCTTGTATGTGGGCAGCAACAGCTGGCAT
Source organism: Taxus wallichiana var. yunnanensis (assembly GCA_018340775.1). Lineage (NCBI taxonomy): Eukaryota > Viridiplantae > Streptophyta > Pinopsida > Cupressales > Taxaceae > Taxus > Taxus wallichiana. The sequence continues at coordinate 2,252,061 of JADAXU010000134.1, forward strand.
TTGAGTTGGCCTAGGGGCTGTTCTTGGCTGCCCTTGTGCATTTGAAACTGGGTTTTGCTTGCCAATCATTTGTGGAGCTGTGGAAGGTTGTGGATTGGCTGGGGCTAATGGCTGTTCTTCACCCAAATTTCTCCTTTTTGACCTTGTGTTGGCAGCAACACCTTGAGAAACTGCCTGATTCATGCCACAGAAATCCTCTGCTTGCCAATTTACCAATGTGGTGTCATTTGGGGCAGATTGCTGTTGGAATGTTTCTTGTTGTTGGCTGTTTTCTTGATTGCTTTCACCCTCCACACCAGAGTTGTTACCATTAAAGCTTGGGTCAAAGCACCATGAAGCACATGGATTGATTATGGGGTTCATTACATGGAAAACACCAATCATACTCCTGGGCAGTGTTGTTTTGTGCTGGTACTAATGCCTTAGAGGCAGATATGGCATTTGGATTATAGGGCTGGAATGGTCTATTAGCAGGAGGCCTTGTTTGATTCATATTTGCAGCTGGATTGGGTGGCCTTTGAGGCTGATATGGCTGCCTATTAGGTTGAGCTTGAGGCTGATACGAAGGTCTAAAACCTTGAGTTTCATTGTCTCTTAAGTGTGACCAGCTCATTACCTAAATTTTGCAGCTGCTTCATGACTTCTTGAAGCTCATTTGGGGCACTTGGAGATGAAGTGGAAGCTTCATTTGAACTCTGATTCCTAGGAGTGGGAATAGGAGCTAAGACAGGTGCTTGACTAGTACTTGGGCTCTCTAAACTTGGATATAATGGCATTGGAGGCCTAGGAGCTAGCTTGCCGGCTTGAATCAGACAATTTTCAGCTCTAATGGCAATACTATAAGCAGCAGGGATAGTTGTGCCTCCCATAGATTGAACTAACATAGAAATATCAGAATTTAAAGCTTTAAGGTAGTATAGAAAAGCACCTTCTGCTGTTGGCCTGACTGCCACCGGAATTCTATCCCAAGATCTTTGAAATCTGAAGTTGAAGTCGGTTAGCTGCTCATTGGGAGCTCTCTTGATGGTTGTCAGCTGCTCCAAAAGAGACAAGTTGTCTCCCTTTTCTCCAAATTGATCATGAAGTGCAATACACAGCTGATTCCAGTTTGTGATAGAGCCAGCTTCAAGGCTCCTAAACCATTGCAATGCTTTTCCTTGAATGAAGACGCCAAAGAATTTGACATGCCTACTTGCATCTCATTACTCTCATGGATTGCACAGATGTTAGCAATGTCCTGACATGATCACCAGAGTGGTCCGATTTTCTCCAAGAAATATGGAATGTTCTTCAATGCTGCTACTGGGATTGGATTTTGTGCATTGAGAGCAAGTGGGCTGCTGCCTGTGAAGTTGACATAGGGGTTTACTGGTTGCGCCATTCTGATTGGTCTTAAAACCCTTGTATACTGAAAGAAAGGCCGCTCAGGTGGAGGAGTTGAGAGAGTTCTGTTTGGTGGAGATGGAGACCTTTGAATCCTTCTTCCTCTTTGCCTTCTTCTTGGAGATAATTGCAGGTATTCAAACAGCACTTCCTCTTCTCCAACTTTTGACCTTGTGATTCTTCTCATAAGCTTTTAGGCCTGTACTGCTGAAACCAGTTGATTCTTCCCCTTGGAGTCGCCAGATATGCAAATAATAGCTCTTTTTAAGCAAGAAAATTGCAACAGATGCATATCAACTTTGCTGCAATAAAAATGAGACCTCTAGGTCCCACCGGGCGTGCCAAAACTGTTGATGCAAAATCACAGCACCCCTGGTTGCACATCAGATTTTTAGGTTGATGCTCATGCGTCCAGTGTGATTGCATAACATTGAATCCTTTCTCCAAGTGTGGGACTTGAAAAATGAGAAAGAATTCTCCAGAGAAAGGCTGGTTCCTATTCCTCTGTTTAGATGCACCAATGAAACGCAGAGGTTTACCCAAGAAAAACTAAACTAACTACCAAGGAGACAGGGAGAGAGAAATGCATATAAATAAACCTAAGCTAAGGAGGTGATGCACCGAGGAATGAAGAACATAAGCTTTGCAACATAAACACAGATCATATAGATGCAATACCACACCATGCACAGGTAACCAAAATGCAATGAGAGATCAGAATGACAACAATGAATACATGAGAGGATTTAAATTCAATCACAGACATATATATTGCTCAAAGGATCAATTCGATACATTGCAATGGCCAAAAGGCACAATGGCATTACAGTCTATGTGGGAGGCTTGAAAACTCCACGAATTCTCTTACAAGCAGGAGAGAAGGGAGGGGTTGCAAAACAAGAATGTCCAACATTAGAAAGAAGCCCCTCCTTACAATTTATAGGAAGAATGAGAGAGAAAGAGAGAGAGGAATTTGAAATCTGCCCCAACCACCTCCAGAATGCACTTAACTCATCTCATAATGATGGAAGCGGCGGATCTTGGCAAAACGGCGAGCTGCCTAGCAGAGGCGGCGAACTGTCTGCTGCATTAAAGTTGTTAGTTGAGCATCACTTCTGCTTATTATTTCGTGCCAGAGGCGTCTTCTGATTTTCTTTCTTCAAACTGAACCAAAATGCAAGATTGACCTTGGAAACGTGTAGAGAATCTCACAAGCTTTCCGTTGATATAAAGAACGCGCAAATCTGAGCTCTGGATCGAAAGTTATGTCGATCTGAAGTTTTAGGGCACGGAACAGGTGAAAACGGATTTTTTGAATTTCTTCCCGCGCTCTGCCACTTGGATGACACGTGGCACGCTCTGATTGGACGAGCAATTCTCTCTCCTCCATCTTTTCGGTGGACTGTCCTTTGAAATTTTGACTTTTTGATGATTTTGGGACTTTTTTCACCCCTTTCCCGCGCTCCCGCCATTTGGATGACACGTGGCATGATCTTGTTGGAGGACAGGGCGCGGGGCTTCCTTTACTTTTAGCCTTTTTGGGGAACTCAACCAAATTCTCTAACTTCCTCCCGAGCTCCGCACTTTACTGCTCTATTGGACACGTGTCCAATTCCTATTGGCTCGGGCCAGCGCTTCAAACCTTGCCCCTTTGACTTTTTAACCTTTCTCCTTGAGACACGTGGCGTCTTTTGGTTGGTTCTCGAGCCTCGCCGGTCTCTCCGCAGACTTCACGTCCATCGTCCCGGATGTCCCATTTGATTTTGGACCCTTTGTGACAATTTCGGCCGATTCGGCCGGTTCGCGTACCTCTGGCCCGATTGTTCCATTTTCCTTTGGACCGCTTGGGACAATTTCACCCGGTTTGGCTGGTTCGGGCCCATTTGTACCACTTGTCCCACTTTGTTTTTGGGCCCTTTGTGCTTATTTCACCCGGTTCGGGCCTTTCTGTCCCAAACGTCCTGAGCAACACTTAGCCAATTTCTTCCTCCTCCTTCGGCCGGATCGGCTTTTCGCGCCTTTCGCGTACTTCTGGCCCGATTGTCCCAAATGCAATTTGGGCCGCCTGGAGGCTTTTCGGCCGATCCGCGCCTTGACGTCCCAAATGTCCCAGTTGCTCCCTTTAGCAGACTTAGCCAATTTTTTTCACTTTTTTCTCGAATCAACCTATTTGCCTTTTCGCCACCTTTGATGCATGTTATCGAAATTTACCCAGGGGAATTTTGATAATAGAATCATTTATGATAACCGAGAAATTCTAAATGTTCGTGAGAACCTAAACCTTCTACACAATCTCCTATCTAATGTACTTCATTGTAGCTTATAGAGAGTGGATTGGGTTTCTCCCCTATTGATAACAAGAAGGATTCCCCATTTATATGTATCTCCCGCAATGACCCTAAATATCAATAATCATCAATTTAGGAGGGTGAATGATGCATTCACTATGTATATTGTCGGGCTTCTAGAAGGAGATACTAAGAACATATTTTCAGATGAGGTAAAATAATTGATCAGTATCTATGGTAGCTTCTTCAACCAATTCAGGAAGTTTTTATATATAAGATTGGCTAGATTTGAGGAATAGCCCCTGAAACTTACCATGTATAGTGAGTGATAACTTGGATTTAGCATAAATCTATATTACACATGACACAATTTGTATAGAAATTATAAGGACAAGAAGATTGAATGTAATCAATTCCCAATCACACTTGGTAATTACACTTTCAAGACTTCCCTAGATGCTCAAAATGTTGATAAAACAATTGCTCCTCTCACTCTTCATTACTATAAGCCCAAAACTTGCTTTGACATTAAGGAGTTAATTTCCTCCAATTTTAGAATGGGTTATCAACATCTTCCTAATATTGAAGACTACTGGGTAGATTGTTTTGATGATTATGAAGCCAAGAGGAGGTACTATGGGAGGTTATCTCTATAGTAGATCATTGATTTTGGTATATTTTATTTCCTGAAGGATTGGAGGATGATGATGAAGAGATAAAATCTCTTGAGTATGAAATATCAATCAAACATACTCTATTGAAACCATTGATTGGTTTGTTAGGAGAGAGATTATTTGAACGAGATAAATAATCCTATCCTAGTGAGAACTAGACTTTGGTTTGATAGGAAAATGAAGGGATTTAGGGCAAGGAAATCTAGGTCTACTTCCCAAAGATACCCCTATTCCTTAGAAGAAAATACCTATGTGAGTTGTTGAGACAGCTTGAGAAATTGTCCCTTTCTCCTCCAAAATCCTCAACTCTAGTGTATACCAAAAAAGGGAAAATCAAGAAAGAAGATAAGGCATCTGATGTTATTCAAGAAAGAACCTTCTCCTAAACAAGTTGAAGAAAGGAAACAATTGTGGATTTGGATGATAATGATGATAGTCAAGAAAAAGAGCAAGAAAATCCTAAAGAGAATACACCTGAAGCAAGTAATATGATGGAAGATCATCAAAGGAAATGGTTTTCAGAGTTTGTAGAAATATCTGCCAAGGAAGCTCCTAAATCCACTCAAATTGATACCTTTGTGTTAGAGGTGGTTTTTGTGCAAACTTTGAGTGTTATGAGTGCCTCTACACTTGGGCCCATTGCTCCTTCCACTTCTAGTTCCTCATTTACCTGGGTATAACCATTATTGGAAAGCAAGAAGAGAAAGGCTACTTCAAGTGTTGTTGTTCCCAAGTTTGATGTAGTGGCAGCTCTTCTAGGTACTACTCCTCCCCTCCAGCTAAAAAGGCAAAAGTCACATCAAGGTTGGTCTCAGACTCTCAAGGTCAACAGTTCATGGAAATTACAAAACCCAAGTTTGATAAAGATGAAAAGGACCTATCAATGGGTGATCTGGAGTTGACAATAATTCCCCTTGGAGAATCAACCCTAGAAAGTGAAGTACATAATCTGAGGGAGACTGTGTCTAGGGTGATTGAAAGAGTTGAGAAGGGGAAGAAAACACAAGAGCAGTTGGAGGAGCATAACCAAATTCTATCTAGTTTCATCAAATCCTTATTGGCAGAAGATAAGGTTCTTGATCCCACTCCCCTAGCTTCCATCCCACCTCTTATTATCTTGTCCATTGATGAAGTTCAAGCCATTAAAGACATCCATAAGCATGTTACTTATGGTAAAGCAATGGAAGCTATGGTTGATGATTTAATAATCACAGGCCTGAATTTTATTGAAGAGGCATTCAAGGCATATGAGAAAATTCCAAGATTCAACTAAAGTTCTCTACAACACTCAGTGGTTTAGATAGAGAGTTGAAATTATGGAGTGAGTGCATTCAAGATCTCAAATTGATGAGTGAGACAGATGTGCAGAGTCCTTTTGGCTAATAAGGTTTTTGATGATGTTAAACAAAATCTTTCCAAATAGTGGGTCTTCAACATTGACTGGAAAATCAAAGTTCTAGAAGAATCCATTGGAGAACTTAGGAATATGCTATAGAAAGGAGAATTTTTAAAGCTTGTGTCATATCTTCCTTCTTGGATATACATTTCCAAATCTTCAAAGATAATTCAAGTGATAAATTCACTATTCAGGAGATCAAATCCCAGTTCAAGACTTTTGTTAAAGAAAATCTATTCAAGCAGGACACCATCTCTAAGGAGAAAATGAAAGAAATTTGCACACTACAGGATGCCATCACAGATGCTAACAAAGAGTTCTTGGAGAATGCAGAGTTTGAGAAGGACATGGAGAAGTGTTTGGGTAGTTGGACTCATGCCATTGCCAATACAACAATTCCTCGGGAATGGACATAGTTGCATCTTTGAAATGATTCAAAAATCAAATACTAAAGGAAAAGGGGACTACAAGTGCTTCCACTAGTGTCTCGACTTCCTAATTCTTATTTTCCTTTCTTATTGTAGAATATCTAGTTAAGGTGTCTTTATCCCTTTAAAATCATGTGTTATGTAAGCAAGGGATAAATTGAATTTGTAATATTTAATTAGATATTAGCTTTTGGGATTTAGAGAAAGGAAACTAAAAAGGCTCTTTATAACCATTTCTTGAGGTTATTTAAAGAACTCTTCTCATCATTGTAAAGGATCGACATTTTGATATCCAGATGTAAAAAGAGAACATTGAAATACTCAATACAAAAGAAATTTCACCCTCTCTCATGCTTCTTCTCTTTCTATTCTTTTTCTGATTCATATAAGGCTATATGTATTTGAAGCAATAACTTTGTGTCTTTCAGTTGATAAGTGTATTTGGAACTTTGTGTCTAATACATGCATGTCATGTGTTTCATATGCATAGTCTAAATTTATTTTATTTTATCAAGCATAAGTAAGATATCTCTCTGCTATCTATATGTCTGAAAATGCTCTCCTATCTTCTATTTTTGAATATCAGTCCTGACTTTTCCTATTTTCTTCTGTATTGAAAACCTTTTAATAAATGCATCTAGAGATATCAAAATCCACACCAAAATATTGAACAAATGTTTATATTGTAAATATGGTTTTTTGGCTTTCAATAAGGGAACCTCTCCCATAAAGAGGAGGGACTATGTTGTCCCCTGACTGTTGCTTGTTTTCAAAAGATTAAATTCTAACCAACAGTTTTTGGTGCCCACCATGGGGCATGTATTGTGTTTCCCACCAAAAAAACTTCATTCGAACCAGAAACACTAAAACCTGGTAGACAGAAGATATACATGAGGTCAAAGAGCACTTGGTGTTGTGGATCCATATTTTCTATTTCTAAAACAACATGACTTCTCTTTAACCCCAAAGAGAAGGAGAACAAGATCCACAAGTACTTCCCTGTCAAAAATAGAACTGTAAGAAACATAGACTCACAAACCCAACTAAGCCCTAGTATTCAAGCATTGGTGTTGGTGGAGTCATAGTTCCTTTACAAACTATTTTTCCAAGAATGGAAAGCACCTCTACCTTGGGGAAAATGGGTTGGACCTCTAGCCCTTGCTCAACCATTGCATGATCTCCCAAAAGGGAATAGGAAAATATTTCCTAAATTCAGAGGAGATGGAAAGGTACACCCAGATGAGCACATTGTTGCATTCATTGTGGCATGTGGTATACTTGGAGTGGAGCATGAAGATGTTTCCATTAGGCTCTTTTTGGAAATGTTACAAGATAATGTTTTGATTGGTTCTATCATCTCCCTGCTAGGGCTATCACTTTGAATGGACCAACATGAGAACATAGTTTGAGGATTAGATTCAAACCTGTTGAAGATGTGCATGCTCTCCTTGCCTAGATTTCTTAGATTAAGAAGGAACCATATGAACCTATGAGAGAATTTTTGTGGAATTTAACAAGTTGGTCAATAAGATTCTAGTGGCCACTCATTGTAGATCAAATTCAAAAATGATTTTTCCTAAATGCACAATTACTAAAAGTAAGCTATGCATTGAGAAGGGCTAACTGGTGACTGGATGTTGATCAACACTTAGCCATAAGTGTTGAAGATGATTTAATAATGTCTGGGAAATTAAAAAGGACTTACTAAATCTAAGGCCTCTTCTTCAGGAAATAACTCAGATCAATTAGTACAAAAATTGGAAAATGATCTCATAGCTATCAAAAAAAATTGGCCTAGAATACTCCTTACAAGATATTCCAAGGAGGAATTTTCAGCCTCAAAATCGGTTACCCCCTCTCTAACCAAAACTAGTAATTGAAGGGCCACCTCTCAAAGTTCATGTCAATGCAACATGTGAAGTTCATGAACCAGAAGATGAAGAGGACATTGAAGGATATGAAGAAATGAAGAAGAGGAAGATGAAACACTTGAGGAAACCAAAGTGATTTTAGGTTAACTTCCTCAAGCATTGATGAGGGGGTTGATGATGAAACAAATGATTATGATGAAGTAAAGTGGCAGATATGAACAATGATTCATATATTTTAATGAGCCAAGAACAAATGAGCAAGAAAGAGGAAGTGGTCCAGCCCACAATAAAATCCAAGGAGGTTCCAATTACCATCCCAGTTGTTGCAAAAAAAGGAGATCCTATTCCTACCACTTCTGCTCAAAAGGTAAGTAGTGATAATACTCCCTCTACTCTTCATCTTTATCTGCTAATAAAACAACCTCGAATGTCAAATATGATAGGCCTAAGTGTTCTTCCCTTCTAGTTCAAACCCCATCTATCTTAGGATCCTTTGACATAATTGATCACCTTAAGAAAACTAAAATTCAAATTTAGAGGCTGAGTTCTATCAAACCCATCTTGATGCCTTTTCTCAAGTTTTCAAATTTTTCAAATCCAAATCTATTCCTACACCTATCACTTCAAAAGGCCTTTTACCTACTCCCACCTCTACACCTCAGTAGAACCTAATGGCCACAATCCCTTTTGTAACTGAGAAAATTGAGCCTTTCTATATCACTCTACTTATAGTAGGTCATAGGCTCAATAATTGTGTCATTGATTCAGAGCATTAGATAATGTTATGCCTACTAAGGTTTCTCATGATTTAGGTCTAACCTTGACATGCACATTTGGCTCTTGTTATTCCATGGAAAGTAAGGAGGTGTCATTGGTAGGAAGAATCAAAGATGCACAAGTGATTTTGCTGCTTTTCCAGAGAAGAGATTCAAGGCTACTATTTAGTAGTACAAATATTCCCCCATCCTATGGCATGTTGCTAAGTAGGAACTTCTGTAAAGAAGTGGGTGGTGAAATTCAAATGGATTGGTCACACACTCTCATTCCAGTGAATGGGAAGATGAATAAATTATTACCTGAGAGGAAGACTGAGTATATTATACGTAAGACTAATGATCCAAAGCCAAATACTCTATGAGGAACATTGGTCATGGAATTACATGATCATGTCAGATAAGGAGATGAGAATTTCCAAAGGTGTGGTAAAAGACCCTAATGGTGTTTGGACCCTTGAATTTGATGGTAGTTGTTCTTCAATTGGTTTTGGAGCAGGAGTGGTCATGTTTTCTCCGAGAAGAAGTTTTTTCCCTTCTCCTACAAGCTTCAATTTGAAAACACCAATAATACAACATAATATGAGGCTCTTCTTTTGGGGTTATCAATGGCTAAGGAGATGGGGGTTAAGAATATTTGTGCATGAGGGGATGTTGAACTCATCATTAAGAAAGTCTAGAGATATTTTCCAAGTTAAGAACAAAAGACTAAAACACTATAGAAATATGGTATGGGATTCTATTGAATTCCTGGATGCCTTTTCCATAGAATTTGTTCCCCGGGAAAGGAATACTAGAGAGATTGCTTTGTCTCAGTGAAAGGAATTTAGATAGCATGCCTCAGGATCCTGTTGATCCCTCATCTTGATTTTTCCCAAGAAAAGTTCACAATCAAAATGATACATAGACCAAGTGTACCAGATAATGCCAAAAATTGGCAAGTATTCAATGATGATCAACATTTTCTTTCCTTTCTTGAACTCCAAGATAATTTTAGTCAGTTGTATTTTGAAGGAAGTGAAGCTGCTCCTCATGAGACAATAACATCTACCATGACTGAAGAAGGAATAGAGGAAGAATATGATAAGGATGGTTGTATTAATTTGAAAGGTAATAAGATACCCAGAGGATTAGTAATTCTGGAAGATTTATTTGACAAGCATGATAGGTATATCAAGTCAAAGATATCACATGAGGTTCATCAGTCTACAGAATATGAAAATATTAATATTGGAAGCAAAGAGGAACCCAAGCTTGTCAACATTGGAAAATGCTGCACAAAAGAAGAAAGAATTAAAATGATGAACTTATTAAAAATTTATGTTGATGTTCTTTCCTATTCATATGAAGATTTGAAATCATTCAAGCCAAGGGAGATGCAACATTACATTCCTCTAAAACTAGGAATCAAGCCTTTTTGAAAGAAGAAAAGGCAATACAACCCCAAGATTTAGACACCATTTATCAAGAGATTCAAAATCTCTTGAAGGAAAAAATAATTTTTCAATTCATCACTCAGCTTGGGTGGCCAATATTGTACCAGTAAGGAAAAAGAATGGTGAGATTTGGATTTGTGTGGATTTTTGAAATCTGAACCAAGATTCCCTCAAAGATAACTATCCACTTCCCATGATGGATCAAATATTGCAAGTTGTTACTAGCTCTGAAATGTTATCTATGTTAGATGGATTTTGGGGTATAATCAGATTGAGGTTGATGTTCTGATCAACACAAGACAACCTTCACAACCCCATGGGGAAATTTTTCTTATAAAAGGATGCCATTTCGGTTTGATTAATGTTGGTGCCACTTTTCAGTGGGAAATGGATTTAGATTTTGGGTCCTTGAAAGGAAAATGTATTGTTGTGTATTTGGATGATTTAACTGTCTTTTCAAAAAGAAGGGAAGATCATTTCCAACACCTTGAAACTGTCCTTCAGAAGTGCAGAGAACATGGAGTGTCCCTCAATCCAAAGAAGTCTATTTTTGGGGTCACTAAAGGAAAGTTCTTGGGCACATTGTTTCTAAAGAGGGAACCAAGATAGATCCAGAGAGAGTGCAAGATATTCAGTGAATTCCTCTCCCCACAAGTAAAAAGGTGTGCATTCTTTCTTTGGGAAGATAAATTTTCTAAGGAGATTTATTCCTGATTTTATAGAGTTGACTATGAGCATAGCTCAGATGATGAAAGGAAAGTAGTCCTTTGGTTGGAATCTAGAGGGGAAGGAAGATTTTGAAAATATCAAAAAGGAAATCACCCAGACTCCCATTCTTTGCTTGCCCTAATTTTGAGAAGGATTTCTTGATCTATTGTTATGCTACTGAGAATACTTTGGTTATTATTCTAACATAGAAGAATCTTGAGGGATGTGAGCTACCCATTTCTTCATGAGCTATGTCCTTAAAGCTCATGAATTGAAATACACTCAGATTGAGAAACATGCCTTTGTTGTGGTTAAGGTAGTTAAGTAGTTTCATTTCTATATCCTAGTTCTCACTCTATTGTCTTTGTCCCAGATACAACGGTTAAGTCTATCCTCACTCAGCAAGAGTTTGGAACCAAAAGAGGAAATTGGGTGGAAAAGGTGCAAGAGTATGATTTGGATATCAAGCCAACTAAGTTAATCTATGGAAAGGGTCTCTATGAATTGATTGTTGCAGGTGCTGAAGATAACCCTTCTCAAGAAAATGCACATATGCCAATTGTTCTCTTCATTAGTTAAATTGATGAATGGTATGCTGATATTGCCCATTTTATTACTTATGGAGAATGTCCATCTCATCTAAATGCTAAAGAAAAGAGAGCTATTAAATTGATAGCTGCACAATATGTTCTTTGGGATAATTATTTATTCAAAAGAGGGATTGATGGAAGGTTTCTCAGATGTGTGGACAGAGCAGAAAAAGAGGTTACTTAGAGCATTTCATGATCAAGCTTGTGGAGGACACTTCTCATCTGTTGTGACTACTCATAAAATTATTCATACAAGGATACTACTGGCCAACCATGTTTTGAGATGCAACTAAATGGGTTAGTAAGTGTGAAGCTTGCCAAAATTTTGTGGGAAGACCTAAGCTAGCCACTCTGCCACTCAAACCAGTGGTGATAGAAGAACCTTTTCAACAATGGGGTTAGACTTCATGGGTACTCTTAATCCTCATTCTAGTGCTTGGGACATACTCATGTATTAACTACCACTGATTATTTCACCAAATGGGTGGAAGCCATTCAATAAAAATACAACTTCGAGGTAGTATGTAATTTCATCAAGGAAAACATTCTCATTAGATTTGGGGTACCAAGTAAAATTGTTACTGATAATGCCTCCAACTTCTCTTCTTATGAAATGATGGATTTTTCTATGGGTATGGAATTTATCTTGCACATTCCTCTGACTACTACCCCCAAGGAAATGGGACAAGCAAGAATCAACAAACAATAATTTGGTGACCATCATTCAAAAGCTTGTCAATGAGTCACAAAGAAACTGGCATAAGAAGTTATATGATGCTCTTTGGGCAGATAGAATTACTCCCAAGAGGGAAATTGGAATGTCTCCTTTTCAGGTGGTGTATGGAACTGAAGCTCAGTTTCCAGTGACTGTGGAACTGCTAGCCTTGCAATTGATGAAGGCCATTGAAGATTCAAACTTCACTAGTGCTCTGGAGAAGAGAATCATGTACCTACAGAAGTTGGATGAGGACAAATTGCAAGTGGTAGATAGGATTGCTACACATCAGCAAAAATTAAAGAAGTTGTTTGATAAAAAGGCTAGACCAAGAAACTTCTAGTTGGAGACATTTTTTTACTCTGGGACAAGAGGCGGAGCCTCGGGAAGTCATGGAAAATTTGATTCTCTATGGTTGGGCCCTTTCAAAATAAGACACTTTACTAGAGAAAATTCTTTCTATTTGGACTATATGGATGGAACCTCTCTTCCATTGCCATATAGTGGGCAGTACTTGAAGTTGTTTCAGTCCTAGGTTGTTAGGTGGTCCTTTGTACAGTCTTGTATAGTTCTTGTTTTTGGTATTTATGTGTGGTGTTGTGGGGTATCTCTTCGTATTGTTCCATTCTGTGACTCTATTTTTCCCAATGGATAAAGCATTAGTTTATTTTGGAAACCTGAGATTCTAGAAGTTCATACTATGTCTTGTTATCATGATACTCAAACAAGTCCATCCCCAAAAAGATCCAATTGTTGTCACCTTCCAATATTTACAAATTTTCCTCTATATTCTTGAAATTTTTTAGGTTTGGTGACTCTAAATACCCTTGTAGAAGTCTCCTAATAAATAAACCCTAGTTCTAAATAGTTAGTCATTTTTGAAATTTTGAGTTTTGATGCTTTTTCAATCTTTTGTGGGTATTTTAACTTTTTTGTCCCTCATGTCCCAAGTTCATTTAGGCCATCTGTTCCCCAATTTTTTGCTTTTTTGCCGATTGGTCTTGATTTTTTCCTTTGTAGTCAGATATTTAGGCTTTACATGTCCTGGATGTCCCAATGTCCCAAGTGTGTCCAATGTCAAATACTTCGACTTATCCAATTTTCATATGTTGCGGGTGTTTTAGGTTTTCCTATCCTACGTGTCCCGAGTGTCGCTTGACCGCATTTCCCTGCAAACCCACCTTTTCCAATTTCTATTCCTCATGGTTATTTTCATTTTTCATGTCCCATCTGTCCCGATGTCCCTTGGGATGTCCCTTGGGATACTTTTTCCACAAAATCAATTTTTTGGCTTTGCACATCACCGATTTTCCCGATGTTTGGGACATTTGTTTTTTGTCCACCTTACCTAATTTCCATTGTTTCAAGGTCGGTATAAGTATTAATTTCCTCATTTATTTTACCCTACCAACTTACTTGGGTTTAAATGCTTATAAATATTATGGGTAATCAATCATTTTCACCACCTCACTTGCAAATTGCTATTGACCATTCGTGTTCTCTCTCTCCTCACCATTTCTAGCCATGGTCGAGTCTTGTTCCATTTTTTTCAAATCTACAGTGTGAAAAAGAAGTTGTGAAATGTCAAGGTGTTGATCAAGGAACTAAGGAATATTTTCTCACAAGTAATCTTTTTCTTTGGCCACAAGATGAAGATCATTTTAAAGGTCATGAACACATGTCTTCCTTGGAGATGGTTGTACCAAACATTGGTGATAGTGAAGCACAACACCTAGACTTGGAAGAATTCTAGGCACGAATCAATTGTCAAAACCCTACTCCTATGGCTCAGTTGATTAAAGACAGTGGGATCACAGAAGGTAGGGGTTTTCCCATTTAGTCTAGTGTGTTGATACAATTCTTTCTTGTAGCTCTTGTTTTGATCCTGATACAAAAGAAATCGTTGATCCTCAAGGTCAGGTGGTGGCACGACTTGATGAATATTGCATTCGTACTGCCCTCAAAATTCCCATGGTCAAAAATTCAAATACTCTCACCAAGGATCAAGCCCAAACTCTTTTTGATCAAGACAATGAAAATACAAAAGTAGAATTGCCAAGTCTTGGTTCAAGAACCCTAAGAAAGGAGCCTCAAGGCTACCTAAGACAATGTTTAGAGTTGATTTCCATGAAGAATTGTCAGATGTCATCACTTTGTTGGCCAGATAGCAAGAATTCCCACCACTAATGAGTTTCACTATTGGATGTGCCCCTACATCAATATCATATGTGAGGGTAAGCAAAATTTAAACTTGGGTAGGAATCATTTGTGATAGCCTGACTGAGAAATTATCAAATGTTTAGAGAACCAAACCTTCTACATGACCTCCTATCTAATGTACTCCATTGCATCTTATAGAGAGTGGTTGGGTTTCTCCCCTGTGGATGACAAGAAGGATGCCCCCATTTATATGTATCACCCACAAGTTGACCCTAAAGATTAGTAATCATCATTTTAGGAGGGTGAATGATGCATTCACTATGTATATTGTCAAGCTGCTAGAAGGAGATACTGCTAAAATATTTTCAGATGAGGAAAAACAATTGATCAGTGTCTATGGTAGCTTCTTCACCCAATTCAGAAGTTTTCATATATAAGATTGGCTAGATTTGAGGGACAGCCCTTGAAACTTCCCATGTATTGTAGTGATAAGATGGATTTAGTAGAAATATGTAGACAATTAGACAAGTTGCATAGAACTTGTAGGGACAAGAATATTACAGGTATTCAATTCCCAATCACACTAGGTAATTACACTTGCAGGACTACCTAGATGCTCAGAATGTTGATAGAACAATTTCTCCTCTCACTCTTCATTACTATAAGCCTAGAACTTGCTTTGACATTAAGGATTTCATTTCCTCCAATTTTAGAATGGGTTATCAACATCTTCCTGATATTGAAGACTACTGGGCAGATTGTTCTGATGATTATGAAGCCAAGAGGAGGTACTATGGGAGGTTATCTCTATAGTAGATCATTGATTTTGGTATATTTGATGTCCTAAAGGATTGGAGGATGATGATGAAGAGCTACAGTCTCTTGAGTATGAAATATCAATCAAACATACTCCTATTGAAACCATTGATTGGTTTTTCAAGGAGAGAGATGATTTGAAGGAGCTAAATAATCTTATCCTAGTGAGAACTAGACTTTGGTTTGATAGGAAAATGAAGGGATTCAGGACAAGGAAATCTAGGTCTACTTCCCAAGATACCCCTACTCCTCAGAAGGAAATACTTATGTGTTAGCTCTTGAGACAATTGAGCAATCTGTCCCTTCTCCTCAGAATCCTCAACTCTAGTGTATAAAAAAAGGAAAATCAAGAAAGAAGATAAGGCAACTGATGTTATTCAAGAAAGTGAACCTTCTCCTAAACAAGCTGAAGAAAAGAAACAATTATGGATTTGGATGATAATGATGATAGTCAAGAAAAAGAGAAAGAAAATCCTAAAGAGAATACATCTGAAGAAAGAAATATGATGGAAGATCATCAAAGGAAATGGTTTCAGAGTCTATAGAAATATCTACCAAGGAAGCTCTTAACTCCACTCAAACTGATACCTTCTATGTTAGAGGTGGTTTTTTTACAAACTCTGAGTGTTATGAGTGCCTCTACACTTGGTCCCATTGATCCTTCCACTTCTAGTTCCTCATTTACCTGGGTACAACCATTACTGGAAAATAAGAAGAGAAAGGCTACTTCAAGTGTTTTTGTTCCCAAGTTTGATGTAGTGGAAGCTCTTCTAGGTACTACTCTCCCCTCTAGCTAAAAAGGCCAAAGTCACATCAAGGTTGGTCTTAGACTCTCAAGGTCAGCAGTTCATGGAAATTGCAAAACCCAAGTTTGATAAAGATGAAAAGGACCTATCAATGGGTGATCTAGAGTTGACAAGAATTCCCTTAGAGAATCAACCCAGAAAGTGAAGTACATAATATGAGGGAGATTATGTCTAGGGTGATTGAAAGAGTTGAGAAGGGGAAGAAAACACAAGAGCAATTAGAGGAGCAGAACCAAATTCTATCTAGTTTCATCAAATCCTTATTGGGAAGAAGATAAGGTTCTTGATTGATCCCTAACTTCCATCCCACATTCTATCTTTTCCATTGATGAAGTTCAAAGCATTAATAAATCCATAAGCATGCTACTTATGGTAAAGAAATGGAAGCTATGGTTGATGATTTAATAATCACAGGCCTGAATTTTATTGAAGAGGCATTCAAGGCATATGAAAATTCCAAGATTCAACTGAATTTCTCTACAACACTTAGTGGTTTAGATAGAGAGTTGAAATTATGGAGTGAGTGCATTCAAGATATCAAATTGATGAGTGAGATAGATGTGCAACTCCTTTTGGCTAATAAGGTTTTTGATGATGTTAAATAGAATCTGTCTAAATAATGGGTCTTCAACATTGACTGGAAAATCAAATCTCTGGAAAAATCCATTGGAGAACTCATTAATATGGTAAAGAAAGGAGAATATTTTAAGGCTTCTGTCATATCTTCCTTCTTAGATATACATTGCCAAGTATTAAAATAAAATTCAAGTGATAAATTCACTATTCAGGATATCAAATCCCAGTCAAGTATTTTGTTAAAGAAAACATATTCAAGTCGGACACCATCTCTAAGGAGAAAATGAAAGAAATTTGCACACTACAAGATGCCATCATAGATGCTAACAAAGAGTTCTTAGAGAATTCATATTTCAAGAAGGACATGGAGAAGTTTTTGGGAAGTTGGACTCATGCCACTTCCAATACAACAATTCCTCAGAGAATGTACATAGCTTTATCTTTGAAACGATTCAGAAATCAAATACTAAAGGAAAAGGGGACTACAAGTTCTTCCACTAGTGTCTCAACTTCCTAATTCTTATTTTCCTTTATTATTGTAGAATATCTAGTTAAGGTGTCTTTATCCCTTTAAAATCATGTGTTATGTAAGCAAGGGATAAATTGATTTGTAATATTTAATTAGATATTATCTTTTGGGATTTAGAGAAAGGAAACTGAAAAGGCTCTTTGTAACCATTTCTTGAGGTTATTTAAAGCACTCTTCTCATCATTGTAAAGGATGGACATTTTTGATATCCAGATGTAAAAAGAGAACATTGAAATACTCAATACAGAAGAAATTTCACCCTTTCTCATGCTTCTTATATTTCTATTCTTTGTTTCGATTCTTATAAGGTTATATGTATTTGAAGCAAAAAATTTGTGTCTTTCAGTTGATAAGTGTATTTGGAACTTTGTGTCTAATACATGCATGTCCTGTGTTTCATATGCATAGTCTAAATGTTGTTATTTTATCAAGCATAAGTAAGATATCTCTTTGTTATCTATATGTCTTAAAATTCTCTCCTATCTTTTGTTTCTGAATATCAGTCCCGACTTTTCCTATTTTCTTCTATATTGAAAACCTTTTATAAATGCATCTAGAGATATCAAAATCTGCACCAAAATATTGAACAAATGTTTATATTGTAAATATGGTTTTTGGATTTCAATAAGGGAACCTCTCCAACAAAGAGGAGGGACTGTTGTCCCCTATTGTTGGTTGTTTTCAAAATATTAAATTCTACAACCAACAAAGTGAAGGAAATTCAAGTGACAAAGGAAGTCTAGCTTGTTTTCCATATGCCAACCTTTAGGAAGAGGTGCTAATGGATTTATTTGTTACCATCATATCTTCCCTAAGAGCACTTTTGACCTTGTTATGCCGGTTCCTTTTATTTATGTCCGTGGTTCTCTTCATGATTCGATTAGGTTCTTATTAGTGGATTCTTAGAATCCATTACCTCGGGGGTAGTAATTGGATGAAGTGTTGAGATAAATCCCAAGTTGAAGAGCCGAATCAAAGATTTTTGCACCCAAGAAATCCTTCTAATTGTCATAAATAATGGTTTACGATACGGCAAACCTTGTAAAAATTTATTCAAGAAATTCCAAGATGGATGATTCAGTGGCTTCCTTCAATGGTGTGGCTTCAGTCCATCTGGTGAAGTAATCTATTGCTATGAGAACCCATTTGTGACTAGTGCTAGATGGAGGATTGATCATACCAATGAATTCAATACCCCATTGTGAAAATAGTTGATCTCGCCTAGATTGGATCAAGTGATGTGGCTGCTAATATTTTCTTTCCAAAGAAAGAGTGCACACTCTTTACATTTCGTCACCCACTTGTGAGCATCCATGAACAATGTAGGCCATAAATATCCTAATTTTATGATCTTCATGGCTATGGCTCTAGAAGATAAATGTCCACCAGACAAACCATCATGAAATTCAGTCAAAACCCTATTACATTTTTCTCCTTCAATGCATCTGAGCAACACACCATCAATGTTTCTTTTAAACAATACGCCATCAATCAACACATATGGAAAAGATTGTAACCTAAAATGTAACCTCTTTCCTTTATTAAGGCTAGGAGGATATATACTAGAGGAGAGGAATATTTTCATTATCTTCATCCAACTATCTACGGTTATGTCTTCATTCTTTTCAGGTTCCGCACAACTTTCCTCTTCTAGGAATAAAGCAATTTCTGGGTCATTTCATGCATCTTCAACCAGCTATTTTTTAGAGAGCATAGCCTCTTACCAATTTTCTATCCTAATGGTCACATCATATTCCATGATTTTAGTTACCCATCTAGCTTGTTTCTTACTGATCTTTATTCCCATAATGAAATCTCTAATGTTGGGATGTGATACCAAAATTTGTACGTGGACAACTATAATCATGATTTTACATTTCTTCAAGGAATGCATGATGGAAAACACTTTCTTCTCAATATGGTTATACCTAATCTCATAATCCTTCAAGTTTTGGATAAAAAGGCTATTGTTTACTCTAATTATTTATTATTTGGTGGTTAAAACCACGGAAATGCAAAAATCAGCTCCATACGTATATAAGGTAAAATATTTTGATTAATCTCGATTAATCAACATAGATCATGGACTACTTATTGCTTTATTTTTCCAAAATTTTCCTTCCTTCCGTGGTATAATTCAAATTTGAATCCTTTCTAATAATAATTGTGAGTGGTTTTACCAAACCCCAAAGCCAAGTATAAAGCACCTAACAAATTTAACCTTTCCAAGGATGGACTATAAATCCCTTCCGTGAGATAGAAAGGAAAGAGAAAGGATGGCAAAGATTATTTCTAGATCAATGTAAATGCCTTCTTTAAGAACAATGTGCCCCAAAATATTACCTTTAGGGACTGCAAAATTACATTTCTTGGGATTATAAGATACCCCAAACTCCTTTCATCTTTTAAATACCTTCTCAAGATGACTAATATGATCTTTATTATGTTATGAGAAAATAATGATATCTTCAAGATACACAAGGATAAATTGATTAATATATCCTTTGAAGGTAATATCCATTTCCCTTTGGAAAGTGGCACCTGCATTTGATAAACCAAAAGGAATTTTTTGATATGTATATGTTCCCCATTTGGTGGTGAACGCAGAACATGCCACAAAATATTACCTCTACGGATTGTAAAATTACAATTTGTGGGATTACGAGATACCCGAATTCACATCATCTTTCAAATACCTTCTCAAGATGAATAATATGATCTTTATTATGTTTTGAGAAAACTGTGATATCATCAATATACACAAGGATAAATTGATTAATATATCCTTTAAAGGTAATATCCATTTCCTTTGGAAAGTGGCACTCGCATTTGATTAAAAAAGGAACTTTTTGATATGCATACATTCCCCATTTGGTGGTGAACATAGTCTTGTACTAATCCTCTTCTTTCAATTTGATTTGGTTGAAGCCCGAATATCCATCAAGCATTGAAAATATCTCGATTCACCACTGTCTCCGTGATCTACTCCATTGATGGCAAAGGATAATGATCCTTGAGGGAGGCCTTATTTAGGTCCTTGAAGTCTACATAAATCCTGATTTCACCATTCTTTTTTCTAAATAGAATCAAATTCACCACCCAAGTAGAATATTTAATGGGAAAAATAATTTTAGCCTCAATGAGTTTAGACAATTACTTTTCTCATGAGGGGCTCTATATTGGGGTTTACCGACCTTTTATTTTGCCTAAATAGATTGATATCGGGATCAATATCAATAGAGTGATGGGATATAGTTGGATTGAAATATTTAAAATATTCATAGCCTTATGAGAACACATCACTAAAATTTTGACACAAGGCAACAAAATTTTTCTTTTCATGTTCATCACATACCTTTCCAAGAAAAAGTTCTTTTCCTGGGGAAACTTTAACAGTGACAGTCTTCTTATTTTTCCACCATGATTTTTTATTTTCCTTTTAATTCATCATCTGGATTGAAAATATTTTCTATAGTGAACAAATCCTCTTGGAAATTTATTTGTTTTTGAGATGAATAATCATATCACCATATATATCCTGCAAATCAGACAACATTTTTTAAGATAATTCACTTCATTCTGTATGAATTGTAAAATTTTCTCATCACTCTCAAATATTTTCCAGTTGGTTGCATTATCAGGTATGGATGGCCTAACAACCATCTTGATATGTTGCATCTTGCCTTTAACTAGGTCTTTTGTAGGTGAAAATTGAGAACCAAGAGTCGTCATTTGATTTTCTTCCTTATTCACTTCCACGATATA
The DNA here is from genome assembly GCA_018340775.1 of Taxus wallichiana var. yunnanensis. NCBI lineage: Eukaryota > Viridiplantae > Streptophyta > Pinopsida > Cupressales > Taxaceae > Taxus > Taxus wallichiana. The sequence goes on from JADAXU010000134.1 coordinate 2,272,975, forward strand.
GATTGTAGGTTGAGAGCATCAAACATCTCCAATAATTCAAAAAATCTATTTCTATAGGAATTCAATAGTTCTTCCTTTGTGGTACATCTTTCGAAGACTTGGTTAATGATCATCGCAGTATCTCCAAATATTTTCAAGTTCTTGATCTTTCTCTTTTCCACAACTAGCAAGCCATTCACTAATGCCTCATATTCCACAACAATATTAGGACATGAAAATTTTAGTCTATGGGTGAATAATAACTTCTCTTCCTCTAGAGAAACAAGCATGAAACCTTCCTAGATCCATTTCGCTTCTAAAACCTTCAAAATACATTTGTCATAAGCTAGAAACTGACTCCTTAGATTCTTTGAATACCGCGGGCATAACATATTCCTATTGCAGGACACAATAAGTTCCAAGAATAGTTTCATAATCTTGGATTTCTTCCAAATATGGATCAAATTCATGATCTCTCTTAGCCCATTCATCAAACAAAAATCGGCATGAGAGGAGGAGAAGGTTGTTCATCCGGACTTAAAACATGATCTTGTTCTTCCTATATTAAACAATTTGATTAGATAATGGAAGGTTCATATGACTCTATATTACAAGAAAAGATAGGCTCATCTTGGATTTTGAATCTTTTGCCATATCTAGTTGTTACAAGCATGCGAGTCTAATCTGAAGATAGATAACTACCTACTTTAGTAGTAAATCCTCTAGACAAGAAAATTGCAGACATGGGTAGCAAGTCTATGACTAATATATCATGGGTTATTGTGAGACTCAGAAAAGAATGAAGGGTTAACTCAAGGTCTTTAACTACCCCTAGGAAATTCACAATTTACCCATCAAGCTATCAAAATTCCCTAGACATAGGATTGTACTTGAGACCTAGGATGTCAACAATTTTCTTTGGCATGACAAAAGTACTAGCCCCTGAATCAATCATATAGTTATGAACTAGGTGTTTACCCATAATTATAGACATGTAAAAGGGTGGGGTTTTGACATTTTTACTTACTTGATCACCCTTTTCTTGACAAACATGTAGTGCGACATGTGTTTTCTCCATTACTGGATCTGCTGAAGAAAGTTGCTTGAGAGCTTCACATAGGAGATCATGTTGTGATGGAATAGCCAATGCATCCCAAATAAAGACATTAACATTGGTATTCTTCATTTTCTCTATGATTTTGAATGGCATAATTGTGGCATTTTACATATGCGGCATGCTACCTTCCTTTCTTTGTTACGAAATTGTTTGATCATGCAACTTAGGTTCAAAAACAACCTCTTTTCCCATGGCATGCTTGTCAATAACCATGCGGATTGTTTGATCACATTTCCTACTTCACTTTGTTGTTTCATATGGATTCTCTCTTCTTCTTCAGTTTACAAATTTTATTTCATTCCTTCATTGTCTTTTCCTTTGTCCGCGGACACTACTATGATCCGCAGGAGTTGTAACTTTTGTTTCTAGAATTCTTTTCTTATTCCACATATTGTCAACAACATTCATATGAGGTCTATCAAAGCTGCTAGACATTGAGTTGAGTGCACAAAAATCCTTAGCTCTAAAAAACATGAGGTTAGCATCAGGTGCGGCTTGTTAGAATTCTTCTACACCATGGTTTGGTGCTTCAATAAATGGTTCTTGCTGAAGCACCTTGAACCATGTAGGCTTAGAGATGCATTTCTCTTTCACAACCAATTTGGTTATGAGGTAGATTACATGGAAATCATGACTTTATCTCTTATGTCATATTGTTTTGCGGTGGAACTATGGCTTGGATTAAATTGGGGTAGGAAGTGCATGTGGAGGAGGAATTGTTGCCAATGTAAGCGCAGAACACTTTGGTTTTTCATCATTTATTCTATTGGTTTTGTGCATATATTTGATTAGGTTTTTGGTTTCTATAAGGTTGATATCCTTGATTTGAATATTTCCCTTGATTTTGATCATTTCTATATGATTGGGCTTTTTGTTATTCTATGGATATAACTTTGTGTTTCAAACTTCTAATCAAATCCTTCATTTCTTCATCCTTTTTGTTGTATAGGGGTTTGTGACATGGAACCTATAGGCTACTGATTTGGTTGAGGAATAGGAACAATGGAAGGTTTCCCAGCTTGTGGAAATTGAGGGGATAATGGCATAGGTGGCCTAGGAGTTAATTTTCCATAATTAATTAAACAATTCTCATCTCTAATGGCCAATGCATAAGTTACATTTGGAAGAGTTACACCTCCCAAACTAGAATTCTATCTGAAGTTCTCTGGAATATGAAGTTGAAATCCACCATTTTTTCATTAGGTTCTCTCTTGATTGTGGTTAACTGCTCCAAAGGAGATAAGTTATCATCTATTTCTCCAAATTTATTAAACAAGGTGTGCACAACTCATTCCAATTCTTGATTTATCCCGTGGTTAATATTTTAAACCATTACAAATATTTTCCTTTAAGATATGAGGGAAACAACTTGACTACTACATCCATCTCATAAATTTCATGAATTGCACACACATTTGCAATGTCTTGGATATGGTCAATTGGAGTAGTGTGATTTTCTCTAGTGAAGTATGGAATTTTTTTAATGCAGCCACAAGAATAGGATTTTGAGCATTCAAGGTAAGTGGATTTTTGCCTCTCGAAGTTTGCAAATTGATTCTAAGCTATTGGTGGCTATCAGTTAGCCATTGTAATGGGTATGAGAACTCTAGTGGACTGTAAGAAAGGCCTACCATGTGGAGGTGTGGAGAGAGTTCAATTTGGAGGAGATGGAGATCTTTGAATCTATCTTCCTCTTCTACCTCTAATTAGGGATAACTATAAGTATTTAAATATGTCTTCTTATCTTGTTAGAGACTGATTTTGTATCCTTATCATGAACTAGGAAATATTGAGTCACTAGTACTTCTAAAACCAATTGATATATCGAATGGATTCACCAGATGTGTTTCTACAGAGCCTCCAAAGTCTTAGAATTTTATCAAGATACACATCAAAACTTGATAAAATTGGAAATATTGATTTCAATTCCCATCAAGCATTCCAAAAATATTGGAGATCAAATGTGCACCCATTCCCAAATCATAGACAATTCATGGATTGATATAACATAAGACTATCTCCAAGTTGTGGAACTCGAATCGAGACATACCTCCAGAGAAGGCCGACTTCCTTTACTTAATTTTACTACTAAAACTACTCCTAGGAATTGAAATGCAACTATCTAGATCTACTCTAACTTTCCAAGGGACCAAGGTGAGAAGGAGATGCATAAAACATAAACCTAATCTACAGAGGTGATAACACTAGAAAATAAGGGGATGGATACATTCAAATAAGAGGAAAGGGAAGGCAAAGTGATAATGAATAGGATTGAATATCAAACCAGATCAAAATCATTCCCATAATCCACTTTCATGATGCACAATAGACAAAGACTCAGAAAGTGATACATACAACACACCTACGAATGAAAAAAGGAAATGAATGTAATAAAAGGAACAAGGGCAGAATAAGCCACAAGATTAGATTTTATTTCCTGAGATTATGCACAAACTATTATAATCATAAGAAGAAGGTGTGATTATTTTCTGAAACTAAATCCAAGGCATATAACCCTTAGGATATACAAGCAACACAAGAGAAAATCCTTATGTTACAAGATGCCCAAAATTTTAAAAGAATCCAACATTAGGAATAAGAATTTCTCTATAATATATAGAAAATTGTGGAAGGGAGGAGGAGAAATTAGAGGGAATTATATTCTTCAACCATCCCCAACCACCTTCATGAATATTCTTAGAGATAGGGCACCACACCATTTATCCATTATCACGCACAATTTTCTAATGAAAGCCCATACCAAATTTAATGTTAGTAGTTGGGCCTTATGGAATTTCACCTTTTAGCATGTTGGAGAAGTTTTCTTGACTCTTATCTCCTTACCTTGATTTGAATCATGAAATTAGGTTTGATTGCATAGAGAACAAAAAAATCTGATTGAATTTTCAAAGATTTATAGTTAAATTATAGATCTGGTTGGTTTCTGATTTCCTTGGAGAGTCATCATTTTGCTTTGTTACATAGCTTCTCCCTTCAGTGTTGTGTAGATTTTGATATATACAGATCATTTCTTTATATCACGGCATCTAATTCTAGTGCATATTTTGAAAACTTTCTACAGATTACCTAAATGACATAACTTTCTTCCCTGTTACCCATGGCCCACCTTGTACTATTGCCTTAACCCACGACATTGTCTATAGTAGCGTGACTTTGAAAATACAACCACGGAGCCATTTCTTCATTCTATGGAACTTCTCCTTGCCGTGGTTTCTTCTTTCTTTTGAATTTGTGCCTGAGTGACACATGGAGGCCTGTGCACTTTTCTCCTTCATCTTGACTTTTGTTCCCACTTGGGCTACCTTGTCGCGCTTTAGCCACATGGCCAATTCTTGTTGCATGAAGGATCCCTATTTTTTGTGCCTTTTCCAAAATGTGCCGAAGGGACATGTGGATACCCTCAATTTCCATATAGTGTAAATGGTAGAGCCCTAAGATAATTTGGTTGTAAATCTTCCATGCAATGATGTTATTTTATCTACAACGTGCTCCAAGCTTCCGCGGTTCCTTCAAATTTTCTTCCAAATATCCGTCAAGTCTATAACTTGTGCAAGTTTCTCAAATTTTGCAAGGAATGCAAAATTGGGCAGCACATGTCATGGGGGATTCTCATATGGTGTGTCGATAGGTTAGTGGCACATACCAATATCATAGTGAAAACTCGCCTATTGTGACCTAGTCCAATAATTCCTTGGCTAAATGTTTGGGCACATATTTCACTCACTTTGAATCAAATTATGATTGCCATGATTATTCCCTTATATAAATTCACCAACATATAGTCACCTCATCTACTCCAAACATCCCATATGCCTATTAGATTGAGACACATGGACCTTTGGGATATTGACATCCACCAATTTATACAATACTCCACTTACCTAAAAGGCATTGATCCCAAAATGTAGCTACACATATGAAATAAGGCTCTTAAATGCATTATTAAAGATGACATCTTATATTGTAACAAATTCCAAGATACCCTACTTTGATGCATTAAAAATTTTGAATTTCCCTTTTTAGAAGAAGCACATGTGGGCACTTATTAAGGCCATTATAGCGGTAATGCTACTACACAAAAAAATTCCTACGTATGGTGTACTCTTGGCCTACACTAGAATCTAACACTCATGATTTCACCAAGAAATTCCAACCTTTCCAAATTCATGATAATTTTATTCATTATCCTTTAGATGGGTTACAACCCAAAGCATAGCTCATTGGCCCTTCAAGTATATAGGGGTTAGATTACATTAGAAAATTACTTCAATCCTAAGATGGTCATATATTCATCGTCACAACCACAAAATATTTCACTAATTGTGTTGAATTCATACCTCTCACCAACATATTTGGTTTTACTACATCCAAATGTTTCCTCAATCAAATCATTTTATGATTTAGATTTCCCCATACCATCATATTTGACCATGTTGGGAGTTTTAAATGTAAATAAATGAAGAAAATATTCTCTAAATTCAATATTAAACATCGATTATCAACACCATATCATCTACAATGAAAAAGACAAGCCGAATCTATACAAAAAATTCTCACCAAAATCCTAAAAAAGATGATTTATGAATCCTACATGGATTGGAACAAAAATCTATATCCTACATTATGGGCATACCACACTAGTTTTCATACATCCACTAGGGAAACCCCATTCTCACTTACCTATGAGGATGAGGGAGTTCTTCCACTCGATTTGGAACTTCCTTTTCTTTGCATCTCCTTTGTGTTATCATTCTAGATGAGGAACTCTTTGAATATAGTATCCATGAACTTGACTTGCTTGAAGATCGAAGTGATAGATCTTACACTCGAAATTAGAAGCAAAAACAATGCCTTTCCAAACAACACAATAAACTTTTTCATCCCCAAACTTTCAACCCAGGTTACCTCATTCTTAAACTTCATTACACACATGATAAAGAAGAAAAATATGTTAGGTGGGGGCCCTGCCACATCAAATATATCATAGGTCCCAAAACATATCACCTCTAAACCAAGGAAGGCCACATTATCAAAGAACCAACCAATGCTAGATTTTTGAAAACGTTTTACACTTGAAGGAACTCGGGATTTTTGGTACTCAACTACCAAATCTCATCTTTTACTTCTCAAAATCACTACTTCATAAACCATCTCTAAGGTCATTATTAACTCTTTCAATTTTGTACATCTCGGTCTTTCCAATAGGATCATCATGGTATTATGCACATGTTTATTTAGGCTTATGGTATTTCTTATATTTATATAATTACCTTATAGTCTCTACCTCATTTTTTTTTGTTTTTCAGCATTGTTATATGCCCTTTAGGCTAATCATCCAATCTTATTTTTTATGTACTCCTTCGGGTTTATGACAGTTTCTCTTAATAGCTTCTATCATATGGTTTTTACACTTTTTAACATTCCTGCCCACTACTTGGCTATATCTCTATGAAGTTGTACTAACACAACATCATGAAATCCATCCCATGGGCCCCTAACTAGGTGATTTATATCTTATTTTACTAATGATCCTATACTCTTTCCTTTCGAGTCTTGTTTCTCCGTGGTTCTCTGCAACATGGACTACACTCACACATGGTAGGATGAGAGACATTGTCAAGTACACATTGGTGGGTATATTTCATTTTATCTATTCCTTTCAACATTCATTTATGTACTTAATTTTAGTAGCATTGTTATAGAATTCATTTTTTCATTGACCACCCCATGTTTTGTTATTGCGATGTGCACCGATGAATGGCTAGGGCATATGTATACACATAATTTTTCACTTTTCAATTTTCATCTTTCATACTTGTTACTAAAAATTATCCTTGTACAGATAAGGGTTGTTGATGTATCTATTTCTTGAGTGGGTTCCTTAAGGGGCCTATTGGGAATGGGGAATGGTTATTCATGTAACCATTATGGGTTAGATAAAATACATGGAGAGAGTTTTGTTATTTGGTTTTGGCCTTAGTTTATATTAGGTATCATTTTACTCCTAGGTATCATGCATATCATACTCATGTGATATGATTATTTCATTCTACCATTTTTCACCTTGTTCATCCACTTTCATGACTCTCAATACTTTTAATTTACCTTTCATGACACACCACTTCATTTTTGTATCCTTGGTGACGACACAATCACTCATAGGAGATTATGTTAGTGTCATATTGTCTCATGGATGATGCCATCAATATAGGTTATGGTATCCTAAATTTACCTTCAATTCATTTGAAACTCATAAGGATAAGGGAAAAATGAAGCTAATACACCTGAAAAACCATTTTCTCTACTATTTTGTGTTATCTTTACATCTTCTCGCCTAGATTTTGGTTCATCTTACATAGTGCTTGGATTACATTGGAAATGTATCTTCTTGGATGATTTCTTTTACTATTGGGTCATCATATAGTGATTCTAGGATAGGAATGGTCTTCCCCTACTCCACCTAATAATGACTCTCTCTACGTGTTGCTTCTCAGGGAAATAAATGCATTAAGAGACCACCCTTCGGGTATAAGATAGTATGTAACATTTATTTTTCATCTTGCATAGATTTTTTCATTTCTCTTCTTCATCATAATATGTTATCTTAGTATTGTACATGTTTGATTCTAGTTAGGATAGTACTCTTATCAAATATCAGCTCCTTAGTTCCTTTCATATCGATATTGCATGTTTCATTTATCGTTGATCCATATCTTTCCACATCCAACCATCAATATCCTAGTAGGATTCCTTCTTATGTCTTGACCGCATGCCTTGGGAACCCTAGGTCGATCTAGTGTAAGGATTACTTCCCTCTAGATATGTGACCTTAGTGCTCACTACAGCCCCTTTAAGTCTATCCCCTTATATGTTGGTACTTGTGTGTCTCATACTCGTTGCCTCTAATAACCTAATTGAATGGATGAGTAATAGTGCATGTTGTTGAGACACATTTTTTCCCACATACAAATAATATGGAGAGAATAAGATTTCCTTATATTTCTTAATTGACCGAGGGATTTAACACATAGTTCTTGTATGACTTAAAATCAACACATGACCTTCAGTGACACTCAACCTTCGAGGTCGTGTTGAGACAACCGATGTAGAATGAGTAGATGGCTATGGGTAGAAAATTATAGTGAATATGTGATATGTGGATGGAAATATGTGGAAATTGGATGAATAAGACATCAAGAAAAATGATTTCCTCGACGTGCAATATCGGGATCTTCTCGTCAAGGGAAAGAAAGGCCCTTCTAACTTGAATGGATCTAATGGATGGGTTAGAAATAATAGCCACATGAAGACTCCAATCAATTTCATTCTCTATGTAAATCCCCTCTAATGGTTGTGAGATACGTGAAAACCAACAAGCACCTCGTAATGATGTATAGATAAGGTCATGGAATAAGTGAGAGAGGATTTGTTTCACAAGATCTAAATTCAATTGGATGGGGCAGTCCAAAACTCATAAGATTTTTTAGATTTGATGTTCAACATTTTTAGTTCCAAGATAATATCAAGTGGTAGTGGCGATGTTCGAAAAACTAGCATACACAATCCTATGTCAATTTCTATGTGTATTTCGGGCCCATTTAGTTGGGGGACCCTAGGATCGCTACCGTATGTTCTTGGTTGTTGTGGTCCTTGAATGGTCATGTGTGCATTTGTGTAATTTTAATCTATGAAATAAATAACAAGCTAATCTAAGTAAATAAAAGCTACATTATGTTTTTGTATTTTTGATATAAAAGAAATAAAGCAATGCAAAGCAATTAATCTAATTAAAAGAAATATTTTTGTATTTTCTAGAACTTTATGGAATAATGAAGAAATAAATTACTTCTAATCCTAATTAAAAATCATATACAAATAGATAGCCGGATGTAGCTATTTATCTGTGCAACAATATACTAAATCTATTCTAATTTAAATGAAGATTTTTCCAATTAATAATTGTGGATTATCAAATCCTCTTCCTATCTCAGAGACACGGGAAGATTTGAAGCTTCTGAGAAGCTTTTCTTCCCCTGTAACTTCCCAGATAGAATATGAGAAGATTCAATAGAAACCACAATTTGCAACAAATTTTTATTATCTATGGTGATATAGCAAGCTTCCTCTAGATATTCTTCCCTCACAAATCCACAAGGATAGGAAGGGAAGGATCTATCACCAGAAAATTCTATAGAAGATGTGAAAGCTTCTTGGAAATGATCTAACTATTTGCAATAAATAAAATGATTTCTTCTACTCTAGTTGATAAGTGTGCATACGTTCGAAATAAATGAAGAAATGAAGAAACTCAATAACAACCCCAACCTAGAATTATAATGCAAAGGCAATGCTAGTTATGGTATCACTTTGTCCCCTCTAGTTGTCTTTACCAATATTTTATGTCCACTTGAGTCCAAGGAACTGGGAATGCAAAGGAAGCAGTAAGAAGAAAGTGTTGGAGCAATAACAGCTTGATGGCAAGTCTGGGTGTAATGCAGGTAGAAGAAAGATAGTGCAAGAGAACAGAGCTTGGTTGTGCAGTTTCTAGCAAGATTGTGGCAGCTCAACTAAGAAAAATACGTAAATAATCTCTAACCATTTACTTAAGAAACAGTAGTTTTATAGAACACAAGATGGGAAATGGTCTAAGCCATTTGGCAGCAATGGGGTGCCACATCACAACAAGGAGAGGTAGTTTAACACTTAATCAACAATTAGAAGTGGAAGAGGAGGTTGATACAAATCATTCAAGCTTAAAATCAGCCAAATTGATCAAGAAACGTGTGCTAGAGGTGAAATGGAGTGAGAAAACACACGTATAATTCATGCCAGGAAATTTTTGGATAATTTGCACGAAGCCACTACCCTGTGTAGAGTGGTAGTTATGTAATCGCCACCATGCAAGGTATCGTTTTGTAACTAAACACAACCACTGAAGGAAAAACATTGCAGAAAGCTACGAAAATCAAGAAATGGCTAAGTAAGGTAATCTAAGCTACAAATATGAACTAAAAGAGGTAAAGGGGCTTGAAAACCTTTGGAAAATACATGAATCATCATTGGGGACTTTTGAACCATTTCTGACAATGTAGCACATGCAAATTTGGGTGCGTATAGTTCCATTTACTTTATCAACACATTTTCTTGCTCTAAATCCTTACTTTTTCCTAGAATTTACATAGAAATATAAAATAGTCTCTAAATTTCTCCATTGAATAATACCACCACGTTTTCCTTCCTTTTTCAATAGGATAATCCCATAATATAAACAATTAGAGATAGATAAGGGGAGGTAGAGATAGTGAATATCAAAATTTTCATTTTATTTTCATACCAACTTATAATAATAAAACTTCTATTTTCCTCGATATTAAGTTTACATTTCTACACAAAATCAACTTATATAGTTATACTTTCTTTTCATATCAAGATACACAATTTGCACATTCCACTCTAACTTTTCTTGTAGCTTTCAAATCAATTTTTATTCAACATTTAAATATAAATAAAAAAACTCAATGGTTCACAATGAGTATGACAATATGACTCTCTCTTTTCAAGAATGGAAATAAATACACAATATCTTTTATAAGTTACAAGTCTTCCACACATAGCTTCTTCATGGATTCCATGCTTTCTCTTAAACCTATGATTTAATGGATTCAATGGAAAGATGGATTCCCTTCTCATTGACCCTAGAGCACCAAAAAGGAGGAATAACACATATTAATCCACAATCATAACAACAAACATAACTAAAAACAACCAATTTTAATACAACATAAGAAATCCACACTTGAGATGCAAAAATTCTTCCTATGGAGAATGGAATAGGCTATACTTTCTTTATGTCTCCCAAATAGGATGACCATAATCTCAACTTCCATTTTCAATCACACAACATAACTCTCAAGCCACAAATGGATTTCACATTTTCCTCCAACAATAGCCTTATGGTTTATCCCACATTCTTTCCACAATTAGTCACTATGACTATTTCAAACCCTTTTAGCTCCAACCAAAATATATATAACCTATTGTCTTCCTAACCATTTTTCCTCCAACAATAATAATATACTACCCACCTCCCCACATAATTTTATAATGGAAAATTTTCTACCCATAAGCCCACAAGAATTGAACACAACACATAATTTACACAAGAAACAAGAAAATACAAGAAAGATTAATACCCTAACTTGGGGGCATCTTGTACCCTTGAAAACAACTTCCCAAACCAAGCAAAAATATTCAAGTTCTCCTTCCAAGCTCTCCCAAATACAAAAGAAACCAAAACAAAAAGCATGGAACCCTTTTCCAACTCAAAACTCTCTTATTTATAAAATTTTGAGATGTAATGTGGGGTGGGGTCCACATAGGATTTCCAAAAAGGAAAACCCATGTGCTCTCCAAAATGGTTGGTACACAAAACTCAAGCCCCATTAAGAATGTGTAAGAGGAGTAAAATCTATTCCTTTCAAAAATCATTTCACATGTAAGGAGGTTTATTGGTAAACTCAAATTCCATCATCCCAAAAGACTCCTCTCCCCAAAGTAAAAAGAAAAAACTCGTAATAAAAACATGGAGTGAAAAGGAGAAAAAATCTCTCAAAAAACAAGTAAAAGGACAAAATTAGCCTTTCAAAAACCTACCTACCCAATGGGAATGGGCTTCGTGGGAAATTTTGGGAGTGTGGGACAAGGTAACCCTCTCCCACACACTTCCAAAAATTGCTCCAAAGGCCAAATATGATATTTCAAGATAAAAATCAACTTAAATTCCAAAGGAAAAGAAAATTCATAATAAATGAGATTTCAATCAATCAAAACACCATTTAATTTAAAAGCAATAAATTAAAATCATAAGATTAAAACATTAAGTTAAGACATTAACTTAAAATCATTAAATTAAAATAAGACAAACTAAGAAAAACATTAAATTAAAAACCACATGGGTTACAACAATAAAATGGGATGTGGCACTCCACAAAATCACATACTTGAAGAAATTCAAATGGAGATAACTCATTAATCAATTTAAAAGAAAATATTAAAATCAAAAGGGTAAAAACATACCTTGAGAGGGTTAAAATAATTAAAGCATATCAAACAAAAAGGGTTCACTTATACATTAATAACAACACACACACACACACACACACACACACACACACACACACACACACACACACACACACACACACACACACACACACACACACACACACATGCTCAAAGGGTAGTCATGGTTAACACATGGTATTCCTAGGTTGTTAGTCTCCCACATCTTGAGTTGGTATTTTATAGTGTTCACGAATATACCTTTCCATAACTCTGCACACCGTAAACAAAGCATCATACCCACATGACAAAAACATATAGTATAAAATATAAATCCACTCACAACAATCAAACAATTCACGCACAATTCAATACATATAAATTTTAAAAATCAATTTCCCAAACATCCATTTAGTTTATCGCAATTTCCATAAATACTTATTCTAACATCACTAGTTAAATCTCATATAAACTAAATTGAATTACATTACTTAAACACATGTTTAACAATCATTTATCATTTCACCATTCATTATTAGAATCAATTTGAAACACACACACCCATAACTGGACCACTTGAAATCAATTTAAGTTCTGCTAATATATTTCAAAAATTTATTTCTATAAATATAATGTCTTAGTAATTAATTTATTCCCTTCATTACTTTACCATTTTCCAACATTATAATATCAACCATTCTAATTCTTACTTGCACTCCTACCACTAGCTATTTCTAGGATTTACTTAATCACACAACACCTAGTTATTTATAGTTTCCAAAATTATCAATCGATTAAAAGAAGCCAAGGTTGTATTCCACCTTATTATACGCGCCCGTATCTAGTTTGTTTTATGAAGAATGAAAACTATATATATATATATAAACTATATATATATATCATTAGAGCTTCACATCTTAAGGAAACTTCCAAGTTAAAGGAATTAGGCACACCGTGCCTACGTAAACATGATTACAAGGTAGAATAAAGATACTATAATCAACCTAATTATGACCCGAATAGTGTCACAAGTAAATGGGAATTATAGTTAGAATATATTTATTTATTTATCTAGTTTTTGATGCATGTGGTAATGTTTATCCATTTTTATTTCATAGAGCGGGTATGATGATGTGTGAATCAAGTGTACATGTTACTGAGTTCACACAAGAGAATTGGGACTTAGAGTTTTCACCTCCAATTTTCACAAGTTGCCATATTGGATGAAACCTCACCTTTACTTAATATTCCTTTTGATTTTTTTTTGTATCCATAGTTATCTAAGACACCATTAGTGGTTCCTTCTTTATCCATGTTGTATTAATTTTTCTAACCCTTGTTTTAAGCTAATTTAGGGTCTTACCTTGGTTTACACATGTGTTAGGGGTGATTTATTATTGTTAACCATGTTATTAGAGGTGTGGGACCACTTAAATGTGAGTTGGGTGGGCCCCACCACCTCTCCAAGTGTGTCACTTTTCCAAAACCCGAATTTGGGTTAAAAGTAGAAATTGTAAGTGTTGTTTTTTGTGTGGGGGTCTCATTTACACCAAAATGGACCCCTTTGACCCTACATATGGGTAGGGGGACATTTTTCAAGGTTCAAATGGTATTTTCCCTCTCATTTGAGTTCCTTTTAACCACGTCATTATTAATGTTCTTATTTTGTGAGCTTCCTTGGAAGTGGAGGAAATTTTGTTTAATTTTAAGTTGGATTTTTGGGAAATTTTACTCCATTATAGATTTTGTCTTTTGTATGATAAGGACTTTTAGGAGTCTTTTTTTGGAGAAGGATATGGGTGACACATGTCACCCTATTATTGGTGAGGATTTCCTTTGGCTCTCCTTCATATACCTCCATTTGGAAGGGAGTACGGACTTTTTTGGTCTTAATTTACAATTAGAATTTGGGAGAGATTTGAGAGGATCTAGGAGCTTGGAGATCTTGGATTATGGTTGGAGTTGGATTGTTTAGTTTTGGAGGTAGGTCATCATACATCTTTCTTTTATTCTATGGTACATTCACACTAACTAATGGCTTGTTGTTAGTCTTATAAAATTTCATCCTATGTTGGGTATTATATTTAAACCTTGGTTTATTTCAATTTTCTCCATCCATCTCACTTAATATGGGTTTTGGAATGTAGGGGAAGAGGGAGAAAACCCATTCTTAGACCACATGTCTTGATGGGCAAGCCATGATTGTTTTTTAAATTCTTCCTTCCTCTCAAATGGTTTGATGAGGGAGATGAGTTTTCATATGGTTTGAATCTCATCTCCTTCCTTGTCAAGGAAACCTTCCATGGTTTGAAAAACCTTGGCAAGGAGGAGACTTAGATTTTGGGATGAAGGAGTGATAAGGAGTGAATGAGCATGGTGATTCTTGATGTTTGCATTTTATTTGAATTAAAAATAATTTAAATTATCCCTCTTACCCCCTCTTCTAAATTTTGAGGAAACGTGCAATTACCTCCTTTTGATATTTTCTTTTTTATCTATTGGATTGTGTGTGTTTTTTTCAACCTCTCGTTTTCCCCATTATTGTGAATCTTAGAGGCATGCAATCTCTCTCTCTCTCTCTCTCTCTCTCTCTCTCTCTCTCTCTCTCTCTCTCTCTCTCTCTCTCTCTCTCTCTCTCTCTCTCGGCTTGGAGGAAGTCTAACATGCCCTCCACTTTTGGAGTTAGCATGTAATGATGCCAATAAATTAGGTGGAAAAGCAAGCCACCACTTTTGTGTGAAGATGACTACGTTGGAAGGAGCATAAATATTGGCCTAGTTCAGTTTGTAACTTGGCTTGTTATATTTAAGAAAGGAAAAGTTGGAAATTTCATCATGTTTTCCTCATTTTAGGAAGGCTTGTCCACTTGAATTTTAGAATGTATATTAAATTCTTAAGTTTTAGTGGAACATAGTTATTTTTGTTACATGTTGGTGTTGAAATGGAATACGTGCATTTTAAGTATAGTTCATTGTAATATTATGAGAAAAAAGGACTTATGCATTGGGTTGTAAGATAGTTGAGAGATTTCATAGTAATCTTCCTTATCATTCTCTTTTGAAAGAGATAAGTTGTGAATGCATAAGAGAAGATATATTTTATGTTTATTTATTGGTATTTCATTTTTGTAGTGGAATAAGATTCCTTATGTTAAGGAAAGGAAATATATAATTTTGAGATGCATTAGATTGTAACTTACATTACTTTCACTCTTGTAGCTATCACACATTGAGTGAAGTGGTTAGTAGTTAGTTATAATATTAGAGTTATTTATGCATTGTTTCTTTTCTTTTACAAGGGTAATTTTTCCTTGGTGATGAAGGAAAATGTGGGTTGAATAAATGAGATTGAGCTTATTATATTGCTTATCAAACCATGAAATGCAATGTACATTTTGGATTAGAAAAACTTATCTTTAATACTATTATAAGAAGAAGAAATGGTTTATCTCCTTGTTAATTATTTCTTGTTATGATTATATGGAAGGAGAAATTGAATTACATACATTTTAAGGCGTTCTAATATGAGAAACTTAAAAGTTGTTTAGTGATGTTAGAATGAAATTGTGTTTTCATTATAGAGATTGTTTGAAATTTTTCTTGGATTTTTTTTTGTTTAGTAAACATAGCTCTCTACTATAATCTTTACTTAGTACCACAAAAGAAGATTAAGAAAATTATAACATGAAAGAGTTCAAAATCATTAACATAAACCTTGTAAAATAAAATAGAGTGGTGAAATTCTTTCTCAGAATCTTGGGAAATAAAACAAGAATTATACTTACAAATCCACCACATAAATTTCTTTTACACTTCAAACTTTTGAACCCTAAGATTGTGTTTTGTCCTTAAGCTAAACTTATATATAAATATATATATATATATATATATATATATATATATATATATGGTGGTTGTGTATGAGAGAGGGTATGTAGGAAGGGAGGTGGATGGACCACCTAACCCTCTCCCCTCCCCTTCCAAACACCATCCAACTTGGGCACCTCCACCGTGACCAAGTCATATAGCCAAACATGGTTTCCTTTGATACTTACACATATACAATATATATATACCGTTCATTGTTACAATAAAAAATTTCTCATCACATATAAGAGCTTCTCTATAAGGCCGTGCAACCTTCGATTCACAAAAAAGCAAACATTGCAAGGTTTTTAATATATATAGGAATGAAAAATATGTAGTCCAACTGCTATGCATTATGGGTCTTTTCCAATTTCATAGAAAAACATTTATTTCAGGTTCCCATCACGAAATATACATGATCATGGATATAACTTGGGCTTCTTGACCATTATATTTTCCCTAAAAAAATTTATGGAACCATGCATTTCAGATTATAAAACATCTAACCCCTCAAAGAAAATTTCTCTTACCCTCGTGGCTACTTTGGGTTGACCTACATAGAGAAAAGAATATGATAAATGAATTAAAATAATAAATAAGAGCCTTAAAATATATTTAGGGTTTGATTTTTAGACCTAAAATATAAAGTATATAAGTATTTGATTTAAGGATCAAACTTATCCTAATTGTTTCACATTAGCCTAAGGATCCCAAAGTTGACTCCTATAGATATAAACTTGGAAATGAAAATTCCATAGTTTTTAGGGAAAAGTTTTTTTATATTATTTTTATAGGGTTATATTATTTTATTTAATTTTTTTCAAGTATGTCACTCCTAATAAATCCTTAAGGGCGATTATATATCCCCTATGGAAAAACCTCCTTTTTTAAAAATTTTACGATGTGCTTGTATCACCTCTCATTGTCTAGATGCGTATAGGATGGTTGAAATTTTATTATAGTTCCCTTCAAGAAATTATGATTTTCAAATTTTATTTACTCACCCAAATTAGATAAAGGATATCTATTGAAATAAGATTTAAGTGGTAACTTTCCCAAAAATAATTTTGTCAACTTAGAATATGGGCAACTAGGTACAACCTACCTTCTAGTTCTAAGACATTCATGTTTTGAAACCATCGTTAAATTTTGTAATTTAACATGATGAGGTTAAGGCTCTCTCAATGCCTAGTTATTAATGAATCTATAAATGTTTATTTTATTCCTTACCTTGTTGCTCTTCACCCTTGGTGAGATAAAAATGATAAAAATTGCCTAAAGTTTTACAAATAGAAGAATCAAATTTAACAGCTTAAACTTATGGGTCAACCGGTGGTCATTACACAACTTTTTATAAACCATCCCCCACCCAAAAATGCATTCCAAACTAATACGTATGCTCGATCCCCATAATCCTATCACTCATGTTATGAACATCATTAGCCAACTTCCACTATCTAAAAAACCTACATCTACATCTACTTTTGCATCCGAGGAACTAGTTCAACATATATATCTCTTTGACCTCCTTACTAGTGACACCCTACATCAAACAACATACAATTCAACAATATCCACAAAAATACCCCCACAAATATCCTAGATCTTATCTTTTAGGTTTGCAACAAGAGAATCTCATTGTGGAAATCCTAATCATCCCTCCCAAAGATAAGGTCCCTCATCACAGATCAAAACTCTCGGTCCCCCTATACAAGAATTACCTAGTCATCTAAAAAATAATTTACAATTCTCAAATAATAAACATGAAATAAGCATACATAAGAATTCCACATTACTTCCTCTATTCTATGACTTCATCCCTAGTCAAAAATTATAGTCACCATCTTAAAATCTAAACACATCCTTAAGACTACACCTAAGGCTATTATTCAAGACATACCGCATATTCCTAGACATTTAAACCATCTAAATAAACCCAAATACCTATAACCTCATCATCCTCTCAACAGATCTATCAGACACCATACTACAATCCTTGAAAAACTTCTTCAATCATTAGCCATATCATAACCCGTGGATGGAAACCTTCCTAGTACAAGTATGAAACATTTCTTGCTTATCATAGGGTCTTAGGCAATCACACTGAATATTTTAAACCCATTCACACCATAATCAAATATATTTTTGAGAAATATGACCTCTAAGCAAATAAAATTCATCACAGTCCACCTATCAATAAAAATATAATCAAAATACCGGAGTTAAAACTACCCCTAAAACCCTTGAGTTTAAGACTCTTACAAAATCACCTATTATCCCATCAAGTAAAGGCATGTTCTACTCTAGAGAGTCTCCTTTATTTCAAATTGACACTATTTTCATAGCCATGAGAGCTTATGCCCAAGATTTAAAAGTCCAAACTCAAGACAGATCTAAGATCTCCATCTCTGCAGCCCAATTTAATATAATTATAATTTAATCATATTTCAAAGTAACTATTGTAAGAAATTATATTCAAATGATTACATATAGTAATATTCACTTTACAAGCCTCTAAAATCGATAAATCCTAAGTAAATGTAAAGGAGATAAAGACTTTTCCGATTTTAACTTATCTCAAAGTCATCATGAATATGATAGTGTTGGATCGGCTAGAAACAATGTTGAAATGGATTTCGAGGAATCAGAACCCAAGATCATACTAGATAGAAGTGCCCACTAGAGGGAAGAAGTGCACCAGTGTCTTTGGTGACTATTTTGGGTGTTTGTGTTCAAGATCTAGTCTTTTCTAGATCAAAATATCTTCACTTATATTAATTCTTTGTCACTTTGATTTTTCTACTAGGGTTCCAATCACACATGTGACCTAAAAAATAAACCCTATCTATCTACATGAGCTCACAAACACATTATAACTCAATAAAATATGCAATAGGTGAAGTCAAACTGACTCAAGGTCACCCTGATGAGTGAAATTATTATCAAGCGTTGCACTACATCTCAGACTTCATGTAGTTCCTTGTGCTTATGTGTGAAATGGTGTCCTTAGCCTAGGATTTTCCCTCACACCAATGACACAAAGATATTGTGATATAATTATATTTGATCTAAGAATGTAGATGTGTGGTGTGGAATTTAGAGTTTCTCTTCCTATGCAGTGTATGCATCCCATAATGTATCCCCTTTGAGTAGAGGTAGTAGTGTGTGTGTGTGTGTGTGTGTGTGTGTGTGTGTGATAGTCCCTCCCGATTTTCCATCCGTAATACTAGTTAGTATGTTATGTATGTATATGATTCCTTTGCTTGAATTTTGACACTAGTGACATCGGAGGCCAACTAAGAATGTAGGATAAGGATAAGAAAAGAAACAAGGCCAACCACAAATGACAAAATGTGAAAAAGAACAAGTAAGATAGGAGCACAAAGAATGGATACGAACACATGAGCACAAGTGTCCTAAGATAAAAATGACATATGTGACTAGACAGGACATACGGGGATCATTGTGACATGAACGAAGTGAGACATTTAGAATAGAGTCATAATATATATCAATCTAAAAACGTAGAGGGACAAAGGAAAGTGTCACTAATGTGTACTTTTATTACTTAGGATTCATGCATATAACAACATACCGATGGCATAGTAAAGTGATGATACATGCATAGTTTTTTGTCTATATTTCCTCCCCTTTATTTGAAGGAAATTCAAGTAGTGTAAAGGAAGTAAGAAACATACTTGTATAGGGTCTAGAGAATCCATATTGCAGAGTGCACGTAGAACATAGAAACTTATAATGTGGCGATCCATAGATCAACATTTTGACATGTGTGGTGTAGGAAGAGATAGAAAATCCTCATAAGGAGTAACTTGGAGAAATAGTTGTGATGATATTGGAGATTTCATATTTTTTCCAAAGATGATAGAAGAGGTAAGGAGTGATCAATTTCAATATTATTTGTTGATAATTGAAGGATTTTGGTATCTTCTTGGTCGCTAGAAGAAGAGTGTTGGTGAAAGAGGTATGTTTTTTCCTCCTTCAATTGATGTTCCCTAAAAATTTCCAACCACTTTGTAGATAGATAAGAAATGATTTGTTACCACTTCATTCCGATTGAAATTCATTTGTCTCGATTGAAGAACCCACATAGGAGTAGTACATGAAAGGTAATGACGTTAAACTTGTAAGAAATCATAGTAACTAGCATCGCTTATCGAGGGACAAGCATCACTCACCATGACCGATTAGATAGGAACCAACATTTAGCAATATCGGTTAATGGGTGGGTGTTTTATTTAACTCACGGGAATTAGATCTAATTTTAGCATTTGATCTATTAATTATAATTGCATGGCTAAGTGACCTAAGTTTGTATATTCATATATAAGCATGAAAGCTAGGGTTTAGAAGTAAGGATTTTAAGAATTGATGATTATTGTGAGAATAATTATGAGAGAGATAATTCTTGGAGAAGAAGGAGAATCTTGAGAGAAAGAAAGTATTGTACATCTGAGAGGTGTGGAAGATTGTAAATCTTCATTGTATATCTTCACAAAGATTTGGATAATAGATTGGATTGTTTCTTGGTGGATGTAGCCCAAACTGGGTGAGCCATATTAAATCTTGTGTTGATTTATATCTCTTGTTTTATATATTTCTTCTGGTAGAATATCATATTTTATTGCATGTATGCTTAGATTTGATATATTATCTTTACAACCTTGTGTTAACCTCAATAACTGGTATTAGATATTTGTTTGATGTTTTTTTTGTGCTGACAAATTTACTCACAGAGGGTTTTCTGATTGAGTGACAGCTACAACAATCACAAAATAAAATAAATACAAGGTAGAAAATTTTGACAACTAAAATTATCAATTATGGAAGATGTAGATTGAGGATTATCTGTATCAAAGAGATTTTTACTTACCATTGGATGAAAATTCTAGACCTATGAAGATGATTGATGAAGAATGGAAGATTCTTGATAGAAAGGCTTTGGGATCTATAAGATTGAGCTTGACAGCATTGGTGGCTTCTAATATTATAGAAGTGACTTCTAAGGTAGAGTTAATGAAATATTTTGCTAATTTATATGAAAAACCTAGTTTTTCAAATAAATTTTATTTGATGAAGAAACTATTTAGTTCTAAGATGCATGAAGGTGGATCTACATCTAGTCATTTGAATGATTTTCGATCTATTGTAAATCAGTTAAAATCGGTTGATATTCCATTTGATGATGAAGTGAAAGAACTTTTATTCTTATGTTTTTTTACCTAATAGTTGGGATAACTTAGTAATGGTTGTTAGTAATACAACATCTGCTAATAATATTTTTAAGTTTGATGATGTGGTTAGTATAATCTTGAATGAAGAAATTCACAGGAAAAGTATAGAGGAATCATCATCTAGGAATGCTTTGAATGTAGAAAGCTAGAGGTAGGAAGAAGGAGAGATCCAAGAGTAAGAATAATGGGAAATAAAATTCAAGGGATGGAAGATCTAAATCTAGAGGTAAGGGAATTACCTATTGGAAATGTGGAAAGAAAGGACATGTAAAGAAATATTGTTGGTCAAAGGATAAAGAGAACCAACACCTAGACAAAGGTAAAGAGTCAAATAAAGAGGCAAATATTGCAGTAGAGGTAATGCAAGATGCTCTTATTCTTTCTTTGGATAATAGAATAGAATCATGGGTTTTAGATTCAGGAGCTTCTTTCCATGTAACCCCTAATAAGGGTTATTTCAGAAATTATGTCCAAGGCAATTTTGGACATGTTTATTTGGGTGATGATGAACCTTGCAGTATTACTAGTAAAGGGAAGTTCATCTAAAATTTTAGAAATGGAAATACATGGGTATTGAAAGATGTGAGGCATGTTTCAAGCCTCAAGAGGAATCTTATTTCTGCAGGAAAACTAGGTGAAGTTGGTTGCATGGTTACATTCATAGCATCAGACTCTTGGAAAGTCACCAAGGGTGCTTTTGTTGTGGAAAGAGGTAAGAAGGTAGGAACATTATATTTATCTACATGTGTTATTGATTCCTTTTATGTGTTATCTACTTCAGATTTAGATGCATGCATGTGGCATAATTGTTGGGCCATATGAGTCAAAAAGGAATGTAGATCTTAAAGGCTAAGGGTAAGTTATCAGATTTGAAAGATTTAGATCTTGATTTCTATGAGCATTGTATCTTTGGAAATTAAAAGAGAGTGAGATTTCTCAAAGTTGGGCAACTAAGAAGGAGTAGAAATTAGAGCTTGTACACTTAGATGTGTGGGGACCATCCTAGGTAGCTTCTCATGGAGGATCCAGTATTATGTTACTTTCATTGATGATGCTACAAGAAAGGTATGGGTTTATTATATTAAACATAAATCTGATGTTTTTGAGACTTTTAAAAGATGGAAAGCCCTTGTTGAGAATGAATCAAATTCAAAGTTAAAGTTCCTTAGATTTGAAAATGGTGGTGAATATTGTAGCAAGGCTTTCAATGATTATTGTTCAGTGAATGGAATACGTAGAGAAAGGATGGTTCAAAAACACCACAAGAGAATGGTGTTGTAGAAAGAATGAATAGGAAAATCATGGAATGTGCTAGAAGTATGAGGATACATGCTGGATTACCCTTGTAGTTTTGGGTAGAAGTAGTTGATACAATGGTTTATTTGATTAATCATGGGCCTTCAAGTTCACTAGATGGAGGAATACCAGAGGAATCTTGGACCGGAAAAGAGGTAGATCTTTCTTTTCTTAAAGTTTTTGGTTCAAAATATTTTGTGCATATTGATAAGGAAAATAGGAAAAAGTTGGATGCAAAATCCAAGAGATGCACTTTCATTGGTTATGGATCTGGTGATTTCAGATTTTGTTTTTGGGATTTAGAGAATTCTAAAATTATTAGGATTCGTGACATTGAATGGAATGAAAAGAGAATGTACAGAGGATAAATTTTGGTACCCAAGGATGAACTAGTTGAGAAGTTTTTTGAATGAAAATGAACTCTCAGATTTAAAAATAATACCATATGAGGGTTACACGATAAAGAATCGGTGTTGGTTGACCCCGATAGGCATCGATCAGCCTTGAACCGGTATCGGATTGGTTAAGAAGATCCAAACTGACATTGGTTAGAAAAACCAACGTCGGTTACATAGGTGACCGGTGTTGGTCACTGTTAGAATTGGAAACAAATGTCTAGGAGGTCCAAAATGAGCCTCCGGTACCCCAAACTTATGTGAGAAGGTCACAAAGGGTAAGTAAACCTCCAGAAATATTTACACCTTCTCTATCTTATTTATTATTGATTGATAATGGTGAACCATAATTTTTGAAGAAGCAATGCAAGGATAAGACCCACGTGTAGTGGGAGCATGCATGGATGAGGAGATGGACTCCTTGGAACAAAACCAGACTTGGGATTTGGTTAATTTTCCAGTAGGTAAGAGGAAATTGTAGAACAAGTGGGTTTACAGGATCAAGGAAGAAGAGGGTGGATAGAAAAGGTATAAGGAAAGGCTTGTAGTAAAGGGATTTACACATAAAGTAGGTATTGACTTTGGTGAAATATTTTCTCCTATTGTTAAAATGACTTCCATACATATTGTATTGAGTTTAGTTGTAGTACATGATTTGCATTTAGAGCAACTAGATGTGAAGACAACTTTCCTTCATGGTGATTTGGATGAAGAGATTTATATGCAACAATCGCTTTAGGTATGAAGTCAAGGGTAAGGATAAATTAGTGTGTAGGTTAAAAAAGAGTCTATATGGGCTCAAACAAGCTCCAAGGAATGGTACATGAGGTTTGATAGTTTCATGCATGAGCATGGTTATTTGAGATATGAATCTGACCATTTTGTTTATTTCAAGAAGCTTAAAAATGAGAGCTATATTATTTTGTTCTTGTATGTGGATGATATGCTTATTACAGGATCTAGTATGCAGGACATTGGTGAGCTTAAGGAAATCTAGCACACACATTTTGTTATGAAGGATTTAGGAGCTACAAAAATAATTCTTGGCATACAAATACATAGAGACAAGAAGAACAATAAATTTTATTTTTCTAAAGAAGCTTATATAAATAAGGTGTTGGAAAGGTTAACAACATGCAAGATTCAAAACCTGAAAGTACACCTATATGGCGGAACACTTCAAATTGAGAAAATATTAGTGTCCTTCATCAAATGAGAGAGTCAAATACATGATGAGTACTATGTTCTTCAACATTTGGGAGTCTCATGTATGTTATGGTTTGTACTAGACCAAACATTACACATGCAATGGGAGTTGTGAGTAGATTTATGGCCAATCTAGGTAAAGAGCATTGGAAAGTAGTCCAATGGATTCTTAGGTATTTGAGAGGGACATCTAGCATGCAGTTATGCTATGGAGGTTAAGATATTTTTTATGTGGCTATGTTGATTCGAATATGGCTGGAGATCTGGATGGTATAAGGACCACTACTAGATATATTTTCACAATAGGTGGGATGAGAATTAGTGGATTTCGAGATTACAGAAGGTTGTGGCTTTGTCTACTATAGAGGTAGAGTATGTTACAGCTACAAAGACTACAAAAAGAGATGATATGGATAAGTAGGTTCATGGAAGATTTGGGAAAGGAGCAAGATGATTGTAAATTTTTCAATGACAATCAAAGTGTAATTCATTTGAAAAGAACTTAGCATTTCATTCTAGAATAAAACACATTCAATTGAGATATCACTTCATACGGAAGGTATTGGAGGATGGGAAAGCTGAAACTGGAGAATATTCATATGAGTGAAAACCCTGTGGATATGCTAATGAAGCCATTAGCAAAAGAGAAGTTAGAGCTACACTCCACTTTTGTTGGTCTTTGAGTTTGAGACTTGAAGAGGAAGAAACAAAGCTAAGGAAAGGATCCAAGAATGACATTGTATACAAGTATAGTGCAGTAATTTATCTCCAAGTGGGAGATTGTTGAGTTGTGGAGCTCAATTACTTCAAATTAGCATGTTATATTAAACTTGATAGAAAACGATGCAAGAATCGGCATCGGTTATGAAGGGACCAACATTGGTCACCTATGATCGGCATTGGTCGTGAAAGAAAGGAACCAACATCGGTTAGGGATAACCGATGTCAATTACCTATACGTGGGTGTTTTATTTAACTCATGGGAATTAGATCTAATTTTATCATTAAATTAGATCTATTGATTGTAATTTCATGCTAAGTGCCCTAAGTTTGTATATTCCTATATAAGCATGAAATCTAGGGTTTAGAAGTAAGGATTGTAAGAATTGATTATTATTGTGAGAATAATTGTGAGAGAGAGAATTCTTGGAGAAGAAGGAGAAGAAGGAGAAGATTGAGAGAAATAAATTAATGTACATCGAGAGGTGTGGAAGATTGTAAATCTTTATTGTATATCTTGACAAAGCTTTGGATAATAGATTGGTTTGTTTCTTGGTGGATGTAGCCCACACTTAGTGAACCACGTTAAATATGGTGTTGATTTATATCTCTTATTTTGTATATTTATTTTGGTAGAATATCTACTTTTATTACATGTATGCTTAGATATGATATATTATATGTAAAACCTTGTGCTAACCTCAACATTTAATATGGAAGCAATAAGAACTAGGGTTATTGTATTGATTGATTGGTTTGAAGATCAAAGATCTTAATTCAAATAAAGATTAAAAATTTGATAAATGTAACATATATGAGATCAAAGATTTGTGTCAATTAATTTATGATGTATCATGAGAGTGATTATAAGATGATTTTGATTGTATGCTCCCCCTTTCAGTGAAAGGGAGAGAGGGTGGAGAAAAGATTATTGAGCCAAAAGAAAGGATGTTATGGATTACAATAGTAATTGAGAGATAGTATAGGAGATGTAGTATTGTTGATAAAGCATGTGTAGATATTTAATAGTGTATGTTTCAGAATTGAAGTTAGATTGTTTAGAATTATATAGTATGGTGTGAAACAAAACCATGATCTGGATCGCAAACAAGGATAAACATTAAGTAATGAGGCTCAAGATATGATCCAAACCATGTGCTTATATTAGTTGCAAGAATGGTAGAAAGTAGCAACTATAATGTAGAGTAAAATTGAATTAATATATATAGCAATATGAAAAAGGTGAATAATAACTTCATTTGAACTAAGAGCAAGTGTGATTTGAGCTGTGAGTGGTGAGGATGCCACGTGTCAAGGATTTTATTAAGACAATATTCAAGAGGGCGATGATGGTTGTTGCTACACAAACGACCAAGGATTTGGTATGTATGATAAAATATGGATTTTTACAAATACATCTTTTTTTTATCATTTTTAGAAAAATTTGAGATTTTGTAAAGTTTGGCATTTTCAACCGAGACATAAGCGTAAAGGTTTTTTTGTTGGTATGTGGAGCCTATTTTGGTCTTCTCAAATCAGTAATAAAGTGTGGAGTTTGAATTGGGAAGATGAAAGGTCATGACCTTTTCTTTTCTAGCCATGGGAAGATGAAATGTCATACAG
Source organism: Taxus wallichiana var. yunnanensis (assembly GCA_018340775.1). Taxonomy (NCBI): domain Eukaryota; kingdom Viridiplantae; phylum Streptophyta; class Pinopsida; order Cupressales; family Taxaceae; genus Taxus; species Taxus wallichiana. The sequence goes on from JADAXU010000134.1 coordinate 2,299,511, forward strand.
TTTCTTTTCCAACCATGGGAAGATGAAAGGTCATGATTTTCAAACTTCTAGGGTCAGATTTTGGAATTCTTAAAGATTGTAATCATATAAATAGAGTTGTTAGGGTATATTCAATATATCTTGTGTGTTAAAGATTTCTTGAGTCTTAGTGATCAAGAGGTGATCAAGAGTGATCAAGGTTAAGCAATTAGGTGTCAATTGTGGTTTAGATGTGGTTTAGTAGCTTTGGAATTATGTTGTGAGTTCATAACTAAGAGAATACTATGAGATTTGTTTTACTCTTGTTGATAATAAAATCTAAGCAAGTTCTTGGTGGATGTAGCCCACATTGGGTGAACCATGTTAAATCTTGTCTTGTCTTATTTTGTGCATTATTTATTTATGTTGTTATATTTCTGCATGTATACTTTTGCTATATAGTTTCCTACTATTGTGATTTGAGGAATTGTTTCGCATATTTGTTCTCTAATTCCTAACAACCTGGTATCATAGCTTTAATGGTTTTTTTCTAAATTGGTAAATCACAGGGAAAGTTTAGCTTGAGTGGGAGATAAGGTGGATGAGGGAAGATCAAGGGTTGAGAAGTTCAATGAGTAGAACTTTGGTTTGTGGAAGATGTAAATGGAGGATTACTTATATCAAAAGGACCTCCATGTTCCTTTGGCTAGAAAAGCAAAGAAACCTACAGCCATGTCGGATGAGGATTGGGATTTGCTAGATAGAAAGGCACTTGGGGAAATTTGGTTATGCCTTTCATCTTTGGTTGCTTTCAACATATCGCAGGAGAAGACCACAAAAGGTCTCATGAGTGCATTGGGGAAGTTATATGAAAAACCCTCTACCTCTAATAAAATATTTTTGATGAAAAATTTATTTAATATGAAGATTTCGAGAATGGTTCTATTGCTATTCATTTGAATGAATTTAATATGGTTGTGAGTATGTTAAACTCAATAAAAATTGAATTTGATGATGAGGTTAGGGCTTTGCTGATTTTGTGCTCCTTACCAGATAGTTGGGACAACTTGGTTATGGCTATAAGTAATTCAGTCTCTAATAATTCAAAGCTGAAGTTTGAGGATGTAATAGGTGTGATCCTAAGCGAGGAAATGTGAAGGAAGAGCACCGAGATTATTCTACTTCTAGAAACACTTTGATGGTGGAGAGTAGAGGGAGAAAAAATAACAAAGGGAAAGGTAACCATGGGAAGTTGAATGATCACGGAAGGTCAAAGTCCAAGAGTAAGTTAGAATGTGGGCACTGTGGGAAGGTTGGTCATGCTAAAAATATTGTTGGACTCTTCGGGATAAGAAGGAAAAGGAGGAAACTAAAGAGGTAAATGTGGCAAAGAGGTGATGTTTGTCGGGATGCCTTAATTCTTTCTTTAGATAATATTGTTGAGTCTTGGGTGTTCGATTCAAGTGATTATTTCCATGTCACCCCACATAGACATTAGTTTACTGATTTTGCTTAAGGATATTTTGGACATGTATATCTTGGTGATAATGAACCATGTAGAATAGTAGGAAAGGTTGTGTTTGGGTGAAAATGTAGAATGGGAACACATTGCTACTTAAGGATATCAAGCATGTGCCTAAGTTAAGGTGTAACTTGATATCAGTAGGTCAGCTAGGTAGTCCGATGGATGTACGGTCAGTTTTATAGTGGATTCTTGGAAGGTTACCAAGGGAGATCTTATGGTTACAAGAGGTAAGAAAACTGGTACTTTGTATTTAACCAGTGGTGATAATTATTGTAATTTAGTTGCTTACTGAGATGGAGATGTAACTTTTTGGCACTAGAGACTTGGTCATATGAGTCAAAAGGACATGTATATTATAAAGGGAAGGTTACCTAGATTAAAGGAGTTAGATTTAGATTTTGTGAGGACTGTGTTTATGGAAAATAGAAGCGGGTGAGATTCCTCAAGGTTGGACCTACCAGGAAGGAGGGTAAGTTGGATTTAGTGCATATAGATGTATGGGGCCAGCTAAGGTAAACTTTATTGGTGGTTCATGTTATTATGTCACTTTCATTAATGATGCAACTAGAAAATTTTGGGTATATTACATTAGAAATAAATCTAATGTGTTTGAAACCTTCAAAAGATGGAAATCCTTGGTTAAGAATGAAACAGGTCTCAAGTTGAAATTTCTCAAAGTCAAACAATGGAGGGAGTATTGTAGAAGTGAATTTATTGATTACTATTCAGTAAATGGGATCCACAAGAAAAGAATAGTTCCAAATACTCCACAGGAAAATGGAGTGTCAAAGAGAATGAACAAGACAATCATGGAGTGTGTTAGGTGCATGAGGTTACATGCGGGGATGCCACTCATGTTTTGGGTAGAAGCGGTGAGCACATCTATTTATTTGATTAACGAGAAGACCCTCTATGGCTTTGGATGGATGTACACCGAGGAGGCTTGGTCAGTAAGAAAATTGATCACTCATTTCTTAGAGTATTTGGATGAGAGGCATTTGTTCACATTGATAAAAATGATAGGACTAAGTTAGAGGCTAAGTATGAGAAATGCACCTTTGTTTGATATGGTAAGGATGGATTTGGTTTTCGTGTTTGGAGTCTCAAAGAAAAGAAAATATTTTGGTCTAGAGATATTTTCTTTAATGAAAATTCATGTATAAAGATCGAGTTGCGGGGAAGAGAAGAGGAATCAAAGAAAGAAAACACAATGTTAGAGTACATTGTGGACAACAAAGTGTCCGAGGGCCAATTTAGGTGCATCATGTTTCGGCACAGCCAATTCAGGAACCTACTCATCAGAACCCAAAATCCTAAGGTGAAAGGGTCTTCTAGGGTAAGAAGGGAACCTGAATGATTTAGTCCATATTTGAATTATTTATTTCTCACTAATAGTGGAGAGATAGAGTGATTTGAGGAAGTAGTGCGGTGGATGCTAGGAAGAAGAGGGAGTAGACCATAGATGAAGAGCATAGATCTATTATGGAAAACCAGACTTGGGATCTAGTGGAGATACCCGAGGGCAAGAGAGCATTGCAAAACTAGTGGGTGTATAGAATCAAATAGGAAGATGTAGGCATGAAAAGATACAAGGCTCAATTTGTGATTAAGGGATTTACAAAAGAAAGGTATAGAATTTGATGAAATTTTTCTCCTATTGTTAAAATGACTTCTATTAGAACTGCTCTTTGTTTAATAGTAGTAGAACACCCGCACTTAGAGTAGTTGGATTGAAGACTACATTCCTTCATGGTCAGTTGGAGGAGGAATTATATATGCAACAGCCACATGGTTAAGAGGTCAAAGGGAAGGAGAGGTTAGTGTGCAAATCTAAGAAGATCTTTTATGGACTGACACAAGCTCCATGGCAGTGGTACAAGAATTTTGATAGGTTTATGCAGGAGTAGGGTTACTCCAAGTGTCACTCAGACCATTGCATGTACATCAAGAAGTTTCTTGATGGTAGTTATATTATTTTTGCTGTATGTGGATGATATGATTGTTGCGGGAATAACATGCAAGAAATAAAGGTACTCAAGAAGAAGTTAGGTGATTCCTTTGTTATGAAGGATTTGAGGGAAGAAAAACAAATACTTGGTATGAGAATAACTCGGAACATGAAAGAGAGGAAGCTGGTACTATCTCAAGAAGAGTACATAAAGGTCTTGGAGAGGTTTAGTATATACGAGGATGCTAAACTAGTTAGTACCCCTTTGGTAGGTCACTTTAAATTATCAAAGGAGAAAACTCCTAAGAATAATGAGCATAAAATCTAGATGTCCAGGGTACCATACCCATTAGCGGTTGGTAGCTTGATGTATGTTATGGTATGCACTAGGTCTAACATTGCCCATGTAGTGGGAGTAGTGAGTAGGTTTATGAGTGATCTAGGTAGAGAGCACTAGAAGGAAGTGAAGTGGATCCTTTAGTATTTGAGAGGGACCATGGGAGAAGCATTGTGTTTCGGTGGATCGGACACTACATTGTGTGTTTATGTAGATTCGGAGCATGAGAGGAGGAGCATGACGAGGTTATGTATTTACGGTTGGTGATACTGGTGGCGATTTGGATTTCATGGTTATAAAATGTTGTGGTTTTGTCAACCACAGAGGTTGAGTATGTTGCTACCACAAAGGAAAATAAGGAGATGATTTGGCTGTGAGTTTATTGATGAGTTGGTTCATAAGCAGGATGATGGGAGACTACACAGTGATAGTCAGAGCGTTATTCATTCAGCGAAGAACTCTGATTTTCACTCTAGGACAAAGCACATTCATTTGAGATATCATTTCATCGGGGAATATTTGGAAGAAGATAAGTTGAAGTGGAAAAGATTCATACCAATCATAATCTTGTGGATATGATGACCAATGTGGTCACAAGGGAGAAGTTGAAGTTGTGTTCAACTTTTATTGGCCTTCATGGTTTATAATGAATGGTTAAGAACTTTTCTCAGTAGGAACAGTCTCCAAGTGGAAGATTTTTGGGGTGTGGATCCTATTTTTGGTCTTCTAAAATCAGTATTGAAGTGTGGAGTTCAAATTGGGAAAATGAAATCTCATGACCATTTCTTTTCTTGCCATGGGAAGATGAAAGGTCATGACAATTTCTTTTCCAGCTGTGGGAAGATGAAAGGTAATGAATTTCAAACTTCAAGGGTCGGATTTTGGACTTCTTAAAGGATTGTAATCCTATAAATAGAGGTGTTAGGGTATATTGAAGATATATTATGTGTTTAAGAGGTCTTGAGTCTTAGTGATCAAGAGGTGATCAAGAGTGATCAAGGTTAAGCAATTGGGTGTCAATTGTGGTTTAGTATCTTTAAATTGTGTTGTGAGTTCATAACTGAGAGAAGACTATGAGAGTTGTTTTACTCTTGTTGATAATAAAATCTAAGAAATTTCTTGGTGGACGTAGCCCACATTGGGTGAACCACATTAAATCTTGTCTTGTCTTATTTTATGCATTATTTATTTATGTTGTTATTTTTGTGCATGTATATTTCGCTATATAGTTTCCTATGCTATGATTTGAGGAATTGTTTTCACATATTTGTTCTCTAATTCCTAACATTTTTCTATCATGAAACTAGCACCTAGTCCGGGTGCTACCAACTTGTAATGGGACGCTAGTGTCTAGTAATTAGGTGCTAGTGTCCAACACCTAGGTGTTAGTTTCATGTTCTGGGTGCTATTATACAACTCTTGGGCTAATTTTTTATCTTTGTTTAGTTTATTTTTATGTTTCTATGATTGATTTTTAAGCATGGATGTGTGCTAATATTATTTTGTTTCTTTTTTATGTTATGCAAAGAGATATAATCTTGAATGAATTTCATGCGAGACATCATTTGAGCACATTTCTTAGTTCGAGAGTTGACTGATGATGAGTGGGATGTATTCGATCTTGCCGCATTATGGAACATCACTAGATTGGGGAGATACGCCATAATATTCCATTGTTGATAGAACTATGTGAAATGTGGTGTACATCTACGTGTACATTTTGGTCTGCCGACAAGAGATATGACGATGATGGTGGAAGATGTGTATATGATATTGAGGTTACTGTTGTTGTAGACTCGTTAGCACCCCGGATGCGAGATTAGGATTCTAGGTTGATCACTCTAGCATCCGGATGTGACAACATGGAAACCTCTCTCTAAGTGTGGGGACTTGTGTGGCGAGAGAGGAATCTCCAGATTAGAGGCTGGTTCCTCAAACTCCTCTGATTTAGATCTAATGCTTGCACAACTACAGAGGTTCAGATCCTAATCCTACTCTAACTTGCAAGGAGACAGGGGTAGAAGTGCAAGAAATTAAAACTAACTAAAGATGGTGATGCACCAAAAGGAGTGGTGAAACATATTTGTCATGCAAATAGACACAGACCAAAGTTCACAACATAAAACATACACAGACTGATAAGGTATACTTTACTATCTGAAATGAAGCAAATAATACAAACAGAGGATTGAAACCCATTCACAGAGCTTGCATTATCATTTCAATGTCAAAACATGCATTACACCCTCAAAGAGGTAAAAGAAAACTATTACAATCCTTGGAGAGGTCTGATCCTTGCATCAATCACTTGCTGGAGGTGAAAGAAGAAGTCTGCTATGCCCAAAAAATGTTCCCCCTTTAGAAATGAGCCAAATCTGGCTTTTACGGTGCAAGTGGTCGAGCCTGGGGACGAGAAAACATACAAAGACATGAGAGACTAGCCCTCCTCGACTGCAAATGCATTAAAATGGCATGGAGGACCTTATAAACCCATACCCTGTCATTTTACCGGATTACAGGAGAATGCGACCCATTCTGCATTAAATCTGGTCAGCTGGAATGTCACTTCTGGCCATGAACACGCGTCAGAGCCGTTTCTCAATTTTCTCTCTCTAGACTACACCAAAACTCAAGATTAACCCCAAAATCATGTAGAGAATTTCACAAGCTTTCCGTTGATATAAAGAACATGCAAATCCGAGCTCTGGATCGAAAGATATGTCGATCTGAAGATTTAGGGCACAAAACAGGTGAAAATGCGTTTTGAAATTTTTCCCACGCTCTGCCACCTGGATGACACGTGGCACGCGCTGATTGGATATGTAATTCTCTCTCCTCTCTGTCCCATGGGTTTTCCTACTTCATTGGACACGTGTCCTCTTTTGATTGGCTCGGGTCAGTGCTTGAAACCTCACCCTTTGACTTTTGGACTTTCTCCCTTGTGACACGTGTCGCGATTTGATTGGTCCGCGGGTCTGCGGCTTTCGCGCCCTTCGCATCTTTTTGTCCCAGATGTCCCAGTGCTATTTGGGACAGAATCCTCTGATCCACCCGAAATGGGCTTCCTTGTCCCTCATTCGGCCGGTGACACGTGGCGTTGCTTGATTGGCTTTTGGCTCCTTCGGCTATCCGCGTCCCACGCGTCCCTTTGTCCCAACTGTCCCAATACGAAATTTCTCTGTTTCGGGTGAACCGGCCGGTTCGCATCCTCCGCGCACTCACGGCCCAGATGTCCCAGTGTGAAAGTTCCCGTTCCTGGCTGAACCGGCCGGTTCGCGTCCTTCGCGTACCTTTGTCCCACTTGCTCCCGGACTGTCTGGGACAAATTCTTCCGATTCACCCGGTTCGGGCATTTCACATCCGCCGCGTACTCTTGTCCCGCTTGCTCCCGGTTAAGGACTTGGACAAATTTTCTTTCTTTCGGCCGATTTAGGCATTTCACATCCGCGCACCTATGGTCCAGTGGTCCCATTTCGCGACGGATTTGCTGGCGGCTTTTCGGCCGGTTCACGTCCCAACGTCCCAAATGTCCCGACTATTGCGAGGACTAGGACTTAGCCAATTTTCACAATTCTTTCTAGCCCAAGCTTGTTTTTGTAGCTTTTTCACCTTTTCTCAGAACTTGCTCTTTTCAACCTGGACAGGAGAGTTAGGAAAAATATGAGGGGACCCTGGAAACATGATTTTTTACCCTGGATCAATCAATTTTCCTGGGGCTTGAGAATTCAAAGCACATTATCGAATTAACCCTGGGGGGTGAATTTGGATAACAGATTACCTATCGTTAGCGAGAGGGTATAGGTTATGGAAGTAGTAGATGTTCCTAGTTATATGTCAGTAGTATGACAATATTTTACAAGGTCTCAAGTGCATTCCAAGACATATATTAATTTATATTTGATTTTGAGGTCTAGGGTTCCACAACCGTGGAAATTCATTCAAGGTGTACTAGTTTCATCGGTTGTTATGGAGGGTCATGGGGTTCACATTCTATATAGGATGTATGACATTTTCCAAAGAAGAGGATCATGACATGAGATATGCATGGGCATAGTGTGTGTTATCCTATTTATACATGGATTTTCATTGATTCACATAGGAAGAACATGGTGGTGGGATAGGATTTACCATCCTATTACATGTATGGGCTTACGAGCATATAGAAATAGTGAGGTTACTTAGTGGGCCATTGACCGATTGGGATCGACAGAGATAGTTACATTTATATGGGGGACTCAAAGCGGGGGGATGGACACAGTCACATACATGTTGATGTTAGATCGATGTGGCCCGGGGTGATTATCTAGAGGCCATATAGAGATTAAAGAGGATGGGTAGAGGATGATGTTGATTTGCGGTGTATTTGACACAACATGTAGCTAGAGGACCAATTCCTAAGAGTGGCATAACTATTCTAGGGTGATCGGGTATACCATTTTAGTATGACCCAAGACATGCCCCTAGATCCATACATATGGTTTTTTTCTACCAAAGTTGTAAGGTGATCAAGGTCAAGGCCAAGTCCTAGAGGGGAACAACTAGTGACCCTAGCTCTAGATAAGGTAGATCCGTCCATAAGGATAATACATGTGGATACCATGGGGTGTACTAAGTCAAATAAGAAGTTGTGGGTGATACACCGATGGGTGTTTTACTTTCCAAAGTGGTTATAGATGTTGTAGATGTGATAGGTGGGAAAGCACGTATAGGAGTTGGGGGTCAAGTACATGCTTCGAGGTAGATGATGTAGCGGTAGCTTGATAATATCGTAAGTATCATACATTGTTATTGGTTTATTTATTAATTTTTTGATGAATATGATGATGTGCGAGTTCCTAATACGAGTTTTTTTAGGTGGTTGTAGGTGATACTTACTAGACATTGATCATAGATACCCCAATACACACATTGACTCAAAAGTTTCCCTAGGTGTTCTTGTGGGTGGAAAGATGTTAGAGTGAGTGGATTCAATTACGGTTGATCATTCCTATCTATTTGAGCATGTGGTGATAGCTTCATCCACATGTATAACTTTTTTGAGTGAGTGTCACAAGGCTTGCACAAAGGTAGAGTAGGTAATATAGGCTATGGGAGGGTAACCTAGCCCAAGATGTGTTTACATAATATGTTGAGCTCTAGGGATGATTTACAAAGTAGGTGGAAAATAATTTTATATTATAGAGCCATCGGAAAGATACGAAGCTTGAGATTAATAACATAAGGTTAGTGGTGAAGATTTGAGTTCTATAGCTACCGGTGTTTTAGAGAGTGATAATGATGAGGACATATGACATAATGATGTATTGAGGAGGATGTCCCCCATATGACTTGATTCTAGATTTTATATATATATATATATATATCTAGAATCAAGGATGTATTGAGGGCATCTCTGGGGTATGTCCCATCATTATCTAGATTATGTACCGGTGTTTTAGAGAGTGATAATGATGAGGACATATGACATATTGTATAGGATGTATTGAGGCATGGGGTATGTCCCCCAGTGATTGTATTTTGTATATATAGATTATATATATATATATAATCATACTAGTGGATTATATGATGTTTATGTCTATTGTGTACTATGTGATGATTTTGTTTTGCATCGGAAGTGATTGTATATTTTTTTAGTTCTGTACACATCATTGGTATTGTTGATTTGATAGATAATGCAAATGGTTAAAATTTGTGATGATGTGTAGCACATATAGTACATAGAGATATATATGTGATGAAACATAGTAATGAGTAACAAATAGATAGAAATAGTTATGTGATGATATAATTGTATAGGAATGTAGGATGATAACATAATTATGTAAGGATTATTGTATGATAATGGGATGCATAGTGACACGAGATAATGTAATGTGATGAGGATGGAGAGGAAAAAATACGATTGACCTGGTGTGAGAGTAAGGTTCATTAAAGTAACAATGCTCTCAACAGTCATGTAGAAAAGGATGATTTACCCCTAGTGTAAGAGTAAGGTTCATTTAAGTAACAATGCCCTCAATAGTCATGTATGAACCTTGAGAACATGAGTGTGTCATCAGGTAATGATATGGAGATGGGGATCATCTACCATAGGTTAAGAGGTTGGAGATGCACATTAGGATTATGTTGAATAGTGGGATCCTATAGGTAGGTACCAAATTGGATTTCGAAGAAATCATGCCAATCTTGGGAGGTGTCATTGTGGGAGATGCATAAGTGATATGTTTAGGAATCCATTGTGGTGTAATAACAACCAGGGTAGGTTTAGAGGATGTGGAAGGAGGTGGGAAAATCGATGAGGTGGATGAATGATGTCCTTAGGAAGGAAATGAATGATGACCTTAAGAGGCGGTGAATGAGATATGATAATATTTTTTTAGGCTCACCTATGTGGAAGAGGATAGATAGAGGGAGAGATCATGAGATCATGTGTGGAAGGAAATGATACACCTATCTTCTAATTCTTGGAGTCTATCATAAAGATCATAAAAATCATTTTCACACTGGCCATTATTTTAGTGGAAATTACAAAAGGGTCAAATGTGATGGTGGTTCATCCGATGAGAGGAGATATGCTAGTTGGAAGGAAAATGAATCATTTTGCTCATCAAGTAAAGTACATAAGATATCATGTGGTCTAGTAGCATGTGAGAAGTATAATTTTCCATAGGTGGGAGGTGGGGAAGATCTTGATGGATGATGATGGATTGGGGTAGGGGAGGTATTCTTATGTGGAGGATATGGTGACAATGAAGGGGTTTTAATAGGTTAGAGGGAGAGGACTTAGTGGGTGGGGAGGAGTAGAAGAGGTAGAAATAGGTACCATAACAGGATCCACAAGTAATTTTTTTCCAAGTCAATAACTTTATAACAAAGAGTAGTAAAGGAATCACATGTATCATATAACAACTTTTATTTTAAAGGAGGAATTAAGCCATGAAAAAATATATATTGCATTTCTAGATCAATAGGCTGAAAAATTAAATGGTGCATGCAAGAATTAAAGTGTAAAATATAATATAAAATTGGTTTTTTCTTTCCTTGATGAAAATAAGGTAAGTGTTCATATGTAACTTTAGGCCCATTATTAGAAATGAAATGTCTAAGGAATGCATCCTCCATATCATAATAAGTGCTAATAGATCCACTAGGTAAATGAGTATACCACTGAAGAGAAATATCCACAAGACTATGACAGAAATATTTTAGTAACAACCTATCATTGGAATATGAAGCCATGGCTAATTGAAAATCTTTAAGATGTAAGTAAGGATTTCCCATGCCATTGAAACATGAGAAATTAGGCATAGTGAAACCCTTAGGAAAAATAGAATTGTGAATTTATTAGGGATGGTATTTCTAGGAAGGGTGTTATTGTTAACTGAAGCATAATAGGATTTTCTCTCTAAGGCAAGGGTATGGAAATTTCTGTACAAATCACCAACAACATACGTGAGAGAAAGGATTTCTTGTCGAGGAATGGTTTTGGAAGTGAGAGGCATGTTGAGGGGTTGATTCTTTCCATTATGAATGATCATAGGGACTTGAGGAGGGGTATAAAATGTGGAATAAATGGACGTATGAGGAGGATCTAGAGGTGTAGTATGTGAATATTCAATTGGTGTATGATACTTATGAATAGTAGGATATGTACTAGGATTAGTATTGGTTTCAACATGGAAATTATTGGAAATAATTTCAAAATTAGAATAGATATGAGGAATAGATTCACATTTAATAACATGTGTATCATCATTATCATAATCATAATCACTATCATCCATATTTTCACAAGAAATAAGTTCATTAAGAGAATCAACATCATGTAAAGAATCTTCATTAGTGCTATCATTTACCATAGTACAAGGTGGAGGAGATTGGGAAAATTTTATGTCTACGGTGGGTGAAAGAGAATATTCGTCAAGTTTTTTGAGTGGGGAACACAAAGAAATATTTAGGACTTGGGAGGTATTTAGGATCAGATACTTTGAATGAAAGGAGGTGTTCAAGGACATGGGGTTGATACTCAAGATTTTGGATGAAATAAAAAAATTAATATTCTATGCGGGTATGGTAAAGGATTGGATGAATGTTCATAAATTTTTGAGGGTGATCTTGGGATGGGTTCCATTTTTTAGCCATAAGGTATGTGGATCATAATGTAATGAGTTTGATCAAGGAGTGGGGTTCACTAAATGATTTAATATAATTATAATTAAATCTTATTTTAGAGTAACTATTGTAATAAATGATATTCAGGTGATTACATATAGTAATATTTAATTTACAAGCCTCTAAAATTGATTAATCTTAAGTAAATGTAAAGGAGATAAAGGCGTACCTGATTTTGATTAACCCGTAAGTGATTGCGATTGTCGAGTGCTAGATCGACTAGAAAAATTTTGAAATGGCTTACTCATATCTTGGGAACCCAATATTGTACTAGAAAGAAGAATTCACATAAGGGAAAAACCACCCCGGACACTAGTGACTATTCCTGAGAACTTGTGACTACTCGAATCTTTATTGTTTGGTCTTTTTGGATTGGAATATCTTCGCTTCAATTAGTTCTTTGATCTTCAAATTTTTCATTAGGGTTCCGATCGCACCTATAAGCTGTAAAAAAATCTATCTATCTGCACAATCTCATAAACACATTGTACCTAAATAAAATATGCAATACGTGAATTTAGACTAACCCCAACGGTCACCAAAAGAGTGAACTTATTGCGAGTGTTGCACTACATCTCAGAATCCATGTAGTTCTTTGTTCTTGCATGTGAAATGGTATCCTTAGCCTAGGTTTTCCCTCATGCCAATGATGCTAAGATAGAGGGCTATAGATAGATTTTCTCTAAGAAGTCATATGTGTGGTATGGAATTAAGCACTTATCTTCCTATACAAGTTTATCCAAACCATAATTTATCCACTTTGAGTAGTGGTAGTAATATGTAGATGTGATAGTCCCTCTTGATTTTCCAACCAAAATAATAGTTAGTATGTTGTGTATATATATGATTCCCTTGCTTTAATTTTGACACTAATGACACCAAAGGCTGACTAAGAATGTGGGATAAGGATAAGAAAAGAAACAAGTCTAATCATAAATTTCAAATTTTGAAAAAGAACAAATAAGATAGGATCACTCATAAGGGACACAAGTGCTTGGGCATTATTTTCCTGAGACAAAAATGACAGATGTGACCAAACATATAGATGTGAATCCCTATTACCTAAATAGAAGTGCATACAAAACTAAGATATTTAGAAGAGTTATAATATAAATCAATCAAAGAATGTAGAGGGAAAAATGAAATTGTCACCGGTATGTACTTTTCCTACTTAGGATTCATGCATGTAAAATCATACCGATGGCATAGTAAAGTGATGATAAGTGCATAGTTTTTGTCTACATTATGCCCCACTTAATCACTCAATCCTACATCTTGTAGAGCTAAGGTATCCATACTTGTATCCCCTCGGACCCAATCCATGACATCTATACAAAATATTGTTCTCAAACAATTACATCAAGTACCCATCAAGATGTCCCTCTACAAACTCATCTAAAACCCCTCAACAATTGTAAGTTATGATAGAATATCTCTAAGCCATCTTGGTAAAATCATATGAACTTAGCCATTTTCCAACTTTGTCGATGCCTTAAAATTTCTCGCAGACATTACATTTGACAACTCTGAGATCCCATCATTATAGCTTGAATACCACGATCTCCCCTATTCATCACTACCCAAATCAATGATACCCTTATTACAAGATTCATGGTTTATAATGGGGATATCATCAACATTGTCTCATCTTATGCTTTCAAACATCTTCAACTACCCGAAACCATCATGGTAAAATCACATGTTTTCCTAAGTTCTTTTAATGATATTGTCACTCCCACGGTAGGCACAATAATATTACCTATAAAAATAGGTGTGAAAGTTTTCAATGAACTCTTTTACCTTATAGAAGGAAAAATACCAATACAATATACTATTACGATTTCCTTAGATCCACACTATGTGTTGTGTCCCTTCCGCCTTACATCGTATTTGAAATATGAATATTAAGGTAAAAACTTTATGGTCATTGTTGATCCTAACCCATTAAAAACATGTCATATGACCTATAGGCCAAATGAAATCTTTCTAACCTTAAAAGCACCACATATTCAAATCAATATTCCACAAGCTCTTATATCTCTACATCCCAATTACCTAATGAGCTTCAAAGTATCAACCCTGAATCCACCACCACTAATAACAAAACTCGAATCTACCTCCTCATTATTGTGATACATCTCCTCTGATATAGGCGATAGCATATCTATCCCCCTACCATTATTTTAATCAATATAATCACACTTGGATCACTGACTTACCAAGCTAAAAACAAAACCGATACCCTCCTACGATTATTACCTAGCATAAAAGAATAATATTATCCCACTATCCATGTTCTCTAATGTCAATATGATAACACCATCCTAACATATATGGTTGTTGAATATCATTATATCAATAAAAACCTACCTCCCGACATATCCACACTCCTCATTGAATCTACCATCAAAATTAATATAGGGACACCATAGGAGCCATGTATAGTTAAAGTTGGTCAAGATTTAGACTCTCAAGAGCTCTGCAAGTTCACCACCTTATTATTTTATCATAGTCAAAGCTTTGCATGGTCCTATAATGGCATGCCTAGTATTGACCCTAATATCATTGTACATAATATCGTCACCATCCCCGATGATAAAATAGTGAAGAAAAAGCTTCCTAAAATGCATATCATGTGTAACATTATTGATTAAAGAAATTCAGTTGCTTCTTTTAACTAATTTCATTCTACCCATTGATTGTCCATAATGGATTTCTAACATCTTACATGTGACTAAGACCTCTAGTAAATTGTGTATCTACATAGACTTTCAAGACCTTAATATCACTTTTCCAAAGGATGATTTCCCCTTATCATTGAAAAACTTGTTAACCTAACAACATGATACAATATGTTGTCTCTTATGGATGTCTTCTCTGGTTATAATCAAATCCTTATCCCACCAGAGGATCAACATAAGACATCTTTTATCACTCCTTGGCGAACCTTCTATTATGGAGTAATTCCCTTTGTCTTGAAAAATTGAAGAGCAACTTACCGGTGAGGAATAATTTATATCTTTCATGATGTTATCCATAAAACCATAGAAGACTGTGTATATAACCTTTTAGGTATGTATAAATTCTGAAAAGACCATCGTGTCATCCTTGACATAATTTTTACCCGTGTTATATAATCATCCCTCAACTCAACCCTATTAAATGAGTTTTTAGGGTCATAATAGGTAAAATATTAGGATTCGTCATCTTTATCAAAGGTCTTAAAGTCAATCCCACTAAAGTCAAAGCCATAATTGAAATGTCTCATCCATTTAACCTAAAACAGATCTGCATTCTTTAAGGAAAACTCTAATCTATTTTCCATTTCATATTTGAATTATGATATCGATGTCATCCCTTCCATCACCTCCTTGGAAAGGAAATATTTTTCATATGGGATGATGATTCTCAAAATACCTTTGATGCCCTTATAAAATATCTCCTATCTCTGTCGGTGTTCATACTTCCACGCACAATGGATCCTTTCTATCTATATTTATCTATCACTAACAATGCCTTGGGAGCTATTCTAGAACATCAGAACAAGCTAGGTAGGGAGAAAGATGTTTATTATGTAATCCGTACTCTTCATGATTATAAAACCCATTATTCAAAAGTATAAATGTTGTGTTGTGCCTTATATTTCACAAATTCCAAATTTCTTCATAATCTCCTCAATCACAAAACATATGTAGTCACAAGAATTAATCCACTAAAATCCATGTATTATAAGTCATATCATAATGAATGCATAAATAGATGGCTCATGATCATGATGATTTTGATCTTGAATTCATTTCTCATAAATCCATTAAAGGGAAAGTTATTATTGATCAACTCACATAAGTTCCTGGCAAATAATCAACTCCTTTGTAAACAATTTCTTGATGAATTTATCAATACCCTCAATCATAATAAAAATTCTCTCAAAATGACCTTATTCTTTGATGGTCTAAATGTTGACGGAGGTGTTAGAATAGTCATAATAAATTCTTGAGGGAATCCTATCCCACTATATTTGAAATTGAATTTTAATTTCAAAAATAACATGGATGATTATGAGGCCCTCATCACATGACTTCAAACTACCACACTTCTTGGTGTAAGAATCCTTAACATCTATGGAGATTCTCAACTCATCATCAATCAAGTCAAAAGAAGGTGTCAACGTAAAAAAGGGACCTTACAAAAATATAAAACCATCATCAACCATATCTTAAAATCCTTTTATCTTTATGAAATCCAAATAATTCCATGCTCATCTAATAAATTTGTATATACCATGGCATATCTCACATATCTCATTCCTTTATCTCCAAATGATTCTAAACTCTTCATCATTATACACAAACTTGATCAACCATCTTATACCAACAATGATTTTCCTACAATCTATCATATAGAAGGTATCAATCTGATATTTGGTATACCCAAATACATAACTATCTATCCTAGAGCAGGATACCCTCCAAATTATCCAGAAATGGTAAGAGGTCCTTCTAACAATGTGCATCTTGTTATTTTATACTAGGATGTGTCCTTTTAAAAGAGGGTTTTATGACCTTTTCCTTTGATATCTTAAATCTCAAAAGGATCACAAAGTTATTGAATAAATCCATGATGGAATATGTGGTGGAAACTTTAATAGTTATTCTCACTAAGATAATCTTGTGGATGGGCTACTATTGTCCTACGCTTAACCAATATTGTTGTCAATGTGTCAAAAAATGTATCAAATGTCAATAACATGCTAATCTTACACACGTCCCAGTCATACTCTTTAACTAGCTCAAGATTTATGGCCTTTTTTACAATGGGAACTTGACCTCATTGGCCTTATTAACCCTCAATCATCTCAATGACATAATTCCATCACCATGACGACTAATTATTTCACAAAATGGGTGGAACCTATCCCTCTTATCTCCACTAAATCGAATAATATCTCCAATTTCATTGATCATCACATCACATGTCACTTCGCTTTCCCTCATAAAATCATCACAAATGATGGTAAATCATTTAAAAATAAAAAATTCAGAAATTTTGTGACATTTACAACATCAAATTCAGGTTCTCCATGCCATACTATCCACAAGCTAATGGCTAAGCCAAAGCATCTAATAAAAACATCAAAAAAATTTTACCAGGACTATCAATCAGGTTAGAAAATATTGGCATCTCTAAATTCCATTTACATTATGGGATTACCATACTAGCATTCAAACTCCTACTGGCACTACTCCTTTCACTCTAGTCTATGGAACAAAAATCCCTTCTCGCTTGAATTCCAAATCCCAACTCTATGCATTTCTCTTAAATATTTCATCCCTAAGGAAGAATATCATTAATAACATCTCTCACAACTTGAATGGTTATATGAATGCCAACTAACCAATCTCAAACATATTAATGTCTATCAAGAATGAATTAAACATGCATACAATAAGCATCTTAAATAATGCAAATTCACTATTGGTGATTTTTTCCTTAAATAAAATCAACATGTCACAAATATGGAAAAGAGTTAAAGTGGAAAGTTTGCTCCAAACTGGCTTAGACCATATATTAACACTCACAAATATGGGTCTTGGGCATATCGCTTAGCATCTCTTGATTGGAGACATGAAAAATATCCCATTAATGCTTTTTACTTGCAACCTTAATACTATCAACATATCTATCTACATGACCTTAGTATAACTAAGATCCCCATTTTATAACACCCACTAATCTCCCTTACCCTAGTAATGATTTATAATTATGTGGTATCCCATCAATATATCTACTTTGACCTTAAATATGGGCTTCATGGCCCTACTGATAACATATTCCATATTTGAAAAGTCCCTCAATTACATTTGGGGACCCTGGAATCATTACTCCCCTACTTCACCAAAAAAACATTTTCAAGATATACATGTTATCTTGTATGTCAAACCCATCCTCCTCAAACAATCTCTTAGGCCCAAACTCAGTTGATAGAATCAAAATCACTATGGGATTAAAATAATTATATCACAATATAGACTTCTCCATAGAAGGAAAACTATTAATCAAAAATATATCCATTATTGCCATCAAATAGCAATATATTATTGTAGATCATTCCCTTGAAGAATGACTATTCAATCTAAACAACATCCACATACATGGTGACAAAATTGAATGATTCCCATATTGATCAAATTTACAAAATATGTCTAAATCCTTTATCATCCCAGAAAGCATTCCGCAATGATCATCTTTCCCTTGAAGATGTAATCTTCCCACATTGATCATCCCATGCAATACAAAAACAAATTTAGGGTAAAACCTAATAACTCCTGCATCTCTTGAACATTTTAAAAGGAGGTCTAGAGTGTATCTCATCTCATATTATCTTTTAGCAATCATATAATTTTAATTGGAATAACTATTTTTCATTATATGTTACCACCAGTTAGGGTTGCAAACACATTATCATTGCAATTTCCATCACATATATAAACACCAAATCAAATAAAAAAGAAAACACATCATCATAGATATTAATAAAACCAATACCCATAAAATACAATCACATATAATCTATTTAATATTCACGACGATAAATTAAATCATCATATTCATATAACGGTATTAAATCCACATCCCATAACTACTATAGCCATCATTATATCCAAATCTATCCATAAACTCATATAAAACATCACATCAGATCATGAAAACACATCTAGATATCTAATAAAACCACACACCCACACACATACACACACACATATCCAAATCAATATACAACGCAAAAAATAAAGCACTCTATCCCATACAATAATGACAGAGTAAAATGTACATCCAAAATCCCTAAACCACCAGTCCACCCTCAAGCTCCTTCCTCGGTCCCTCCTATATTCCTCGTCTTAGTGAGTAGGACCTCATTGAGATGCATACCACTAACTAGCCACATGCCCTATGTATCATGACACCTCTAGGATTCATCCCCCCACCACACCCTCCTAATACCTTATCTCCGTATGAAATTCCTAGTATCAAGCAAAGATCACTATCTGGGTGGCCCCATTGTCCCCTAACATATCTCCACCCACCCCTCCTAAATCTCCCACTCCTCTCGACACCCCTACTCCTAATATAATTGGTCCTTATCTTTACCAAAGTGTACTCCTATCACTCCAAATTTCTCCCTTAAGATCTCACGATGATGATGGTACCTATCCGGTCCTACTACACATTCCTTAGATCTATCTCCAAAGCATCATCCATACATCCCTCTCCTCCAACTACTACATCAACCTCACTACCTCATCTTCTAAGGTAGTCATTTGAACATATCTTTTGGCTAGAATCTACCTCAAATACTCTTCCTCTACCTCCAAACCACATCCTACCTACCCATTTCCCACCTCTCCCATATCCACACCCTCCTATCCCCACTCCCATCATGCCCTCACAACCATATCCCCTCGAGCTAGCATCTGCTCCTACTACTGATGCCGCATATGTGAGTTTCACCCTAACATCATCGGTCTCGACCATCGCTACCTTCTCCTCTACCATCTTCTGAAGATCTCTCACATGTGCTACCAATATCTCTATATCTCCCTTAACTCTCCTATATAAAATAGGATTACCTAGTACATCATGTACTAGGCTAAACTATTACCTCACCCATCCAAACTATACCACCTCAATCATCTCTACCCACCACCCCTACATGCACTCTCTTACTACATCATCCAAAAATCATCTCCTCTCTCATCTCTCTAGGAAAGCATACATATAGCCTCAAAATAACATCTACCCCCAATCCATCTAACAACCTTGAATAGTACTCCAGGACTCGAGATATGACATTTTAGATAAAATCACAATGCCATCTCATAAAACCCACACAATATATGTTTTCATTCGATCGGCCCATGGAATACCACATGGTTGGATCACACATATGTTCCCATAGGCCTAACAATGTAATACAAAATTCACATCCAATCAAGCCTCCTCCCTACATACCACTCCCACAAATCCATATAAACCTATCCCAAGTAAATCTATCCAAGTAAATTTATCCCACACACAAAAATAGTCTAGTACTCCACCATATCCACCACAACCCATGGCAACATCTATGGAAACTAGCCTCTTCCTAAATCCGATAGAGTATAAAAACTAATCCCCACCATACTAATAGTAATCAATGTACTCTTAGCCACTCAATTATCTTAAAAATTCTTAAAATAAAATCCCCCTTCAACATATTCTACATCTTAAGCATTATCTCCATACAACCACAATATATTTTCCCCTTAGCATGTCTCATCAATAGGAAAAATTGGATCACCTTGAATAAGTATCCAAAAAATCATGTACACATCCTCTAGGGTGATAGTAATCTCCCCTGTAGGAAACTAAAAATTCCCTGTGGCTACATCCCACCACTCCAATAATACCACCATCATCTCTAAATCTCGATGGATGTGCCTATAATGACATAGTACACCTAACCCCAATACCTCCAAATTATCCCAAACATCATCTCACATACACTCACAAAAATGATCTAACAAAGCACCACCCTATCCCACATCATTAGGTGTCTCTTCTCCTGCATCTACAAAATACAAAAAGAAACTGTTAGCCATGGAAACACATAATTTATCCAAATTTTCAAAACCAACAAAAATATATCAAATTGACATGGATTACATGGATCAATGGATCAATACCAATCCTAGTAATCAATGTCGATCATAGATCTTCATATATCAAAAATATAACTAGAAATATAAAACAAATGAATCTGCCTCTATCTAAGATGTTCATCATATCCTATGTGCACTCCTCCTAGCCTCTATTTCTAAAAATGTCAAAATCATAAATTTACAACAATAAACAAAATTATTAGAATGAACTTTCACAATTACCAGACCCCTATATAGGCTTCCCACCCCAATCAATGTCAATTTCTAATCGAGTGTCGATTCATTTGGAATCGATGTCAATTCTAGAAATTGATTGTGAGAAATTGATAACGGTCCTATTAAAATTACAAACTTTCAAATTTTGTGCTTCTTTTTGGTCCCAAGTCCCTCAAAAACCTAAAATTCATTCTATTTCATGTAAATCCTATGTTTCCCAATCTGTTATGGATTCCATACCCCTTTTGGAACCTTTTTCAATTTCTTCATACAAAATCATATGTCTATAGGTCGATAACCCATTGGATTTCGCTATCACTTGAATTTTCGAGTCACACAATTCCATCATTGTGGCAATATATTCCATGCCCAGTCTTGGGGCACCTTAAATTGAGCATATCCATATGCAAGGGCAATCTTACTCAAGAATACATGCTCTTGAATTTATTCAAACACTATCCATTCAAAATGGTGACCATCACACTTTCTTGTGATGACCCCCAATTTAAGGGGGTCACCTATCGATTATAAATCTAACTATCTCATTCATTTTTTCCCAAGCGGTTTTCCATTACAAACCACTCAACAAAAATGGGAAAAAGTAAACACAAAAATTAGGTTACCCTAATCCTGTATATGCATACACACCTTAAGACACCCCTTCATAATCCCACACATTTATTATTCCCATTTACCAACTTACATTCACTATTTTACCATTCATAACCACCTATAACCATAAAACAAACTAAAATAAATATAAAAAATATTAAAAACAACCTAACCTCTAAATAACTCCCCATGAGCCTAAAACAACCCTATACCATCATAAAAACCCAAAAATCCCATAAAAGGAAATGGTTGAAACCAAATTCAACCATTTTCGTTGAATTGAAAAAAATTGGTGTAGTTTCCCACAATTGGTGCCGATCGGTGTGGATTCAGTTGAAACATATTTGATCCTATAAAAGGTGGTTGAAGGCAGTGCCCAAAGATCCAAAACATTTACAAGTGATAAGGTTCATGCATTGGTAATTTACATTATAGGATAGAGACTCTCTAATGATGTAAAGGAGCTGAGAAATTCTTAGTAAATCATTCTCCCTTTGGAGAATTTATGCTCTCAATCAGGTTTTCCAAAGCCACCATCAGCCCCATAAAAGGTATGTTCAATATTTTAATTAATTAAAATTTACATCCAAGTCTCATAATCATGATCTAAGTCTTGAACAATATCTTATCATCATTTCCTTTAAAATTTAGCATCGTTTCAAATTGATGGCATAAACATAGTGATCGATGCCGATCACATAGATCACCACCAATCTACTTGATCGACATTGATCTAATATATCGATACTAGTCTCTATCTAAATATACTACTTTCCTTTCTTGATAAATTTTCATAATATTTCTAAATCATGTCTAATGTTATGTTGTTTGTAATATTGTATTTTTGTTAAATGACCATTCCATGAGCATCTTATGATCCCGACACTATTTATGACCGCCCATCATTCACTAACCCTTTGTGTTTGAACACATGACATCGACTATGAGATAAGCATATGCATCATCATCCTCATGCCTAACCCAAACAACATTTCATAGAAGCTAGACATTCTTCTCGAACATATTGGTGAGGCCAATCTCTACTAGGAAAAAAATTTAAAACCTCCCTATCCTATCATCAAGGATGTTGATTGAGTCTTGAAATCCTGACATTATATATCCATAGTTTGTTATTTGGATCATCTAATATTATCTGTAATCTTATCATTATTTTAAGCTTAATTGTCTAAAATTGAGTTGACACTTGTTAAAGAAAGCCCTTTGGTTCTTGGAATTGGCCTTTCTAGGAAACTCGCCACATAATTATCTAATATATTTTTATCAAGCTATTTACATGTGTGAAATTTTCTAGTTTTCTTGAAGAGGAGATTTTTGCTCATGTTTGTATCCATCACCTTTCATCATCAACCACATGAGTATCGTTAAACCCTTTTATTTTTTATTTTTAGTGGTTTGTTTCAAATAATAAAATAAAATATCAAAATCTACTAAAACAAATTCAATTTTAATTTGGTGGAGAGTCATCTAACCTTGGTGAGCTCATTTACATGGTTAAACATGAGTGTTTAGATCTATGGTTTATCTCCCATCTTGATCCATGAGATCATTCCAAATGAACAACTAAAGGGAAAGTCAAAAAAATATACATCGATATTGACTTCATTCACCTGGACATTTTTAATCCCACGGGATATGTAAAGGGTGTTCAAGGTTTATATAAGTTAAATTATTTTTATGATATGTTAAGTCTCATAATATTTTATACATCTTGGTGGTTATGTTTGAATTATATGTGAGTCACTTGAGCTCAATCTCAATGTGGTTGATTCATTATGATCTTAGTGTATGCACGAGTTGGTCAATACTTTATCAACTTAGACCCATAAACCATTCCACCTAGATCACACCTAGGCAGATAGGTGTACAAGGATCATCAATGGATCATCCCAATTAAATAAGTAATAATGAGCATAGGGAGAGGAAATAAGGTGATAGAGAAATAAGGATATAGTTATAAAAATGAAACATAGATGCACAAAGCCAATTAAGAACCATCAACCCAATCATCCCCAAAAATAAAATACGAGTGAGGAAATAAGGTTATAGGGAAATAAGGAGGTAGTGAGGAAAATGAAACATAGATGCACAAGGTTAATTAGGACCTTCAATCCAAGAATCCCCCAACAAAAAAATATTTTTGCTGAAAATTATAATAAATTAATGTCTTCTCATAATGGATCTTTAGCCAAATTATGATTTTATGAGCAATTATGTTAGCAAAATCATAAAAACCTCAATAATAACATTAACACATAGGAAACAATGGGTTTCCTTGATGGCTCATCCTAGTTGAATAGGAAACAATGAACATAGGGTGAGGAAATAAGGTGATAAAGAAATAATGAGTTAGTCATGAAAATGAAACATAGATGCACAACTCTAATTAGGACCATCAATATAAGCATCCCCCAACAACAAAATACTTTTTTCTACAATTTATAATAAATTATCATTTCCTCATAATGTAGCTTTATCCGATTTATCATTTTATGAGAAAGTATGTGGACACAATCACACAAACCTCAATAATAACAATAACACATTTGAAACAAGGGGACTCATCAATGGTTCATCCTAGTAAAATAAGAAACAATGAGCATAGGGAGAGGAAATAAGGTGATAGATAAATAAGGAGGTAGTCATGAAAATGAAACATAGATGCCAAGGCCAATTAGGACCGTTAATCCAAGAATCATCTAGAAAAAATACGTTTTCTATAATTTATAATAAATTATTTTTTCCTCATAATGTATCTTTAGCTAAGTTATCATCTTATGAGAAAGTGTGTTAACACAATCATGCAAACCTCAATAATAACATAAAAACATTGGTGAGTATGTCATTTTTTCAAAGAAACAATGTGTCACACAAAAACATTAGAACATGACATTATTTTCCTCGTTGCAATGAGAGCACGCAATCCATAACATCATCACAATGTGACTAAATGAACATGTTGTCTCACCCGATACAACACTAATAAATTACTAACTACAAAGGAAAAATAATTATTATAACTTACGATTTATACTATATTTCGTGCACTAAAATACACATGGAAATATCTCTATCTATACTCATTGTTGTACCTTTTACCTCTCCCCAATGATACCCTTTCTTGAGCTAGAAACATTTGCACACAAATAAACAAGAGTACCCAGTGCATTATCCATTTCATATAATCAAAATCAACTAAAATGAAGTAAAATAATATATTAAAAATTAAATACATATCCTCAATATCATCTACTTCTATATCAATATACTAATAATAAATATTTTACTTAAAAACATGTCATAATGATAATCAAATCAAATTAAAGAAAAATATAATGTTGTATCAATTTGTGGCAAGTACCGGAAGCTTGTGAAATAATCTTTTGGGTCTTCTTGATCTCCATGTTTTGTTGGATTTCTTATGTCTCTTTGTTATGAAGTTGTTATTGTGTTTATATTCTATCAATTTCTTGTTGTTTTTGGGATGCTTGTTGATTGGATGTTTATTCTTGTCATGTTTTGGCACCTTATGCTTTGTATTGTATATCTATCCTTTGATCTTTTTGTTTCTCGGGTAGGGTCCCATGGAAAAAACCTCTATCCTTAATAAAAATGTGGCAACAATAACCTAGTTATCTTAAAGTATCCAAAATAATTAATATATGAATACGAGATGTGATGTTAGACCTCTACTTGACCTTATAACAAATTATAATAATATGTTATAACAATTACTAATAGTTTTTTCAATAAAAATAGTGAAACAACAATATCCACATTCATGTTAAAAGATGACATTTTCAAAAGAATTAAATAAGGATTTATTAAATTATTAAATTATTAAAATTATATTATAGTTTTCAATCCCTTTACATATTTTGCACAATTTTAAGCAAGTGCAAAAAAATTATAAGAAAATTCAAATTAACGTTGAAAATAGTTTTAAGAAAATAAAGACCTAAAAATTAGAATTTTTATAAATAGTAATTTTTATTTTATTTTTAAATTTCACACCATGTAAAAATTTAGTGTGATATTAAAGATAATCTACATTTTGAGAAGAAAAAAATAAAATAAAATTAAGTAATAAAATTAGATTTAAAAACAAAAAAACGTTTTAAAATTGTAAGTTTAATTTTAAAATTAACATGATTTTGAAGTTATGTAACATTAAGGTCATATTGATTTAATGTGATTTTAAGTTTTTAACATTAAGAAGATATTAAAACTCTTATTAATGAAAATTCTAAGTTATGGATGTTAATATAATGAAAAGTAAATTTAAATCCATTTTTATATTCTTCTTTCCAACAAAATTTACCCTAAATATATTTCTATCTCATTACAATTATAAACTCTAAAGTCATATATTTCATCTATTTAAGTCATCAAAATCCTTAAGACATTGAATACTCATAAAATGTTCCATTAACCATGTAGGGACCAAATGTTTTTGAATATTATGTGAACATTTTTATTTTTAAAATTAGCTTTTGTTTTAGATTATTTATTTTAGTTTTACATTTAGATTATCTTGTAAATTTAATATTTATAAAACAAAATGTGTTAAATGAAGTTTGTATTTACTTTCAAAATAAATATAATTATAAAATTAGTTATTAAAAATATTATTAATGTTAATTATATTTAAAAGTTGAAAATTATTCTTGTATAGTATCAACAAAAAATAGAAATATTTTACCGATGGGTTTTGGGTGGAGTGGTTAAGTCGAATGGTTATTTCCGGCTCCACCAAAGTTAAAATACCACTAAGGCATGATCCCTATTCGGTGGTAAATGTATGCGGAGACAAAAATCATAGTGAATGAAAGATAAAAAATAAACAATGTAAACCTCAGTAAGGTTGTGGAGACTTTGTCTGTGGAACCTTGCAAATGGATGTGGGTGCTCTTGAATATTCTCCAAATTTTGAATGCAAATGCTACCAACACAGATACTTTGGAAAGCTTCAGATTGCAAATTGACAGAGTTTATTTGTAAACAATTCAAGAGGATTTGTAAGAGAGTAAGCTTGCAATTTATAGAAGCAAAAGTGGTTGGAAGTTGGTTGAACACGATTGAATGCACATGCTAAAAATAGCATTGGAGGAAGTTACAAGCAAGGTCGGGGCATTTAGGGGCAGTAATGGATTTAATTGCAGAAGTTGCATCCGGGAAGGTGGTTGTACGTGCAATTCAATTGCCCCCACCTTTCTAGGATTCTAGAAGTGTAGTTAACTAGGATGAGGATGTGGAGTACAAGTGGAGTCCAAGTGGTTGTTGACTGAAATAGGTGGAATTAAATAACTAAATTTAATTAGTATTTAATTGTGAGGAGATAATTAACCATTTAAATAAATAAATGTTTAATTATATTAGCTAGAAGGTGTTAGGAATTAATTTAATTAATTCCAAGAGAATGGTATAATTAAATTAATTGTGAGGAGATAATTAACCATTTAAATAATTAAATGTTTAATTATATTAGCTAAGAGGGTGTATGAATTAATTTAATTAATTCCAAAGGCATGTTAGAATTAAATTATTTAATTCCAATGGGTAGGAATATAGCTTAGGTAATAGAATTAATTTTAATTAATTTTAAAGGGGAATATTTGAATGATGGAATTAATTTAATTAATTCCAAATGGTTTTATTGCGGTAAGATAGAATTAATTTAATTAATTCTAATTAGATAGAAGCGAGATAGAGTATGTATGTATTTTTAGGGTGTCTACATTTTTCCCCTCTTTAAAGTGCTATTGTGAAGTAATAGTGCTTTTAAAGATAGTCGGCACATGTAGATCAAAAGTAAAAAAATTGTGAAGCATTAGGATGCCCCAACAAGAAAAATGGTAAAGTAATTCCCCCTCAAGTGGGTGGATGATGCAGCAAGGTGGTGGACAACCACTTGATAGGAAGAAAGTAAGGGATGAGAACAAAGATGGGAAAGGACTATGTTCATAGCATAAGCGTTATTTGGAGAGTAAATTTTAGAGCAACCTGATTTTTGTTGTTGCACAATAGAGTTGTCACCATGATTATGAAAGAATCAAGATGGTTAACACGAATGCACATAAAAAAACACAAAATAAAGAAAAGATAAAAAGGGAAACAAACCCACTATACAAAGTAGGTGTCGACATTAGGGTTATAAAGGAAACAAGATGTAATCACACTACTTGTAAGTGGTCCAAAAAGAGTAAACATCAACAATACAACACAAAGTCGAAAAGAAGACAATCAACTATATCCCTAATGTGTGGCATAGTGATGATTAAACAGATACAAATGATCCCAAACGGGAATAGGATCAAACTGAAAGAGTGGAGTTAAAGCGACTCCTTATGAAACTCTTGTTGAATACATTGTGAAAATGATAAAAGTTTAAATTACCCAAGGTGAAGTTATATCGTGAAGGAAAAATAATTTGTATGACTTGCCACAAGCAAAGTTAGCATATCATCAAAGGGAAGAAAGTGATAGTTTTAGGATTGACACGATTACTAGGGTAAATGTCTCAGGTTTATCAAGATTGTACTTAGATGTTGAAAGATTAACTTTAAGGGTTTTCCAATTGTATGATTTTCTGTAATAAGTGAATGTTTGTTTGAAATTTTTGTAATTTTTTAAAATATGTTTTAAATATTTGAACTTTTTTTATTTTGACTCGTATTTGATTTTTTTGTGGATTTTGTGAATTTTGGAATATGAATGCAAACAAAAATGAAGACATTCCATGGATTAAATAAACCAGGAGGAAAACACAACACGTGCAAATGAAAAAAAGATATAAAATAAGCAATAGAAAGAAACCCAATATGAACAGGAAGGAACCACACCAAAGTTATATGTGAACTAGGATGTGAATAAATTTCCTGCAATTGGTCTACAATAAAGGGAAAAAAAATTAAAACACAATGACAAAATGAAAGAATAAAAAGCATCATTACAATGTTAACAAATTGCAATAGTAAAACACGTGTAAACATGGCATCTAATGACACTCTGAATGTGTTCCACATTGAAGAACTAGACATATTTGAGTTCCCCCAAGTGATATCTTAGTAGGTGAGAGGATTGGATCAAGCCGAAGAGTGGAATGATACTTGGATACTCCAAAATATAATCTCATTAGATCCATTGAAGGTTGATCGTATTAGATTAAAATGTTAAATCCAAGTATGCCCCGAGGAAAAGTTATATTGTGAAAGGGTAAATGATTTCCTTGATCGGATATACATAATAAGTAATAAATATGAGTATGTGTAGACACTTAAATTAGGTCACACTCCCTTGGTCCCCGTCAAATAAATACCTTGAACACATCCACCTAGCCATGACCCCCTTCACCCCACTATAATATTAAATTATTTCATTTAATTAAATTAAATCATTATCCTCATAATATTTATTATTTAAATATTTTAATTGGGATAATGCCCACATATACACCTCCCACACCTCATCTAGCCACCTCACCCTAAGACCTATTCTTAGTAAGTTGCCATAACTAACTAAGACCTACCCAAACCCTAAAAATCAATGCCTACATTCACTCTAACCACATTCATGCATGCTAGAAGGAAGCTTCCGGTCGATCTCGTGGGGAAATGAAACGAGATCCCGAGAAAATCAAGGGGATTTGTCTAATTTAGTAAACCTAGGAAATCCCACCCTAACTAATGTCGATTACCCTTAACCGCCGCCGGTTAAGCCAGAACCGCCATCGTTACCTTTTAACTCCCAAAAAACCTTATTTTGGGGTTGGCACTTTGTTTTTGGAGGCTGACACCTTTCGAGAAAGAGAGAGGAATCTTCTACAAACAAGTGACAAAACCAGAGTTGCATGCAAGTAGAACCAACATATGTAAAAGCATCAGAACACCCATAGCTAGCAGACGAAGCAATCACACAGCCACTTATCTTCATGGGAGCATCCGAGAAAGATCCAGCACTACACCAAGTCCATTTGATCACCCACAATTACCAACCAGGCATCAAGCTCATACAAACAGTAAGTCTGTTAACTGCATTGGTTCCTTGTCATTTGAGCAAATCCTTTTACATTTGTTATTAGTTTCTGCTTTCATTTCCATTTCCCACCATTTTATCTCCATGCAAAATCAACCACCTCTTTACCCGCACCATTGAACTATCCATACCTGAATTTTCATCATTCATGTGCATCTCCAGGATCCATACCAACCTCGACATTTCCCTTCCACCTTCACCTAACCCAAAATCTATCACCTAGCCAAGTCTTATTGGGTTTCCTGTACCGACCATACCGACATCGGTCACCCATAACCATGCGGTTAACCTAAACCGCGTCGGTTCGTGTTTTTACGAGAAACCCATCTCGAGCCTAAAACCACCACCAAATACCCTAAACCACGAATCGACCACGACCAATAATGACATCCTAGGTTACCTTGACCTTTAGATTCAATCATAGCCTAGCCTGTTGTGAATGAATTTTCTTATTGTAGATTAATGAGATACCCAAATCATTTTTTACTACAATAGGATTTACTTTATTACAAGCATTAAGTTGTTTTAAACATTGGATTGACAACCTTCCAGGAAGTACCACACTTCTAGGATCTAGCACACGCTAGGCAGTCCACTACACATATTGTTTAACTTTTATTTGGTGGTATTTTGTTCCATTTCAGGTAGTTCCTCTAAGCAAAAAGGAAGCTCTCACGATCATCTATGGATTCCGAAGTCATACATGCGTAACAACCTACCAACCACCATCTCAACATGTATTCCTCCTATGCCCATTACCCTATCTGTTTTGTCATTTTCTAAGAAACATCTAAGAATTAGGTGAAACATTTTGGCATGCCCAGTGGGACCCATTCGGGGTTCCTTGCATTCATTCATTTCTAGGTGAAAAGTTGCATGTTTGTTTCCTTTCCAAAAGGTTCTTACATTTAAATTTCTCCCTGGAATCATATCTTCTTCTATTGTCTAAAAGTAATCATACTTTGGTGCTTAAAACAAAAACTTATTCTCTTTCATTAGTATTGCATTAGTGAAAGATCATACTCTCTACTATTCTCTTATTGTGTCATCGAATTCCATATTTCTATTTGGGTTTAAAATTAACTTCATTTCATTCTACTTTTCTACATTAGCTCACATTAATTGAGGGCAACCTATACACTGGAAGTCATGCCCAACTAATGGTTGAAAAATGAATCGTAGAAAGCACATCTCACTCTCTCTCTAAGTCTTACCAAACTGCACAAATTCAAAACAAATACATATTCTTAAACAACATCTTTCCTAGAAGAATTTTTAGGTGATCACACGATCACGGCATAGTGGGAACCCAGCTCATTGCTCTATCGAGTCATACTTCAAAGTGAAACCCGCCCCCACCATAACATACCTGAAACCTCTCCTTGTAGATCTCTTTTTTCACAAGAAGCCATCCTCACCAAAAAACTCTATTCTACAGTTCATGAGTCAGTCCTTAAATATCATAAGCTAAAAAAATATAATAGAAAAAACACTCTTAGGATCATATTTTTCTTAGTGTTTCTGCTTGGCTTGCGTTTTGAGGTGAGAGGTCATGTTATTCATTTTTCCTTTTTCTCCTTACACACTCCTCATCATAGTTGGTGTATTCCAGCTTCATCTGAGTGTGCCTGGACCATATTCACATCATTCTCAAAGTCTTATGTCTTATTCCACATCAAATTTTAATTCACAACCACATTTTCTTCATCACTGTTTCAATTCCATAGTAGATGGTGTGGTCAAAGGTGACCATCGTCGGTTACCCTATAACCGTCATCGGTTATACCCAATCGCGTCGTCGGTTCATTGTTCTTTTGGTTAACCTACCCAAAAGGACACATATTCACCTTCTTCAACTATTCAGAGTCCCTATCACTCTTATCATATACATTGACCTCGTAAATCTCATCAGCATTTTACATACCTAGTAAATTTGGCCTTATACCTTGTTTTTGACCAACTATCTACTTTCCACAAAGTGACCGGCAATGTTACCTGTGATCAGCATAGTTTATCCTAGCTGGAATTGGTTAGCCTATGTCATTTTCCAACTATCATTTAGCCCCAATTCACCTACCATAAAAGCAGATCTTACCACGATAGTACTGTTCATATGGATGTGACACGTCGACAAGCAAGTGATCTCATATTCCATGCCAGTTGTCAACCACTCCCACCTAGCCCTTCACCACCTTCCATTTTATCACTTGCCATGGAACCTATCCAACCTATCATTATTGCTATCAGAGATGAGGAGTTCACATGACTCCTTGACCAAAACCCTACCACCTTGCAGTTTTATCTTTCTCACTTGTCCACTCGAGATGCCTCGAGTTAGTTGATATACGGCATGCCCATATCTATCCCCGAAACTCTCTCCTACTCCTGCATTAACCTCATCGGATCCAAATTTTATGCATCTACCTTACTCCTAGTTGTTTCATAGTTAGGCCCTATACCCACTATGGTGCCGAGCTACTACATCTGTTGTACCTACCACATCCACTATGCCTTCACCAACCACCGAGAATATAACCTCATCTTCACCTATTATCTCGCATATACCCATAGCTACACACTACCCTTTTCAAAACATGGTCCTTTCTATTCCACAATCATTATCCCCCATTGCCACTAGAGTTACCACGACCCTTCCACTCTCGTATACGTACTTTACATCGGTAGCCTCCTATTTCATCTATCATTCATCCTAGGTACATACCCCCTATTTCACTACCTTCTTCTCAATCCACCTATGCGGCTACACCATATACTGGAATTTCGCCCCATCATATGCCCAACACCAACCCTCTTATGCTATAGGAGGCACCTAGCCATCGCAACCTACCAACAACCTAATCAAATTAATGATGGAAAAGATGCAGACATTGGAGGCATCGGTTTTTGGCTCCCGAAACACTCTCACCTACGATAAGATTTATAATGAGCCTATACACCCATCCATTCTCATTCGTCCATAACCCATGCATTGGGAAATGCCTAAATTCAACCATTTCAATAGCAAGGAAGACCCGCAACAGCATTTGTGGTCTTTCAAACATGGGTGCTACCTAATCACCCACAATGATGCTCTACTCTTGAGGACCTTTCCCATGTCTCTGACTAGACCTGCATTAGATTGGTATAGTGGGTTACCTAGACACTGTATATTTTCATTTAATCATGTATCCCAAGCCTTCTGAGATCACTTCTCTATCAATATCATTAAGAAGGTTACCTTGACTGACCTATACTCCACACATTAGTCTGATGATGAATCTATCACAAATTTCATTGCTCGTTGGCGTAGCTTGATCAATAAACTCACATTCCAACTACCGCAAACCGAACTCATCAATCTATTTATGTGGGCTTGTGTTAGGCATATCTCACCGACTCTGTAGGTCCAAACCTTCTAAACCTTTAACGAAGCATTCACCATGGCATGAAAGCTAGAGATTCAGGCCATCGAAGAGAAGAAAATATAATTACGCAATTAAAATTCAGCTTTCAAGTCGAATGATACCACTTCTTCTTCCAAACCACAAAACAATTATTCAAAGGCCAAGGGGACCGCTAATGTAGTGGTACTTAAAGCTGTCCCAGTCATCCATTAAATCAAAGCTAGCCCCTCATCTAATCTCTCACCCGTCCCGGACTTTTCAATTCAGATGAGAACAACAGAAATACACCCTAATTGGGGAGCCTTATTCTTCTATCTTAGAAAAGCTCATTAAAGCTAGGGCCATCACCCTTCTACCTATAAAACTACACACCTTTGGTTTTGTCCCTTCTCACCCCACACCTACATGGTATAAAGAACATGATTTATGTAACTATCATCAAGTAAAGGGTCAAAGTGACAAAAATTTCATCACTTTCAAAAACATTATCTAGGAAATGCTTGAGAAAGATGAGTTAACCGTGGATAATCCTAATGCACATGCCAATCAAAACCTACAAATATTTAGGAAGCCTTTTCCTAATCATGCCCCTTCGTTTGATCAAACCGGTGAGACCTCAACTCATGATAGCCATACCCGCGAGGTCCGCGCTATTTTTAGTGACACACTCGTTGCTTCCCAACTACCTCATATTCCTTCCATAGAGGAAATTCTAGCTCGAATTCCTCCTTCTGCAGTGGAACCTACCTCACTTATTCCTCCACCCATAGAGGAACACATTTCACCTCCTTCATCATCCGTGGAGGAGCCCTTCACTAATATAGAGGATATTTCACCTTTGTCTTCTCCACTTAGAGAGCCGTCACCCATAGTACTTCTTCGCCATGGAGGATACTTGTTTATCTCCTCCACCCATAGAGGAGTTCCCATCATCTCCTCCACCTACAGAGGAGCACCCATTTTCTCCTCCACCTATTAAGGATCTAGTAGAGATACCTTTACCTCCCAGTGACCATTATCCATCGCCTACCCAAGATCCCAGTAGACCTACTTTCAACTCTCTTACCCATGGAAGTTGAAGCTAGCTAATTCCCCATCTCTAAGACACATTTTTGGGGAAATGCCATTAGGTCCTCATCAACCTCACCTATAGACGTGTCATTATCAAATTTATTCAATCACTTAGATTATGTGGATAGAGCCTTATTGTGGGGCATCTTCTGCTTCCTGTCTCAACACAGATGCAGATGTCACTTGTTGACACTTCCACTATCTACCCAAAGATATTTTGACCAATCAAACCAAACATAACCACCTCTATTACAAATTCTTCCATGACACCCATCACAGCTCAACACACACCCTTACCCATAACCCAACATACATCTAAGTCCAAACCCACACCTACATCATCCTCCTCACCTAAACCTATTACTACCTTAGGGGTCACCCCAACCACTAGCCTTACTCATCCACCTATCAAACTAGATTTAGCTACATCCTCCAAAGTCAACACCCAACCTATTCCAGGACCCAAACAGAAGAGCCAAGCCCATATAAATCACACCCCAACTGTGTGCCAGCCACACCTTCATCACTTTCACCCATTTTGTACGTATTAGGACCTCAACCTTCCAACATGGTTAAGAAAATTCCACCCATCAATAAACTAAAAACACAACAGCCCACTCCTTCCTCATAAACCTCTAACATACCCAAGCACCCGACATGACTTACACCCACACCTACAACATCTTTACCACCCATACCTCCAATACCCTTAGCAACTTCTTCACTACCCCCTACACTTCAGTCTCTGTCTCTCACACCCCTGCACGACCCATGTCATCTACCTTCATAGCACCTTTGTTATCCCCATGGGTAACTCGCCCTCTTCCCCATCTATTTTTCCCTCTAGATCTCATACACCCATATCACCTTTACCCAAGAAGGTGCAACCCAAAGACAAAAATCTGCTACCCTCCAATAAGATAGTCAAAACAACCATACACCCTCCTTCCCAGTTCATCTACCATACCTCCACCTAAGCAAACACGACCAATACCCAAGACCATGTCAAGCACCCAAAACCATAGCTAGACCTAATCCCCCTCCCGCAAATATCGTTCCTCAACAATCACCGCACCTACGCCTAAACCCACTTTCACTTCCCATTATGACCCACTAGCTGGATCCTATGCCAAAATCTTAACCAACCTCCTTGATACTATTGTTATCACATTACCACCACTCAGACCTTATAAACCCCTCAAACCCAAGCCAAAATGGTTTGATGACACTAAAATTTGTGCCTACCATCGTGTGCCAGGGCACGATGTGGAGAACTACAAGGCTTTGAAAACTATCCTTATCCAGTTATGTCCTCCTGAAGAAAACTTTGACAATGATGACCTTCTTGATGAGGACCTCATTTCACCAACACCCATTCCCACATTCCTTCCCTCACTACCTACTCGACAACCACGACCTCCACCCCCTCAACTCTTAGAGCCACCCCAAGATTTGAAATTAACATGGTTCACATTAGAGAACTTGCCACACCATTACCTAAATGTCATTGTGTCCAACTCACTTCACAAGGCTTTTCTCCCCGATAGGTTTTTACCCATCATGTCATTATACCACTCATCCTAGACCTTCTCCATTTTCTAACTTTCCTCATATCAACATGATACACGTCACTACTTGTGCTCGAGAGACAAAGGCAAGGAAAAAATTAACTAACTCGCTAACCAATCCTTTACCCAATGTACCATCTACACCCACACCTAAAATTACTATCTGTGGCCTTACATACCCTATTTCTAATGGGGTCACACATCACACCATGCTCAAAAATTACACCAATCTCCCCTCAAAATGTCCCTATATGACCTCATCCAAACCTCACAATCCCATCGTCAATATCTCATGGAGATTCTTGAATCTATTGAGGTTTTACCCAATGAACTTATACCCATAGCCTCCATTATCACACCCCATCATGTAGCCTCTCTCACCAAATTAACACCTTTATTCACACCTCACCCTACTCACCAAGTAGCCTCTCTTAGCTTCTCAAAGGAAGAGATCACACCGCACCAAACAAATGACCTAGATCTAGCTCTCTTCATCTATGTCCACATCAATGATATATGTGTACAATGCATGATGGGGGCACTAGCATTAACATCATTTCATCTCATGCATTCACTCAAATGTGCATACCTGAAAATTACATGCATAAACATCATGTCATGTTGCATTCATTTAATGACACTATCACCTCTACACTAGGAACCATCATCCTCCACATTCGCATGGGCCCCCGCACTATTCCAAAGTTATTTTACATCTTGGAGGGGGAATTTCAATATAACATGTTGCTTGGAAGACCCTAGATTCATGTCATGGGTTGTGTTCCTTCCACTTTGCATCGTTGTGTAAAGTTTGAGCATGAAGGACACACCTATACCATTCCAGGTGACCCACCACCTTTTAAAACATGCATGCTTTACCGACCTAATGATGTGCTTATACCCATTAAGGCATCTACCTCTCGACCACTACCGCTTCACCTACACCTTCGCTACCAAGTAAAATCACTACCTCAATCGCACATACCTCCTCCATTCCTACCACCGCCACAACCTCCAAAACTAACCCATCAGCCTCCCAATTTGTTAACTCCACCTCCACATCAACCTCTAACACATTGTTTATTCCGCTACCCACATACCAACCATCGATCCTTGGAAGGCATTTTTAAAGCCTCACTGGGGTAGTATCACCTATATAGTGTTAACACATTCCTTACTCCACAAGAGTATGGAAGTATTCACCAACATCCTCGCTATGATAACCACATAGGATAACACCTCCTTTATGGTCCTCCTCACCTTCATACAAGTCTCACCTATAGGGGACTTGATACTACCACTTACACCCCCAAACCACCATCACAAACCTGCCCATTTTTGCTAACTTCGGTCTCTCACCAATCATCATTTCACCCACACCTTCTTGCACTAATGTGCGTCGAATGGTTTTGGTTTGGATTTTACAAGCAAGGCCACCATACTATTATTCCACGTACTACCCATAAACATAACGACCATAGTTGTATTGGGTTTTCGAACTACGTACCAAGAAGGCCCACGTTGAACTCATCGAGGACATTAGCCCTTCTCTACTCTCTTCACCGCTCCACCTTCATCATAACCTTCACCGGTGGAGTCGATGGATCAAAAATCTATCCCTCCTAAACAAAAATTCATAAACACCATTTCCTTGGGGCCTCGACTTATCAACACAAGGGTGAGGTGCCTTCCTCTCTTCCTTCTTGCACTCGACATGATCGATGACAATACACCTTCCCAGTAATCTCGTTCAATGTCAAGATGAGGAATCTATACTCACCTACCTTGGTGTAGAAGACTCATATATTCATCGGTCATTACCCTCTGAGACACAAACCATGTTGAATGAATTAACTATCAAGATCAACATTCATATTCGGGATGACCCACATGTCTTAAAGATCACCCAATCTTTAGATGCTACTAAATAGGAAGCCATCACTTATTTTCTCAAAAATCATAACCATGCGTTTGCTTGGTCTTATGTAGACATGCCCAATATTGACCCCACCATAGTGGTCCAAAATATCATGACCATTCCCGATGTCAAACTCGTCAAACAAAATTGAGGAAAATGCATTCTCACATTGCCCTTCTTTTCAAGGAAGAACTTCAAGCATCTTCTTTCCATTTGCTTCATCTTACCCATTGATTATCCCCATTGGATTTCTAACATTGTCCCTGGTCACCAAGGTGACGGGGGACTCCACATTTACATGGATTTCCATGACCTCAACCTAGCCTTGCCCAAAATATAACTTCCCTCTACACCGGTATTGACCATTGATTGACCTTTGGTGGTCACGAGATGTTATCACTCATGGATGGCTTCTCAAGTTATAACCAAATCTTGCTCACCCCAGGAGGATCAACATAAAACTACATTCATCACCCCTTGGGGACCATATGCTATCTATTCATGCCATTTGGACTTTAAAATGTTGGTGCCACATATCAATGGGCTATGACTTATATCTTCCATGACATCATACATCATATTGGAAGATTACGTGGATGATCTCTGGCAAAATCTAAATGTCGCTCCGAGCATCTTGCCGTCCTAAAACCATTTTTAACTACCTCATTAAATATTGTGTTCACCTTCACCTAAGAAGTGCATCTTCAAGGTCCTCTCAGGAATGGTCCTAGGATTTATCGTTTCCCTACATGGTATAGAAGTTGACCCTGCTAAAGTCAAGGCCATTGTAGAAATTCCTCCACCCACTAACCTTAGACAACTTCGTAGCCTGCAAGGTAAGTTACGATCTATTCACCATTTCATTTCACAGTTATCGATCGATGTCAACCATTTCATCATCTCGCTTAAGAAGGATGTCTCCTTTGAATGGGATAATGACTACCACAAATATTTTTGGGCCTTAAAACAATACCTTCTCCAACCACCCATACTTATCCCACCTAAAGATGATCAACCCTTCTACCTATATATCTCTGCTACCGATCACTCCTTGGGGGCCATACTCGCTCATCGCGATGAGCAAAGACAGGGAGCAGGTGGTTTACTACATAAGCCATACTCTTTTAGACTATGAAACTCGATACACCCATCCCGAGAAACTTTTCTTAGCCTTATTTTTCATTGCCACAAAACTCTGCCATTACCTACTCAACCACAAAACCTATGTTATGACCAACACCGACCCCTTACACTTCATGTATGCTAAACCTTACCAAAATCAACGTGTCACACATTGGCTTATGCTTTTAGCTGACCTCGACCTCGAATTCATTCATTAAAATTCCATCAAGGGACAAGCTATCTCTGACCAATTGGTCGACGCACCTATTTTCGGGGATCAACCCTCTAATTTTGATTTTCCAGATGAGTAAATTGCTACCTTTCCCCTGGATGAACCCGCTTACCAAATGAAACTCTTCTTCAATGGTTCCAAGTGTCAACATGGGGGTGGGGCTGGTGTTATCCTCATTCCACATTATGGTGAACCCATGCCTTTGTCTTTTAAACTCAATTTTTATTGTACAAACAATATTGTTGAATACGAAGCACTTGTATTAGGTCTCCAATTTGCCTACACCCTAGATGTCAAATCAATCAACATCTTTGGTGATTTTCAATTGGTTATAAACCAATTCAATGGTATATACCAATGTCGTAATGAGATACTTCAAAAATATAAACATCATGTAGATATAATTTTGACCACCTTCGACCGTTATGCCCTTCAAACCATCCCCTGTTCAACCAACAAATTTGCAAATACCATGGCCTGCTTTGCTTCTCAAATACCTGCTTTTTCTGCCGATTCTAAACCATTTTTCACTATACAATGACTCCAATCACCGTATTATTTACCTCATGATGTTTACTCCATCGGAACTATCACCCCACCTCGAGTGACCTTTGGTATAAACAATACTCTAACTATCTTTCTCTCTCCATATTACCTCCTGATCTCACCCGTAATGGACAACACGCCTTCCTTAAAAAGGTCTCTCATTACGTCATCATGGGAGGCCTCCTCTATAAGCACGGATTTGATGGTATTCTCTTACGATGCCTCACGAGTTCTGAAATTCCTTATACCATTAAGGAAGTTCATGATGGCATCTGTGGAGGTCACTTTAGTGGCCTTGCTATTGCTAAGTGTATTATCCGCCTAGGATATTACTGGATGACCCTCAACCATGATTATTGCGACTATGTCAAATGTTGTGTAGAATTTCAACAACACGCTAACCTTCATCATACACCCAATCATACCTTACAAGTCACCTATGACCTTTAGCCCTTCCCTCAATGGGGTTTGGATCTTATCGGAGAGATAAACCCTCATTCTTCCCAATGCCATCAATGGATCATTACCGCTACCGAATACTACACAAAATGGGTTGAAGCCATACCACTCATCTCCACAAAATATGAGAAAATATGTGAGTTCATCAATCATCACATCATTTTTCGTTTTGGTGTTCCTCATCACCTCATCACTGATATTGGAAAACAATTTAAAAAAAAATATTGTGAAAACTTTGTGACGCCTTTGGCATTCAGCTAAGTTTCTCATCACCTTATTACCCACAAACCAACAGCCAAGACAAATCCACTAACAAGACCTATAACAAAATTCTCATGAAATTGGTTAACGATACTGGGAAGGACTGGCATACACACATTCCTTTTTCCCTATGGGCATACCACACTAGTATTCATACTTCCACTGCTGCCACACCATTTTCTCTGGTCTACGGTACAGAGGTTGTTCTACCTCTCAAAGTCTAGATTCCCTCACTCTGCATTTCTCTCCATGACATGCTTAATGATGACAAATTTTGTCAGGACCGTTTAACACAACTAGAGTTATTAGATGAATGTCGTCTTAATGCTCTTGATCACCTTCAAGTTTACCAAAAACATATAAAACGTGCCTACGACAAATGTGTCCATGAACGAACCTTCCAAGTCGGTGACCTTGTCCTGAAAGAAAATCAACATGTAACAAAAAGCAAAAAAATTAAATGGAGAAAAATTGCTACTAATTAGCTTGGACCATACATGCGACCCATACTTATAGATCGGGTGCTTATCTTTTCTCTTCACTCGATGGTAAACCCGAACTCGAACACCTTAATACCTTGCATCTTCGACCATTCTATTGTTTACTTTTAGTCTTACATCATCTTTTGTCTCTTTCCATGCTTGTCCCTTGAGCACTATCCACTTCTTACACCTCACCAACAATTAAACAAGAATCATGTGCATACCGTCACTTGCTATCTTCGTTTGAATATGTGTACCACGGCACTACACATAGCATGATTCTCATGGACACTTTTCGTCTACCTCTAGATGAGATCCCATGGTGTTTCACCCTGATTTCTCAACAAGAACCCTATTCCTCACCTTGGTCTTTTCCATGACTTCAAAACCCTCACATGGGATCTAACTCCTTGAGTCAAACTTCCAATAAAAATATGATTCCCTCAAAAGGAAATCTTCCTCTGGAAATCATTGCTATAAATAGATTGCTCCCTTAAAGGAATAGCTATGTACATCTCTTTAAAAAAATGACAAAAACTTAAGCTTCCCGCATTGATCGCTTCACAAAGACCTCAAGGAGTTAATTTCCTCATCACATATAGACTTCCCACATCAATCAGTCTATCTCAAATACAAGTCAAACAATAAAAAAAAATCATGGACTTTCCCATTGTGACCTTGGATCTCTTACCCAAAGAGCATGCTACCTCATACCATATCGAAATTAACCACCTTTCACCCCTCCCACCATTCACACTCCCATTTTATACCACCTCAATGGATCATTTAGAAACCATGACATTTGGTGATCATGTGACTAATTTTCACCCTTCAAACAATCAATCATGTAATGTCTTTAGGGCCTTACATTCATCACCTCCTCCAAAGTATGATCTACTCGGTATGACCCTAACCAATCAATGAGCGGCTTTCTTGCCTCCTTTTATATTTTAACTTTCTTTATTATATATTCGTTACCTTATATAGGACTTGGTCCTTGATGCTTCCTTTTGGGGTAATTTTATTTTTCCACCACAATCAAAATCACCTATACCAAGTTTACCAAACCTAATAGACCTAAACCCAAATCATGCCTAAAATCTACTGACTCATTTTCATACTTCCTCATATTCTTCCCTAGATTATGGGAGAACTACATCGGCCTGAGGTCCCTTTTCGTCGGGACTATGTAGGTAGCACTATGAGGGCATGGGGCCCTTGGAGGTTAGCTCGGCCACTCTCTACCCTAGCTAATTCATCTTTCATCTTCCTAAATTACATTCTACCCTGGTTAGTTTCCTTTTTATATCAATAATTGGAAATTAAACCAAAACAAACAAGTGGCTTAACATTTTTATCATCATCACAACATACATTTATTATGACTACCATTTCTCTACCATCAACATGCATATATTATAAAGCATCTTAAACATGACCCATCCCATTATTCATTGCAAAAATTAATGAATCACAACTTCAACCAACTTAAACTAAACCAACTCCGACTCTATCCATGCCTAAACCGACCTAACTCGATCCATGCCTAAACCGACTGACTCGATCCATGCCTAAACCAACCTAACTTGGTCCATGCCTAAACCAACCTAACTCAATCCATGCCTAGACCACCAACCGAATCCATCATGCCTCACTCACCTAAGTTTCCATCCATATCCCGAAAAAAAAAAATCACATAAAACATCAACCAATCATTAGAATCTCATCCATCTCATCATAGAAATAAATATGTGTGTCTCAATACAATATATAGGGATATCCAATCATGTCCATCTCTCAAAATCATCAAGACGCTTGGTGATACTCAATAAAAATGCCATCAACATGCATGTTTCAGATCATATATAATAAAAAATAAAACAATACAAAATCTCTTTGGCACAGAAGGTATATAATCAAATCTCTAATACAAAACTCTCATACATCCTCACTCTCTTCGGCACACAGTGGTATGTGATAAAAAATATAAAAATCATTGGCATACATGCTGATATATATCAAAAAATGACTACAATACATAAAAAATATAGGGATGGGCATCAAGCATCACCCTGTCGGACATCCTCTATGTCGGTCTCTCTACAGTCTCCTCCTCGGCCCCTATCTGGTGACTTACTAACATCTCCCCACCCATCATAGGTGGTGGTTGGGTCCCTGCTAGTGCATCACCTGGAGCTGGTCTCTATGAGTTGGTGGCCTCTCCCTGATCCTATCTTGGAGCTTGATGGCCCCTTGTGCTCTCTACACTATGATTCTGGGATCTAGTCCTCTCACTCAAGGCCTATTGTGCCTGTACTCTCCATAGGATAGAAAATATATCCCAGTAGCCATCAACTGATCCTGGTAGTATCTGGCCTCACCTAGGGAATCCCATAACCTAGCTATGGGTATGGTCTATGGTGGCCCCATAGGCCTCGGCCTCGTACTGTCCCCACGGGACTTGGTCCCACCCCCGCTGTGAACTTGGACCTGTCTCGGTTCCTATGGAGGTTCCATCACCTCACACCCTATGCATGTACCTACACTTGTAGTGCCTAAATCGATGCTCGTGTCATGGCCAACTAGCCCTACAACCCTGTCACTTGTGCTTGTAAAGCAGCCACCCGACCATCATCCCCATCTCCATCTCCATCCCTACCCTGGGCCATCTGGGCTCGAAGATCGGCCACTTGTACATATAATTCAGCCACCTCGGCCTCGAGATGGCAAGTTGTGCCTACACCATAGCCAACCTGGGTAATTAAGGTCGCCACCTGCCTCGTAGGGTGTCCTTCGCACTATGATGGTGGCTAAATATGACTACTCCGACCTGGGTGGTACTGCTCGTAAATGAACCACCCACCACTGTCTATATCTATCTATAACCCCAAAGATCATCAATCCACAAGTCTACCACCTGATCCTCCTACCCTGTGGGCACTATCGGATGTGGTAGAGGTAATGGCCTATCCACATCATCTCTCTCGTCTGCGGGAAGGGTGGAGGTATGTCTGTGGTAGTCTAAAATTCCATCTCACCCTCCCACGGGGATCATATCATGCTCCCCTTCACGATGCCCCACTATCCATCTCAAAAGCTTCAGCCCATCTATCTCATCATGCATCCGCTAGTATGAGGGATAGCCCACATATGGTCTCCATATTATGTCCACTCTAGAAACCCCCTCCAATAACTACCTGTAATAGGTTACATCATATGTAACACTATCCACTCACCACTCTCTAATCATAGGTACCCATCGCCTATACCCCACCTGCACCAATCTTGGTGGAAATTCATCATCTTGGGGCATACCTACTAGCTGCACACAAACTATGTGCTCATAAGCCCAGCAGTGTAGTAAAAATGTGCAGCACAAGCTAAACCTACACAGATGCCCATACACCCACATCTCTCTATATAGCTACACCAGGAATGTTGGCACCTAGGCAAAGCAGGTATAATCTATCGTCATGTCATGAAGTACCCCCATTAATGAGAAGGGAAATCTCCCTCACTCTACATCTGGCAATGTGAAATAACACACTGCCTTCATCAATAAAACAACGAGCCTTGTCTCCTTTGGATTGGCCTGATACATCCCTCCGTAACTTAGACTAGCACTATGGAATGTCATGTC
Organism: Taxus wallichiana var. yunnanensis; assembly: GCA_018340775.1. Classification (NCBI taxonomy): domain Eukaryota; kingdom Viridiplantae; phylum Streptophyta; class Pinopsida; order Cupressales; family Taxaceae; genus Taxus; species Taxus wallichiana. The sequence goes on from JADAXU010000134.1 coordinate 2,343,736, forward strand.
TGTTAGTCCCTCTCCAAATACTGTCAACATCAACTCCTCTCGAGGCCTCGGAGGAGATCAAATACACCTACATACCCAATATCGGTAGTCGTAGGATCCTAAACATGTCCTCTAGGGTGACTGTCATCTCACCCGTTGGTAGGTGGAATGTGTTTGTCATTGAATCCCATCTATCGATGAGAGAGACCATTAGAATCGGCTTCTAAACCACATGCCGATAGCATTGGACCCCACTCAAGCCCACCTCCTCCATGTGTTACCACTCCTTAGTGGTCGCCACACCTCACACTCTCAAGAGCAGAGGTGACACCATGTCTCTCATCCATAACTAATATCTCCCCTACATCCAATACAAACAACAAATCAATCCACCTTCATCATACCTATAATCACTCATTATCATTTCCCCAAACCCCTTTTTTCCCACACCTATTTTAGGTTTCTTTCACCCACACATCCTATTCTACCTTCCCTACCTTTCCCACTCGAATTAAGACCCTTTCGACCCCTTGTTCTCCAAAACCCAATTAGTACCGGTTATCTCTAACCGACCCCGGTCATCCCTACACCGACATCGGTCACCTATTTTGTGATTGATCCCGGTTTGACCCTACCAATGCTAGTCACATCACATGACCCAAAATCCGCGACGCCCAAAACCCTCCCCTCTCAAAAACTTCCCTCTCCTACCTCTTCTACCCACCCATCCTCACCTATACCTCTCCTTACCCACCTCCCACCCCTTATTCTCCTATTTTACTCTCTCCTTGCTCCTATTCTACCCCATTCACCCTCCCCCATTTCAAATTTATTTTCCCCCCCCAAAACAAAAAAACCCAATTTGTCAAACCCTGCTTTACCAACTAATTTACCTCACAAACACACAACAAGAGTTTGACGCTTACCTCATCATGCATTTGTTGTTGTGGTGGCACATCGACCGCTTACACCGGTGGCCGTCCAATCCCTTTCCACCTCTGCTATCACCAAATTGCTACCCTAACCAATGAAATCACACAAGCCAATCCCTTGGACCCATCTCTCAACTACCAATCACCCACCATTTGGCTCACCAACTCAACTCTCCATTCCATCCAGACACTTTTCCACCTTTTTCTCTCTCTCGTGTCATTTTCCCAATTCGCAAGAAGACAAATGATTTGCAAAACATGCAGATTTTTCATTTTTATAATAAACCTGACTTAACCGACGCTAGTTTTACCTTCACCAACATCAGTCACATGCCCTACTTTACCGTGGTCGGTTACCCTATGCCTGGCATTGGTTACCCTTGACCAGCATCAGTCACCCTCTCTTCCACATTGCCCACACTTTCACCCTATTACCCTACCCGTCACTCTTTTTTCACCCCACCCAACCTTTACCCTGACCATTTACCTCGCCCTCTTGACCTCATCATTTACTACCTACCCTCATCCTCATTTGGGGACTCGTGATTTTACTCATACCTCGACCCTACCTATACTGTGACCTAGATTCTTGGACTTGGACCACCGCTAGTGACCTTTGACCTCATGTGTTTTCTATACCTTGCGGCACTGTTACCTGTGTTTATTGACCTAATGACCTCACCTTACCTCGGCCCTAACCAACTATCCCGACCCTACCTTTGATGTATTAGAACACACCTAAGCATTCCTACACCTGACCTGTGAAGTGCTTCCACACCATGTCCTCTACCTTGGATGCCTGGAATCACCTCAACCTTGTTGGGATAAACCTATCGACCTTTGATAATGTAGAGTTTTCCTACTCTTCAACACGGTACCATGCTACGTTTATACGTGTGCGTGTGTTTCATCTTTATTACTACCTTTGACCCTGACCCATTACCTAGATTACCCAAGTAGACCTTTTCCATTTTCCCCCGTTACCCACCTTCCTCTTCATCACATTCACCTTTTATCAAACCACTCACCGATTTTTCCTTCTACCTTGCCAGTTCCTAGTTTGAGGGGGATCACCTTCACCCACACATGGGGCAACCACATCTTATTTTTTTCAGCGTACGCTTACTAATACAAGCTATGCCACAAAAAGGAGAAAATTGTAAACACAAAAATTAGGTCACACTCCACTTGGTCCCCGTACGTACCCAAAATTATAAGGTACTATACTGCCAGAACAACGTGACACGTGCCCCAATGATGATACAGGTCTCCTCGCAAGGTGTTCGGTATCTAGAAAATCTCTCCAAGTGTGTGTTAACATCCCGCATGCCCCAATTAGCCCCCACGTGCTTTGTTTTTCCCTTTTCCCCTCTTTTCTTGGCCTTTTTCTCTTCATTGACAAAACCGCCGCCCTGCCTAGGTGGCGGTCTCGTGATTACCGCCCTGAACAGGGCGGTGGTTCTGTAACCATCACCATGCTCAGGGCGGCGGTCCTTTACGCATTTTCCAGAAAGCTCTTTTAACACGAATCACGTGAATTCAATGTTTTACCAACTTTCTTTCACCGCCATAAGCTTGCATTTATGATTCTGGTTCCCTAGAATAGTGTTTTGCCATTGTTTATAGTTTAAGAGTTCTATTTGGATTTTACCTTGGGTAAATGCAAATGCTATTAATAGTTGTCTTGTGCTCAAGCAAATGGCCCCTCAAAATTTTCCTCTGATTTCTCTTTGCAATAGATTTAGTTTTCCTTTTGCTTAGAATGCTTAGTTTCTTTCATTGCATGCTTAGTTAGCATTGTTTTACAATTAGTAAGCCACATATCCATCTTGTGCAAGCACTTGTTGTTATTTCATCCAATTCATTAGAGAAGAATAGCTTAGGAAGCCATTAAAGTTGCAAGTTTTGCTCCTCAAATAGGATAGTTTCGTGTTCGGACACTTTATGTTGCATGAATCGCATAAGCCAAGCTCTGTACTCTTTGCGTTTGCCTTTATCCCAATATCTTCTTCGCATTGATGCTAGCATTACACGCTTTTCGGATCCATGTGAATATGAAGGAATGAGGAGATCACACTGAGGGGACAAGATCACACACACCATCGGATTTTCCACTGTTCTGCAGAATCCAGGTTCTAGCTTTCAAAGTTCTAGTTAGAATCATATCAAATAGAGTAGTTAATTGCTTTATTTCAGTTAATTCTACTCTCGATATTACCAGGGAAGCTGTGGGGATTGATAGTTTCTAAGAAACTATGATTCACTCCTCACTTTTGAGGTAGGATCGAGAGTCTTACAAAAAGATTAGATAAGTTATTTTATTGTTTAGAATAGATCTACAAATTGCACAGACAGATAGCTACACTCGGTTATTTTGTTTGTTTTAAAATTATTATTCTAGTCAATTCTAGATATTTTAAATAGTTTCTTTCTTAAATTCGTAAAGCTCTTCAAAAACACAAAAAATAGAGAAGTCATATATACTATAGATATACTTCACATAGTTAAATTTCATTTTACTGTAGTTCGTTTTACATTGTTTCTTTTGTATGACAATCACGGGACCTAGAGAGCCCAGGGAATACATATTCGAGCCAATCGTACCTCAGCCCAATCTCATCATAGTGATAACTGATATAGATCAAAATCTTAGGATTCAAGTCTTCCAAACAATGGTAAGCTTGCAACAAATCAATTCCCAGTTGAGCGGACTAAACATAGAAGACGACCAAGCACACACGTTTTGGTCAAATCAACCGAACTCTGATTACCTAGGCAACATTCATATGACTGTAGAAGGGTTTGAAAGAGAACAAACCTTTGGTTGTGATCCTTTGGTCCCACAGCCAGATGCAGGAGACACTCTTCTAGATATAGATACCAACCTAAGAATCCAGGTTGCACGAATGCCTGTAAGATATTCTGAGAAAATCACACAGTTATTGATCCTAAATATAGAAGCTGAGAAAGCATATGATTACTGGATATTAGGGATTAGGACTTGATTTCACGCATGACCATAACAGGTCCACAACAACTAAGAATCTATGGTTGTGACCCACAAATCCCGCAGCCCAATGAATCCATAGGAGAATTAGACATAGACACTGGCCTACGCACACTAGTATTCCGGTCTACCCCACTTCCACCTATCATCATCGAACAATTATCCTTGCTAGACACAACAGCTAATAGAGCTAGGGAATTCTGGACTAGGCCAGAGAATCATCCATAGAATTGACTATATTTACCATCCACCATATGACCCTGTCGGAGAAATACACGAAACTATCCCAGGTCATTTTCCACATGTTCCATGACCTACGAGATCAAATCACACTAGAGCTCGATATTGATTGGAGCCTTCGAGTAGTCATCCTTGCTGACCGATCTATCACACCAGTTCAAGTTAGGAGGGCCTTCTTTGCCTTAGACTCACAAATTCTGCTAGTGCGTATTGAAGACATTAGATTGCCTAACTAGTTTGTCTGCATCTCACACATATTCCATACCCACCAACTATCTCAGCATGACCTCGGGAGGTCGGGTGCAAGGAAGAGTCACTTGTAGATTCCCATGCTCGCATGTCACTTTTCCATCGTACAAAATTGGTGAACCGACGTGAACTTTCTTACTTTCTAGTTTGGAGTCATATTGTTACGTGTCCTTCCAAGTTAGTATACTTTTCATATTTTCCGCCTCATTGGCTTTCGCCATAACCTTCTCTCCCTCCCATTATTCTGTGGGTATTCATATACCCCCCGAATATGTCAGGATTCGATGCATATGGCAGACCCCTCTTGGGTCTTGAGGCATACTACGCCCAACAAAATAGGCAATCATCACCCTCACTCTCAGTATGGGGTGACAACTACTCAACTAACTAGTTGTCAACATAAACTCGAGAATCAGATATAACTCATCATTTCAAACTGAGGAGTTAGATCAGCTCGCTCAAACACAACAAACAAGAGCCTTCAGGCTCAAACAATATGGCGTTCACCGAAGAATCTGGTTCATCTCCTCAGATGCTACTTAGACCACAAATTAGTAGACAATCAGACTCATACCAAGGTTTAGATGATTAATATTCGGTACATTATGCTAGGAACGACCAACGTTCTCGAATTATGTTTCCACCTGTATGAGGTTTACAAAAACAACCCGAGGTCTCTTTTCAAGAAAATACCTCTATGCCACTGCATATAGGAAATACCATTGGAGAAACTTGGCAAGATAGTGATCGGTTCATAGCGGGGTATCACGTTCTTATACAGAACCATGGTATACAACAAATGCCACTACAGTAAAACATCGTGACTTCACCAAATGAAGTCATTTCAACTCTAGTAGAAAAGGTTAGAGGATTAGAACTTGCCCAAGCAAGTCAAAATTCACAATTCATGCAAACAGGAAGTTCCAATCCTCCACACCATCCTAGCCAAGTAGATCTCCTCATAGGAGTAGGCACATTAGGCATGACTCCTTAGTATTCGCAACAAATGCCAACTAGACCCACCATCTCTAGCACTGTTCCTCCCGGTCTAGTACAGAACAATCCATTCCTGGATAGTACCCCGTCATACTTAAACATATACTCCAAATCACCACAAGGGGATATGTTCTCCTCTCCTAGCATGTTTTCTCAAACACAGGGGCTTCCTTATGCCCTGCCAACATACGCTACGCCATATCAACAACCCATTCCACCATCGCTCCTCAACATGCACCATCAATGGTGAAACATATGTGATAGGGACGTACTCAGAATATTTGAAAGAGCCCTTGGACTTCACCATACAAAGTGTCATGCTTCCAAGACCTCTTCCCGATTTTCCCAAATACAAAGGTGAGGGAGATCCAAACACACATATCAAAGCTTACGCTACGGCCATTCGATAACTACTCCCATGGGATGGGGTTGTTGCTAAAATATTCCCAAAAACCTTGGAAGGCATCGCTCTCGATTGGTATTATAGAATACCTGAGGCTTCCATACATTCATTCAAACAACTCATGTCAGAGTTCATCAAGGCCTTCGACATGAAAAAATTATTAAGAACAGGAATCAGGGAGTTCTTACACATCAAACAAGAACACAATGAATATGTAGCCCATTTCATCCAAAGGTGGCGTACAGTTCTTTATTCTTCGGCAAGTGCTCCAAACATGGATCAAATGGAACTATGTAATTTATTCCTTCATTCTCTTAGTAGAGAAGTGAAGGAAGAAGTCCAAAAGTTCCCATTAAGAACTTACGATGAAGTACTTAAGAGCGCTCTTCAAATAGATCAAGCGGCAATTGACAGTGGTCACAAAACATATGGAGCAAATGGGAGGTTAATCGCCCCCAACCAGAACACTACAACTTATCCTACTACCACGAGCGTCAATCAAGGACCTAAAATCCTTAACAAAAATCGGGGTGTAACAACAGATGGAGTAACCGACCAGCCTAAAAAGGTAAATGTTGTCAATACTCCATCAAAAATAAACAACCAATGAAATAACAAATTTACCCCGACAATCAATACAGTGGATTTTAATCATCCACAACAACAACAACAACGGTGAAACCCCATACAAGGTCCAAGCCAAAATTCAACTAGGTACCAAAACTAGAATTCAAACCAAAGACAACAAATGCAAAATTTTAATAGACAACGGTTTGATCAAAATTTTGGGCCACAATACACATCAAACCAAAAACTAGGAATTATAATCCTAATTTGTATTGTGGTTTCCACAAAATTGGGGCCATGACACTAGAACATGCCATGACTACAATAAATTCATACAACACTTGCCAGATGAACAAAGACAACTTTTCATGGATATGTTCTTGGCAGATCCTACGTCACCAACATCAAATACTTTTTCAGGGGCAGTTTCCCCTCAAAATGCACCCCTGAAGATCTTTAATGATCCACTCCCAAATCACAATAACAACAAGGCTAAATCTAACTGGAATAAACAAGGGTGTAATGACAGGAAACAATGATCATGAAGCCTCAACCTCACTAAATCCATTAGTTGCGCCACAACTAGGAAGTCAGCCACGACCTAAGGTAGTCGGTTTAGTGGAGTTAGACGCTGAACTACCCATCGAAGCTATAACAAGGATGCGAGAGTATTTCTCTCAGCCAAGTCCAAGCCACCTGCCAGAGGTAGATGACATCCAACAAGTCGTAGTAAAACCTGTGGGTGCCTATGATTTGATTAACGACCTAACAAAAACCTTCTCGCACATTTCATTCTTAGACTTACTAAAGAACTCTCCTGCTCACAGGGCTGCTCTTTTAGAAGCATTAGGTTTAGGTCATTTAATTAACATCACTCCACCTCCTGAAACATAGGTAAATCATGTGGACTTTGATGTTCATCCTCCAGGGGGTGCAGATAGGGATGTCGAATTCATATTCGAGATAAACAAAATGCCGACAGATGCTGAGATCACACACCGAGGTGATCTAGCCTTACATTTACAAGTATGGGTTTATAACAACTATGTAAAGTGTGCAATGGTTGACGATGGGGCGACATTTAACATAGTCCCCTTCTCTTTCCTTCAAAAGCTAGGGTATGGAGAAACTAATTGTTCCACAACTCGAAACACACTAAGGGGCTATGATAGCCTTAAAGCCACCTCGGTTGGAACTATAATATTACCGGTCACCTTAGGACCCAAAACCATCTTGACTGATTTTTATATTATAGATTGGGAAACTAACTATAATATGATCCTTGGTCGACCATGGATACACCGCACGAGGGCAATCCCTTCTACACTATTTCAAGAAGTAAGGTTTTTAAATTTAGGAAAGATATTTGTGGCCAAAGGTGATCCAAAACCATTTGATGTACACATAGCTGACTTAAAGACAAGACCAACAAACCAACTTAATAAACCTACCAAGCAAAAATAAAAGAAAAGTTGGTACCTACGACGAGATCTTGAAACCGTAAGCCTAGCCAAAGCAACCCCAACCCCCAAAAATGAGGTTAACACTTTGTAGAAACAGATGATCATTAGGAACTACTACAAAATATTTGAATTGCTAGAAAAGGATCTACCAATATTCTTACCATTCGATTCAAGAGGCATAGGATATTCCCTAGGCGTTGGCTCTCTTCCTGCAGAGGATACCTATATGGTGGAATTAGAATGTGCAAACACAATGAGATATCCCAGTGTCCCTATTCCTAGTCAAATATTGGACACTCCATTTTGATGGAGCTAGATGCCGTTACGGAGTGGGGGCAGGTGTAATCTTTACTTCCCCCAAAGGAAAAGTCCTACCTTTTCCTTTAAACTAAATTTTGAATGCATAAACAATGGCGCTGAGTATGAAGCCCTCCTCCTTGGCCTCATCTTAGCTAAGAGAATCAGTGTTGATAACATCAGAGTCTTAGGAGACTCGTAATTAGTAGCAAATCAAGTCTCTGAGATATATGAAACCAAAGCCGAGCACTTACAACTTTACAAAAAAGTGGTATTAGATTTAAGCAAGGAGTTTGACTTCATATCAATTGAAGAAATCCCACGAGAGAAAAATTTCTCGCTGATTCAATAGCAAATTTAGCATCACGTTTTACTCCAAGTAATGATTTAGAGGATACCGTTTCATGGTATCCTTCGTGATGAACCATTGATAAAAAAATGACAAATTCTCTTTTAAACGAAATAAATCTACTATCCTATACCATGTTGATAGTGATATGGCCACTCTGGAGTACTTAAACACCTATGCAAAGACTACATCTCTCCTATCATATGATAGATTTGTCCTTAATCCCACATTCGTCTTCCTACTTCGGAAATCCCATGATGGATCTTCCCTCACAAATGGAACCTAGCATATGCACAATAGAAAATGGGGATGATTTGGATTTACCTCCAACACCACCTGAGTTTGAAGAGGGTAACGCCTCTTTGATCGAAGAAACAATTGATATTAACATCGGAATGGAAGATGAACCAAGGATATTGAAACTAGGATCCTCGTTAACCCCAGAGGAAGTAGAAATACACACTCGAATCCTCAAAGAACATCAGAAGGTGTTTGCATTTAATTATAAGGAAATGACAGGAGTTACACCCCACATTGCGGTGCACAACCTCGTCACTAAATCTGATGTAAAGCCAATTAAACAAAAATCGAGACCCATGAAACCCAAGGTAGCTCTCATGGTAAAAGAGGAGGTAATAAAACTCCTCCAAGTAGGATTCATCAAGCCAGTTGATTACTCCTAATGGGTATCTAATATCGTTCCCATTCTCAAGAAGAATGGGAAGATACGTATCTCGTATAGATTTCGAGACATCAACAAAGCATGTCCTAAAGACGACTTCCCGTTGTCATCCATTGATGTCATTGTTGATGCAATAGCTGGGTTTAAACTTTTGTCTCTCATGGATGGATTCTCGGGATACAACCAAATCAAAATATCTCGAACAAGATAAAGCTAAAACTACGTTTATAACTCCTGAGGAACTTATTGCTATGCTGTTATGCCATTTGGTCTCAAGAACGCTGGTGCTACATATCAGTGAGCTATGACATATATATTCCATGATCTAATTCATAAAATCGTGGAATCCTATGTAGATGACTTGTTGGCTAAAGCCAAAAAGCGTTGTGACCATCCGGAAGTACTCCACGTCATTCTCTCACGTCTGATAGAATATGGAGTCACGCTAAATCTAAAAAATGCGTCTTTGGTGTAATAGGAGGGAAGCTCCTAGGTTACATCATATCATCATGAGGGATAGATGTTGACCCAACCAAAATTTGGGCTATCTTCAAAATGGTTCCACCTTCGGATGAATCGGAATCGGGTCATTTCTCGAAAGTGGGTGTAATCCGAAGATTCATCCTGTACTTAAGTTTCACCATTCATCAATCAACAATTTACTCAAGAAAGACTATAGCATTGATTGGGTGAAGATTACAATGAAGCTTTCAATGCGAGTTAAGTGTTTCTTATTGTCACCACCTACGCTAATGCCACCTAAGCTAGATCGCCGTTAATTTTATACTCACGAGCTACAATGTCTCGCTAGCCTACATGCTAGCTCAAGAAGATGATGACAAGATAGAATGCGTGATTTATTTCATTAGCCGAATTTGCTCGACTATGAAACACATTATATACACAAGAAGAACAAGAATGCCTCACCATAGTCTTTGTAACCAAACACTTAAGACACTATATGCTGAATCAAGAAACAAGGGTCATGGTAAAAATGGACCATTTACGAACTTTTCTCACATAAGGGTCCTTATCTAAGAAAGCTGGACGTTTTATAACCCTAATGGGAGAATTCAAATTAACATTTGTAAACCAGAAATCAGTTAAGGGACAAATCATCGTGGATTGGTTAGCTGATAACCCATTAGATGGAGGCAATCTAGTAGATCTAGATTTTCCAGATGAGTGCGTATACTACATCGAAACCCGACCTTCTATCTCTGAGTGTCCCTAGTACACTAATATCATTAATTATATCATGGACCATACGTATCTAGAAGGGGCCACACCACAACACAGAAGGCGGCTACGCATTATCATAGCAAAATACATCATTATAGAGCAAGTTCTCTATCGGAAAGTGTTCGATGGAATGCTTCTAAGATGTGTCGACACAGAAGAATCCAAGAAGATTCTCCATGAATCTCACAGCGGAATGTGTGGAGGCCACTTCGGTGGCCATGCCACCACTCATAAAATACATCGAATGGGCTATTTCGGCCTACTCTAGAACACGACGCAGTAGAGTTCATACGCAGGTGTCATAAGTGCCAAGAATTCTCCCATGAGATCCACATGTCAGCACAAGCTCTGTAACTAATCGCTACTCCATGGCCCTTTTCTACATGGGGCCTATATCTAATAGGGAAATTCTCTCCCTCGTCCATAGATGGCCATAATTTTATAATCACGGCCACCGAATATTTTACCAAATGGGTAGAGGCTATGCCTCTTACTACTGTACCTGGTTCTGTAATCGCCAAGTTCATTTTGAACCAAATCATTTGTAGGTACGGTATCCTACAAATCATTATCTCTGATAATGGAACTTCTTTTAAGAATGAAGAGGTTCGTGAACTATGCAATAAATTTAAGATAAGCCATCATACGGCTTCCTTGTATTACCCTCAAGCCAACGGACAGGCCGAAGTGACGAATAAAACACTAAAAGCCATTCTCCTTAAAACGGTGAAAGAAAACAAACGAGATTGGCACTTGAAGTTATATCCAGCCTTATGGGCCCACCGAACCTCAATAAGAACACCAATGGGAGCAACTCCTTTCTCACTAGTATTTGGGGTAGAGGCAGTTCTCCCGCTTGAGGTTGAAATACCCAGTCTCGCATTTCATTACAAGGGATTTATGGATGAAGACGCTTACAGAGAAGCACGTCTTTCCCAACTAGAAAGCCTAGATGAAGCTAGGTTAGATGTTGAGCAATGGCATAGAGTCTATGCTGACCGGATGTGCCGGAAATATAACAAGAAAGTCTATGAACATGACATATATGAAGGTGATCTAGTTCTAAGGCTAGACAACCGGATCGACAAGAAGACCGGCGAAGGAAGGAAATTCCGGCCTAAATGGTTGGGCCCATACCGAGTCATGAAGGACTATGGAAATGGTGCATACCTCTTATGTACGCTAGAAGGTGAGGAATTTGGTGAAACGGTCAATTCCCTGCACCTCAAGCGGTTCTACGCGTAAGCAGCTAGCACTACTTATGTATATATCTACATTACATCTTCATATAGATTAGGATCATATTGTCCGCTTGTTTCATACACAAATTGTGATCAAGGAATCTATTCTCAAAGCAATTCATTACAAACTCATGATGTTGTTGGCATAAACTCTTTAAATCATACTTCTCCATTTTCATGATATCATCAATTTGTCTCGAAATCATTTTATCAAATAAAGCTAGACATGACAAAGTCTTAACGGTAACCATACCAAGATCTGCAAGTTTATTCTCACTTTTGGTTTCTTCTTAGGGTAGGTGTCTTGCCTATGGTCTGTTCTAGAAGCTTCATGGTGTCACATCTATCCCATATGTATATCTCTTTGGAAATAAACACATACTGACATTTTACTCAAATAAACAAGTCAAACATTGATCAAACAGAAAAATTTAATTTTACACATTTCCTTGCCCCACCAACCTTAGGTGATGAGCTTGTGTCTCTTACTAGTGACGTAGGGTTGGGAAAGGATGGAAATGCCCTTACTCACCTATGCTTTGCCCATGGTGATAAACCCACACTTCTTACTTGTAGCATGGGGCAAAGTGTAGGGGGTCCTCTTGACAAATAAATGCAAAAGGTCATACACAAACAATTCAAACCTTGAAACTTTGACTCAAAAACAAATGAATCGGATGTTCAAAATCCCAAGAGAGTTAAAATCCTAAGAACCCAGATTTTGTCTACTATGTGCCCATCTACGGGTCTAAGTCGGATAAATCGCAAAACAAGTTACATCCAAAACTATGAAGTCACTTGAGTGGGGTGGACTTGTGGTGTCCTTATTTGGTTCCGCCAAAGCATTGTCGGTCTTCCATCACTATCATTTCACTACACCTCATAACTTTGCCCTTCCCAACTCTTGGTGATAAGACCTCGCATCTTACTAGTTATGTGGAGTTGGGGGTAGGGGCAAGTTTATCATTCATTGTACCGGTTTATTTTCATCACTTTTCCTAAACAAATATGAAGTATCCAAATTGCTTACGAAACTAAGATTCAAAATCACATTATATCTACATCATCATATATCAAAGCATCATGAAATACAAAAAGGAAAGTAAAACACTTGCATCATTTGTTCACCGTTGCATATATTCTAAAAGCATATAAACATACATCATAGTATACATAAGGAAAGCTGGAAATAGAAAGTGAGCCATGAATTCCAAGAGTTTGATCCGAATAAATATACATATATATATATATATGATCAACATTTATGTACAATGCCATCATGCACTAAGCATGGTCAAAACGCTCAAAGAGCCCGGGATATACAAAAGAATGTATCATACAAAAAAATTACGAGAGCCAAGTGGCTTCTCAATCCCTATGAGACCCTCTGAAGGCATACACCCACGCCTAGGACTCGGCTACGCCGGCACTCTGAGTGCACAGAGGGCTCAGGATCCCGAGGGGCAGCCGGGTCTCACCACGAGAATGGCTCCTCATCAGGCGCTCGGCCATCCTATACCCCGCTAACTCTGTGCGGAGAGTCGATACCATCCTGGCCACATGCCAGACTGGGGCAAAGACATCAGTATGTCTGGCTGCGTTGAAGGCTCCCCAACATCCACGGATAGCTCTGCGCGGGTCCTCTCCATGGGGATCATCAGGGTATCAGTGCATACCCTGCGAATCAAATCTCGCCACTCATCGGCAGTCTCTGCAAACAAAGGAGAAAACAAATTAGAAACCAAACAAGAAATTAGAAATACAAGATAGCAACTGAGGAGATCCTAACTAAAAACGAACATTAAAAGGGAGAGAGGGTAACTTACTCAGATCACCAGGCCTCCAAGATGGATCTATGGGATCAGCGCCCGCCACGGATGCCGCTATCGACTGAGGGGCTGCTCCTGTGGCTGGAGCAACGTAGCGCCCCATAACAAACTCATCCTCCTCATGGCCTTAGGAGAGTGGCTACTCTGAAACCAAAGTCACCTTCTCTGCACTCTGCTTGGACCTCTCCGTCTGCATGATATCCTGGGTATCATGCCACTCATGATCACTATCCTCGGTCTTCTCCTCTGTCTCTCCCCCTGTAAACTCCTCAGACTCGGAGTCTACCTCAATGGGGTCATTGCTGCTATGGGCAGGACCCGCGGAAATCTGAAGCAAAGGTTCCTGAGGTGCACCGGCTCTCCCTCTGGCATGTACTATCCTCCTGGCTGTAATAGGAATGCCGTGAGTAACCACTGTCCAACCCCGGCCTCTAGGCCCCCCTCTAGCCTCGCAGACTGATCTGTATACTTGTGCCACTCGGGGAAGCATACCCATGTATGGTAAGCCAAACTACTGAGGAACTCGGCCAAAGGGGTGCATCTCCACTCGCCCCACCCTATCAATAAGCTGCCTGTGGTGGAGCAGGAGATCAAGGTAAGAGCCTCCTCACCCCATATGCCTGCCATAGTCTGATATGGTGTGGCCTCTATGTCGGTAGTAGTCAGGGAGGAAACTGGCTGATGAGGTGCTCTAAGCACCGACATGTCTGTCCATCTAGCTGCCCTCACAGCTCCGGGGTCTGTCACCTCTACACCTCTGCCGTAGGGGATGAAGTGCTCATAGACCCAACTCATGACTAGGGTCGGGTGGCTCAAGGACTGCCCCTGTAAATGGACCACCCTGTATAAGTTGTGGTAGGTGGTCCCAAGAATGTCTGCTCCCCAGGCATATATCCGACCATGTCCCTCTATCTTTGTAATAATAGGGGACTAGCAGTATAATAATGTATCTCCTCCCTTGTCCCCGATCAGTCTCGAGGCAAGGATCCCCATGATGGCCTGGCGAAGTAAGGGGATGGGAAAAGAAGGAATGGATCGAACTCTAACCCCCTTCTTCGACCCCGTGGAGATGACTGCATCTCCCATATATGTAGCCCACTATGTAATCTGTGCCCGTGAACCTGTTGTCTCTAGGGTGAGTCATCTCCCAATGATCGGGACCCCCAGAATGTGATAGACATCCTCCAATGTAATAGTCCACTCACCGCGGACCCCTGGCAATCGGAAGGTGTTCCGATCTGCATCCCAGTATGAGAACAAGTCACAAAGGATGTGACTAGATGGTGTAACGTGGGGCACGTGTGAAATGCGTAGTATCCCAGCCCACTGAAGAGTGTCCTCCTCATCCTATGAGAGGGCATCTAGTACCCCTGGGAGCCAATCACACTCCCTCTCTCTGCTCCACCGGATATACTCCTCTCTCTCCTGCATACACCCAAAAACACACAAAACAGAGCAAGTTAGCATCCGAGTAATATTGGAAAAATCATGAAAACACGTAGAAATGCTAGAAAAGAAAAAACAATTTCAAATAGATGATCCTTTTGCATTCTATGCAAAACCGCCGCCCTGAGCAGAGAGGCGGTTTTGTAACCACCGCCTTAAGAGAGCGGCGGTCATGTAATCGCCACCCCTGAGAACGGGCGGCGGTCATGTAACCGCCACCTGGGCAAGGCGGCGGTCGTGGTCTCGAAAACCCACACGGGTTTTTAAATTTAAAAAGCCTAAAAAGTGCAAAAAATGACCATTTTACCTAAAAACAAAGCCTACCCAGTAGGTGCCCCCTAGGTGGACCTTTTAACACTAACATTTTCAAAAATTACCCCCCCATGACAAAGTATTTAGCATTTCAAATTTAAGGGGGTAAAAAGGATAAACTAAAGAAAACTAACATGTGATCTCACAGGTCGATGTTCCGCACGTGGAGGCATGATCGCTATCTCGTCACGGATGTTTTGACTCTACTCACGCAAGAAACCATCACCGTAGGTCCCAGAGCTCAAAATCAATCAAATCGACTTGTACAAATGAATAGGAAAATGTGCCCACTTTCATATATATAGCATCCATATTCATTTTAAATGACTTTTTCACAGGTTTGGAGCGCCGACGGAGGTAAAATCCTATCCCCGCACAAATGGTACGTTCTCATTCCCTACTATTTTAGCATTTATTTTTCAAAACTATTGTGTCTATCTGCACTTGAGTTCTCTTTTCATTTTGCGGGTAGAGGGAATCTTGGACAGCATCATTTCAACACACGGATGTATCAGGTATAACTTCTAACTTCCCATTTCGGGACCACCATACTCGGACCCACCATTTTATGCCTCTTCATGGCTAAAATGCTTCTCCGAGGGGGCAATATGTACGTACCCAAAATTGTAAGGTACTTTGTCTTTGCCCGAACAACGTGACATGTGCCCCAATAATGATACTGAGTCTCCTCGTAAGGTGTTTGGGATCCGAAAAATCTCTCCAAGTGTGCGTTAACATCCATATGCCCCGCTTAGCCCACGCGTGCTTTGTTTTTCCCTTTTCCCCTCTTTTCTTGGCCTTTTTCTCTTTAGTGATGAAATCGCTGCCCGACCAGGTGGCGGTCTCGTGACCGCTACCACCTGCTCGAAGTGGCGGTCCTTACGTGTTTTCCAGAAAGCTCTTTTAACACAACTCACGTAAATTCAATGTTTTACTAGCTTTCTTTCACCGCCATAAGCTTGCATTTATGATTCTGGTTCCCTAGAATAGTGTTTTGCCATTGTTTATAGTTTAAGAGTTTTATTTGGCTTTTACCTTGGGTAAATGCAAATGCTATAAATAGTTGGCTTGTGCTCAAGCAAATGGCCCCTCAAAATTTGCCTCTGATTTCTCTTTGCAATAGATTTAGTTTTCCTTTTGCTTAGAATTTTTAGTTTCTTTTCATTGCATGCTTAGTTAGCTTTGTTTTCTTTTGTTAGTAAGCCACATATCCATCTTGTGCAAGCACTACTGTTATTTCATCCAATTCATTGGAGAAGAATAGCTTAGGAAGCCATTAAAGTTGCAGGTTTTGCTCCTCAAACAGGATAGTTTCAGGTTCTGGACACTTTATGTTGCATGACTCGCAATAGATTCCGCTAGGAATCACATAAGCCAAGCTCTGTACTCTTGCGCTATCCCTCTCCTACTTGCATTATATTGGTCAATGTTCTGAGCTGCCTTTATCCCAATATCTACTTACATTGATGCTAGCATTACACTTTTTTCTGGATCCACATGAATACGAAGGAACAATGAGATCACACTGAGGGGACAAGATCACACACACCATTGAATTCACCACGTTCTTGCAGAATTCAGGTTCTAGCTTTCAAATTTCTAGTTAGAATCATATCAAATAGAGTAGTTAATTGCTTTATTTCAGTTAATTCTACTCTAGATATTTCTAGGGAAGCTGTGGGGATTGATAGTTTCTGAGAAACTATTATTCACTCCTCACTTCTGAGGTAGGATCGAGAGTCTTGCAAATAGATTAGATAAGCTATTTTATTGTTTAGAATAGATCTACAAATTACACAGACAGATAGCTACACTCGGTTATTTTGTTTGTTTTAAAATTATTATTTTAGCTGTCAATTCTAGATATTTTAAATAGTTGCTTTCTTAAATTTGTAAAGCTCGTCAGAAAACACAAAAAATAGAGAAGTCATATATACTATAGATATACTTCACATAGTTAAATTTCATTTTACTGTAGTTCGTTTTACATTGTTGCTTTTGTATGACAATCACGGGACCTAGAGAGCCCAGGGAATACATATTCGAGCCAATCGTACCTCAGCCCAATCTCATCACAGCGATAACTGATATAGATCAAAATCTTAGGATCCATAGAATTGACTATATTTACCATCCACCTATGACCTGTTTGGAGAAATACACGAAACTATCCCGGGTCATTTTCCACGTATTCCACAACCTACAAATCAAATCACGCCAGAGCTTGATATTGATTCTAGCCTTGAGCGCAGTCATCCTTGCTGACCGATCTATCACACCAGTTCAAGTTAGGAGGGCCTTCTTTGCCTTAGACTCGCAAATTCCGCTAGTGCGTATTGAAGACATTAGATTGCCTAACTAGTTTGTCTGCATCTCACACATATTCCATACCCACCGGCTGTCTCGGCATGACCTCGGGAGGTCGGGTGCGAGGAAGAGTCACTTGTAGATTCCCATGCTCACATGTCACTTTTCCATCGTACCCCCATCAAATAAATACCTTGAACACATCCACCTAGCCATGGCCCCCTTCACCCCACTATAATATTAATTTAATTCATTTAATTAAATTAATTCATTATCCTCATAATATTTATTATTTAAATATTCTAATTGGGATAATGCCCACATATCCACCTCACCTAGACACCTCATCCAGCCACCTCACCCTAAGACCTATTCTTAGTAAGTTGTCATAACTAACTAAGACCTACCCAAACCCTAAAAATCAATGCCTACATTTACTCTAACCACATTCCCACATGCTAGAAGGAAGATTCTAGTCTCGATCCGCGGGAAACAAAATGAGATCCCATAAAATCAATGGGATCTTCCTAGTTTAGTAAACCTACAAAATCCCACCCTAACCAACACTGGTTACCCTTAACTATCATCGGTTAAGCCGGAACCACCGTCGGTTACCTTTTAACTCCCAAAAAAACCTTATTTTGGGGTTAGCACTTTTCTTTTTAGGCTGACACCTTTCTGAGAAAGAGAGAGGCATCTTCTAAGAACAAGTGATGAAACTAGAGTTGTATGTAAGCGGAACCAACATCCATACAAGCATCGAACACCCATAGCTAGTAGAATACCTATGTATCTCTAGGATTAGAACAATCATTCTTGTGCATCTCCAGGATCCATATGAACCTCTCCATTACCCTTCCACCTTCATCTATCACCTAGCCAAGTCTTATTGGGTTTCCTGTACCCCGACCATACCAACGCCAATCACCCATAACCATCGTCAGTTAACCTAAATCGACATCGGTCTCTCGTATTTTTTACCAAAAACCCATATTAGAGCCTAAAACTACCACCAAATACCTTAAACTAACCATAATTTTACCCGACCAATAATAGCTTCCTACATGTGACCTTGACCTTCAGATTCAATCATAGCCTAGCCTATTGTGAATGAATTTTCTTATTATAGATGAATGAGATACCTAAATCATTTTTTACTACAATAGTATTTACTTTATTACCAGTATTAAGTTGTTTTAAGTAGTGGATTGATAGCCTTCTAGGAAGTACCACACTTCCAGGATCTAGCACATGCTAGGCAGTCCACTGCACATATATTTTAACTTTTATTTGGTGGTTTTGTGTTCCATTTCAGGTAGTTCCTCCAAGCAAAAAGGAATCTCTCATGATCAGTTGTGGATTTTGAATTCATACGCATGCAACAACCTACCAACCAGCATCTCAATAGGTATTCCTCTTATGCTCATTACCCTATCTATTTCATCATTTTCTAAGAAACGTCTAAGAATCAGGTGAAATAGTATGATCTGAAATAATCATGAGGAGCACCATCAAATGGAAAATTTGTTGAACTGTGTTATTTAGTTGCTGAAATTTTGTCAAACATTATCTGAATGTTTTGATTATGACAGTTTGAAACTATTTTGGAGCTTTGAACAATTTTATATTGTTTTTGTTTTTTTGAACAATTTGATATTGTTTTTTTTTTTTTGAAACATTTTTTTTTATGAGACATTTTAGAATTTTTTTGTAATTATAAAACCGGTAAAAAGGTAGACTATGTGAAAGTAGGTGCAAATAATTAAAAGCATTCCATTCCATTAGAATAAACATATATGATAAAATTATGATGTATTTCACTTTGCTCGTGGTTTCACACAACTAGGAAGATGTGAGAGCTCATCACTGAGAGCCAAGAAGGATGTGACAATAAGATGAATATTGATATTAAAGGTGAAGAGGAATGATGTGATGACACAAATTTGTAACATTGATCTGTATGAGAAAAATGTAACTCATCTCTAGTCAAGATTAGTTGACCAATTCCAAGATGATTTTAAATTTTAGGTTTTGACTTGACTTAGATCCATTGATGGCCTACTGATTGGAGAAATCTAGGTGAAGGAATTGGTGTCTCTCTTAACATGAGCAGCTAAATTACTTCTTGGGATTTTTTTGATTAAGCACTTTGGTTAAGATTTCATAAAGGATTTATTGAATAATTATTTTTTATTTTTATGAAGGACACCCTACATGTTTCCCCATGCCATCAATAAAAGGCAAGGGCTCAACACCAAGACAAAATGTAGGCAAGTAAGGGCTTTCCAAGGTTCATTTTAAGAGACCTCTTGGAAATCAGAGGTGGAAAATACAGTGAATATCCCCGGAACTAGTTTCATGGGAAAGGAAAATGTTTTGGTGTTTGTATGTAAATGTTTCTCTTGATTTTCAAGTGATGCGACAGAAAGGCTACAGACACATGACGGTCGAGACACCACCCTCGCTGATGCATGACAACAAGGTTATTGTCACGTGACATAATATTTATTGTCATGCAAGAACAACCTTGTTAAAGCATGACAGAAAGTTTTCTATCATGTGACAATAAGTTTTTGTCACACGAAAGTAAATCTTCTATCACGCATCTCGCACCATCTTCCCTCTTGTCATGCATCATAAAACTCTCGTGTCATGCGTCAAAAACTCTCTGTTACACTTCTATAGCCTCCGCACTCCTATCGCGCGTCAACAAACTCTCCATGTCACACATCAACAAACTCTCTGTCATGTGTCTAAATCTTTTTCCCTTTTGTTGCACATTAACAAACTCTCTGTCACCCATCTATAGCCTCCACCCATTTGTCCTATGTTTATTGTACTTGATAATACATATTCCCTAGGTGGTATGAGTGAGCTAGTAGTGTTCTACCTGATGAATAATCTAGGACTATATAGGGGATATTTTCAAGGGTAGGCGAAGCTAACCCCTATAAAAAAATTAAGCTATGATTTTTAGGAGAACAGGTCACTGACCCACACCAGAAAATTCACCTTTTCAAATTTTTCAAAAATGGAATATTCACCATATTACGAATATTCACCACTAAAAAAACCCGGGATTTCTTCATTCCTAGTCTTATATCACAAGAAGAAGTATTGGCTTATCACCAAATATTGTGAAGGATGAAAGGTGTAATGATTTTATAATAATTTGTTTTTGTATTTTTAGATTGATTAAATTTTCCTTGTATGGTGATAGCGTGCTTGTTGGGAAGGAAAATTATGCCCCCAATTTTTAGCCTCATGTGACTAGTAGGACACAAGGGTTCAACACTGTAGATTAAGATGGGCGATAAAAAGGACCAGGTAAAGAAGTTTAGTTCTTTGTTAAAGAGAGAGCTTATTTTAAAAGGAGGAGTTTTCCATCAATAAGCTTCAAGACAAAATTGTAGTTAAAAAGATCTAAAATGGTAGGAACCATAACAAAGATGAGACACACAATGCCTAAGAGGAACAAGGTTAACATGTGTCGTAATAGGTGAAGAAGGTGAGTATATGATAATGGTATGATTAAGGTATCTGCCAATAGATGGAATGCCTAACATTATTTGTACACACTTTTCCATTTTGATTGGCAAACAATGCTCTAATATAGAGTTTTATTCTCTTTTTGTGATTTTTGAATTTTGAATTTTGGAGGATGAAGGTTTGAAATGGACTTATCAAGAAATATGTCCATGGTTATTGAAGTTGAATGGTTCTGAGATATGAGGCTTATATGGATGAAATCCAAGTCAAGAGAGGGAATCGATAAAATTTGATAAGTCATGAAATACGAGACTTGGATGGACATGAGCCAAGTCAAAGGAGGAAATCTAAAGATTTGATAAGTCCTGCAATATGAGACTTGGGTGGACATGAGCCAAGTCAAAATATTGAATCAAACGATTCGATGGGTCCTAAAGTACTAGACTTGGGTGGACAGGATCCAAGTCAAAGGATGTGTGATTAGATAAGTCTTTGATGAGATCAAAAGACATATGTGATGTTAGAAGAAGATTGTCGATGCGGGGAAGATGTTGAGATACATATTCACTGTGAGTGAAAGAGTGTGAGGAAAGAAGGATAAATATCTAGATGTATACTTAGGGTTCCTTGTAAGCCATAGAGAGGAAATAGTCAATGTTTCTCCTTCTAGGTTGTGAATTAATTGATTGGACAAAATATTTGCAATTAAAGCTTGAAATAGTTGAATAAGGATATTCCTGGGTATATGTACCTCAAAGAATGTGCGCATGTAGATATCTTGACAAGTAGGAATCATCGTTGATGAGATTCTATGGAATGGATCATGTGAGGTATAATGGACACAGAAGGTTGTGTTGTCGCAAGTGTCCAAGATTGTTGTGGTTGTAATTCAACAACAATACTAGATATGTTAGGTGTAGGAGCTGGAATGGAAAGAATAGAATCAATCTCAATGGTGTTTGATGATGGACCCTCTTTTCCATGTCAAGGGTTGAAAGAGAGTCTTGAAGAAAATTCAAGTTCTTGTTAGGTGTTATAAGATTGTGCGGAGGTTCAATGTATGTTTGGACTTATATCAAAATTCACCCCAGGGTAAATTTTGATAACATGCATTAAATTCTCAAAAGCAATTATATTGGTAGCCTAGAACATGTTTCTAGGTCCTCAGATAACTCCCTGAATATAAGTAGAAGAGGACGCGAGAAAAGCGAATCAGCTCGGAAAAAATCAAGGATGGCTAAGTCCTCCATCGGGACATGAGGGACATCTCGGCGTGAACCAGCCAAAAGGATGCTAGGTGGTCTTAGAAGCATTTGGGACGGTTGGGACAAAGGGACGTGTGGGATGGGACAAGAGTGTCCATCGAAAAATGGATGAAAATGACTAATGCATTAAAGCAGTGACTGAGACATGGCTTAGGTATCGCGGATCATAGAAAAGAATTTGTAGTCGTAACAATTGGGCTGAAGATAGCATACGTTCCCGAAGCCAATCAGGAAAGCGGGAAATGGAGTACGTGGACAACGGACAAACTAGCGAAATCTTAAACCGGGTGAAAAGAGGACCCATCAGCAATGGGAAGTTGGGATGGCTGAAGGGTGATGTGAGGATGCTGGGAACTTGGGACAAAGGGATGTGGGATGCAAAGTCGTAAGGCAAAGAAGAAAAGTCAACGTTTGGTCCGGAAACTTCAAACGGCCATAACTTTTGACTCCGAGCTCGATTTTCACAAAATTGGACTTTCTAGAATGAAACGACGGCGTCTACACCAAAAAAACTAGATTTATTATTTTTAATGAGGGTAGATATATTTAAATAAAAGAAACATATTCGTCTCCAGCCCGTTAATGCTCATTCCCATCAAATGACGAAAATGCCCAGTGGACCCAAAATAGCTACCCGCACTCGAAGGCCATAAATTTTGCATTTCTCAACAAAATCACACAAAGTTGGTACCGTTGGAATTGTGGCTCGAGAATCAATCGACGCATAAGACAATCAATAAATTCTAGATTTTATAAGAGATTGATCAATATTTTTAACAAAACGTGGCCGGGTTCATAACAATGTTTTATTTGGTAGCTAGGAGTGCAATTAAGAGGCATGGTCATCATTCTTTCTCTGCTGCAGCACATGGGATAGTATGGGAGCCTTTTTCAAGTAATATATAATCATTTCACTTAATTTAATGCCTATTACAAGTGGTTGAAGGATAGATTTGAGATTTCCATTTTCCCCTCTCTTCTCCTTCTCATTTTTTCTATAAATTGGAGTGTTGGGCTCATTGAAAGGGAGGAGTTCTCAGATAGCAAAGCTCTATCAAAGTTTCTTTGTGAAGCCAATATGAACACTGCAGGCCCTTGTAGTGGACTCCTTGCATGGTGATCCAGGCCCTTATCTTGTAATAGATTGAACTGTGCATATCATGAAGCAATAAAATACCAGTTGGTGGATGTATCTTCCCCTATTGCTGTGTTTTATTGCATTCTTCTTGCCCCTTTAATCTTTCTACAAGAATATTGTGTCTATTTTTATGTTCTTGCAGGGATCCATTATCATTGTGTATGCTTGGAATATCATTGTGAATGCATTTTGCTAGATTATGGAGAACTGTCATCACCTCTTCTAGTGTGCACTTTATCGTATTTCACGCATTTGGAGAATACTCTCACACCCTCCTTTTCTGGTGTATCACCGCTTTAGTGTAGGATTTCATTTTGTGCATTCTCTCTCCCTGGTCCCTTGGAAATTTAGATTAGAACAGTTAGCTTATCCTGCATTAAAGTAGATTGTGGCAGGTAGTTTAGGAGCAAGAACCAGCTTTCTCTGGAGGTCTATCTCAAGTAGCAAGTCCCAAAACTTGGAGATAGTACCCATGTTATCTAATCACACCATGATTTCAATTATATGCACTTGTATAAACACAGGGGATTTATTTGTGATTCAAAGTGATAATAGGACTATAGGAAGAAAATCTGTAAAAGAAATGGATTGGTTTGAAGGGGAGATACTTGACCTTTATCATGATCTTGTGGAATGTTAGTATGAATAGAAGTGGGAATAACATTCAAATCTTCATTTTAAGGTGTGGAATTTGACACATCATTGGTTGTAAGAGCTTCATCATCAAGATCTACAAATATCTCTCTGTCGTCAATTAAGTCTTGGACATAGTTCTTAAAACGTGTACATTTATCAGTTGAGTGGCCATCAATGTGATGAAAGTCACAATATGCATGAGGTTTGTACCAGTATGGCTTAGGTTCTCCTTCAATCCAAGGTCTTGTAAGGGGATATTTTATCATCCTAGCCACTTTGAGTTGATGAAAGACACTAGAGAGACTTTCACCGAGGGGTGTAAACTTATGTTTAACTTTATGTGGCGTAGTGTCTTGGCTAGGTTGTATGATTGGATTTTTGATTAATTTTTCATGTATGTTGGGCATATTGTGATTATCCATGACACTAGAAATGATGACATTGTAGTTTAGTTGATATACCAAGACTCATCATGAGAATTTCTAGTATGGTGATTATTGCGAGTGAGGTTGAAAGAAAAATGTTTGACAAACTTATTTGAGAGGTCTATGAAGGTGGTGATAGATCCCTTTGGAAGGTGTAAGAACCAATCCAAAGCTTTTCCTCCTAGACTTCTAGGAAAAAGGCACAAGAGAAATCTATCGTTATATGCCACTTCATGGCATGCTATGGAAAATTATTTGATATGTTGTCTTGGATCAGTTTTTCCCTTGTATTTTTCAAATTTGGGCGTCTCAAAAGACTGTGGGAAGGGTATGTGTAAGATGTCCATGTTAAAAGGGTATGGACACAATTCATCAAAATTGAATTTTTTGCGTTGTTTTTGTAAACCCACAACAATGTGTTTCTTCATTTTCCATTCTTGGGAAAATGATGAATTGTATAAATCCACCATTGTAATGAAAAATTAGAGAGAGGGAAGAAAGGTACGATGAATAATGCAACCCTTAGCAAAGTGAATGCTAATATGGAAGTGATGAAAATGTTTGAAAACCTCAACTCCTAGAAAAGTGAATGCTAAGATGGAAGAGGGAAGAAGATGGAAAAATTTTGACCCATAGCAAAATGAGTGCTAAGAGGGAAGAAAAAAAAATGTTAGTCAAGTGTCCGTCTCTTAACAAAATGATAGTAAAGAGAAAAAGGGATGACAAGAAGTTATATGTTCTCTATTTCATAACAAAAATGAGTCACGAAGGAAGAGATACTTGACAAGGTGGACGCAATCAACTCGTAATCAAAATTAATGATAAGAGTGATGAAGAAATGTAAAATTTTTACTCCTGACACAGTAAGTGTTAAGAGAAATGACAAAGGGGGAGAAGTGAAACGTGCTTGACACTTAAAAAAATGAATGTCAAGGGAGACAAGACTTAACAAGATGAAGGTGATCAACTCTTAACAAAATGTGTGATAAGAGTGATGACAAGAGGGGACTTTGCAACACCTAACAAAATGAATGATGTTAAGGTGGAAGATGGACTGAAGTGTTAGTTTATAATAATATTAACAAAGTGAGTGTTAAGAAATATGAAGAGGTTTGAAATGATTTTATGATCCTTTACAAAAGTGAATGTAAAGAGGGGAGAGACGAAAGGTTAGCGTGCTCAACTTGTGAAAATTGTAAGTGTGACAAGAGGAGACTTAAAACACATTAGATGATGCTCAATTATTAACGAAAATGTTAAATGAAGAGACTTAGGAAATAAAATGATGGATTTTCTCAAATTTTAACAAGATGAATGGTAAAAGGGGAGACTTAGGAAGATGATGATCAATGTCAACTCTTAACAAAAAGTGTGTTAAAAGATAAGACATGACAAGGAAGTGAAAGTACTAAAAGAACGAAAAGGTAAAGGTCATCATAAGAAATGAATAAATGATGATAAAAAGGTCCAAATCTCACAAAAAATGGAGATAAGAGACAAGGAGGAAGTGATGGATTAGTGATCTCAAATTAAAACAAAGTGAATGTGTTAAAGAGAGAAGTGATGAAGTGATGATGAAGAGAAAAGATGACAAGAAAAATAAGTGAATGTCAAGTCCAAATAAGGATAAATTTGGAGATAGCGAACACAATAGAAGATGAACCCAAATAAGGAGTATTTGGGATTTTGAAAAGAAGGTGAAAAATAATCCAAGTAAAGTGTACTTGGAAAGATGAAAGGAGAATGAATGTAAAATCCAAACAAGGAATGTTTGGAAAATGACAAAAAGATACAAATGTGAAAGATGGATCCCAAACAAGGAGTGTTTGGAAAAAGCAAGTGTGGAACACTACGAAAAAGAGAAAGAAAACAAAAGAAGAAAATAGAAAAAGAGTTCTTGTTTAACTATTTGTTTGTGGCCTCTACCTTAGATTGGCTTGGACAAGGCATGGCTTCCTAGGTGGCTCTCTCAACTAGGTGTCGAAAATATCGAGCTATCACGACACTATTACTAGCTGATGTCTTAACTTTAACCCCTTAGAAACCATAAACAAAGACCTTGCTCGAATGAATCGCACTAGGGTCGCCACTAAGGATATCCGTGACTCTAACTCACAAAGGATTTACTAGTCAGGTAGGATAAAAGGTTCTCGTTTCATCCACCAGTTCCCTCAAGGTGTGGACTACTTTGGGGTTCCTATAACCACCCCATTTGTTGTATCTTAAGGCTTATGACAAGGAGCTTATGTTCTAGTTAATCGTTGATCCATAGCTCTTAACCGAACCTGTAAATATAGTGTTTAGAATGTGGTGTTTTTTTATATTTTGATTTTAATGTGGCTTGGTTGAACTCCTTTGGCAACCTGCAGTTAATATTTTTTGAATGTTTTATCCATCTTTTGAGAGTGGATCCTGCAATAAAAGATTAGAAATTTATCTGGAAGGAGGTAAAAGACAAAACAACATAAGAAAGTTCACGCTTTTGATTTCCAAGATCACTTAAAAAGCGCGAGGAAAGAGCATACACGTAAAACAAGATTTGATAAAAAAGAAAGAAAGGTTAATTCCCAAAACAAAATAAACAATCACATTTCTGATTTCCAAGATCACTTTGAAAGTGTGAGGAAAGAGCATATGCGTGAGGTTGTTACGTTAAAAAAATGAATTAAAGTTAAAAAAACTACAATTTTTTTATTTGAAAAAAACAAGTGTTAGAAGAAATGAAACCATAAATTTTCTGTAAGTCCAAATCAAAAATTATTTTTCCATTTCATAGATCTTTTCAATACCTTTCGTAAAAAAAAAAAAATTCATTCCGAGTTTGGGAGCAAAAGTTATGGCTTCGAAAGATCAGCTATGATAGCACTCTTAGTGAAAAATTTGAACGTGAGAAAAACACCCCGACAATATTTGGTGTTTTTGGTTTTTTGACTTTTGTACTTCACTTGAGAAGCTAAAATTTTGACAACATGGTTAAAAATAATAATAAACATAAAGAAAGAGTTAGATCACAAAATGATTAACTAAAATGAAAGAAATAAATGTGGGGAGTCCCACCGGGCATGCCAAAATGTATGCAGAGAAAAATCACAGTGAATGAAAGATAAACAATAAACAATGTAAACCTTCCAGTAACCTTCCAATGCAAACCTCAGTAAGGTTGTGCAGACTTTGTCTGTGGAACATTTCAAATTGATGTGGGTGCTCTTGAATATTCTCCAAATTTTTAATGCAAATTCTACTAACACAGATACTTTCAAAAACATCATATTGTAAATTGACAGAGTTTATTTACAAACAATTCAGGAGGATTTGTAAGAGAGTAAGATTGTAATTTATAGAAGAAAAGTGGTTGAAATATAGTTAAACGCGGTTCTATGTACATGCTAAAAATAGTATTGGAGGAAGTTACAGTAGTGTCGGGGCATTTAGGGGCGATAATGGATTTAATTGTAAAAATTACATCCGGGAAGGTGGTTATAAGTGCAATTCAACTACCCCACCTTTCTAGGATTCTAGAAGTATAGTTAACTAGGATGAGGATGTGGAGTACAAGTGGAGTCTAAGTGGTTGTTGACTGAAATAGGTGAAATTAAATAACTAAATTTAATTAGTATTTAATTCGAGGAGATAATTAACCATTTAAATAAATAAATGTATAATTATATTAGCTAGAAGGTGTTAGGAATTAATATATTTAATTCCAAGAGAATGGTATAATTAAATTAATTTAATTGTGAGAATATAATTAACCATTTAAATAATTAAATGTTTAATTATATTATCTAAGAGGGTGTAGGAATTAATTTAATTAATTCTAAAGGCATGTTAGAATTACATTATTTAATTTCAATGGGTAGGAATATAACTTAGGTAATAGAATTAATTTTAATTAATTTTAAAGGGAAATATTTGAATGATGGAATTAAGTTAATTAATTCCAAAGGGGTGTATTATCAGTGAGATAGAATTAATTTAATAAATTATAATTAGATAGAAGCGGGATAGAGTATGTATGTATTTTTAGGGTGTCTATAGTACTGTCTGAGGTGGTGTGGATGTCAGGCTAGATTAACTAAGGTAGTTTATGGATCAAGAAGACATGCGATAGATGTGTGTTCAAGCATGGTGGCTCATGATTCACTTTTGATGTGTGCATGTGTGGTTATTTGTGATTCAATAGACTTCTGTTCAAGAGTGGTGGCTCGTGGCTCACTAATTCAAGCATGACAACTCGTGGTTCATTTAAAGTGTGTTCGGGTGTGGTGGCTTTTGGTTCGCTAATTGTTGAGCTTAATGATATATATTTGTTGATTGTACTTTGGTTCATAGCTTTGGTCAGAAACTTTAATCCAGATTCATAGCTCCGGTCAAAAGCGTTCATGTATAAAAAAATAGAAAGACGTTACATTTAAACATAGGTGATCGATGTAAGTTTCTTTTAGGTTTTTTTCTAGTGATGATACCGCATAACTCTAATTTTTACGATCCTCACAAAGTGGAGGCATATTGTGAGGCCATATTATAAGTAGAATCATTTATCCACAATGTTATCCACTATATTGGTTAAAACATACATTTAAAAATTAATTGATCTAAGTTCACTATAAGTTTAGTGGCGTCACTAAAATAAATGTAGAGGCTAGAATATTAAATTGACATGTCTCTAAGTAATGGTACAAATATTTTTAAAATATAAAAATAATTCTTATTTTTAAAATTATAAAAATCAATACTTATAAGTGTCTTATCAAGATGATTTATCTAAGTTCAATAAAAGTTTATGAATGTTACTAAAATAATCATGGAGCTTATAACCCAAAAAGACATTGCCATAAAGAAGAGAAAGACTTAAGTGGTGAATTGTAAGTGTACAAGGTAGAATAGAACATCTAAGGAATCGAAAAACCATTTTCATTATGTTTTGATAAGTAATATTATATTTTCAATCATTGCACTTCAAATGTTAATATAATTTACTAATACACATATCTTAAATACATTTAGTTGATATATGTTGATATATATCAATCTCAAGGTTTTTCTCTTAGAATTTTCACATACATCGTTAATTTCATTATTTTATCTAATAATTTTCCATTAAGCGGTGAAAATGACATCCATCTAGATACACAACTATTTCAAGCTCTAATAAATATTTCGAGGGGAAACGGACTCCAAAATATACCGATTAACAAGATATTACAATTTCATATTGACTTCTCCAAAAACAAAATCTAAGTGACAATTAAATGAACATCAAATATAAATTTAAACATAGAAGTGGACAACACATTCATTACATTTCACCTTGTTTTCATTGTAGAATGCATATCAACATAACTATACAACATCAAAATTAAATATTTATGTAATGTAATCCTTAGAATTTTAAATGTCTCCATTAATTCTTGAGTGCTTTGAAATAATATTAAAAAATAATTACATTTTTTTCTTGAATGTATAAATGAAAATTATACTAATTGAATTTTCATGTTGTTTTAAGATTAAAAACAAGGCTATGAAATAAAAATCTTGTCAAGGAGATTATATAGGAGATTGAAGAAACATGAAATTGAAAAATGGAATTTGAATTGAATAATTTATTTTGTTATATGGTTGAATGTGTTATGAAATGGATAAATGATAGCTATAAGAACATGAACCCCGTAGTATGCCTCAAGGTGAAAATAAGAACACAATGATTTTCATCCATATCATCCTCGGTAGAGGGTTTTAAGATGTGAAAATTAGTTTTATGTTGTGGTGGGGAAATACAATGAAAAAGAGTTAGGAATTTCAGGAGCGGGGTTTCAAATCACGAAAGCACTTGAAAGTTACACCTTTTAGTTTTGATGTGAAAAAGTATTTGAAAAGACAAAGGTATATTTTAAAGGTGCAAAGAAATTGGAAAATCCCCATGTAATTTTGGGTTAAAGCATGTTTAAATTTATGATTTGGAGCTATAAGGTGTAAAGGAAATTAGAAAATATGATTTTTATTTTTAACATGCTTTGGTAGATGGAAACCTCGACTCAAACTTCATAATGATTTGGAAATAAAAATATATGACTTTAGGATTAGGTTTGAATCAACAATTATAGACCAGGACTCGGACTTTGGACTAGTTCAACAGGTTGAAATATCTAAATCAAGAATTTAGATGAAGGATTTTGACTAAGTAAGTTTCCAAATTTGCTAATAACATCAAATTTCTGATTTCTTTATAACTAGACCTAAAATATCATCAAAACACAAGAGTGGAAATTTTGGATTAGATTTAAAATGATATTTCAACATATTTTTAAATCCCTTAGACAAAATCACTTAAAGTGAATTGAATTGACTTTCATGTTTTCATATTCCTTTCGGGTTTTGATAAATTTTTATTTTATTACATATTTACCATTTATTAAATATAAATTAGTTATTTTTACTACTACATCTATAATCCTAAATAAATAATTTACCATTA
The DNA here is from genome assembly GCA_018340775.1 of Taxus wallichiana var. yunnanensis. Taxonomy (NCBI): domain Eukaryota; kingdom Viridiplantae; phylum Streptophyta; class Pinopsida; order Cupressales; family Taxaceae; genus Taxus; species Taxus wallichiana. The sequence goes on from JADAXU010000134.1 coordinate 2,374,705, forward strand.
TCAACTAGAATTTTAAGGTTGAAAACATCTATAAGTACCAAGAAATCTTATAGCCAAATAGTTAAATAAAATTCTAAATAAAACATTACCCTAGATTTATTGGGGATCATATTGAGACGAAGTTAATATTACACATATAATTATTATTTCATTAAATTTTGACATATTCAACTAAACCTAAACATATTCAACTAAATCGACAACCATGTTTACATATTTAGGTGAAAAACTATATTTTTAGTGCCTAGATTGGATTTCATTATTATTACTATTAGAATATGTTATTGCTACTATTGGATTATGTTATTGATAATATTTGATTTCGGTTATTTCTAATATTATATTCTATTATAACTAGTATTGGATCCCATTATTGCTATAATTGAATTTCGATTTTACTTTTATCGATTCCACCTATGCAAGTTTTCTAAAAAACATAAAAACTTAGAGTTATAGTTTTCAAAGTGCACTTTGTTGAATCTTCCTCTTTGGGATCCAAAGTCCATTTCAAAAATAATTCTTTAAATCTAGACACCTAATGATAAAAATAGATCAAAATATGTCCGGGTATATATCATATTGAGAGATAACACCAACTAGCCTTGGCGATAATGTTTACATTTCATATATTTTAGTTTTGCAAACAAAATTATTGTCTTGTCTTAATTCTGGAAAAATATGTAACAATATCAAAACCATGAATATGCCACATGTGACCATTCCTCTATTAATATTTAAACCTACTCTATGTGCTAAGGTAAGACTTGTGTCATTTATGGTCCATGTAAGAAACCATGCTTTGAAGATTGATACCAAATTGCTAAAAAAGGATCAAAAGATAACTAACTATATTTTCATTTTGAGAGCTAGCATGTGCTAGCCTTGGAGATAATGTTTTATGTTATAATTTTGTCTTCTTCATAGATAATTCCTTAAAATTAATGTGAACTGTGATACTTCCATGTTTTCGGATATCGTGGCATGGAGCTTTGTGGGTATTTAAAACTTGTTAGTATCACCTTTATTTTTCATATCTTTCATTGGTCTACCATGGATCCAAATGTCAATAAAACATAGAATTAGGTATCTTAAAGTTTGTAAAATGTTGTAATGTTATTTTAAGTTATGATCACATGAAACGAGGAAACGTGTTCCACATTACATGTTATTGTTATGAATTTTAATGGACTTTTAGATCTCAAAATCATGACCACATGTTACAGATGTGCACTTATTTATCATGGACATCCATGAAAGCATGAAATGTTAGCAATTATTACTCATTCTTAAACCTTTAGTCAAGTCCCAAAATTCAAGTATAGATATCCAAGTTTGATAAATAATATGCTAAACAATAACAAAAAAATCCACCAAGTATAAAAAAAGTACAAAATGGTACAAAATTGAGCTCTTAATTAAGCATGTTTTTAATCAAAATTTCAAAGAATACGGCCTATTGGTATGCAATATGAAAAATAATTGACATTTTGTGAGTTTGACTCTCTATATGAATCTAGAGATAAATTTCAAATAACTCAAATCCCAAGCTAAGATAATGTAATATCAATCATATACATTGTTCAATATATTTTGTATATTCAAATTCTATGACATGAAAATTATTAATGAAGAAATAGTCCACCAACACCAAGACCAACTTACAATACATAAGCATCACAAGAAGACAAATAAAATCCAAAAACAACACAAAACAAAGGTATTACATATGATGGTAACAAACTGTCATTTTTGGTTTATGATCAAGAGATATTTGGTTGATGTTTCTAACCAATGGCACATGCTTTGTGTTATAAACTTTAAAAATTTATCCTTGACACCTGATGACAAAATACCATTCAAGAGTAAGCAAAATCAAATATCTTGCCTTGAGCCAACATCATATTTCCACTTCTAGTCTTAGTATGATTGGATAACTCCTACAAGGTCTTGGTTTACTTCTTGTCAATATTCTTTCAAAATCTTGTCATACATATGCTATCACCATTCACTCCCTTCTACTTCTTTTACATCCTTCACTACATCAAAACTCTCCACTTTTATCACACACTTCCCTTTACAACTTCCAACAATCATGAAGAAATTAAGTATGAGTATCAACCTTATATTCTTCCCTTTTTTGAGATACTTGACTATGTATTCCTTATAAATTAATCATGATCTAAAGGGATTCATAACCAACATTTTTATCCTTACCAAGTATCTACCTAAACCTATCATTATATTCTCCCAACTTTTAAATACACAAAAATTCTTTAAAATATATTAAGATTGGTTTTAAGGTTATTAGGTCTAGTTCACTCCAACTAGTCTTTGAACTAAGAGAGCCATCCAAAGGATTTGAGCACCAATATATTAACAAAATAATATTATTTCATACTCGCATACCTCTACATTTATTGGAAACATAAGGAACTTCAAATAAACTTTTTAGAACCCTAACCTATCTATTAGGCCATCTATCCCTAAAATCATTTATTTTATTTGATAAAACCCAATTTTTGGTTAACTAATTTTATGTAGTGCAGATTATTGGTTTTCACCATCTGTCATAGGGCTAATCCCCTCCTTCTTGGGTATGCGCAGGCTCTCATTATTGAATATAAACTAACTAAAATTTTGGGTTGGACGTTAGGTCGGGGATCACATAGGAATACTCCACTAAACTTATGCAAACTGCATTTAAAATGTATAAGTGATGAATTTTATGTGAAGGGAGGTAAAGAGGAGTAGGAGAAATAGGGAGAAATGGTTAATGTTGTGAGTAGACTTATAGAATTCACATGCATTAACCAAAGTAAGTTCAAATTCAATTAGAAGAACACAATAATGTAATCAATCATCAAGACTAATAAACCAGAGACACAAATTTCTACAAATCCATTAGTCAAGGATACAAATTTCCTTCTTGATTTTACAAGATCACAATGCTTGAAGATTTGGAGATTAGAGAGGATAGAGGACATAGAAAAGGAGATAGAGGAAATGTATCTTTTATTTCTTGATTTAGTAATGATACAAAGCCATACAACTTACAACAATCAACAATTGTTAATCTTTTGGAATGGAGAATCCATTCCAATTTATAACATTACAAAATATCTTCTCATCTCCCCTACGTGATTTTCACATTTCCTCATCACTGTAACCTTTCATATCCAAGGGAATAAAAGTGATTTTTTTTTCTTATTAATGAAAAAGGACTCTCATAGTGTTAATTTGAACATCACTTAAGTGAATAAGACAAAAAGTTAAAAAAATATTCTTAATGAGGAATTAGAATATGGAGAGAGGAGAGAGAGAGAGAGAGAGAGAGAGAGAGATAAGGATTGATAAATCTAAAGAATATGAAGCCTTTATCAATGAAGAAATATCCCTTAGTGAACCTTGAGAAAAAAATCCTGGAATGAGTTCATGTCCCTTAAAATCTTTTCTAGAATGGTCTACCCTGTGTGCCACCTTTACTACCTATGGAATAAAAATGTAGATCAACACTTATATCCATATATATGGAAAATAATTGATAGCCTTACATTGATTAAAGCACACCTTATGATCTCTTGTAATGTTATAGATTGAGTTTTGATGTTTCTAAGGGTCTCAAAAGTATCCTCGTTGAAGCAAAAAGGATCACTTGCCTCTTTATTGACTAAATCTTGGAAATAACTAACAAGTCCTTCCAAATATGAGTTCTTAGTGAGGGGAATTGATCCAAGAATCTTAACACAATTTTTGACATCATCTAAAATATGAAAGCATGTTTCCCACTAGATTCAAGTTTGTAGATAGCATCATTTATCATGTCATATTTAGAAATCAGTGTGTGGTTCCAAACTAGGGACAAGTTATCAACAACATATGTAAACACATTCCTACTCACAAGAGTGTGGGAATCAAGGAAACTCATTTCAAACACAAGTGAGAACACACTATCCCAATGAGTCTTATATTTTTCAATCTCTTCATTTTTTTATTTATTTTTGAAACATTAGAAAGAACATACTTGAACAAGGACATAACCTTTCATAGTAGTGCATTTCCTTTCTCTAGAATCTTTTTAACCATATTTTCATTGGCCTTCCCTTGCATGGTATGAATTTTTTCCAAAATAACCCCCAGGGATATTTTGAGAACTCAAAAATTCATTTTACACTTAGGAAAAAATTAAAAGGTCACATAATACTAGAATTCAAGTATTCCATGGATTGAAGGAACTTAGTTTTCTCGTGGGTTCTCCTAACCCATGGAATGAAGAGGTTTAGTCTCGATAACTTAGGTGGATTATGATGGATTCTAGGCCTTCATGGAATGAGAAAATACTACTACGCATACTTGAATAAATTCTATGTTCCATGGAGTTGGTAAATTCCACACAAGGATTAATTCCACCAAGTGAAATTCATAGTATTTGGAGAATAATTGAAGCTTCGCATGGCAAGGAAATGAAATATTTCAAATTGGATAAGTCTATAAATCCATAAAAACTTCAAATTGTTTTGCATATTTTCCCAACGCAGTATTTTACATATGTTAGGTCCACATGATAGAGGAAGAAGATTGAAGGAAGATCCTTTTTAGCTTGAATCATCAACGTGAAGGTGATGTGCAAGGAAATTATATTTCCGTGGTGGTTTATGATGAAACATTCTACAGATGGTTAGATATTGGTGTCTCTTAGATTTCTAAATCCATGAGGACATTTAATTTCAAGAATTCACAGGATGATGTAGAGACCACGAGTATCCAGAGAACATCCAAAAGGTTGGATTTCAAATAAATTTCCAACGTGAAAAATAAATCATACCAGAAGATGTTCAAAGATGCCTAGAATCATATATTTTGATTGAGATATCTGTTTTCAAAAATATTTTTTACATTTTATTCATCTCGTCAATGACTTCATGTTTAAATATGGATTTGTGAGATCAAAGGAGATTTCAAGGAAAATAATGAGAGCTCGATAGGAACAAAGGAAATTCACAGTTTCTCATTTCAAGCACCCAACCACTTAACCTACTTGGAGTAAAATCCTAAAAATTCCATCACCTACAAAACTCGATGGTGTGTTGTATAAGAAACAATGCTATGTTAAGGAGATTAATGGTGACAGGAGTTGTGGTTGTGAGTTGGTCTTCATTCATAACAAGTTCAAATTCAAGTTTCCCTCCTCTCTCTTTCTCTCCCATTGTGATATTTTATAAAAGTAAGTGCTTAGGCACATGTTACAGTTCCCTTCTACCGGATTTACATGCTCTTCCTTGGAATAGTGCATTTTATTACCGCCAAACACCCGTAACTTCACATTTTCTTGAGACATCTAACTTCTACTTTGTAATCAAAATGGATACTTATTAAATGCAATACATATGTGGTTATTTTCCCTTCAATTTTTCTCTATTTGTTCTAGATGTTGACCCTCTTATTTTTTTAGTTTTATTAATGTATGTTCTTCAAAGTTATTCATTTCCATTAAATCCCTTATTATGTGGTTTCTCCATGTATTTCTAGTTAGATTTGAACCATGTCTTAGTGTTGGTGTATTTCCATTCTTTCATTTTATAACTTTCCCCTTTTATCCCAACCCTAGATCACGTAAGATTTAGTTTGAATTTTATAATTAGTTGCAGTTTAATAGTTAAGGCTAGTGTGCATTGACTTAGGAGAGAAGGAACCAACCTTCTCTAGAGGTTTGTCTTAAGGAGGAAAGTCCCAAAATTTGATGATAATCCCATGTTCACAAAAATTTTGGATGCTAATTAATGATTATTCAATGGTTGTAACTTTTGTGTGTTAATAGTTCTAGAATGTCATGTGGGACAACAATGAAGGATTTTTTTTCATTTTTCTAATATTTTGGTGTATAGCTTGGAGATATATAGCCTTTAGAAGATTCAAAGCTACACATATGATGAATCTCGATCATCATATCTAATTTTTTAAAAAGCCAATTGCCTTAGTTTCATGATAAGATTTCAAAAATAGAAATAGTAGCACATGGAGATCCTTTTGTCTACTTGTAGTTTTCACCAAGGAGAAGAAGAAGAGGAAGATCCACATAGAGATCACCATCACATCTAAATGGAATCCTATCTACTCCTTCTGGTAGGCCTTTCTTTTTGTCTTTTAGGGTTCTAAGACCCATTAAATTTATGGATCATCGAGGACTTAGATTTTGTCACATTCAATTGAGGAATTCCTTTACTTTTGGCCTAATATGATGACATTCCAGTTGCATCCCTTAAAATGGTTTCTTTTTTCACTAGAGATAACAATACAATACCCATTGAACACATCAAATATGTCACAAATATATGTTCGATTGTAGAAACCACTTTTTCACCCCTAGTTAACTCAACGAACATTAAGTGTGTTATCATAAACATCATTATTATCACTATCCTAAGTACACTTTAAAATTACTATCATAAAACTAAAATCACCCGTGTAACTCCTATTTACCCTTTCCTAACCACCCAAAACCAACCTAACCTATTTAACTTACCCATCATAACCCCCTAGCCTCTCATAACCCAAATACCTAACCTCCCATCATCCATCCAACAACCTAACATCTCATATGGCAAACTGGTTTTAACCATTTTCCATCTTTTCTTGATATATTTATAACGTCTTGGGAAAAATCGATGGTGATCCGCGATCACCAACAATCATTGCGTATGTCGTCAATCTTATTTATCCAACCTCTATCTCCCTTTCCCAACTAGTGAGAATCTATGTGTGAGGACGAATTGTTGCACCTAAAAACATAAAAATTTTGTTCAAGATCATTAACACAACCTTGCCAAAGAGATCGGAAGCCTCATCGGATCGTTAATCGGTTGTTGAATAACTTCATCACCTTTAGACTATCCATCAAGTTAGTGCTCTTTGTTTTTCATTTTTTCAATTAAATTTACATCATTTATAGCCCAAATTTGTTTTCTACATCACCTTACAAACCATTTCAAAAATTTGTCTCTAATTTATCCATTTCATTAAATATTTGGAATATGTATTTGAAACAAAGATCATCGTCAATCATCGATCACCTTCGATCACCCCCATACTTTTGTTTCCTTTATTATCCTCCTAAACGCATCCAAATCTTTATTTTTAGAATCTAAAAGGTTCCTGGATTCCTCATAGTTTACCTCATCATTTCTAAATATGTATGTTATTAATCGGTGTATGTTTTATCAAGTATTTTTCAAAGTAATCATTTTCTACTCGATTTCCATCAAATTCGATTACAATTGATCGGTATCCATATCCTCTTGTTTCCTCATTAGTTCTACAAATATATCTATATTTCTATTTTCTAAATCTTACGTAATTTTATACTTCTTATACTCTACCTTAGCATCATCAATATTATTATGGCACTTATTATTATCTCTGTTTTATTCATCCTTTTGTCAAAACAAACATCTTGTCTTTCATCTCCATCAATCAACAATCATCTTCGATCCCTATGTTTTCTTATCATTCTTAGCATTATCATATTTAAAAATATCTTATTCTAGTCTAACAAGTTATTTTCAAGATGGATATTTCGCAAATGACTGTTCCAAGTCTTTCACACCCAATTACCAGCATATATGATGTTTTGATCATCCAATACTCATTCGTGTTGGAACAATTTGAAATTATCTATGAACTCATATTGTGCTCCATCACACTTTCTCCCATCATCAAGGACATCAAGGATCATATAGAAATAATTAAAGAAGAATGAGAATCTACTAAATAATATTGGTACAACTAATTTGAGGATTTTGAGATTATCACTTGCCCTAACTTGGGCCACTTACGAAGATGAACAGGGTCTCACTATCCCACTCAAGTTTTAAATCATTATTTTCATCATTTTATCTTATCATTATCAAGATAAATTAATTGTATCAAATTAGTTGACACCCTTCAAGAAAGTCCCCTTACATTCCTAGGATCGGCAATTTTTGAGTAAATTGTTATCATATTTATCTAATATATTTTTGTTTAGTTGTATTTGCATAAAGTTCTTCTCACTCGGTTAAAGGATGAGCCTATTTTATTGTTTTCATTCAATCACCCCGACATTGCAATTTTCATCGCAAGTATCGTAAACCTTTCCCATTTTATTTTTTTGGTATTTCTACATCTATAACACCTAACCGAAAAACAACTTAAACATCCTAGCACATCCGGTGGGACCTCTTAGTCCCTTTTTCATTTATATTTTCTTTTTTATCTTTCATCTCCTTTGTTTTCTATTTCATCTAACATTTCAACTTGAAGCACCTTGTTGTTTTCACTTAAAAATTAAAAATCAAAGAAAAATAAAATGGAAAAGTGATTACAGGTATGTTCTTTTCCTTCATCATTTTCTTCCAAAGCATCACATTTTGTGTTTTTGTTCTAATCAAATTAAAAAATTTCCTTTGGAAATTAAAAAAAATACTCATACTTTCTTGCTCACATAACTTAACTAGGAGTTCAAGGAATTGCATTCACAAAACTACCTCCACACAAAACTAAACCACATTAAACATAACTTATAACTAAACATTCCTTCATAGGTGAACCTACTTGGATTTCATCACCAAGAGGATAAGTTGACTCAGTGTTTTGGATGAGTATAAAAAATATGGTGGGTGGTATATTGGCTAAGCATTTGATAACCTTTATCATTGCGGGATTGTGAAGTGAGGGGTAGGTCCCATTATCACACCTCAAACCAAAAACATAGATTTAGACCTCACATAAATTTGGGTATATCAAGGAATCCATCCTTTAAAAATTACCTACAACCAACCTTAGACTGTCATCTCCTAGTACCATGTTTTTCCATTTTTCACATTTCACACTTTTTCTAATTTAATCAAGATAAAAAAAAACCTCGTGTGTGACTTGTTTGTGTTGTTATAATCAACCATGTAGTTTTTCTTTTTCTTTAGTGATTGTTTCTTTATTTCATGGTTCTAACCAGAAAACAATCCCATCTACAAGAATTTGACAATATGATTGATTGTCTCCATTTCCCTGGATAATATCCATTCTCACCTTCATGAGATTCTAGGCATAATAGAACAACTTTGGTCACCTTCTGTGACCAATCAAGAACCTCCTCATTCTCCTAGTAGTCAATCAACCACATCAAAAATATATAATCCATCCATTCCTCACCTTTTCAATAGCGATGATCGAGTCTTTAAAGAATTTTTTATTCAAATCTAATGGCTCTTAATTCCTATCTTACTTCTCCATATTTTTTCCTCCATTATCCCACACCTCAATGGAAAAAAACTATCACTATCTTGTCACCTTCAATACTTCCTAGCTTATTGACCCTAATCATGTGTCATTCATCCTACTGATTCATCCTTATTCCACTATTGGGGTCGAAACATCATTTCCCATTGCGTAAGGTCTCCATTATCGTTTTGATCTTAATTTTTTCTCATCACTAGACATAACCAATCAAAAATCATCCTCATCATGCTCTTCATATTTTGAAAACAATATTAACACCTCCCTTTCCATATCTCATCGTGTAGCTTCCAGTATCTCTCTTATTCCTTTGGTGAGCTCAATATCCATCCCACTTAGTGTGTCTCAACCCATCCCTTCACAAGCAATGAACATCCTCTATTCATAACATGGTCATGTCCATCCCAACATTAATAGCCCTTATTAATATAATTTATATCGCTAGCACTCACCCTTCTTCACAGTAGGAATAAACTACCCCTATCTCACAAATCCATTCTCACAACACAACCATCCCAACCATTTATCAATAATTCCATTCCATCTCAAAACATACCACAACCATCTCAACCTCTCATCCACACCTCTATCCCATCTCAATATATACAACCATCGCAACCCCTTATCAACATGTCCATTCCTATCCAATATCAGTACATTCAACCATCACAACCTTTAGTTTTGTAGCCTACCTATAATATTCCCATGAGTATTCCCCTCCAACATAACATCCCTTTACCCTATCAGTTATATCAACAATAAAACCAACATGTCCATAATCAACCTAACCCATCATCATTCAACCCCCAACAATCATCACAAAATGATCCTTTACAAGCATTAATGAATAGGATCTCTAGTCTTGAAGCTTCCTCCATGGGTCCTAAAAACACCCTATCATATGAATAGATCTATAATGAACCTATTCATCCATTTGTACCCTAAAAATCATATCCTCCACACTAGGAACTCCCAAAGTTCCTTAAATTCTATAGTAAGGAGGACCCTCAATAGTAAATCCTAAGCCTTCGCCACTCATGCTACCTTATCACACATGATCAAGACCTCATGTTGATAACATTTCCTATGTCCTACATAGGGCATAAATTATAGTGGTATAAAAGTATCCCACAGTACTCACTTTTATCCTTAGACAACTCACAAAATTATTCTTAGAACACGTTTCTATCAATATCATCCGTAAAATATCCATTACAAATCATTACTCTATTAAACAGTTTGAAGATGAATCTATTACAGGATTTATCACCCACTGACATGGGATCATCAATTAATTATCCTTCTCACTTCCAAAAACCAAACAGATTGATATGTTTACTTGATCTTGCGTTAAACACATATCATCTACACTTTAAATTAAATACATTTGATGAATCCTTTACCATAGCCCATAAATTAGAACTTCATTCCCTCAAGGATAGTAAATTCAAACTTTGATCAAAGAAACCAAATATTGAGTCCTTGTTCAAACCTTCTTCCATTAGTGAAAAATCTAAAGGCTCAAAGCAAACATAGTCGTTGTAAAATGCACATCTAAAGGTCATTTGGATTCCTAACGCACCCATCCTCAACACAACTATACACCCATCAGGAGTCTTATAACACGATATTTGATAAGGTCCTAGCCGCGTTTATGATATCTCTCCCTCATATTTTCCCCATTGATACATCCATTTCAAAACCCTTTTGGTATCAATAAAATGACTATTGTAAATACCATCAAGTTTGAGGACATTAAATTGAAAGGTTTCGTTCATTTAGAAACATCCTCTAAGATATTATCAAAAAAGGTGATTTGCAACTGTATAATCTAAATTCACCTCCAAATAAGAATTTAGAAGTTTTTAAACAACCCTTTCTGAACCATGCCCCATCCACTAGTCAACCCCAATCTAATGTTATCAACTCTCATCACACCATTAACACTATCAAATATCTCCCACCTACACCTCCAACACATAGTTCTTCTACTAAGGAAGCACCAATTAAATCATCCAACTCCTCTAGTCTTGTTATCCACAAAACCACATACCCTTCAACATCTACTTCAAGCTAACCCATGGCCTCTTCACAATCCTCAAAAATGAAACCCATTGTTGAAATCAATAAAATATATTTTAATGACCACATCACCCAATATCACTTGCAAAATATTCACAAATATACTACACAACCTATAAATAACCCATCTATTAAAACAAAAAATTATCGAAAAGTGGTAAAAACCTCATTACACCATCCAAATCTCTTTTTCCCATCTTAAGACCCCATTCTTCATCAATATTCATAGTCATTGTCACCCTATCCAAGGTTTCCCTTGATGACACCTAAACCCGTCACATAATAAATGACCTCATCCACCCTAGATTCTAGCCCATAAGACGAAATACAAATTCCTTTAACAACAACTTCAATGGGGTACTATGAAAAAACCCTTGAAAATATAATCCAACTATCTATCATAGCATTACCTCCACTTAAGTCATCTATCCCTCAAGGTTTGAAGGCCTCTTGATAAAATTTTGAATCCTTCTATAAATAGCATTGTACTTCATGATACTCTACCAAGGAATTTAAATCCCTTCATGCTACTATTAAAAACATTACTAGAAAAGGGATCTCCCCATAAAAATAGAACATCCAAATCAATTCAAACAAACCCATCCTAAAATTCACACTCTCTAAACCACCTATTCAACATCACACCCACATCATAAAAAATGTGAGGCCTCTTTTAGTAAGAACCCACTCCATGAAGTCGATGTTTTTCATATAACTACCAAAGCCCACGCAGTGAGAAAACCCTAAGGCATCAAATCAAAAAAATCTCAAGATATCTATTCCTATTGCACGGAACTACCTAATCCTCCACCCGATTTTAAGGAAAAGGTATCCAACATTGCTAATCCATAAACACAATCCACCTCCTCTATCAAAAATACCATCATCAAACAAATTCATCAAGCTCCCATGAAAATTTCCCTTTACAAACTTGTCCAAACCTCATTGCAATGTCGACAAGGGATGATTGAGACCCTACAATATATATTGGTACCATTTGATGATCTATAATTATTCACAAACCTAGTCGATAACCTCAAAATGTCAATTGTTATCTCTTTCAAGGATTCATATATCTAGTATTTACAACTCGAAGATCATGATCTCCCACTATTTTTCACGTGCCAAATCTATAATACTCTCATTGAGAGAGTTATGATCAATAACGACATGAGAATTAACATCATATCATCACACGCTTTCAACCATCTTCAATTACCTAATACTATCATCCCTCGCCGCATATAGTACTACGATCCTTTAATAACATTGTTGTCCCTACACTAGGCATGGTTATCCTACCTATTAAAGTAGGTGTTAAGTGTCTTTACAAACTATTATATCTTGTAGAAGGAGATTTTCAATAAAATACATTGTTAATACACCCTTAGATACACACCATGTGTTATATACCATGTACCTTACATCGTTTTCTGAAATACAAACATGAAGGTAAGACCTTCACTATTCCATCTCGACATGAACCCCTTTAAAGCATTTCATATGAATTCTTGAACCAATGACGTGCTCATATCACAAACAAAGTCGATATCCTCTTATTTATATTCTATCAATTCCTTCATCTCCACATCCAAATTACCATAAAAACTTCTTTTTAGGATTTTATGCAATGACTTTCGCTAGGATAATATCACCTCATGGCCCTTAACTTGTTTCCTACACCAAACATGCATGGAAGGCTTGATAAAAAACTAATGTATGAACCCAACATTGGATATATCATCTCCTTCGTCCCTCCTCATCTTAAAACTAATCTTTTCTATGGAAGAATTGATATTCCTTTCCCATATCATGATAATCAAAACCATGCCAAATCATTTATATATGACTTTTCATTCTTATATAACCAGTCCTTCACACAAATGTATCTCCATTGTTGTTCCTAGAAAGGTTTTAGCCTAGGACATTATGAACAAGGAATACATGACTTGGTTTTTGAATGGTCTCATAAGCCTCATGAGAAGTATGGATTAGGTTATGATAAACCATCCTTATATACCTTCTAAAACACCACTTCTAGGCTTGTAAAGAACTAGACTCACCCCTTCATCGATTACCTTATCGACATAGATGATTTTGTTTCCATCCCATATGACATTTTTTAGTCAACACAATCACCTTATGAACACTTACTATCAAAATAATGATGGCATTAAGACCATTCCACTAATATTACTAGAACTAGTAGAGGAAGATTCCCCTACCATCAATATTCTTTAATACCATGATAATCAATATTCTTTATTACCTTAAAAATACTCTACCTCCAAACACATCTACACTCCTTAATGAATCTACTATCGACTTCAAAATTATTACTTCACGAGATCCTCATATAGTTAAATTTTGTCATCCTTAAATTTAGAAGAATTAAAGGAATTTACTACTATCCTTTCCAAACATAGCCATACCTTTGCATGGTCATATACTGACATGTCGTATTGACCCCAACATTGTCATTCATAAAGCATCATCATGGTCCCTAATGTTAAACCTGTTGAATAGAAACTATGTAGGATGCACCCTCGAGTATCCCTCATCATAAAAGAATAATTACAACATCTTATTTTTTATAACTTCATATTACCCATTGAATATCCTTTTTCATGTGTTTTTCAAGGGAAAAATTCAAGTTGAAAACATGACAACTTTACCCTAGTGTCAAATAATTTTCTTGTAAACCCTCCCGAGCACTTCTCTAAATTAGTTCTCCTTATGTTTCATGCCTATCCCCATACTAAAATTACTCATATGTTCTATAAAAACCTTTCTCAAGTGTTTGAAACATGAAAAAAGTTCTGAAGTTATTACGATGCAATGCTTCTCAAGGAATATTCTTCAAGTATACCAAGAAATGGATATTTCTTTCTTTTTCGAGATAGGTGTGGACCCTCGAAGAAGGGTTAAAGGCCAAAATTCATCGGGAAGTGGTATTGAGGATCCAAGAAAATATTTCAAGTGATTTAAGAAATTTTAGGGAATATTTTAAGGTTTAGGGACAAGTTTAGTGAAAGTGGGTTTTTAAATAGTGTCGAGCTTTAGAAGATGATTCTATGAGCTTGTAAAGAGTTAAAGGTCAAACAATATACCATTGGAAATATATTTAAATTCTATAAATTATAATCCTTTCATGTTTTTCACAAGACCAAGGATATTCTTTCCACAACCCATTTTAGCAGAACACCTGCGATCCTAAGAAAAAGATTTTTTTAGGTATAAGTTCATATAATTAAGTGCCCAAAAAGTCCTCCCTGGAGCTCAGGAAAATCATTCTTCAAGGCTCTCTTCCAGGTAAGCATTCAAGATTTAGTCATTTCAATAAGTGGTCACGTGTCAACATGAGAATGTGGCACACTTTTTGTCCCATATGTCCCAAACCTTTAAGAAATTTGGGACACAAAAATGCACCCAAGCTTAGTTAATCCCTCTTTACCATTATGTGACCCTGGAAAATCTTCGACATGTAACTTAAGCTCCTTTTCACCTCATTTTATCTCTTCCTCTTGTGTAACCACAAAGTGACACTTGTCATCCTATGGTGAGGGTGGATTTTTCTACCCCATTTGTCTAGTTCCTTTGGGACAATTGGGACAAAAAAAATCACCCAATGCTTGTTTTGGCTCTTGGTTTTCCACATGACCCTGGGAAGGATCCGCAAGCCATTTTTCAACCCTTTCCCTTATTTTCCTTGTCAAATCACCTTATGCCACTTGTCACTTCTAGAAGAGGGTGAATTTTTCTACCCCATATATCCCATCCCTTTGGGAAAGTTGGGACAAAAATGCACCTTATTCCAACCCTTTCCATGGATTTTCAATATGACCCAATCTCAACGACCGGGTGCATTTTGGTTGTTTTCTCTCTCTCCTCCATCAGAAATCACTGATCTCCACTTGTCATGCTTGGGTGAGGACACATTTTTATACCCCATCTTTAATTTCCCTTTAGGATAGTTAGGAACAAAAAATGTGCCCCATTCCAATATTTTTTAAAAACCTAAAAATTTCTTAGTTTCTCAACTTTTGTTACTTCTTCCTTCCTTTTGCGTACGTGAGAGGTGCTACTCAAAAAAGTTAAAATCCATTGTAGCTCATCTCCACTTAATTTTTCCTCCATTCCTTCATGAACACAATTACAAAACACCACATAAACCTACATTTTATCTAAACACCATGCCAAATTTTCTCCGGACTAACTACATTCTCAAAAACTAAAAAAACTCATATCTCCTAATCAAGTAAATGAAGCTAAATGAAAATTTCACAAAGTATTCCTTTATCCCAAGTGACTTTAAGAATAAAGTAATAGAAAAAAATAGAGGTGCCCTAGATTTTAATAGCAAAAACCCTATTTTTCTTCCCTAGCTCAATTTTTTTCAATTTCCCATCATTCCGACAGACGAGATCGAACATAAATTTTGAACACGAGTCCTAAATGAGAGCCTATTCTAGTGAGGCTATTTTTCATCATAATCTAAGGTGGGAAAGTGTAGTTTCTAAAAATATTAAGTATCTAGTGACACTAGACCTCACTTACTAAAAATATAAACATTCCTAAAAATTAAAATCTCTCAGAACATTGAACTCGAAAACAACAGAGATGACAAACTAGGCAGTTCGGATCAAAAAGAAAAAAGGCACAAAAATAAAAAATTAACTTTATTAAAATAGAAAGTGTTCCTAGCATGATAATGATTCCAAAAAATGATTCCAAGACAAAAAAGCAGTATTTCCCAAAATAACAACTCTTGAACCCCAACTGCTAAAAATAGAAAGTTCCCATTTCGAGTGTAGAAATTTGTTGTCATCTCCATTTTGGATCATTTTGTTTCTTTTCACAAAATTTAAGTTATTTTTTTATGGTCTCGAGCCCAATTCATCTCTGTCATCAGAATACTCAGGTATGGGTGATAGTGATGTTACCCATATGGATCTAGAAGACCTCAAGAACAGGATGCTAGGTGGACCCAAGGAACCTGTGGAAGATAAATTCTACACAAGTGGGTTGTATGTTGTGGGTGGTATCATCTATCCATTAAAATCACCAAGCTGGTGTTGGCATGTTCCCATCATTATATCTAGATACTTAGATCATAAGAAGTGATGATAACTTGATCCTGGTGGTACTCACACCAAAAGAAATTTCTTAGTATATGAAAATTCTAGTTTATAACAACATGGGATTCATCAAAAATATTTTACATTAGGTGATTAGTCTAATAATGAGTCATATATCCAAGGCCTTCTTTGGGATCGTGGTTGAAACATGGTATAAAGCCTTCCTTTATGCTAAAATCTCTCAACCGAAGTGAATTTCATTAGGGCTTATTGGATGCAATCATTCTCCTAAGCAAGATAATGGGATAAGAAACTAAAAATATTTCCATGATTAGATGGAATTTTCATCCTCATCATCATTTATAACCTACATATGATAGACTAGGGGAAAATAATAAGTGATAACTTACATCATCAATTGCTTCCAAAGTGTCAACTTCTAGAAATTTTTCCATGACTTGATACTTGTTCTACACCCTTGCAAGAACGAGACCATTTAGAGGTTTTCCACTCACCCAAAACATTTCTCAAAATGATATTACAATTAAAAATATCCGCATCTCGATCTTAAAAGAAAGAAATCATTATTTTGCAAGATTAAATGATGTATTCACTATGTTTTTCATCAGATTGTTAGAAGGAAACCCTCACTCAAGGTTGTCTCTATAAGTTGCTTCTCTAATCAAAAGGTACAAATCCTTCTTCATACAATTTTCAACCTTTTATTACATCTGAGTGTCTGGTTTAAATCTTTCTCTAATAAATCTGCCATGGTACCTCAGCAAAAAGATAGTGTTGTTTGAGATCTTTAGGCATCTTGATCATGTGAATGGTAAGCTCAGGAACTGAAAGAAGAAAGGTGTTTCTTTCCCAATCTTTCTTGGGATATTCTCTTGAAAAATTACTCTTGAGGATGCTAATGTGGAAGTTTATTTCACTCATGTGAACCTATATTCATACATCCCAAGAGTAGAATTCAATATTCGAGTGATCCGAAACATTTCACCTCCCTGACTTACATCATATTCCGCATATTGAAGACTCTTAGGTAAATTGTAAAGATGATTTTAAATTCAGAGAACATGATAATATAACGATGAAAATTTAGAAAATGAGATTATTCCAGTTTGATTGGTATGAGGATGGAATTAAAGATGATGGCATGGAGATGTATGATCTATAATATCAAGTAGTGAAAGCTTCACCCTTCGTAAGCATCTTGTGTCATTCACAAATGAAGGGATATAAATGAACATACTGAAGTAGTAATCAGAAGATAAAAATAATGGTTCAAAAATAATAGGGTTTCTTTTATGCATCGAGAAACTTCCCAACTCTCTAAAGGTAAGCATTCCATATTTCCTCTTCAAAGGCCACTGACAAAGCTTCTATCTCATCTCACTCCGGAGAAATCTCAAAATGAAATTTGATGGCACCAAAATTTCTTCACTAAAATTTTTTTCACAAAAAGTTAAAGACAACAAAAGACCCTATGGTATATTTGGAGCAAGGGGATATTGATCTAATTCATCCTTCAGTCCCTGTGTAATCTTAAAGCCTCTCATCCTTTGATGTCACACCATCTCCTCCTACACAAGATTTCATTTATCATTCTCAATAAGAGACAATAATCATGAAAAATTTAGAGCCTAAGACAAATTATATATTTCCATGGGTGCATAAAATTATCACGAAGGAATCCCATACAGTCCAACAGGTAGTCATCCTTGACATCACATCCATAGCCTCAATGGTCATAGTAAATAAAGGAACATTAGCTCAAACAACTTCTCAATTTTTTATCATCCTTTAGGAAACCAATATATATAAGTAGTCCATCCAAATGTTACCAAACGCATTGAATAAATGACCCCAACTGACTATGATATGACCACCATTCCCCTATTCCTAGTAAATCACAAGGGATATGCAAATTTGTTCAAATAATATTCCACTCACCTCCTTATAAGGAATCAAGAGTATAAGGAGAGAATTGATCAGATGGAAAATCATGTGAGAATACTCACCTCATACATTTAAAATTTCATGGATCTTGATTCTAATTCATTCCTTCCAATCGAAGAAGTTACTCCTATCAGTAACTTTGATCCAGTGTTCATTCGGAAGACATAAGGCTTCACCATACAGGGGAAATAAATTGATAAATGGGTAAGAAATATTGTGGAGAAAGGGAAAGTGCTAACTCCTAAGATGATTTTATTGTTCAAGTACATGAGCGCAACATCCACTAAGGTCATAATGATAAGAGATGATATTTATAAATAAAAGGAACACTAGGATCAAGTGTTTTCACTTTGGTGATGAAATAGAGAAATCCCATTCTCATGTATTAGTGGACAAGAAGTTTTTCAATTCCCCATGCAAATATTTTTATCAAGTGTGGGTGAGAAATATTGTTACCATATATGATATGTTAAACTATGCTCTGGATGAGTTAGATTAACACAAGGAACATTCTTTTAAGATGTAGGATGATGTCGACACTGAGATACATAATCTGGGAGTGCCTTCAATAGATGAAAATAACTCACCGGATGACTTGTTGAATCCATTTGAGGAACTTATCGATAAATAAGTTAGGGATCCCTTTTCCTTCAATGAGGACACAATGGAGTCTCTCACTAAAATAATAGTTTTGATATCAAACACCAAAACAAGACATCAATCGTGGTTCATGAAATGTGAAAAAATAAATGCCATCTCGAGATAATTGGTTCAAGTCCTTGCACTTAGTTCATATACCTCATGTTAAGAAATTTTCACCCACAATGTGATTCCCATTAAAAACCCGCTTGAGACCCAACAAACAACCTAGAGTTAGTCAAGAAAATTATGGAATAATTTTTTTATTAGAAGTGTCCACAACCAGGTTGCAAGACAATAGTTGATACTATTAGGTTCCAGAATAATATTAATCTACTTCAACATACTTTTCCTTAATTACAATTATCAAAGGTCACAAGGTCCAAATTTTTGGGTTAGAAGTTTCAATTAGGTTCGGGGGTAAAGTAACACCATAACCACTCTCTAACAGGATTAGAGTTTCAACTAGAATTGTCTCACACTTAAGGCATTCAAAATTTCCCTAAATCATTTCCATTGGATAGGAAATTTTCTCACCTTTCCAATGATATAAATAATTCCTCCTAACTCCTTGTAAAACTCCAGTTATGGTTTGGCGAAGCTTAGGGGTCAAATTTTCCCCAAGAGGACATGTGTCAAGCGGGGAAGAAGAGCAATTTTTCTTGGGTTTGGCAGGTCATTTGGATGCTTTGTTGGAAAATTTTCCTTGCATGAGAGAAAATTCCCATTTGTTCCCGTGCCTCCACCATGCCACCGGGACATGTGTCGGGCTCAAGCCATCACCGAGAGAACGAGGGAAGGGGGCAGGGCGAAGGTTTATTGGAAATTTCACCGAAGGGGAAGAAAAATCCATTTGGCATCCATACACCGTGGGTCCGCTAGGACACATGGCACTCCATAATCCACCGCAGGGAGAAGGGAAATTCTAACGATAATTCGACGAGAAATTTTCGGGCCGCGGGCTGCCAGGAAAATTTTCCGACTTTTCCAGCCAATTTAGGAAAAATTCAAAGGGCCATAACACGAGCTAGAAAGCTTGGTTTTTAGAAAACGAGGACTTTCTCGAAATAATAAATTTTACATTTTGATAAAGTTTAAGGTGTAAATTTTGTGAAAATGATCTACGAATTTTAAATATTAAAGCTGGTAATTTTGACTTATAAATTTTTGTTCAATTCGATCTCCTTCTTCACTCAACATGCCAAAAAAACATGGAGGATTACTCTAGGAAGGATTTAAAGTGTTTTAGGAAGGTAGATTTGCTTATTTGATTTTCAATTCACATTTTTCTAACAATTGATAGAAAACAACTGTGAAAGGGGATTGGGTTCGATTTTGCAATGTTTAAATTGTTTTCTTAAGTTTTCTTTGTCAATTTGAGTTCATTGATGTCTTAACATGCTAAATTATATCATTTTCAAGTTGATTATTATGTGCAGGTCCGAACTATACAATTTGATTGAATTTATTTTCCAGTATTAATTTTTATAATCAGAGATCCATTTCTTTTAAATATGTATATAAATTTTATCATTCAAGTGTGGCATTTCATTTCTAAACTAATCCATTACATTTAAATGACTTAAATCAAACTATTCTAAACCCAAAATGCAACTCTGATTTCAATTTTATATATTTCCAAAGAGGCAATTTACTGTATTTTCCTCACATATGTTTCTTTCTTTCAAACAGATATTTAATTAACTCTTTTTCCATACAATGAAACATTGAATTCAATCCAACAATGCATATGAGAAAAGATCTTGCAATTCTTTATTAATTCCAATTATATACTTTACATCTTTCCATGTTTGAATGCAACTACAAAATTATATTTATTTCATTCCAATAACAGAATACAATATAAACATCCTTCACAATTTGAATATATACTTCATAATCAATTACAAAATCTTTTCTTCACAAGTATACATTACAATTTTCATCCACATTAAGTGGGAAAGGATTACAAAAAATATGTTTCACAAGTGACTGTCAACACCTTTGAATTTTCCTTTACTCCGAACAACAACATGCAAAATTTCCTTTTCTATAAATTTGATCACAACAAAAGTGGGGAAAGGCAACACTCTCCACCCAACCAAAAATCTAATGAAAGGAGAATCCATCCTTCATCATTGGCCCCAAGCTCCAACAAAATACAATAAGAGGTGTGATTCAACCCATGGCAAACAACTAGTTTCCATAACACACAACATTATTTGAACATGCATAATTCATATAAAATACAAGTCCAAACAAACACAACAGTTTACAACCGTAATTGTAACAATCAAAACAAAACTCAAAGCTTAATCATGCAAGCCAAAGGAGCAAGGTCTATGGGGAAGCTACTTATGCCTCCTAATGTGAATTGGGCATCCACCAAAACAAACTAACAATAAAATTTCACCACACATATCCTTATTCCCCCACAATCCCTCCTTATGTCCCCCACATATTTCCTAATGCCCCCACAAAGTAAGAAATGCAAGCTATTTCTTTTCCATGGTGGATCCCAAACCCAAACTCCCTCCACAAAAATTTGATTCCAATGGCATTCCCTTATTCCCCCACAAGAATTCCTCATAGCCTTCTCCTACACCATTCCTATGGAATTCTACCCAACCAGCCAACAAATAAATCAAAACATACACCATTCACACAACACAACAAGAAAATAATAGTATAAAATAAATATTAAACTCCTACCTCTCCATAGCAACTTTTGTTTCCAACAACAAGCTTTCAATGCCAAAAAAAAAACTCCCAAAATAGTAATCTCCAAGCATGCAATTTTTCTCCAAACTCCTTCCAAAAGCAAGAGTTGTAAACACAAGAAAAATGCACCGCCAATTAAGTTTGTAAAATGTTTCAACAACCCCAAAACAAGAAAAGAGTTTGAATAATATAGAAGAGGGAAGAGAAGAGGATGATGTGGATCCATGTAGGATGCCACCTCACACATCCTCAACTCCAACACAAAAGAAAAATTTCATTCTCCAAAGCACAATAAAGAGGTGGGTGAAAATATGACAAATTACTTGCACACTCCAAAAAGCCCACACCCCAAAGGACTGCAAATTAAATAAAATGTAAGAGAGTGCAATCAAAACTTGTAACATGATTAATAAAATGCATTATAAAATTCTAAAATCACCTCTCCAACCATAAGTATGGTTGGTAAATTAAATTGAGAGGTATGGGACAAGTTTTACTTGTCCCACAAGCCTCCAAAAATAGCCCCAAGGACAAATTCGAATTTCCAAGGAGGTGGAGTGTTTCATACTCCAAAATCTGACTTACACAACTCTTACACAACTTACACATCCCTTACATAATTAATACAAAGAGCCAAAAACTTCCATTATTATTTTCCCATATCCCAATTTAATTTATTTAAATTTTAACCATATGATTTCTCACATTAATTCTCCACAATTTAATTAAATAAAAGAAGGGAACACTTCACTAATAAAATACATACAAACAATAATAAAAAAGTAACCACATTAATAAAATACACAAACCCATGGTCACATATAAAGGTGATCCCCCCATGGGAATCCCTAACAACAAACAACACAACACAATAAAACAAGTTGCCATGGTGACCTTGTCGAATTCACCTAGAATTCCATTGTGGTTGGTCTCCAATCCCCCAATGTTTGTTGTGATTTTTAACCTACAAAACAAAAATACCTCCTTTGCCTTGTGGACATATCATAACATCCAACATGATATAATTAAAATCACAAAATCATCTAAATATGTGAATTCACAACAACATCAAGGAAATTTAACCTTATCACATACAATTTACATTAACAATATCAAAGTAACAACTATATCATCATCATAAAATATCCAAAGTCACACATCCGAACAACATCTATAAAACATCCATGTCAAATAGTATATCATCATCTACATATGAGTTTCTCTAATAATCATCATGCATCACAACCAAATCAAGATCAATAATAATCCATGATCAATGTCTAACATCATACTAAATCAAAGCATAATAATGTTCATAATGAATTTAACTGTATCAACATAAGTATCAACTGGTGTCAAAGGGAAGTGGGCACTACATCCCCCTCCCCTTAGACTCGACTTCCTCCTGGAAGTCACTAGAAAAAATGTGGAAAATGAACTCGTAATGAAGTAGCATCCTCCCATGTAGTTGTAGTCTCATCATATTTGTCCCACTACACCCGAACCTGATCAACCTCTCTTCCTGAAGGCCCAGGGTCCTGTGATCTAGGATGCAAATGGACTTCACCATCACCTACCCTCGGTCCTACACTGTAAAGATGTCCAATCCAACACATGAGAAGGGTCTATAATATATCTCCTAAGAACTGAAACATGAAAAACATCATGTACGTGAGACAAGCTAGGTGGCAAAGCTAGACGGTAGGCCAAAGGGATGATACACTCCAAGATCTCAAAAGGACCAACAAATCTAGGAGCTAACTTAGAACCTTTTCCATAATGGATAGGTCTCTTGTGTGGCATGACACAAAGTAACACCTTCATGCCCACATCGAAACTACGATCGATCCTATGTTGTTCTGCATACTTCTTCTACCTTTCATGTGCCTCCTGCAATCTTTACCTGATCAACACCACTTGTTGCTCCATGTCTTTAAAAGAGCTGGTCCAAGAGATACTCTATCCTCTAACTTTGTCCCGGCCTAAGAGGTGTCATGCACTCTCTACCGTACAAAGCCTGAAAAAGAAGCCATGCTTATGGAACTCTAAAAATTATTGTTGTAGGAAAACTCCACTAAGTACAAGTACTCCTCCCATTTAGAATGTTGATCCATCACATACATCCTAAGCATGTCCTCTAAAATCTAATTCACCCGCTCAGTCTGTCCATCTATCTCAGGGTGATATGTTGTGTTGAAGTTGATTCTCATCCCAAGGACATACTGCATGGTAGTCCAGAAATGTGAAGTGTACAAAGGATCACGGTCACAAATGATCTTCTATGAAATCCTGTGTAACTTGAAAATCTCATCCAAATATACTCATGCCACTACTCTAGCTATATAAGTGGTCTTCACCGGAGAAAAGTGAGCCACTTTTTTCAATTTATCAACCGTGACCATAATGGCGTCGTGGTGATATCTTGACATCGGTAGCCCAACAATGAAATCCATGGAAATGGTGTCCCACTTCCATTCCAGTATAGTATGGGGATAAAGAAGGCCTCTTGGATGTTGATTCTCAGTGTTAACTCTCTAGCACTCTAAACATCATGACATAAATTGGGCCACGTCTCGAAAAATTCCTCTCCAATGATATAACTATCTCAAGGTGGCATGCATCTTCTTCACCCGGGATGGGCTGAATAGGGTGCACAATGTGCCTTTACCAAGATGTCCCACCTCAATCCCCCATCTCTAGGAACATATATCCAGCCTCTGTGCCTGAGAAGACCATATGCCTCTAAGAAAAACCATCAAAACTCCCCTAAAGGGGTCTCTGTGACTCGATCTCTACTCATACTACAATGTAGAAGTTGTCAAGAGGAAGCTGATGTACAATCCTACTCCAAAATCCATGCTCACTGAGGTGGCCATAGCCACATGTCTCCATCTGTTGAGAGCGTTTTCTACCACATTATCCTTCCCCTTCACATGCTCTATCTCCATGTCATACTCAAAAAGCAACTCCATCTAACGCCACTGATGAGCGTTGAGATTGGGCTACGTGAAGAGGTGGCAAAGACTCAAATGATTTTTCCTGAGTGTGAATCTCCTGCCAAGAAGAAAGTGCCTCCATCTAACCAAAGCATGCACAACTTCCATAAGCTCAAGATCATGAGTTGGATAATTAAACTCATGATCTTTGAGTTTGCAAAACTCAAAAGCCACTACTCTACCCTCCTCCATCAACATAACTCCAAGGCCTACCAACGAAGCATATGTGCAACAAAGAACTCATCCTATGGATCCTACACTATAAGAATAGGTGTTGTAGTGAGGCACTCCTTCAATTTCTGAAGGCCTACTCACATCTATCTAACCAAACAAACTTCTTCCCTTTCCTCTGAAGGGAAGTGATAGGGTGCGTAATCTGAGAGAAGTCTTGAACAAATATCTGGTAATAACTTGTTAATCCCATGAAGCTGCACACCTCGGTCACTTTAGTGGGCATTGGCTAATCTATAATGGCCCTAATATTGGAAGGATTGATATGATACCTTCCCTAGAAATGATATGTCCCAAGTACTACACCTCTGTCTAAAATAATGCACACTTCTCCAAGTTCCTGTAAAGTTGTTGCTCCCGAAGACATTGAAGAACCTAGCGAAGGTGCCCCTCGTGCTCCTCACACATATGTGAGTATATAAAAATTTCATCTAGGAAGATGAGCATGAAGTGATCTAAGAAGGTCCTGAATACCCCATTCATCAAACTCATGAACACTATGGGGGCATTAGTCAAACCAAAAGGCACCACTGTGAACTCATAGTGCCCATATCTCATGTGGAATGCGGTCCTATGAATATCTACCTCCGAAATCCTCGGTGATGGTACTGACTTAAGATCAATTTTAGAGAAAATTGTGGCTTCCTTCATCTAATCAAATAAGTCATCAATATGCGGAAGGGGATAATGATTCTTGATCATTACCTTATTCAATTAGCGGTAATCAATACAAACCGCAAGGATCTATCCTTATTATTCACAAAGATCACGGTGCACCCCAAGGGGATACATTAGGATGGATAAGGCCTTTCTCCAAAAGGCCCTCAAGCTGTAACTTGAGCTCACGGGGCTCAGGGTGGTCATCGATAAGGTGCCGTGAGATAAGATTTACTTTAGGAACTATATATATATGAAAATCAATCTCACGTGGGGTGGTAACCCTGGTAGCTCCACTAGAAAGACATCAGAGAACTCTCTCAAAATGGGATGATCATCTAGTGATGTTCCACTAGACCCACCCTCGATCGTCACTAACGTAATAGCATACATACATCTGATAACCTCATCACACACACCTTTGCTTAAGTTGCATAGTGGATATGGTGTGAATAGAAATGGGTCTCTCGACCCCGAAATCATCGACTCAACTCCTAAATCATCTACAGAAGATATAGTCTTGTGATAACAATCCATCCTATCCTTGTGTATAGATAACCAATCCATACCCAAAATGACTCCATACAAGCCCAAAGGAAGGATACAGAGATTTTGAGATAGTGGTGAAAGATCCCAAATCCACTACACACTCCTTAACCAAGGAGTCTACAGAGATCTTGAATCCATAATCCATCTCAACATCCCAACTAAGACCATGCCTAACTACCCCAGCCTACATCACTCTACTAAAGATGGTGCAATGAAAGAATCAGAAGAACCAGAATCAAACAATACAGAGGTAGGAATACCACCAATGCTACATGTGGTCTCAATGACTATGCTCTGATGCTCTACTGGTAGTTCTCAACCATTGCATAAATCATGTGGCTACGTCCCATGTCTTACCCTTATTGTTAGGGTTCTATGGGAAGTCTCTCCAAAAGTGTCCAGTAACTCCACAACTAAAACATCCTCTGATCCTCCCCAATGAGTAGCACCTCTAGCAGGTGCTCCTGGAAGTCTATGGCATGGATCCCAATGATCCGGTTATGGTCTACTAAGGTCTCTATTGGTGAGCTCTTATTGACTAAGCTCTAGGTCCACCCTGTGTTTGAATGGGACCCCAGGAGGAGACCCCATACTCTAAACTCTCCATGCATCAGCTCTCTGTGGAGGTCTATGAGGTGGTGGGGATTGCTACTACTATTTTGGCCTAAAGGATGATTTTGTTGTACCTAGACACCATGAGGAAGGAGTACTTGGCCCCCTCGATCTAACATCCTACATCTGCTCTGTATGTGGCTCCAAACTCGGTCTTTTCTCGAGTCTCCTCTACAATATAGGCTTTCTCGATGGCCTCAACTAATGTATGTGGGAAGTGGATCCACTTTGCACCTCCACTATCTAAATTCAATCCCCGGATGAATCTGTGAATCCGCACTTCTGCTCATCCTTCATGTACTCTACATATTGGAGTAGATCTAGAAATATACTCTCATACTCTACTACAGAAAGAGATGTCCTGTCGGAGGTCATGGAACTCGTCGATCCTTTGTTGTATGAACCTTTGTGATAAATACCTACTCCTAAATCTCTCCTCAAATAGCTCCCAGGTCACTGTCTCTGAATCTACATGGAGCTTCTTCTCCTCTATCCTCCACCATACTCCTACTCCATCCCTTAGTAGATGGATCGTAACATGAGCTTTCGTGTTGCTAGAATAAGGACAAATCTTGAAGCAACCACTCAAGCTCACTAGCCAGGCCTCTACTTGAAATCCACATGTGTCACATGAGTAATGTGATGGCTGAAGCTTCAGGATCTCCCTGATGTGATCTACTATTGTGGTTTGACAGCCTCTAGGTATCTTTGCACTCTCATCCCTAAGTCTAGGGCTTCGAGACCTCTCTCTATGCTCTAGAACTCTATCACCCTATCCCCTCGGTGGTGACTCTGCTCTGGCTAACTCTACATGGGAGTTCTCTCCTCTATGCTCCTCATTTGGGTTGAGGAGATACCTAACCCTCAATGGAAGGGGCTCTGTCATGACTAGTTGCATGTCCTCCTCCTAATCCTCCACGTAGAGCGGCATTGACATCCTGAAGGGTCTGCAAGATCTAGGGTAGGATAGTTGCTACACCCTGATCTGGTGGTGGTGGTGGTGGTGAGTCTGAGTCTCTATGAATGTTTCTCTTGCTCCATTTACACCTCCTACATAGACCAAAGTGAGAGTTAGTTTGTTTTTCTAAGTTTTATTCAATTTCCATGTTTACTAAAATATACAAATTCTAAACTAATTTATCTTTTCTAGATTTTAAAGAAAAAGTGCTAGGTTTAAGTTTCATGTCTCAAGTTTTCTAGTGTGCCCAATGGTCCAAGATTTTGAACCACTGCTCTGATACCAAGTGTGATGCCCGTTAAAACAACCCACTTGAGACCCAAGAAACAACCTAGGGTTAGTCAGAAAATTATGGAATTATTTTTATATTAAAAGTGTCCACAACTAGGTTGAAAAACAACAATTGACACTATCGGAGTTCCGAACAAGATTAATCTACAACATATTTTTCTTAATTACAATTATTAGAGGTCACAAGGTCTAATTTTTTTGGTTAGAAGTTTCGATTAGGTTCGGGGGTAAATTAACACCATACCCACTATCTAACAGGCTCATAGTTTCAACTAGATTTTTCTCAAACTTAACACATTCAAAATTTCCCTAAATCATTCCCATTGGATAGAAAATTTTCTCACCTTTCCAATGATATAAATAAGTCCCTAAATTCTTATAAAACTCAGATATGGTCCGGTAGAGCTTAGGGGTCAAATTTTCCCCAAGGGAACACGTGTCGAGTGGGGAAGAAGAGTAATTTTTTTTGGGTTGGTGGGTGTGTGGTAGTGTTGGAAAATTTTCCTTGCACAAGAGAAAATTCCCATTTGCACCCACGCTTCCACTGTGCCACTTGGGACACGTGTCGAGCTCCAAGCCATTGCTGGGAGAACAAGAGAAGGGCGGGCGGTGGAGGTTTATTGGAAATTTCACCGAAGGGGAAGAAAAATCCAATTCATGTCCACATGCCCACGGATCCACCAGGGACATGTGGTGCTCCATAATTCACTAGCGGGGAAGAAAGGAGAGGGATACGAGTGGAGCGGTGGGGAGATTTGGTGAATTTTTCCAAAGGGAGGGAGTAGGGAGAAGTTTGATGCATGGGTCCATGCCCTCCACTTTCACCCCCATGCTACCATGTGGCAGCTGTGATTGGCTATGGGCAAGCGGGGAAAAAGATAAAATTTTCCAAAAACTTAAAAATGCCTAAGGGAAAAAAAAATTCATGCCTCCATCATTGCCCCGTGATGACACGTGGTAGCCTCTGATTGGCTATGGGTCAATGGAGAAAAGTTCAAAAAATTCCAAGAAAAATTTTCAAAAAAAAATTCTAAGGATAATTTGCCGGGGGAAATTTTCGGGACGCGGCCTACTAGGGAAAATTTTCCTGAATTTTCCTGCCAAGGAAGAAAAACTTCAGAAGGCCATAACTCGAGCTAGAAAGCTTAGTTTTTGGGAAACGAGGACTTTATGGAAAGATCTTGATGCCTTCTTTGCACAAGAATCATAAATTTTACATTTTAATAAATTTTAAGGGGTCAATTTTACAAAAATGATCTGTAGGATTTTAAATAGCAAACTGGTAATTTTGACTTATAAATTTTTGTTCAATTCGATCTCCTTCTTCACTCAAAATTCAAACAGACATGGAGGATTACTCTAGGAAGGATTTAAAGTGTTTTAGGAAGGTAGATTTGTTTGTTTGATTTTCAATTCACGTTTTTCGATAATTGACAGAAAAATGACTATGAAAGGGGATTGGGTTTGATTTTGCAATGTTTAAATTGTTTTCTTAAGTTTTCTTTGTCAATTTGAGTTCATTGATGTCTTAACATGCTAAATTATATCATTTTCAAGTTGATTATTATGTGCAGGTCCGAACTGTACAATTTGATTGAATTTATTTGCCAGTATTAATTTTTATAACAGAGATCCATTTCTTTTAAATATGTATATCAATTTTATCATTCAAGTGTGGCATTTCATTTCTAAACTAATCCATTACATTTAAATGACTTAAATCAAACTATTCTAAACCCAAAATGCAACTCTTATTTCAATTTTATATATTTCCAAAGAGGCAATTTATTGTATTTTCCTCACATGTGTTTCTTTCTTTCAAACAGAGATTTAATTAACTCTTTTTCCATACAATGAAACAATGAATTCAGTCCAACAATGTATATGAGAAAAGATCTTGCAATTCTTTATTAATTCCAATTATATACTTTACATCTTTCCATGTTTTAATGCAACTACAAAATTATATTTATTTCATTCCAATACTAGAACACAATATAAACATCCTTCACAATTCAAATATATATTTCCATAATCAATTACAAAATCTTTTCTTCACAAGTATATATTACAATTTTCATCCACATCAAGTGGGAAAGGATTACAAATGAATATGTTTCACAATTTGATCAACACTGAATTTTCCTTTACTCCAGAACAGCAACATGCAAACTTCCCTTTTCTATAAATTTGATCACAACAAAAGTGGGGAAAAGGTAATGCTCTCCACCAAACCAAGACATCCAATGAAAGGAGAATCCATCCTTCATCATTGGCCCCTAAGCCCCAACCAAAATACAATAAGAGGTGTGATTCAACCCATGGCAACAACTAGCTTCCACAACACATAACATTCTTTCAACATGCATAATCCATATAAAATACAGTCCAAACAAACACAACAGTTTACAACTACAATTGAAACAATCAAAACAAAACTCAGGCTTGATCATGCAAGCCAAAGGAGCAAGGTCTATGGGGGAAGCTATTTATGCCTCCCAATGGGAATTGGGCATCCACCAAAACAAACCGCTAATAAAATTTCACCACACATATCCTTATTCCCCCAATCCCTCCTTATGCCCCCCACATATTTCCTTATGCCCCCACAAAGTAAGAAATGCAAGCTATTTCTTTTCCATGGTGGATCCCAAACCCAAACTCCCTCCACAAAAATTTGATTCCAATGGCATTCCCTTATTCCCCCACATGAATTCCTCATAGCCTTCTCCTACACCATTCCTATGGAAGTCTACCCAACCAGCCAACAAATAAATCAAAACATACACCATTCACACAACACAACAAGAAAATAATAGCATAAAAGAAAGATTAAACTCCTACCTCTCCATAGTAACTTTTGTTTCCAACAACAAGCTTTCAATGCCAAAAAAAAAAATCCCAAAATAGTAATCTCCAAGCATGCAATTTTTCTCCAAACTCCTTCCAAAAGCAAGAGTTGTAAACACAAGAAAAATGCACCTTGCCAATTAAGTTTTAAAATGTTTCAACAACCCCAAAACAAGCAAAGAGTTTGAATTATATAGAAGAGGGAAGAGAAGAGGATGATGTGGATCCATGTAGGATGCCACCTCACACATCCTCAAATCCAACACAAAATAAAAAAATTCATTCTCCAAAGCACAATAAAGAGGTGGGTGAAAATATGACAAATTACTTGCACACTCCAAAAATCCCACACCCCAAAGGACTGCAAATTAAATAAAATATAAGAGAGTGCAATCAAAACTTGTAACATGATTAATAAAATGCATTATAAAATTCTAAAATCACTTCTCCAACCATAAGTATGGTTGGTAAATTAAATAGAGAGGTATGGGACAAGTTTTACTTGTCCCACAAGCCTCCAAAAATAGCCCCCAAGGAAAATTCGAATTCCCAAGGAGGTGGAGTGTTTCATACTCCAAAATCTGACTTACACAACTCTTACACAACTTACACATCCTTACATAATTAATACAAAGAGCCAACAACTTCCATTATTATTTTCCCATATCCCAATTTAATTTATTTAAATTTTAACCATATGATTTCTCACATTAATTCTCCACAATTTAATTAAATAAAAGAAGGGAACACTTCACTAATAAAATACATACAAACAATAATAAAAAAGTAACCACATTAATAAAATACACAAACCCATGGTCACGTATAAAGGTGATCCCCCATGGGAGTCCCTAACAACAAACAAGACAACATAATAAAACAAGTTGCCATGGTGACCTTGTCAAATTCACCTATAATTCCATTGTGGTTGGTCTCAATCCCCGATGTTTGTTGTGATTTTTAACCTGCAAAACACAAATACCTCCTTCAGCCTCGTGGCCATATCAGAACATCCAACATGATATAATTATAATCACAAAATCATCTAAATATGTGAATTCACAACAACATCAAGGCAATTTAACATTATCACATACAATTTACATTAACAACATCAAAGTAACAACTATATCATCATCATAAAATATCCAAAGTCACATGTCCAAACAACATCCATAAAACATCCATGTCAAATAGTATATCATCATCTACATATGAGTGTCTCTAATAATCATCATGCATCATAACCAAATCAAGATCAACAATAATCCATGATCAAATTTCTAACATCATACTAAATCAAAGCATAATAATGTTCATAATGAATTTAACCATATCAACTGGTGTCAAAGGGAAGTGGGAACTACACACAATGGATCGATATAGCAAAGAATTTAAAGGAGTGGAGATCTTCCCACATGTACTCAAAGCAAGGGTACATCAAAGAGTGAATTAGAATAAGAAAGATCATTGTCTTCATCTAAGTATTTATCTCTCTTTTTCTCTATCTTCCCTCCCTCTTCCTCTCTTACCCGATATTATATTTCTTCATTAGGGGGTTGCACTTTTCATTTTGTCTTATTCCATTTTTTCTTATTCATTTAAATGTTACTATAGTTTATATAGTAATAATTTTCCCTCAATTAATAAAAATGAGACTTAATTTTCTTCCTAGGAATATGAAGAGTCACAAGTTGTAAAAGAGAAATTAAACATCATA
The DNA here is from genome assembly GCA_018340775.1 of Taxus wallichiana var. yunnanensis. Lineage (NCBI taxonomy): Eukaryota > Viridiplantae > Streptophyta > Pinopsida > Cupressales > Taxaceae > Taxus > Taxus wallichiana. The sequence goes on from JADAXU010000134.1 coordinate 2,407,321, forward strand.
AGGGGGTAGGTGAAGAGTATTTTTGAAATACATATATTATAACGGCTTCCTCATTCTAAGGGGTTGTCAATTTTTTAATTACATTAGTAGATAACTACCAAGAATAAGAAAAATATTGAAAACTCTTCCATTTTCCCTCTCTATATGTTTTCTTCCTTCTCTTTCATTGTATAAATTTGTGAAAATTTCAATAAAGAAAGGAGTTTCAGATTTTCTTGATGAGTGAATAAGTGATATTTTATGTTGATGGTTTCATCTTGTCTTGATACTTAGCAAAGTTACTATACTTTCCAATTATGTGTGTTGATAATCCTAATTAATCCTTGAAAGAATCTGAATTTTTCCTACTTGCAGTATTAATCCCTCCTGTAATCTCCCCACCCCACATTCCCACCATCCTAGAAAATTCCTTCCTTGCACAAAATTGCAAGAATTTTTTGCATGTGCAAAGTGGAGTGTTCTTGTTAGATCCCCAACCTTTAAGCCAACAATAGATTTGTTTTTTTATTTTACATACAATAATGGATCTTCACATTCAAGTAGGGGACTTAGTCTCATAACTTTGGTTAAAATCAACTAATTTTTCCAATGGAAAAATTATTTTTGCAAGATTTTTATGCCCATTGTCGGGAATAATTTTTGTCACTACACCACAATACATTCCACAAAATAAATTTAAAAACATATATTCCTAGAAAAAAAATTGAATTTGAAAATTTACTCAGCCTTATGTTTTCCACTAATGGCTATTCTTGGTAATCCCCCAGTCCTAAGACCTACAATTATTTTCCACATCCAAGAATATATTGCATCGAGACTTGAGGAGGATATTTTGCATAACGGGACAAACTTCTCACATTATTCAAAGATACAAGAGTTTTATATCCTAAAGAAAAATGTGCGAGTCTTTGGAAAGGGAAAGAAAATATCAAATCCAACAAAGGAGAAATTGATAAAAATATTATTTGAGTTGATCTAAAGTCTTCAAACTGGTTGATCATAGATATACTAGGTCCGAGAGGAAAGAGGAAATATTGACAATTTGTCTTTGAATATATCTTAAGGAAACAAAGACAAATAAGAAATTCTTGTCACCCCCTTCCTCCTAATACTTCTTTCATTAGTAGCTTGAGTGGTGTTAATCCATTGGATATGGAATTTATTGACCTTAGAGAAGACTTTGAAGACTTTTTAGAAGTAGAAGCGGAAGCAAAAGTGGAAGCAGAAGCTAAAAAAACAAGCGAGAGGCAATAATGGTGGAAGAAGAAGAGATACATTCGTGAATCATTTCATGGGGTAGAAAAACAGGTCCACTTTCCCTCCCTCCACCTATCCATGAATTTCCAAAGGGATCTCAAAATATTTTTCCTAAATTCAAATGTGATGGTACAAATCTACCATAGGAACAAGTAACAACAATCATCATAGCATGTGGAGTGTTAGGAGTAGAACAAGAATATTATTTAGTGATACTATTTGAATAATATTTGTAAGAAAATGCAACATAATGGTTCTATCTCCTACCATTTAGATCCATCACTAACTGGGAGGACATCAAAACTAGCTTTGAAGAAAGATTTAAATCTACTAAAGATTGTCAAGACCTCCTAGTTCAACTAGTTCAAATGAAGAAGGAATCAATGAGACTATGAGGGACTTCATATCTCGTTATAACAAGTTTCTCAAGAGGATACCCTTTCAAGTTTTTCCTTTTAATGACAATGTGAAGAGATTCTTCATCAATGCTCAATTGCCTGAGGTAGGATTCATCCTCTAAATATATTTTCCTAGGAATCTCATAGAAGCTCAAGAATATGTTATTGAAGTAGAGGATGATTTAATCCTTTCCATAAAAGTGAAAAATCCAAGTGGAAAACAAAAGGTCAAAGTTCCAATTCCACCTCCATGGACCCCCTGGTTCAGAATTTGGAAAATCGTGTGATTACAATCAAGAAAAACTTGCAAAAAGTACCTTAATGGATGTTCCAAAGAAGAATAACTTTCCAAAAAGAAAAAATATTATTCCACGTCCCCACATAATTTCTCTTGAAGAACCTCCAATAAATGAAACTTATGATGTGGAGGAAGAAGAAGAAGAAATTTAAGAACTAGAAGAAGAGAATGAAGATGGAAATGTTTTTGGAATTGAAGAAGAAGAAGATTCCTCAGAGCACATGCTTTCGGCCATCCTAGTTTAAAAGAACGAAGAAGGAATTCAAGCACCCATTTCTTTTTTGAGTTTACCCCTAAATAACAATGAGCTGAGATATAATCAAATGGAGAAACATGATTATGATGTGGTTAAAGAAGTGAATAATTTTAGGTTTTACATCCACAACTCCCACACCATGGTGATGACCTCGATCTTTGCAATCAATTCAATCCTAACTCAACAAGATCTAGGATCCAAGAGAGGCAATTGGGTGGAGAGGATTTAGGAGTATGAATTTAACATCCAACCTTCAAATCTTGACAAGGGAATGGGATTTTGTCAGTTTATAGCAAAGGATGAAGCTCTCTCAACTCAAAATGATACAAAGGAATGTTTGTGCTATGAATGTGTAAGGATCTGCTCCAAGTGGTTTTTATAAATACCACCAATTAGTGGTATTCTTATATTTCATATTTCCTTGCTTATGGAGAAATACCATCTCATATTGATTATAAGAAAATAATAAATCTCAATTTAAGTCATCCAAGTATGTCATTTGGGATCACGTGCTATACAAGAGGGATTATATGGATGTTTTCTAAGGTGTGTGGACAAATAGAAACAAGAGAAGTTGCTAAAATCATATCATGATCAAGCTTGTGGTGGGAATTTCTCTGCAATGGTGATTTCTCACAAAATTCTTCATGGTAGGTATTATTGGCCTACATTATTTGCAAATGCTCAAGAATGGGTCTCTAAGTGTGAACCTTGCCAAAATACTTTTAGGAGACCATAACTTTTTGTGCTTCCTCTCCGTCTAGTGGTGATCGAAGAACCATTTCAAAATGGGGCATGGACTTCATTGGACTTCACAATCCTCATTTAAGTGTAAGTCATACCTATTTTCTCACGGAAACTAACTACTTAAAAAATTGGGTGGAGGAAATTCTAGTTAAACAAGCCAATTCTAAAATGGTATGTAACTCTATAAAAGATAACATTATCATCTGTTTTGGGATCCCTCATAAGATTTTAGTTGATAATGCCACATATTTTTCCTCCCTAAAGTTGAGTGAATTTGTTATGGTTATGGAATCTTGGTGTCACATGCATCAGGACTACTATCTCGAAGGGAATGATTAGGCCGAGTTAAGTAACAAAAATATTGTGACCATTTTCTATAAGATAGTTGATGAGAATCGAATAAAGCTGGCATAAGAAGCTCATGATGCAATCGTGGGTAGACAAGATTATTCTAAAGAAGGAAATCGGTATGTCACCATTTCAGTTGCTTTATGGGATCAATGTTGAGATTCCAATCACTGTTGAATTATTATCCCTTCAATTTCTCAAGGTATTCTAAGATGGACAATTTCATGATTCTCTTGATAAGAGAATCTTGTATCTTGAAAATTTTAATGAAGATAGGTTGAATTTGGTTAATCGAATAAAAGAACATCGATTGAAAGTCAAGAATTTTTTTGACAAGAAAGTGAAGGCTAGGGATTTCAAAGTTTAAAATATTGTCTTATTATAGGAAAAATGGAGAGATACAAAAGGAATTCATGGTCAATTTAATATCTTGTGGCTAGTACCATTCCAAATTCGGGATCCTATGGATAAAACACTTTCTACCTCTTGTATGTGGATGACATATATTTGGAATTTCCACACAATGCGTTAATACTTGAAGTTATATAAACAAAGTGAAAGCGAGTTGTCCCCACATGTACCATAGGTGAATTTATTATGTGTTTTTCTCTTTCCTATTGTTTTTTTTTCCTTTCTATGTGTGGTGTGTTTCCCTTTTGTTGTGTGTGTGTTCATTCTTTCAGTCTATCTTTTCTTATGTTAAGACTCTATATAGCCCAATGGATAAGGCATGGCCCAAGTTGTGTATTAAAATTTTGGATTTTGTGCTCATTTTTTCCTTACTTTTTTAATCCATAATTATTACCCAAGTGAGATCCAGTTATTGCCATGTGTTTTTGTAAGGTAAAAATTCAAGTTGAAAACATGACAACTTTACCCTAGTGTCAAAGTTTTTCTTGTAAACTATATTAAACACTTCTCTGGATTTGTTATCCATACGTGTCATGCCTATCCCCATCGTCCAAGTGATCATATTTTTTTAATAAGATTTCCCAAGTATTTTAAAAATGATAAAAAATCAAAAAAATCTTATTATGCAAAGTGCTTCTCAAGGTAGATTCTTCAATAGACCTAGAAATGATTATTTATAGCCTTTATGAGACAGTGTGCACCCCTGGAGAAGATTTGAAGGCCCCAATTCATCAAAAATGGAATTGAGGATAAAATAAAATATTTAAAGTGATTTAAGAAATTTTAGGGAATCTTTGAAGGTTTAGGGACAAGTTGAGTGAAAGTGGGTTTCCAAAGGTGAGAGAGCTTGCAGTTCAAAATAGTGTCTGAGATTTGGAAGATGATACTGAGAGCTCTGTAAAGCATTATAGGTCAAAAAATATACCATTGTAAATCTAATTAAATTTTATAAATGATGGTTATTTCATATTGTTTACAAGACCAAGGAAATTCTTTCCACGACCCATTTCTAGTAGGCACACTTGCAGTCTCGAGAAAAAAGGCTACTTTTATGGGGTTTCAAGTAGAATTAGATCATGATACCAATCCCATTCATATGAGAATGATATTTGGAGTCAATTTCATATAAATAATTTCTGAAAACATCCTCTTAGAGCTTTAAAAACTTAATATTCAAGGCTCTCCTCAAGGTAAGCTTTCAAAACTTAGTTATTTCAACAGGTGGACACATGTCAACATGAGAATGTGGCACACTTTTCAGTCCCAAACCTTTAAGATAGTTGGGACAAAAAAATGTTCCCAATCCCATTGAAGCCCTTTAGACCATGATTTGACCACTGCAAAGCTCGAAATACCATTTAAGCTCCTTCTCACCTCATTCTAGCCCTTCTGTCGTGTAAGCACAAAGTGATACTTTTCATCCTAGGGTGAGGGAACATTTTTCTACCCCATTTTTCATGTCCCTTTGGGACGATTCGGACACAAAAAATTTCCCCATGATTTTTTTGGCTTTTGGTTTTCCCCATGACCCTAGGAAGGCTCTGCAAACCATTTTTAGTCATTTCCCCACTTTACCTCATCAAATCACCTTACACCACTTGTCACTCCCAGAAGAGGGAAAAAAAATTTACCCCATGTATCCTATCCCTTTGGGATATTTGGGAAAAAAACATTCACCCCACTCCATCCTTTTTCATGAACCTTCATATGAGACAATCTCAGCCCTCGAGTGTTTTTTGCTAATTTTCTCTCTCCTCCATCAAGAAATCACTCATCGCCACTTGTCATGATATGGTGAGGGAATATTTTTCTGCCCCATATGTATCATCCCTTTGGGAAATTTAGGACAAAAAAATTATCCCCATTCCAATGTGTCAAAAACCTAAAAATTGCTAAGTGTTTTAATTGTCGTTGCTTCTTCCTTCCTTGTGCGTGCGTGAGCTGGTGCTCAATTTTTAAAAATCCATTACAACTCATATCCAATTCATTTTTCCTCCATGCCCTCATGAAAACATTTTAAAAAATCCCAAGAAACCTATATTTTATCCAAACACCATGCCAAAAATTTTCCAAGATGACTACATTCTCAAAAATGAGAAAAAATTATATCTCCTAATCCAATGAATGAAACTAAATGAAATTTTCAGTCTTCCTCTATCCCGAGATGCCTTCAAGAATAAAGTAATAGAAAAATAAGATATTACCTAGATATTAAATGGTATAAAAACCTATTTTTCCCTAGCTCATGTTTATTCAAATTCCCATCATTAAGCGGACAATAAGACTGAAATTTTGAACACGGAGTCTCGAAGGTGAGCCTATTCCATTGAGGTTTTTTTCATCACAATCTAAGGGTGGAAAGTGAATTTTCTAAAAAATATTAATTATCTGGTGCCCTCACTTACTATAAATATAATTTTTCATAAAAAATCAAAATATCTTAGAACATTGCACTCAAAAAACAACAGAGATGAAAAACTAGGTAGTTTGGATCAAAAAAGTAAAAAGTCAAAAAACAAATATCTAAAAATAGCAAGTGTCCAAAAATAAAATAAAAATCAGTGAGAGTGTTCCTAGCATGTTAGGGGTTCCAAAATACTCATTCCAAGACAAAAAAATTTATTTCCCAAAATAAACTGTTGAACCCCAACAGATTAAAAATGGAAAGTTCTCATTTTGAGTACAAAAAGTTATTGTCATCTCCACTTTGGCTCATATTTTTCTTTTCAAAACATGAATTTAAAATTTTCATGTCCTAAGCTCGATTTGACTCGTCATCAAAATACTTAGGTGTGGGTAATAGTGATGTTACCTATACATATTTGAAAGACCTCAAGAACATGATACTAGGTGGACCCAAGGAACCTATGGAAGAGAAAGGATACATAATTGGGTTATATAATACATGTGGTTATATCGTATCCATTCAAAGAACTGATTTGGTTTTTTCATGTTCCCAACATTATGATATGGAGACTCGGATCATAAGAGCTGATGATAACTCAATCTTATCGGTACTCACACCCAAATAAATTTCTCAGTATATTCAAAGTCTAGTCGACAACATCATGGTCTTCATCAAAAATATTTTTCATTAGGTGATTTTTCTAAGAATGAGTCATATCTCAAGGCCTTTCACTATATCCATAGTTTAAATAGGGTATAATTCCTTCCCGTATGCTAAAATCTCTCTCCCAAAGTGAATTTCACTAGGGCTTATCAGATGTGATCATCCTATTAAGTAGGCTAATGGGAGAAGAAACTAAAAAAAAATCCATGATTTTATGGAATTTTTCATCCTCACCATCATTGAGGGAAGAAAGATGATAGAATGAGGGAAAATAATCATTGATAGTTTGCATCATCAAGCTGCTTCAAGTGTTGACTTCAGAAAAATTTTCCATGACTTAATACTTGGTCTATAACTTTGCAAGAATGAGAACATTCGGAGGTTTTCACTCACCCAAAACATTTCTCATAAGGCTCCTACATATGAAAAATATCCATAGATGATCTTGAAAGAAATAAATAAATCATTTTTAAGAGTGAACGATGCATTCAATATGTTTTTCATCATATTATTGGAAGGAAACCCTCACTTAAGGTTGTCTCTGCGTGATTCTTCTCTAATAAAAGGTATGGATCCTTATTTATACATTTTCCTACATCTAAGAGTATTTTTTTAATCATCCTCCACTAAATATTCCATATTTCCTCAACAATAGGATATTGTTGTTCAAGATATATAGGAATTTTGTTGATGTCAATGGTAAGCAAAGGAACCGAAAGAAGAAAAGTGTTTCTTTCCTTATCTCTCCTGAGGATCTTATCTTGCAAAATTACTCATTAGGCTACCAATGTGGAAGTTTTTTTCACTCCCATGAACCTATATTCATATACCCCAAGAGCATACTTTGATATTTGGAGTGATCCAAAAACATTTCACCTCCCCGACTTACATCATATTCCATAGATTGAAGACTGTTGGGTGAATTGTGCAGATTATTTCAAGGTTAGAGAATGAGATCATACAAGAATGAAAATTGGGAAAATTATAATATTCGTGTTTGATTGGTATGAGGATGGCATAAAATATTATGCAATGAATATGTATGATCTGTAATATCAGCGGTGAAAGCCTCTCCCATTCCGCAAGTTTCTTGGAACATTCACGAATCACAGGATATAAATGAGCGGATGACGTAATCAAAATATCAAAAAAATGGTTCAAAAATAATAGGGCTATCCTCATTACATTGAGAAACTTCCCAACTCTCCAAAGGTAAGCATCTCATCTCTCCTCTTTGAAGGCCACTAAGAAATCTTCCATCTCATCTCACATGAGAGAAAGCTCAAAAAAAAAAGTTGGTGGAACCAGAAGCTCCTCACTATAAAAGGTTGCACAGAAATGTAAAGAAAACATAAAACCCTATGGTATATTTGGAGAAAGGGAACATTGATCTATTTCATCCTTCAGTCCTAGGGAAGTCTCAAAGCCTCTTATCCTCCCGGTTTCACTAGCCTCTCCTATACAAAATGTTCCTTTTCATTTTGAACAAGAGACAAAAATCATGTCGAATGTCAAGCCTAAGAAAAATGAGATATTTCCTTGGGTGCAAGAAATGATCATAAAGGAATCCCATCCAATAGGTGGTAGTACCTAAATCCATAGCCATAGCCTCAATGTTCAAAGTAAATAAAGGAAGGTGAGCTCAAGTATTTTCTCACTTTTTAGTGAATGAAGGATGAGATGAATATAAGGGTTGGATGATCATACCACACTCAAAAGGTTCCCTGTATGGGTTTCCCTGAAACCCTCCGATTACTAAGGTCAACAATATGGGGAAAGAACCTATTCCTAAACTGGTTCCAAAAAACGTGTTCAATCACCCAAAATAGATAACTCCTTGTTACTGCACCCATGTTGTATTCTTCATTCCATTGCTCTAGTTGGAGGTATTCCATCACATCATTCTTCATTTTTCATGTTCATAAAAATGGAGCATTATGTCAATCCATTCATTGGGTAACCAATATGTAGAAGTAGTAAAAAAAAAAGGTAACCAAACCCATTGAATAAATGACCTCGAGTGACTATGAGATGACCACCATTCCCCTAGGCCTAGAAACTCATGAAGGAGATGTAAATTGTTTCATGGAATCTTCCACTTTCCTCTCATGAGGATTCATGAGTATAAGGAGATAATTGATTAGTTGGAAGATCATGTGAGAACACTCACCTCATATGTTCAAAATTTCATGGATCCAAATGTTGCTTCATCCCTTCCAATCGAAGAAGTTACTCCCATTAGTAGCTTCGATCCAAATTCCATTCAGAACACACAAGGATTCATCATGTAGGGTCGAGTAAAATGATAAATGGGTAAGTAATATTGTGGAGAAAGGGAAATTTTTAATTGATCAGATGATTTCATTGTTTAATTAAATGAGCACAACAACCACCAAGGTCGAATGAAAAAATAAGAGATTAAGAAAGAAAAGGAACACTAGGATCAATTATTTGTACTAGTGATGGAAATAGGGAAATCCTATTCTCACGTATTGTTGGATAGGAAGGTATTCGATTCCCCATACAAATATTTGTCTCAAGTGTGAATGAGAACTCTTTTTCCATATACGAGTTACTAAACTATGATATGGATGAGTTGGATTCATAATAGGAACATTCTTTTAGGATGCATGATGATGTCAACACTAAGATATAGAATATGCAAGTTCTATAATCAATGAAATCACCTCAACGGATGACTTGTTGAATCCATTTGAGGAAATTGTTAAGAAAGAATTTGGGGATCCCTTTTCCTTCAAAGAGGAAACACTCTAGTCTCTCGGTGAAATAAGGACCATGATATTAAACACCACAAAGGGACATTAGTCCTAGTTCTGAGAATGTAAAAACATAAATTTCATCTTGACAATTGGTTCAAGTCCTTACACTTTGTTCATATTCCCATCTTAAGAAAGTTGCACCCACAACGGCTCGATATAGAAAATGATTAAAAGGAGTGGATATCTTCCCACATGTACTTAACAGAGGTCCATCAGAGAGTGAATTAGAATCAACAAGGGCATTTTCTTCATTAGAGTATTTATCTCTCTTCTTTTCTCTCTCTTCTCTCCCCCTTTCTCTCTTCCTTCATGTTCTATTTCTTCATTAGGGGGTTGCACTTTTCATTTAGTATTATTCACTTTTATCTTATTCATTTAAATGTGAGTATAGTTGATATTGTAATAATTTTCCCGCAATTAATAAAAAGGGGACTCAATTATCTTCCTATGAATATGAATATTCACAAATTGTAAAAGACAAATGAAAGGTCATGAGGGCAATAGGTGAAGAGTATTTTTAATATATATATATTGTAATGGCTTCCTCATTCCAAGGGGTTTTCAATTTTGTAAGTTCATGAGTAGATAACTACCAAGAATAAGAAAAAGATAGAAAATTCTTCCATTTTCCTCTCTATATGTTTTCTTCCTTCTCTTTCATTATACAACTTTGTGAAAATGTCAATAAATAAAGGAGTTTCAAATTTTCTAGATGAGTGAATAAGTGATATTTTATGTTCATGGTTTCATCTTGTCTTGATAATTAGCAAAGTTTTTATTCTTTCCAATTGTGTGTGTTGATATTTTTGGTTAATCCTTGCAAGAATCTAAATTTTCCTACTTGCAGTATTAATCCCTTCTCTAATTTCCCCACTCCAACAAATCCACCTTCCTATTAAATTGCTCCCTTGCACAAAATTTCAAGAATTTTTCATAGGTGTAGTGGAGTGTGTGTATTAGATCCCTAGCCTTTAGGCCAACAACAAATTTGTTTTTATTTCACATACAATAATGGATTTTTCCATTCAAGTAGATAGACCTAGTCCTAGAGCATTAGTGAAAATCAACTAATTAGTCTAATCGTAAAATTATTTTTCCAAAATATCCATAATGGGTGTCTAAAATTGTAGCCATAACCAAAGCCTATCAAAAATTGCACATCTACAAAAACTTCGAGATCTCAATCTCACATGTCCTAAAGATGACTTCCCACTCCCTAACATCAATCAATTTGTTGATATTACTGCCATCCATGAAATGTTATCTCTTATGGATGGATTCTCTCTGCTACACTCAATATTTATTGCAGAATCGATGATAAACATAAAATGTTTGTCATTACTCCTTGGGGACTTTTCTCTATTGCTTCATTCCCTTAGGACTTAAAAATGTAGAGCCCACCTATCAACATGTTATGACATACATATTCCATGATCTCATTCATAAAACCATGGAATACTATGTTAACAACCTCTTAGGAAAATATAAATAATGCAAAGACCATCTCATTGTCCTTAACGTCATATTTTCTCGTCTCATACAGGATTTCGTCTGCCTTAACCCTAATAAGTGCATGTTTGGTGTCATCACCAAAAATATCTTATGGTTTATCATTTATATCATGGTAATTGAAGTGGACCCTACTAAGATCAAATCCATCATCGAGATTCCCCCTCCTTTAACCTCAAATAACTTTATAGTCTACAAGGTAGACTTTAATCAAACCAACTGTTTCATCTTACAAATTTTAGATCATTTTTAACCTTTTTGCCATCTCCTTCACAAGGATATCCATTTTAAATGGGATCACAACTATAAAAAATCCTTTAAGGACCTCAAAAAATACCTTATATCATCACCAATGCTCACACCTCCACATGAGGGGAAGCCATTTTATCTATACATATCCATTATTGACCATGCCCGAGATTTATGCTAGCAAATCAAGATGAGAAGGGTAGAGAACAAGTGGTTTACTATATAAGTTGCACACTTCATGACTATGAAACCCATTACACTAAAGTAAAAAAGTTGTGTTGTGCCTTGTACTTAGCAACTTCCAATCTTCACCACTATTTACTTAATCATAAAATGTATGTTGTCACTAGCTTCAATCTGTCAAATACATCAATTCTAAACCATACTACAATGACCATATCACTCTATGGCTTATGCTCATGATTGAGTTTGATCTAGAATTTATATCACGAAATATAGATTAAGGGGAAAGACATCACCAAAAAACTTGCAGAAGTTCCCCTTCCTCACAATCAGCTACCACATGAAAAATTTCCTGATTAATCCATCAACATCAACGATCAAGAGTATACTCCTATCAAAATTACACTCTTCTTTGATGGATCTAAATTTCAGCAAGAGGTGTTGGTATTATCATAATACCTTTGTGAAGGACCCATATCCATCCATACTTTAAAATAAACTAAGAACACACTAATAACATGGCCGAATATGAAGCTCTCATTATGGGTCTTCAAACCACAATCATGCTTAGTGTTCAAATTATGGACATCTATGGAGACTCTCAACTTGTCATCAACCAAATCAAAGGAATTTATCAATGCAAGAATGAAACTTTACAAAAATATAAGAACATTGTTGAATTCCTCTTAGAATCCTTTGATCAATACACCATCCAAACAATTCCACAATCTTCCAATAAGTTCACAGACACCATGGCTTCTCTAGCATCACTCATCCCACTATCAACTAACAATTCCAAATTGTTCATTTTTGTGCATAGACTTGATCAACCATCTCACACCAATGAACTCCCCTCTATCAATATCATTAAATAAAATCAAATGGACCTCTGGTACAATCAATTTTTCTATCTTTCTTAATAAAAAATACCATCTGAATTATCTAAAAATGCTAAATGATCCTTTCTTCAATGCTCTACCCGATATGTCATTGTAGGCGGTGTTCTCTAAAAACGTGGATTTTACATCCTCTTCTTGTGATGCCCTAAATCTCATGAGTCTACTAAATCTATCCATAAAGTCCATGATAGAATATTTGGTGAACACTTCAATGATATGGTTTTAGCCAAATGTGTCTTACGTGTGGGTTATTACTAGACCACCCTTAATCAATATTACTTTGTGTCTGCACAAGAAATGTGTCAAGTTCCAACAACATTCCAATCTCACCCACATCCCAAGTTAGGCTCTACAAATTACTCAAAATTTATGGCCCTTTTCATAATGGGGACTTGACCTCATTGGCGTGATCAACCCTCATTCATCACAATGACATAACTTTATCATCAGTGCTATTGAATACTTCACTAAATGGGTGGAGGCTAACTCGTGGTCTCTACTAAAGCAAATAAAATAATTTCTTTCATCTATAAACACATCATATGTCACTTTGGAATCCCTCAAAAACTTATCATATAAATGGAAAATATGTCAAATAAAATAAATGAAATAATTATGCAACACATATAACATCAAACTAAGTTGTTTGTTATCTTAAAATCCATGAGTAAACGATCAAGCGAGAATCTTCCAAAAACATCTCATAAAAAACGTCAACCAAGTAGGAAGGAATTGGCATATCTAAATATTGTTTTCTTTGTGGGATTATTGAACTAACATCTATACTCTTATAGGTGTTATTCTCTTCTCTTTAGTCTTTGGCTTCAAGGTAGTCTTACCTCTTAATTTCAAATCTCATCTCTCTCTGTGTCCCTTAGATATTTTATCTTTGATGAGGATTATCATCAAGAATGTCTAGAATAACTTGAAATATTATATGAAAACCACATAATAGCCCTTTAACATCATCATGTCTATCAAGAGTGCATCAAATAAGCATATAATAAACATGTTAAAGAGTATGACTTCAACATTGGTGATCTTGTCCTCAAAGAGAATTAAAATTTCACTACTCTAGAAAGGAGTAAACATGGAAAGTTTCCCCCTAACTGGATCGGTCCATATGTCATCACTCACAAGTATGGATCGGGAGCCTATCATTTAGCCTCCCTCAATGGTAAACCTGAAAAGGAACCTTTGAATGCTTTGCACTTACACTTTTCTATTGTTAACATATCTACCTTCATGATATTAGTCACATCAAAGATCTTATCCTACCACCAACCTACCATCTACCATCATAATGATTTGTAAGCATGTGGTCCACTGTCAATATATTATAAATCACAACCTTAAATATGAGAACCACATCTCTTTTCATTACATCTTCCTCATAGACAAGTTCCTCCTTATCAAGAACGTCATAATCATTACTCTCATATTTCCCTTGTTTGTTATCAGAAAACATGTTATGGGTATACATTTTTATTTTTTTCACACATGTTTTCCCCTCCTCAAAATGGTCTACTAGGCCTACCCTCAACATAAAAATAAAAAGTCAATAATATATATGGATGCACATTATCAAAAATATAGACTGATCCCTCGAAGGAAAACTATTAATCATATTATCAAATATAGATTGATCCCTCAAAGGAAATATGTCAACAAAAATATAAATAGATATCGTAAATGATGACTATCAAAAATCAAAATAAAGAATCATTAACCACTACCTCGAAGGATGGCTACCCACATAATTACAGAAAGGATTCCCACATTGATCAAACTTCATATCAAAAGACCAAAAAAGAAATTATTCTAAGAATTATACCCACATCGATCGGTTTGCATATAAGAATCTAGCTAGGCATAATCCTACAAGCCATCTAAAGGATAATCTACTTCCCGTACAAACTACACATGTCAAATCTTCCCATATTGAAGGAACGTATGCAAACTCATTTCCATCTATATCAAGGATCCCATATGTGACTAATTATTGTTAGTTATATGTTAACATCTATTGCAAATTCTCAAGACCATTTTCATATATATTTATATTTACCATCACATTACATATGTACCAAATCCAGTCTAAAAGTAAACAATTCACATTTTATTCTTAACTATGATTGAAGTACATTTTTTTGAAAATAAATATATATCATAAAATAATTATATTTGGATCACATCATATCAACATCAAAATAAATCAATAAAACACATGAATCAAAATAAATCAAAACATAATCATAATATATATATATATATATATCATCAAATGTATTTACAAAATACTTCAAAAAAGATCATATAAAAAATCATCTATCATATAAAAAATCGACATGCTATGTGGTAAAATCAAAATCTAATACACACTCGCCACCTTGACCTCTTGTGGCACCTCCATCGAGCCCTGGATCTCTCCATGGTTATGCAATGCTCCCAGTTCTCACTAATGTATCCTATAGATCTTATCCAAACTCGCTTGCTCTAGTAGGGAAACAATGAGAAGTATAATTAACAAATTATATATCCACAATATGAATGTCGAAGATTATAGATTATGATGTAAAACTAAATTAAACACAGATTTATCTTATTATAGAGTGTACAATACAAATATTAATAACTATATCTGAAATAAAATAACAGGAAATAAAATTAGATAGAGAACACTAGATTTAAAGTGGGGAAACCCGAAGGAAAAAACCCCACTAAATTAAAGTACTTTCTTTATCAAGACTTTAACCCAGCACTTCCACTTCACTCCTCGGTCTCACAGAGATAATTCCAGACTAGTGACTTCACAATTATGTAGTTCACTTACATAAAAATCTTGAGGATTCACTTATCAATTGGATACCAATCACTATATCAATCTTGTGAGGGATCATCCTATATATATATATATATATATATATATATGATGGGTGATATATATATATATCATATATATATCTATACTCTTATTGTATATATATATATATATGTATATATATATATATGTATATATATGTATATATATATGAAACGGTCATATTGTCTCACCTAATTTTATAAATGAAAACCGACCTAATTTTATAAATAATTTTTATTAAAGGGTTGTAAGTGGTGGTCCACCAAATGGTATCCCCACTTGACATTATCAACCCCAACACTCCCCCTTAATGTTAAGTGGGGAAAAAAACAAGTCATGCCAAATTTACCTTTTTCTACAAAAGGATTTACAGATCCATGAATCAATGCCAGTGATTCAAGATAGCATGCAAATAAGGAAAATCATACAGATCTTCCCATACAAAAATTATTAAGACAATTGATTTGTATATAAAGACTTATATCATATTATAGAGCCTTTTATAAACCAAGGCATGCCCATAACCAATTATTCACTAAGATTTACAAGTAAACTCACATATAACTTGTGATTGTTTACTTATTACAAAATGGAGGAAGTATTGGAAGTTTGCAACATCCGTTAAGAGGTGTCATTGTTATGCAAAATTCCCCCTCAATGGAAACTCTAATAGGACCAACAAGGCATAAAACTTGCAAAATTTCATAGAACACAATGGATTTGTAAATATATCTGCAACTTCATCTTCAATCAAACAAAATTTGAGATAAATTTCACCATTCAGAATTTTTCTTGAATAAATTACATACAAACTTCAATATGATTGTTCCTTTGATGATGAATTGGATTGTTTGTAATATAAATACAACTACGGTTGTTACATAGAAGAGTAGGTCTCCCTTTAACACCCATATGCAGTTCATCCAATAGTCTTTTCAGCCACATAGATTCCTTTATAGCTTCCATATCACTTCTATACTCTGCTTTAGTAGAAGAGATAAAACTGTTGGTTGCTTCTTGCTACTCCAAGTGATGGCACCTACACCCAACTTGAAAAAATATCCGAGAATGTAATGAACCATTACACCGAAACCTCGAGGCATTAATGAAATCCGCACATGAGGATCATAACACTTTTGTACCTAGACCCGGGCTAGATTTTTTCTGTATATAGGGACCACACCCTACCCTATACAAGCCTCGGGTAAAATCTGCAATGCCAACATAGCCACCTGTTGTTGGGACTCAAACCTAGGTGGTTACTACGATACCAAATGTAAAAACTACTACACCAAAACCTTGGGTAATTCGTGAAATCCACACATGAGGATCATAACACATAATTATATTTTCTATCTACAACATCACCAGCATGGTAAAAATCACAATAGCCAAATAATTGTACATCATTACAAGAAGAATCAAATAGACCATAATTAATTGTTCCATTAAAATATTTCATAATTATGTTTTCCATTTTCTAATGATCCTCATTAAGATCCTACATAAATCTTGAAACAACTCCTACTCGCATAAGAAATATCAAGTCTAGTAATAGTCAAATAAATTAGACTACCATCTAGTTGTCTATACTGACTATGATAAAATTTAGCACATGCAGAGTTTAGGATCTAACTTAACACCAAATTTTGTAGAAATGGCAATAGGATCATATTCAATCATGTTAAATATTCTAAGTAAACTCGTAGCATACTAAGATTGAGATACAACAATATACTTATGATCTTGAAATATAACCATGCCAAGAAAATGATTCAGCAAACCTAAATCATTCATTTCAAAATGTTGTTTTAATCTTTCTTTGATTCTAACAATTAAATTTCTATCACTTATATTAATCAAAATATCATCAACATATAATAAATTAATGATAATATGATTGTATTCAAACTTAACAAATAAATAATTATTAGAACAACAATTAGTGAAACCAAGATCTTGAAAGAAACTATTAATTTTAGCATACCAAGCTCTAGGAGCTTTCTTAAGACCATACAAAGAATTTTTCATCTTACAGACATAGTTCCTTACTGGTTCTTCAAAACCTTTAGGTTTTCTCATGTAGATTTTTTCTTTTAATTCACTATTTAGAAATCCATTTTTAACATTTTTTTGGTGAATCTCCCAACCATATTGGGTAGCCAAAGCAAGAAGAATTCTAGAATTTATCATATTAGCTACGGGGGAAAAGTCTCAACATAATCAAGACCAAGTTTCTAAGTAAAACCAAGAGGTACCAACCTTTCCTTGAATTTGTATATTTCTCCTACAAAGTTATACTTGATTTTGTAAAACCACCTGGTTCCTATAATGCTTCCTTTAGATGGAGGAGGGACGAGTTCCCAAGTGTTATTTTTAATCAAAGAATTATATTCATCTTTCATGGCCTGAATCCATCTATCATCATGACAGGATTATTCAAAATATTGGGTTCAACCTCATAAAGGGTCATCAAGGCATGGTAAGAATGTTGACTACGAGTTACCTTTCTAAGATTAACTAAATGAGAATCCTTACCAAGATTTTGAGCTCGTTAAAGAATATTGGGATACATAACACTTTGAGATGACTCCCCCTCAATCTCCATCATATCTAGATCAGGATAATCATCCTCTTGAACTTTTTTTTCCATATTATTAGGAGAATTATTATAAGTCTCTATCTTAGGAGAACTAGTGGATGGCACACAAGAAGCATCATAAATTGTTTTCTCTAAGACACGAACATTCATGTTTTCAACTATGTCATGGATCATAGACTCTTAATCCTTTAGTTTTACAACCATACCCAACAACAATACATGAATATGAGGTTTGATCAAGATTCTTCCTTTTATCCTTTGGAATAAAGATAGAATTAGGACCAAGGGGGGTTCACTTAGTAAAATTATGATATAGCACATGTGTTCGAAGGGTATTAAATAATACCCTTGATTCTAGTTTTTACCTCTAAATATTCAATTGATAATACCCCCTCCTGTTATATTATTAGAATGAAAATACCCCTATTTTTTCCATGTACCTTACCCATTTTTAAATTACAATTTTATTTACCCCTTTTTATTTTTACCCTAATATATTAAACAGAAAATATATCATATTTCTCACTCAAATTTTTTTAATATGCATTTCCTCTTGAAATATATTTTGAATCCATTGAAGACCTATTACAAATCACCTTATAAATGTTAATCTTTAATCATTTATCAATAGTTCTTCAAATAATTAAGATGGTGAAATAATATCACTTGTGTTGAAAAGCATACTCAATCCTAGTTTTCTACCATCTTATTATTTCTAGGTTAAGAATCTCTTAATTGATATTTCTTTATTCAAAAAGAGATTATAATTTAACTTTATGAACACACTCCTTTGCAATTTTAAGGTATTTACTTTTAAAAACTAGGGTTCAAATGCTTTATTTTTATATTAAAACTAAACCAATCTTTCCTTTGGCCCACCTCTCTAACCTACCCCAATACTGATTCAAAATATGAATAAATTAAACCCTTTCACCCCCTCATGTCTACCGGTATATTGACTTTAATTTTATTAATTTTAATTATATCAATATGAACCCACGTGCTACTGATATTTCCTAGCTAATGAATGCCTGTGATTAGGACTACCAAATATCATTAGGTGAAAAATATACGGATTATGGTTTTTCTTTGTCCATACTTCACAAATAGTAGTTTGATGAAGAGCTTTATAAGGAAATCTATTAAGAATATAAACAACATTATTCATGGATTCTTCTCATAAAAATTAGGCACATTAGATACATGAATCATAGTCCTAGCCATTTCTAAGACAATATTATTCTTCCTTTCTGCAATTCCATTTTGCTATGGGGAATAGGGAGTAATCAACTCTCTTTGAATCCCACATGACACATAGAACTCATCAAACTTTTTGCTAACATACTCACCTCCATTATCAGTTCTAATTCTTTTAATTTTCATATTAGAATAATTTTCAACTAAGGCTTTAAATTCCTTAAACTTAGACAAGACATCAGACTTCTTCTTAATAAAATAAGACCAGGTCATCCTAGAGAAATCATCAATGAATAAAACAACATACAAGGCTCCACTGAGAGAAGGAACTTCAAGAGGTCCTCTCACATCATTGTGAATCAATTCTAATAACTAAGAAGAGTTGGGATCATGATGTTTGTGAAATGGTTCAACATGTTTCTTACCATGCAAGAAAATTTCACATGTCTCATGATCAGATTTCATATTTGGAAGACCAACAACAAGATTAAGTCTAGACATTTCATACAAACTTCTGAAATTCACATGACCTAATCTTTCATGCTAAAGTTGAATATAATACCTAAAATAGGAAGAAAAGTAAGATTCAAACACAAATCCATCAAAAATATATAATCCATTTTTTCTAAATACCAAAAGCAATAAAATTAATGAGATTATCTTTTACATACCATTTATCTTGCAACAAAACAACTTTATAGTTTTCTTTAGTTAATTGATACCAATACAAAAATTCTTTTTCAACTAATGCACATACAAGACATTCTTGATTACCCCATTTGTTAATTTAATATTCCCACAACGTTTAGATCTAATGGTGGAATTATCCACAGATAAATGTTTTCCTCACATTGAAAAACATCTCGAGAGGATACCAAGAGTACAATTCATTTTCCTAGAGGCACCACTATCTAGGATCCATTCATTGTCATTTGAAGCTGAGAGGGCAATATACAGGGCAATAGACTTCTCAACATTATTTGCATGGTTTTTATTCTAATCTTTCTTATGACTATTAGCTTTACTATTTCTAGCATTCTTAACATATTTTTAGTTTTAACACAACAATCAAACTTTTTATTAACAAATTTTTCACACTTGTTACATGTGCCATTAAATTTTACTTTAAAGTTCTGACTATTTTTAACAAAATTAGTCTTATGATTAGATTTAAATCTTGATTTGTTATTATAATTCTGATTAGGATTGTTATTATTCCTATTATGAGAAGACTTATGATTCGAGAGAAAAATTCTTGAGAAACAGTCTCTTTTGAATCAAAATTCTCCATTACACGCTCTTCTTGAATTAACAGAGAAGACAAAGTGTCTAAATCAGAGATCATTCTCATTCTAATATTTAGAATTAAGAATAGAGATATAGTTTCTAAATTTTTCATGAATATTTATCTAAATAATGAAATAAATAATCTTATCTTGAAAATTTTCAAGTTACAACCATCTAATTGAGCTTTAATGTTCTTAATTTTAGCTAAATAATTAACTATTTTCTCATCCCCTTTCATAGAGATTTTAAACAACTCTAATACTAGCTTAGTTATCTTAAACATAAATGAATTCCTTCATGCATATTCTATAATTTCTTCCAGGCATCAGTAAGAGAATCCATATGACCTATATGCATTAAAAATTCATCTTTTATGCTTTACAATAGGATAGATAGAGTTTCTTGTGATCTTTGAGAGAAAGAGATAATATTTTCAGGAATTTTTGGTCTCTGATGGGTCATTTTTCCACACCAATAATAAGATCCCATAGCTTTCTAGCCATAAAACATGATTTTAAATTTACTCTCCAAATACTATAATTAGTTCCATTTAATAACTAATATTTATCCATTGAAAAACTATAAAACTAGCCATTTTCAATTTTAACAAAAAATGCACACAATACAATTATGTAACACAAATTTGACTAAATTTTTTTTTACGAATATCAATTCGAGATTCAAGATCAAGTTCTTTTATTATGAGCTAGAGAACCAACTAAAGCACACAAGACGCATAACTCGGTAGTATTAAAAAAAGAAATTGCTTTCGTCGAGTTCACAACAAATGAAGAGAGCTCGAACCGAGTCAAGCTACAAAACCATGGAAAAAAATTTTAAAAACAAAATAAATGACACGTGGCCAATGCGAGATGAAGACATGTGGTGAATATCAAAACAAAAAATAGGGGGAATGTGTCGTATTTCTAAAAATTCCAAAGTAGGTCCCAGTGGCAGGACATGAAGTCCGTGGAATTTGATTAAAATAGATAGCTTATCGGGTCTGCAATAGAGTTAAAAAAATGCAACAAAAAAATAAAGGAACACGTGGAAAAAGAAAAAAGTGAGAAATAAACTTAGTGCTTTCTATTAGATCATACTTTGTAGTGTAAAAAATAAGTTATAAGACCAATTAATAGAAAAAATAAATGGATAAACCGTACACACTTATCGTTAATTTATTGGATTTTTTTTTCACACTCGAGACACAATATAGCATAGGACAAACAAAATATGAAATAATGGACATGCTCTATTGGTTCATAACTAATAAAGACTGAAAAATTATTTTGAAAAATAATGAAAAAGGTGGTATAACCTTATTGGTTAACCACTGACATGTTTAATCAGATTCTGTTAATGAAAAATCAAGACATAGTTTAACACCATGAAAAAACAAAATTTCATATCGTTTTTCTATTGGTTCACACTTCATGATCAGTGCTACCAAGATGACACAAGAAAAACTAAACACACGTGGAGCCTTCTTAATGGCTCATTTTTCAAAAATCGACAAACACTAAAAATTTTGAAAAGGTGGCTAATTCTTATTGGAAAATTAACGCCCACAATTAAAAAATGAAAATTGTGAATTGCGAAGAAACTTGGAGCAAATATATTGGAGCTCGAATTTCGTAAGTGTCAAAAGAAAGAAAAAAAATAATGATTATGCAAAATATTATTGGCTCAAATTTCACAAGTGTCAAAAGAAATAAAATAGAATATCGACAATGAATATACTTAGAGCACTCTTATTTGCTCGTATTTTGCATGTGTTAGAAACAATCTTACAAAAAAATGATAATGCGAAAAAATAAGTGACTTGGAGATTTCCTATTGGACCTTATTTCGCAAGTGATAGAGGAAAGATAACACAAGTCTGACAGTGTGTAAAAATGTATAATTCACTTATTATCTTGTGTTTAACGAATGACAAACAGATCTACAAAAAAATGACAATGTGAAGAAAGATGGAGCTTTTTGATTGGCTCGGGATTTGCACAAATGAAAAGATCTATTAAAATATTGATAATACAAAGTTAGGTGGAGAAAAATAATTGGATCGAGCTTCACAACAACAAAAATTCATAGAAAATTAAAAGACCTAAAAAAACCTAACACAGCGAAACCGGATGAAGCAAAATCATTAGATCGAGCTTGAAAAAAATAAAAATATCTACAATGAAGATATTGTTATCCAAAAATACCCCTAGGTTATTTTGGCTCGAATAAGTTTAAAATGGACTTAGCCATTTTAAGGAGTTTGAGATAGTTAAACGGATATCAAATTCCCATTTCTAAAATCACCGGCCTTGGGAATTTTAAAACCCACGAGATACTTATCCATTTCATTGGTGGGTTCTTTATTAAAATTGAATTGATGTTCATTTGGCCATCAACTTAGCTATAGCACAAAACACTTCAAGCAACTACAATGCAAAGGACCACATGGTAGGATTTTGTCTCTCTTCAAAGTATTTGGGATCTACAAACCTTAATTCCTGGAATAAATTGTGTTTAATAATTTATCACTTCCGGGAAAATTCAATGAGATCAACAAAGGGATAGCTGGCACATTTCTTTTAAATCCAAAAGTTTAGAAGTCCCCCAAAAGTAAAATTTGCGACGTGAAGGCAATTCGATAACTTGAAGAAATGTGGATCCATTTCATTGTCTAACCTTTCACATTCTAACAATGCAAAGGTTAATGATGAATTCTAACACACTAACATTACGAACAGGCATGGAGCTTTCCTATTAACTCATTTTTCTTAGTTGTCATTCAAGAACTAACGAAATGTGACTGAAAGGTGTAGATCTTCCTCATTAGTTATTACTTCACATTGGTTAGAAGGTAAAATAAAAAAATCTTGACATTACAAAGTGTGTGGAACTTTTCTATTAGCTCACACTTCACAATTGTCAGTCAAATATTTCAAAAGTATGACAATGTGAAGGAACATGGAACCTTCCCATTGGCTCACATCTTGTAGTTATCAGCCAAGGTTTTCAAAAGGTCGAAATGTGAAGAAGCATAGAGCTTTTTCCTTATTCCACATTTCATAATTTATAGTCGGGGGTAAAGTACATTCTTACATTATGGAGAGCCATGACACTTTTTATTGACCTGTAATTCATAAAAACAAAGGAAAGGGAAAAATGGAAAATTAAAAGGAAGTAAAGGGTCGATCCCTAGGCCAATCAAAGACTGACACATGGTAGAAGTAAAATAAATGAACACATGGGAAGAGAGCAATTTCGAGCTAATCAAAGGTTGTCACTTGTCATATTTTGTTTCCTCCTAGTGTGAAAATATTAAAATCATGATATATTTTGATCTCCTTCTCTAAATCAAACAAAATCAGTCTTATTCAAAATATCTCCTCGAGCACTCCAATTTGGAATCATGAGAATCATATTTTGGGGGTTTTGATAGATGCGAATAAAAAAATGATTTGGACCTTGTATGATTACGGGAGGAATTATTTAATCATGATAGCATTATGTTTTCATTCAAATTTCCTTTTTGCATGCTTAAGAACATGCCGGATGTCCATCATCCTATGTAAAAAAATTATTTTATCCTTTGTGATGGTTAGGACCATTAAAAATATTCTTTGTGACTCCTCTTTCCTTCTTCTCTCTTAAATATATAAATGTAAGCACTTATGCACACGTTTTGGGATGGAAATTTGAAAAATGTAAATGATCTCTGTCAAAATGGTTCTGAACGGTTGTGAGTCATCGAACCTTCATTTTGTGCTTGGAAATGTATTATTCTTCCTTCTTATACAAGCTGTAATGGTTTGTGCATATTCCTATTACAATAAATCTTATTTTGTGGCATATCTGTCTATCCTAACTTTTTTATCTACAACCTTTCCTATATTTAATTTTTGTAGAATTTTGTGCATTTATTTCTCCTTTGCAAGCTATTTTTATTGTTTTAATGTGATAAATAGATGGTAAACATCATTTGGGTCTATGTCACTTATATCTATCCTCTCCCTTCTCCATTTCCTTCTCTCTTCCCCTCACTAGAGTTTATTTCACCCTTTTTGGTGGTATCACCACCTTTTAGATTAGGGTTTATTTTCCATGCATCTCTCTAACCCTTATCCCTCTCCATGGTCCCTTGGAATTGTTAATCTAGGATTATTTAGCTACATTTCTTTCTTTAGGATTAGTTAATCTAACTAGGAACAAAATTAAATAAATACAATGAATAAATATCGAAAATGACCCAAGTAACAAGGTAGATGAAAATAAAAACCCTAATGTGTAAGAAAAGTAAGGAAGGATCTTAGTTGATTGATGAACTTGTTAGGCGTGTCACAGAGCTAACTAGAGAAACAGGAAGAGGAAATGATTGTGTTGGGGTCCAAAACTTGTAGATCTAGGAAATTCAAGTGGTCAGGGTACTTCGGGGGTGCCCTAGTCTAAGTTCTATGTGCCTTGTTTTGTGTAGGAGGTCTAAAAACTAGATTTTCATGGTCATTACATGATCTAAAGCCTTTTTGTCTATCATACAGATGTATTCAAACTACAATTGATATCTTTAGTAGTAAAGTGATGACAAATAGACCTACAAAACCCTAAGACAAGAATCAAACCCTAAAAATAAATATGCATGACGGTTTTGGACTGACCTTAGCTGCCATAATGGTGGAATTACTAACTGATCATTGCACTACATCTCATACCCAATGTATTTCTATGTGCAAGTGTGTGTAATCATGCCCTAGGTGCTCTTATTCTAGTTGCACTTTGTGAAACTAGTGAAAAATAACTATGTGTAGAAAATGTAATAGAATGGTGGATGAAATATAATAAACTTCCCTCCTATGTTTGTGTAAAGAAGATGAACGTGCCTTGTGCCTTGTGATGGAGCTACAAATGAGCTTTATATGGATATAACCTTGGATGATGATAGTAGTGCCTAGTGTTTCATCCCTCATTATGGACTCATAAATTTGTATTTATATGGTTCCCTTGTTCTAATTTTGTAATCAACCCCAAAAAGTCAAACCATAAAAATATGAAATTTTTAAAAAGCTAGAAAGTTCCCAAAAGCGTCGAGAAAAGTGTAAAAGGATCAAGACACCCCAAGCCCTGGGACCAGTGTGCTGTCGGTGCCCCAAGATACTAGCCTAGGTACCCCAGTCAAATGTAAAATAGCATGAATCACAGGCCCAGGCATACATGTGTGGGAGGTTAGAAGTGAAAAAAGTAAGAAAAGTAAAATGGAAAAAATACGGGGTTAATTAGTAGTTTCTTCACTCAAAAACCATATGAATAGTAGTATCACACTTTGGGACTAAATAATTTCTAGAGTATGTGATTCTATGACTACATTTTCCCCGCTTTATGTTTGTGAGAGAAAATATTGGTAACATAAATTAGATAGATATGTGTAACTCGATAATCAATGTAGAGTGATGTATAAAATGTCTTTGAAAGAATAGATAAAGCGTGGAATGACAAAAAGATGATAGATCATGGAAACTAAAGATGCAAAAGTGCAAAAAAAGTGATGAGAGTGAACCTAGGGAGGAAATTTGTGTATATTTTTCGATGTGTATAACGTACCTACATAGATAGTATGGTGTGTGATGCCAAAAATGTTGTCATTGCTTCCCCCATTGTTGTAGTTGTTTTTGGTGACTATATGTTTCTCATACGGGTGGACCTACAAGGAGAAAATAATCAATTAGTAAAATATGCATGTATATGTAAAAACATCCAACAACCAATATAGTCACTCAATGGGTTGAGGGGGGGAACAATATCACAATATCCTTATCACATAATCGGGTCATCCTCACCCTAGTTTTTGTCTTGCACCCTGTGCCTACAAATAGCTCAATAAAAAGGGACAAATGTAGACACCACTTTTTCACCCCTAGGTGACACGACAAACATTGAGTATATTATTATAAACATCATTATTATCACTATCATCGTACACTTTAAAATTACTATCGTAAAACTAAAATTACCCATGTAACTCCCATTTACCCTTCCCTAACCACCCAAAACCAACCTAACCTATTTACCTTACCCATCCTAACCCCTAACCTCTCATAACTTGAATCCCTAACCTCTCACCATTCA
This sequence comes from Taxus wallichiana var. yunnanensis, assembly GCA_018340775.1. Classification (NCBI taxonomy): domain Eukaryota; kingdom Viridiplantae; phylum Streptophyta; class Pinopsida; order Cupressales; family Taxaceae; genus Taxus; species Taxus wallichiana. The sequence goes on from JADAXU010000134.1 coordinate 2,433,789, forward strand.
TCAAATAGCTTAACATCTCGGATGGAAATTGGTTTCAAGCATTTTCCATATGTTTCCTATTATTTTGTAACCTCTTGGGATAAATCTATGGTGATCTACAATCATTTTGGATGTCATCAATCCTATTTACCGAACATATGTCTCCCTTTCCTAGCTAGTGAGACTTTTCTATCATAGCCTCATCATATTGTTAATCACTTGCTTTGGAGAGATTTGTCACCTTGAGACTATCCATCAAGGTTGGTACTCTTTATTTTTCATTTTATCAATTAAATTTACATCATTTATAGCCCACAATATGTTGTCTACATCACCTTGCAAATCATTTCCAAACTCTATATCTAATTTATCCATTTCATCAAATCTTTGGAATATTTTATTTCAAATAGAGATCATTATCGATCGCCGATCGCCATCGATAGGTCCCTAAACTTGTGTTTCCTTTATTATCCTCATGAACATATCCAAATGTTTTTTTCATAATCTTAAAGGTTCCTAGAATCCTCTTAGTTTACCTCATCTATTCCAAATCTATTTGTCATCAATCAATGTCTATTTTATCAAGTATTTTTCCAAAGTAAACATTTTCTACTCAATCACCCTCGATTTCTTATTGTCATTGATTAGTATCCATAACCTCTTGTTTTTTCATTAGTCCTATAAATACATCTACATTTTTGTTTTCTGAATCTTATAGAATTTTAGACTTAGTATACTTTTCCTTAGCATCATCAATCTTGTTCTAAAACTTATTATTTTTATTTTTATTCATCCTTTTGTCAAATAAATAATATTGTCTCTTATCTTCGTCAATCTGTAATCATCGTCAATCCCTTTGTTTTCTTATCATTATCATCTTTATAGTTATTGTATTATGGTCTAACAAATTATTTGTAAGATGGATATTTTGTAGATGACTATTCCAGTGTCTCATCACACCCAATTACCATTATATATATGATCTTTCGATCATCCAACGATCGTTCATGTGGGAACAATTTTACATTTTCCATTAACTTATATTTTGCACCATCACACTTTCTCTCACCATCGAGGACATTGAGTGTATGCATCAATTAATTAGCTATGTAAGTAGAATTGAAACTAACACCTAGTAGCTTTAATACAATGCTAAACTAAACCTATGCATCATCATGCTAAGAGCTTAAGAAAATCTAACATATCAACATTTCTACATTAAACATGAAATGAACATTTCAAGATAATATGTTAAACAAATTAACTTCTATCTCTTATTGAATGCTAAATGAGATGAGATTGAACCTATATAGAACTCTAACAATCAAAGATTTGATTATGTGCTTGAAATCCTAAGGTTTTTAAGAATGGAGTCTTGTCAAATCATGGCTACAAGACCATTTGACATATCTCCATATGACTTCAAAAACTTGGGTGGATGAATGCAAGAAATGGAGAAGGCTAGCTCTTATAATGGAAGAATGCTTCAAAGATGATAAAATGGCTATAGTGTATGCTCTATGCTCATTTAGGAGTTTAGGTGTAAATAGAAAGGTAGGAGGAGGGCTCCTTATATAGCCCAATGGATAGAATAATCTCTACATCCCTCTTCATGTGGGATAAATGGAGAGGTTGGGTTAGTTGTGGATAAGGAAGGTTTAGAAATGGTTGAGTCAACCTTAGGAGAGTTTAGTTTTCCTTTAGTGACCCATAGGGTTTGAGAGCCTTTATTAATTAACCAAAGTGATTAATTAATAGGTGTGTAACCTTATAAAATATTTTTAGAGGAATAATTAGCATGATTTAGACTATGAGATGGATTTAATCAAATAAGTTATTATTTATTGATTTAATGGAAGAGGAAGATGATTAATTAATAATAATTAATTAGTCTACATAGATAGAGGGATTAATTAATGGAAGGTCATTAATTGGTGTATTTTTGGATGACGAGGGTTAATTAACAATGTAATGTATCTAATTAACAATGATGGAAGAGGAAGTGTGTCATATTGACGATATGTCGTCAATTTGTGGTAAAGAGGATAATTAGCACAATTTAAGTATTTAAATTTCTCGGGTTAAATTATACATGTCTACATTTCCCCTCTTTTGGGTGGTGTATGTAATGCCACTTCAAAGATAGTAGAGATAAATTTTAAATCGTAGAAGAACAATTAGTAGAAGTGAGAGATTCCCCCTCGAGTGTCAATGGGGTGATGAGATAAGGTGATCGACAATCAAAAAGGTGAGAGAAATGGATAGAAGAATGGTTATGGTAAGGATGCCCCAGGTGAATAAGAAGAATAGTGTTGATAGGAGAATGATGTAGAAGAGGAATGATACCTAGAAAGAAAATAGCAAGCTTTCATCCAGATTGTATTAAAACAACTTTATTGTCATCATAATGCCAAAGATCTACGTCATTGGTCCTTGTTAAAAATATAAGAATATGAAAAAAGTAGGATGACATGAAAATTCATCTGAGGAACAGTTTTCCATTGCTAAAACACTAACTCAATGCAACATACGAAAAGCAATGCAATATGAGAAGGAAACAAGCTCATTTAACAAGGAAAACAAGTACAAACACACATATTCCAACCAACAATGGTCAAGACAGTTGTACAAATGTTTTGTTATCAAGCTAAAGATCCCCAAATGTTTGTGATTGATGAAAAGGGTTAAAAATGATTCTCCGAGCAAGGATACATGCAAGGTAAGATGATGAAGGACACTAGGTCCAATGAAAAACCATAGTTCACTACGAAATAGTACTAAGCAACTAAATGTACCCCAGAGTACTGACGAAGCAAGTAGGCTAGCTTTGCAAATGGTTGTAAATATGATGATCTACAAGAATTTTTATTTGTGAAGATGTGAAATTTTCCAGACAAGATATGGAAATAATACCATGCGCAAGACATGAGTTTCAGCCACTATGAGCTAGTTTACCTAGTTTTGTAAATTTTACAATTTTTAAGATTTTTGAAAAAGTTTTGAAATTTTTGGATTTTGAATTGATTTTTTAGATTTTTAGAATTTTGATAGCTTGGATAGAGAATAAGTTAGAAGAATCAGCAAGACATGAGAAAAATAAATTCCCTATGGAGAAGAAATAAGCAATAGGTAGCAAACAATGCCCCCGCATAATGAAATATTAACAAAATAATTATTTAATAAAAAATAATTATTCGATGGAGTGTGTAGAAGAAGCGACATCGCCTAGGAGCAATAAAATTTTCCTAGTGAGAAGAAATGAGTACCATGTGGCAAATAATGCCCCAACACGGCAAAAAATTAAATAAAATAATTATTCACAATGAGTAGAAGAAAAATTAGAGTGTGATGTTATATGGTTTGATTTCACACTTTGTATGTATCATGATGATAGTTGAGATGTTTTTACCACATGTGTTTGATTTTTACATGATAGATCCATAGATGATATCAATTTTATTGTACATGTGATGCTCTATATTAGTGGGCGAGATGACACGGTGATATTGGTGCGGGGGGATAGATTTTTAATATTTGTGATCCCTCTTGCCCCCATTTGATGATACGATATGCGATGATTAGCTTAGCATTCATGTATAATGTATACTTATCTGTTTATTAATATATGATGTAGAGATGATGATATTTATGGAGATATGATGATGTGATAACAAAACTATGTACATGTGAAAAACAGACACAAGCAAATGTTAACAAACTTAACCAAATACACACTAATAACCAACATGAATTAACACAAATATGTACAATTATTTGCAAGCATGCAAAAACACAATTCATATGTACAGTAAGAATGAATCTAATCTAAGAAAGAAAAGATGAATCTTATCAAAGTATGTCTAAGCAACAAACTATACAAATGTACAAACAAGCAACAACTATACAAGAAAACAATGTACACAAACAAAGCAAGAAACAAGATAAAGTAAGTAAACTAAAGTTATGTTTTTTAAGATTGTTTTGTGAAACACTTTTCTACTATTTTTGTGTATTGTGTTTTTATATTATTTTGGATTTTGATCATATTTGAATGTTTTTGCGATTTTTGAACATATTTGAATGTTTTTACGATTTTCAAACATATTTGAATGTTTTTGCAATTTTGAACATATTTGAATGTTTTTGTGATTTTCAAACATATTTGAATGTTTTTTTTTTTTCAAACATATTTGAATGTTTTTGCAATTTTCTAAGGATTTTGAAGCTATGCACAAGTAAACAAGAAACATGGATGCCCTTAGCCTTAGATGGAGAATATACCAGGGTAGGAACCACATGTTTACAAACAGGAAGGTGAATCCACAGAAGTGCCCCCAGTGATAGATGGGGAATATGAAAAGACCATCTCTTCACTGATTTATAAGTGGAGAAAAAGTCAAATCAAGGCTTGACAAGATAGGTTCACAGGGAATTTCAAATACAGGTGCGGAACTATCCCTAGGCTAAGTAAAAGTACCCTCTAGATACAAGATGCTTGTGAACAATGAATCCTCCCAAGGCACCAGAAACCGATTTTCACCAAGGGACCTATCCAACATGCCACAATTGTGTGGTTTTCACATATGGATGACCTATTTTCTCTTTTTATTTTTCTCTTATTTTAATTTTTTTGTATTTTGATCATTTTTAATCTTTTTTTGGTTTACTTTTCTTATTTTTGCGCCATGTTTAAGCATAGAACCGCTTAAGGTGCATGGAATTAATAGATTCATAGAGCTCATCACTATTGGGATGGGCAAGTTTGTATGCTCCCATACCATAGTTGGCCACAATGATGTAAGGTCCTAACCAATGCAGTTTGAACTTTCCTTTCTTCTCTCTTTACGCCCTTGTGTTGAACTAATTTTCTTTCATGACCAAATCTCTGACCTCAAACTGACAAGGTATGATCCTTTTGTTATAGTTTCTAGAGACTTTGTTCTGATACACTTTGAGATGGTTAAGGGTGTGGATGCACTTTTCATCCAGGAGTTCTAATTCTACCATCCTAGCCATTCTGTAATCCTCATCCTTGTCCAGGTAATCCCTAAGAGATATTCTTAGGGAACGAAGCTCGATTTCCAATGGGATGATGGATTCGAGCCCAAATACTAGATAATATGGTGTCACACCAATAGGAGTGCAAATGGAGGTCCTATAATCCCAAAGGTTTGGGTGAATTTTCAAATGCCAATTGTCACCTGTCTTACTCACCATCTTTTCCATGATTCAAACCAATGTTTTGTTAGTGGCTTCAAGTTTGCCCATTACCTTATGGATAATATGGCATAGACCACTTCAATTTTATTTGAAATCAATGACAAAGGTCCTTCACTATCTTTTTCTTGAATTATTTTCTATTTTCAGTAACTATGGCTGCAGGAATGCCATACCGAAAATAAGGTGATTCATGATAAACTTATAAATCCGAGCTCCTATAACATAAATCGGAGGAGTAGCCTCCACCCACTTAGTGAAATATTCTGTAGCTGTGATGATGTGAGTATGACCATCAGATGAGGTAGGGGTGAGATTTCCTATTAAATCCATTCCCCATTTAGAGAATGGCCATGGGGTTGTGATTGGTTACAACGGCTGTGATGGTGCATGGATGAAATTTCCATACTTTTGACATAGTACACATTTCCTTACATAGTTGCAGCAGTTAGGTTTGTTTCCATAGTAGGCCAACATTAACCTACTATCAAAAATTTCTTAACTAGAACCATTACGTTTTTACGGGAGCCACATACCCCTTCATGTACCTCTTTGATCACTTGGACTGACTCTTCTACATCTAGACAATGCAATAGATTCCCATCATATCCACAATGATAGAGTGTATCTCCTAAGAGGGTGTAGTGGGCTATCTGGAAGATAAGGATTTGTTTTTCGGAATGGGATATTTTGGAGGGAAGGTATTGTGTTTAAGATACACATAGATGTGTGCATACCATGGGGAATAGGGACCAACAACTTCATAAGCCAAACATGATTCTGGCATGTCATATATAGGCTAGCATAGATTCTCAACAAAAAATGGAATATCATTGCTCTCTGATGGAATTTTTAGAATAGAACCTACGGTTGCCATATGTTTGTGGATCTGTTTTTGCTCTTGGAATCTATTTAAATGTAATACGCAAAAAATACTCTTTCAAAGTTTCCACCAGTTTATTATAGGGGATGAGTTTCTCATCCTTGACTTTATATTTATCGTTAACTTTTTGATGACCAATTGTGAATCACCAATGATCTTAACATGATGGATATCCCATTTTATTACTAGCTTCATCCTAGCGATGAGTACCTCATATTCCACAATATTATTTGTATAAGGAAAACCAAGGTGAAAATATTGAAGTATAAGGTCGCCTGAAGGAGTAATTAATACCACACCTGACCCCAAACCATGAAAAGTAAAAGATCCATCAAAGTGTACTTTCCACATGATAGATTCCTCAATATACATTAATGAAGTGTCTCATAGATCCAGACTCATAGGCTATGTTCTTGTGCAATGAGTGTTTACGCTTAGTTGATCTGCGAGTACTTGTCCTTTTACCAAATTTTTATGTACATACTCAATGTCAAATTCACTTAATAGAATGATCCAATTAGCCATTCTACCTATAAGGGTGGGTTTTGACAATGGTACTTACACGGGTCAAATTTGGATATAAGCTTGGTTTTATTATTTAACAAGTAATGGTGAAGTTTTTGGAAGGTAAAAACTACAACCAAACAAGATTTTTCAATCTAAGGGTAGTTTATCTCATAAGAAATGAGAGTACAAATGAGATAGTACACAAATTTTTCTTTATCGTCGGGATCATGTTGGGTTAGAAATGCACCAATAAAAAAGAGTAACAAAAATATACATCATGAGTGGTTCACCAGGAATTAGAAGCATGAGAATGGGTGGATTGGATAAGTATTGCTTAAGCAAGGTGAAGCCTGTTATTGCTCTAGTCCCCAAATAAAGGCAACATCCTTTTTAAGTAGATGGGTAAACGAATGACATTTTTCAGCAAGTTGGGAAATAAAGTGGTGGATGGCTTGTATCTTTCCTTGCAAGTTGCGTAATTGTTTGATGTTTTTGGGAGGAGGCATTTCAGTAATGGCGGTAACTTTAGTTGGGTCTACCTCAATCCCTCTTCATGATACAATGAATCCAAGAAACTTTCCTGACAATACATCAAATACACACTTCTTTAGATTCAATCTAACTTTGTGTTCCCATAGGCATTTGAATATATGCCATAGAATATTAGGGTGATCTTATTTCATCTTGTATTTTTTAAGGATATCATCCACATAGTCTTCCATGATGTCATGAATTATATCATGGAAATTCACAGTCATTGCCCTTTGATAGGTTACACTGTGTTTTTAAGGCCAAAGGGCATTACCTAATAACAAAATGTTCCCCATGGGGTTTTGAAGGTTGTCTTTTGTTTATCTTTATCTACAATCTTGATTTGATTATAGCCTAAAAATCCATCCATAAGAGGAAACATTTCATATCCTACAGCTAAATCAATAATCATATCACTATTTGGCAATGGGAAATCATCTTTTAAACATACCTTATTAATGTCTCTAAAATCCGTATAGATTTTGATCCCGACAGGTTTCTTTTATATGGGGACTATGTTTGATATCCATTCTAAGTAATCAATAAGTCTAATGAAGCTCACCACTAGCAATCTTTCTAGCCCTTCTTTAACTAGAAGAGCCACCCATGGATGCATTTTTCTGAGCTTTTGTTTGATGGCCTTGGCGTCTTCATGCACTACCAAGGTTAGATCCAAGCTTGACATATCCTTATAGGACCATGTGAATACATCTACAAACTCCCGCAGAAGCACAGTGAAGGTTTTTTGTTCCCGTACTGAGAGTGAAGTTCCTGGTTTGACTATCTTTGGATCATCTTCTTTTTTAATATTCACATCAATGGTTTTTTCCACTAGCATTTTTGACAAATCCTCCATATGTGTAGGATCAGGAGGAAGGTTGAGATCTTCATCCAAGGGTTTCTCTACGATATTTTCACCCTTGGTGTGGTCACTTTTCTTGTCCATTGATTTTTTACTTATTTTTCCATCCAGTGCCTCAAAGAGGTTTTCACTGTGTGACTTGGAATTTTGTTTTTGCCGAGGCTTTTCGTTGGAAATTTTTCCCTCACTTTTTCTCAATTTTTGTTGACCATGAAGCTCATCTTCCTCGCTAAAGTACGCGTAGGTATCTAAGTCAATGTAGAAACCCTTCTTATGGTACCCTTTTTATGGTATGTGACAATGTAAGGGAGTGACCTTTTTCCCGTGCTAGCATGTATATAATCCTTTGATCCTTATAATATAGATTAACAATAGTAAGGTGTGGGAAATAAGATGATCTATCTAAGGACCCCATAATATCTTCATTTGTTCAATAGAATAATAAGACATAACTTGAAGAGTTAGAAGCTAAAATAGTGCATCACATCGATATATTTATAACACTCAACAAAAGTTAGGGTAGGAGTAGGTGAAAATGTGCAAAATCTTCCACACATTCATTTACTTTCTATGGAGAAAGAAACTCAAGAATTTCATCAAGATTTATGCTAAGTAAATTAGTTACATTCTCACCCTAGTGTAGGAGTAGGAAGGTTGATTCAAGTGCCACATATTTCATAAGAACTACATCAACATTAAGAGAAATTATTTTCAGATATCCTTGTGTTGTTTCCAAGAAACCCTTGAAATAATTTTATATATACACAAGACATGAATGAAATAATTATGTGAATTTCAAAAAATTAATTTGGTGAAATTGGTAAGAGGGTGTTGTCATGTAAAATGTATGACATGAAAAATTGAAACTTTGAGCATGACAACTAAGCCCACAGTTGAATATTTCACTTCCCAGTCACTAGTGCATCCTTCCTCTAGCCAACCTACCTCAGTCCCACTCTCAACCTGGCTCAGAAGAAATTCTTAACAAGGTTTTTAAAGTTTTTTTCAATGTGTAGGGATGATTGAATACGATGATTGATGATTTCAGTGTGACTTGATGGAAGATAACTTCCTCTGGAGGCCTAAAAAGGCCATTCTAGGAGAGTTTAAGAAATATATTAAGAATCTAGAGGTGATGTCAGGGAATCTTGGAATTTTTGGAGGTAATTTAGTAATATTTAGGAAATATTTTCTCATTCAAGGACAATTTTCTTAACAATGGGTTTTCTAGGTGTAAAAAATAAACATTATAAAGGTGAAATATGACTCCTCTGAATGATTTGAGATCTCTGTAAGGATTTAGGAGGGAAAAATTAGGGAATTGAAATATATTTAAATCATATATATGTTGGTAATATACATTTTTCTCTAATAATTAAATTTTTCAAAAATAATTTCAAAATGGTGCATCTTCCCCTTTTGGTTCCAGGACAAAAATGGCCCTAAATTTGCAAGCTCTAGAGAGATGTCCACCACATAGTCATACATGAATATTTGTAAAAGTTGATAAGCACCTATCAGAATGGGTACTATCATAAATATACTATTATTTACCATGGGTGAGGATAGCATGAGGATAGGGCCAAATTTTTGAGTTGAAAACACCTTCCGACACCCCATGTTGTGTTATTGAGTGACCAAACTTGTAACATGAAAAAGTGGTTAAAAAATGAGTTACCATGAGTTGAAAAGATGTTCTAAAAACTAAAGTAATTAATTAAGTTTTTAGAAAACTACTATGAGATGTGCATTGTGATGGGAAGAGGATTCTCTCTTTTAATTACAAGGCAAGAGCAAGGATCACTCTCTTACTTTTCTAGGCCTTCATAATTAACCCTAGTGATCAAAAATCAACTCCATGATTCTCAAACCATTTTTTATTATCTATCACTTATTGAAATAGGTATTCACCATGTAGATGGAAGTATTTCTCACTAAATGATATTCTTGTCATGTGGCCACTGTTGGACTGAAATGAGGTGGTTGTGATTTCCTTCCTCCTTTGAAGTTTGATCACACTACAAGGTTCGAATGAGTGTTTAAGAACACTACCAAGTGAGTAACATCAACTGAAACTTGGATGATTTCTCATTCTTACATACATGATGCTCTATATGAAGATAATCCTCTTACCCCTTCGGCTCCATAATTCTCCTCGAGATGGAATCAACTTCGAGGATAATCATACACCTATTTTCTCATATGCCTCTCATGGAGACAGATGATTTTTTTATCCTTCACATACGATGGTCTGAATGCCTCTATAGCTTGAATATATCATATTGGATTGTTCTTGAAGAGGTTTAAATATGATGGTAGATTCAAGATATGATTATCCTCAACTTACTCCATGAGATTCCCATTTCACCTTTAAACATGATGAAACCCTTTTTAACTTCACAATTTTCTTCCATGACCAAGATTTCACATGAGTGGAAACATGCTTATAGTATGTTCTCACATCTTTGCTTGATTTCTCCTCATGGAAATAGGTTTTCTCATATATATGGAAGGATTGATCCTAAATGACACTTAAGGGAGTTTTTAAGGGTGAGCTCCATATTTTGTGACTCTAATTGCATTGAAGTATTGTGAAAGAAACTCCTAAATTTAAATATGTGAGCACATCGCCAAGTATTGATTAAGTGTTTAGAAAAAATCTCAAGAGATATGCATCATTTGTGAGGTCGAGCTGACTATCATCTCCACTTATGGTGATCCTTTCTCATTATGCTCATGATGATCATTCCCTTGATGACTTCAATTTCAATGAGGTTTTTGATGTTTGAATCCTTCACAGACCTCATGATTCTCCTTACTACACCCATTTTCCAAGTGACTTTATATTACACATTTTGATGCATATTTTTTCCTCTTAACTCATTTAGGAACTCCCATAATCTTCCAAATAATACATCATTCACCCTTGAATCCCTCATTCCCTACACCCGAATACTGTTGTTTTAACAGATGGATCCTAAATGATATTTTCTTTCCTAAATTACTTCAAACACCTTTAATTATCTCCAAAATCACCCTCATATACTTTATAATTTACATAAATATTTCCAAAGTGTCTTTACTATATCCAAAATGGCCTTATTATGCCTCTAGAGGAAGTTAAATATAGGATCCTAAAAAATTGGCTAAGTACCAAGAGATGTGTGTACATAGGATCGGTAGATAGAAGGGAACTCGGGAAAAGCACATAGAAAAAAAGGGCTTAAGAAGGGTTTAAATGAAACCAAGGAGTGTGGAGGAGGAAGAAAAGGGTTTAAAGGACTTAGCCATATTTGGCATCATAGATTCACTTGAGGAAAAATGTGAGGACCCGACGAGGGGTGATAAGTGAGTAAGGTGCGGCCGGGGAACCTTGGAGGTCAAGAAAAGGATATTCCATGTAGGGAATACTCCCATAGGCATCTTACTGATTAGTGGAAGGTTTTGAAAAGAGGATAAGCATTCACCAATGGAGGACCACATCAACACTTTGCATGTAATCTTCTCGAAGAGGAGTCATGGAGGTGGATGGTTGTCCTATTTAAAGGTGTTGTTGGGCCCCTAAAATATTGACTAAGCACAAAATGACACATGAGCACGCAAGGACTAAGTTGAGGGGTGGGCACGTAAGGAGAAGGTATGCAAGGTAGGGTTTTAGGACCCGTGATACGTGCCGGTAGAATAAGGTCTTGGGACTTAGCCATATTTGGCATATCGAGCACGACACGAGAAAAGTATGACAGCTGAATACACATGCGGAGTGGATAAGGTGCTAGCACGGCAATAGGTTAGCCTAGGAAGGAATATGCCCTATGATGGAGGCTTCTATAAGAGCATCATGGCAAGGAGTGGAGATCTCATGCCTAGAAGAGCATGCTCCCATGAAGCCTCAAAAAGAATATTTGGTAGTTTAAGAGGCCTATAAATACAACCACCCACAGAAATAAGAGGGAGACCAAATAGAGAGAGGAGCTCTGCGAGAAATCTTTGTGAGGGATTGTATTGGGTTGGGTAGATAAAATATAGGAGAAGGATGCATTAACGGGCTTGGGATTGTAAATTTTATTTTGATAGTTAAGGGATGCAAATCTAGTTATGATGTATGACTTCATTCGCCATCTTTGCGATATTACTCAGTAATGGATCTAATGGATGTAATGAGGTTACCAACTTATTTGAATATGATCATTAAATATTCTGGTCCATACATATATATTTATAGTTTTATTTCATGTATATTTATGGAATGAGTATGACTCCTTATGCATTTTCATTTTGTTTTGGCTCGATCCTATAATATGTTAAGTATCTTTGTCTCTGGAGCATTGCATTGGTCTAGAAGTCGTTTTGAGCTTTATGATGATTATATGTCTTGTTTCTACTCACTCTCTTTAAATTCCCATCATAGATAATGTTTCCCACTAAACTCACATAAAGGAGAAACTTGGCACCCGCACGTGCCTCAGGTGAGTGCCTAGTGCCAACTAGGTGATAGGTCGGCACACATGGGATTCCCTTGTTATTTGGTGGGTGTAAAAATGACTACATCTTGGTTCCATTTTGTTATCCGCAAAATTGAAAAGGGAATTTACAGGTAACCATACTAGAATTTCCTTTCTAGCCCCGAAAGAAGTCGATAACGTTAAAAATTGCCTAAAACACCCTTTGAAAAACAAGTTATTTTTAAACTTAGCCATTTTTCAACTTCTTCCCTAGAGGCAGTTTTTTACGTGTCAACACTCTCAAAAACACACATTTTTGAACTAGGTGCAAGAATTCTCATGTCGACATCAAAGAATCTACACCCACTCATAAAACCTAAGGTACAGAAATTTTTATGTCGACATACCAAAATGTGCGCCCCTTAGAAAGCCCTTTTGGAAATGTTGTGTCAACATCATAAAACATGCGCTAAGTATTTTTCTTAGGCATTGGAAATGTTGTGTTGGCATCTGGAAATGTGCGCTAAGGCACTGGAAAACTCATGCCAACATCAATAAAATTATGCTAAGGTGCATTTTCACTCATGTCGATGCTCTGAAAAGTGCGCCAAAAGAAGTTGGTGAAGTAATAAATGTTAGTTTTCCTATAAATAGGTGCCCGACACCTGTCATTTTCACGAATTGAAAATTGTGAAAAGTATTTTCTCTACACCTGTCAGCCATCCTTTTCCCCCTCATGCCATATTTCAAGCTTGTGGATCCCACATCATTCCTCGTCTTTTATAAATATAGGTAAGTGACTCCTCTCCTTGTTTTTTTTTTTTGTGTTACGTATTAGGGTTGGTGTAGAAAAGATAAAATCTAAAGAAACACACCTAATAAATTATCAATCTAGCTGAAAGACCTTTTGCCTCTCCTTCTAGATCTGCAATCTGGAAGACCCCTACCTCCGAAGAAACCAAAAATCATCTTTATCTACGTGTTGCCTTACCAAAAATGTCTCTCTTGCCATCAAATCCAAATAAATAAATCCATGGGCTGTTAATATGTAAAAACTCCTTGGCGCACTATTTTTCCATGTTACACATTCCAAAGCTACGTTGAGGTGCATTTTAAAACCATGTAACAAGACCTTTTCGTGCCTAGCCAAAAAGAGCACTTAGCAGATTTTCATGAGGTACTGGTACCACTTCCATAACATAAACATGCCATGTTGTGTGCTACAAAACCACGCCCCATGCCTTATCCTTAGCGCTGAAACTTTTCATGCAACACATTACAAAATTGTGCCCTTTCTAAACTTGTTGCAACTTTTCCCAGGTCAACACTAAGTCTAATTTTCCTCATGTTAACACCTTCCTAAATGCACTTTATCCTTTGGTGCCAAAATTTGCATGTTAACATCCAGAAAACTGCGCCCTTTCTACTTGGTGCAAATTTTCTCCTATAAAAATTAGGCTTAAATTTTTTCATGTCGACATCCTCCCAAGTGTGCCTAGCCATAAAAAGCCTCTGCAACATGCTATGAACCTGTGCCTTGCGCCCTAAGCATTATAATTGAAACTTATTCATTCTGCAAGCTTTCATTATGAATAACATGATGGTTGACATGGCTCTTCTGTGTTAGACCTCCTTGCTTCTTCTTACAGAACAACATCATCCATCCTTGAGCTCACACATGTCTTCATCAAGCAAGAAACCAACTAAATCCAAAGCTAAAGCTACGCAGTTGGAACAAGAGATGAAGTATAAGTATCATAGAGTCATAATGCCTGACTCATATACAGAGTGTAGCCTTGACATCAAAGACTCTGAGCTAGGACATATTGACATGGATGATTTCTAGGCAAGGACCAACCACGCAAGCAGTGGCTCATGGATGAACAAACTAGTGGGTAGTGGATTACACTTTATAGCTAGTCTTCCAGTCAGCACTATAAATAATGAGTTCATCATGTTGGTTACTCGGTGCTATAACAAAGACACTAGATGTTTCAAGGACAAAGAACACAAGATGATCATCGATCTCACAACTCGTCACTTTGAACTGACCCTGGGCATTCCTCACCATAAGCAATATGTGGAAATAAGCCTCGAAGACTGTAAGAGGACCTGGGATGATAATGAGGATAAATGCATACAGATGATGAATGAGCTTTATCTAAAGAACAAGAAGTTGGTGAGTAGATGGCCACAAACCATCCACCATAGTGACTTCAATGAAGAGTTGAGTGATACAATCACCTTCTTAAATAGAGTATTTGGGCTCCTTGATGCCCATTATTTCCACAAATGGATGCTGAGGTATCTGGAGACCATGAGAAAGAATGTGCCTGATCAGCATTTTGGCTAGGGTGAAATCATCAGTGACACCATCTCCCAGCAGCTTCAACAAGTTCTAATAACTAGGAAGTTCTACATGAATTCCTATGTTGTATACGTTGCTGCATCAACAAGGGATTTTGTAGGATTAGCTTGAAATGGGGTATGGCCCCAAGTCAAGATATACGAGTTCTACCCAGAGCTAAAGCTTGAGGCCAGCATCTCCTAGTTCTCTAAGATTAATGATGCCTTCTTCTATGAGGTAATCTGCTTGCTGAGGCCAAACATGAGACACGGTTGGACCAACCCGAGTGTGATTGCTGCCACAAAGAAATGGGGAGCATTGTTCACACAATTCCCCACATTCACATACCTCAGAGCTATGAATTTCAAGGGTGAACCAATGAAGCTGCCAAGGTTTATAATGCCAAATCTGATCCTCTTGGAGTTATCAAGGCAGCTAATCATGTATCATGAGAAGTGCATGAAAAGAAAGAAAGGAGGAACTCCATTCCCCCTTACAGTTGGCCGATACACCTGCACCACACTTGCCAAAGCATGGGAGATGTATGTTGAACTTGAGTTGTTGAATCTAAAGCACAACTTCCCAGCAAGGCCAACCTTCGACTACCGGAGTTGCCTCCCAAAGGAAAAAATTGATCCCATCCATGTTCCTGAGATCGAGGACATCTGGATCAACTTGACACATGAGATAGACATTAGGCAAAATGGTCACTCCCGGATAGCTGGAGGAGATCACCCACTATGGCATAGCCATCATCCCAAAGGAATTCCAAGAGATTGATTAAGAAATTGATCAAGTTTACCTTGACATAGATGGGGATGATTGGCCATTTACGGAGATCAAAAGAACAAAATCAAAAAAACCATCCAGAAATGGTTAAGCCCACATTGCAACACACCAAACACGGTGCAAAAAAATGGTCTCACCTACCTCAGAGTAGATTTCACTACTTCTCCTTCAGGAAGAGCACCTCCAAGACCGACCCATGTGCCGAAAGGAAAAGGAAAAGACAAGGAGGGTGAGTCAAGTAGACAAGAAGAAACTCCTGAAGGCCTTCCTTCTACTTCTGAGAAGCAAATAGTCAACCTGGTGTCTCCAGGTAAAGAAGAAGAAACAACAGAGGTTTCAATGGATACATCCACCCAGGATGTTATCACAACTACAACTACTGAGGTACCTAGTGTTCCTTCTTCCATTTCTTCTCCTCCTCCTATCATTGAAGCATCTATTCCTATGGATGTGTCTTCTCCTCTCCCTTCCTCCCTTCCATCTCCCACCTCTTCCATCTTCTCCTCTCTTGCGGATATTTCACCCAGTGTTCCCTCCATCCATCTGAGATATCTTCCATTTCCATGTCCTTTTCTTCTCCTATAGTAACTCCAAGCCCCATAAGTAGCGGTGCATTGGATTCCTTGTCAATGCCACCACCGAGTGTTTCAACATACTTCCCTGAGGCCTCTACAATTGCTTCCCCTTTCACTCCCATTTCTTCTTCTATTCCCTCTACTCCCACTCCCATAAGTCCTAGTTGGATTTCTGACCATCTAGGCCAACATAAGAGAAAAGTTCCCATTGCGGCCATGGATTTCTCGTCATTCCGAAGAAGGGTACCAAGAAGCAGAAAGTGATAACTCACTTTTCTAAAAGCACTTCGGGGGAGAGAGTCATGGAGATTGCTTATCTGGATCCCACCAAGGAAAAGAAGGATCTGTCTCCCACAGACTTCACAGTGACTCAAGTCACAATGGGGACCTCATCTGAAAGCCTACAAGGAGAATCCTTGTCTGCAGTGGATGCTCTCTGCAAAAATCTCCAAGAAGCAAAAGAGGAGAAAAGAATACTCAAGGAACAAAAAAACATCTCCTCCAAGCATTGCAGAAAATGGGCAATGCTCCTCTTGTGACTGCCGCCAAACCCATTGAAGTTCTCAGTCAAGATAAAATAAATGAATATGCTAAGATTGGTGAACAAGGCACAGCAGTGTCATCCTAGATCGAGTGGATCCTCAGAGATGGTCAAGAGATGATTGGGAAGTTCACAGTGCTCTACCAAGATATAACCCAAGCAAATAAGGAGCTACAAGCAGTAGCAGGTTCCCTCTCCGAGGAGTTGGATAACGCCAGGTTGCAACATGAAACATTTCAAGCCATGGTTGACTGCCCAGCTGATGACCTATTGAAGGTCAGCATTATCGATCACCCACATGCACATAACAAAGCTCTCATCGCTTTAGATTACCGGGTTGATCAAATGGAATATATCCTAGAGAGAATAGATAAAATCAAGGATGAAGCCCTAGACACATGATACAACATGGAGTAGACAATTACAAAGATGTCTCTAGGGATGCTCAGTGAATCGTACACCTTGAGGGAAGTAGATGATACATTCCAACACTTCAAGGCTATCGTCACTCAAGGTTTGGCACTAGAGGTCACTTTTGACCGAGAGTCAATCAATAACCTCTTGGCTTGCCACGAATTCATTGGATTTTTGATTGACGCATGTGAAACTTTCTTTGAGTTACCTAACAAGCTCAAGAATGGAAAATAAATTTGTGAAGTCATTGGCAACCATTTCAAAGGTCCATATCATGATCAACTTCAAGTGATGATCAGTAAGTTTATGGAATATCAAGCATAGTGTCACAACAACTCTCCTAATCAGAAGCAAGACACCAAGTTTGAGAAAAGGGATGATGAGGAGTAGTTTCTCCTCTTGTGTATGCTTTGATCATTTTTGTAAAAATATTTAAAAAGCATGTTGGCATTTATGATGACCTCATCCATGTTGCACCATGGGATGTTGTCATCCAAAAACTTGTCTAAAGTCAACTTTTGACTTTTTAGATATTTTGTAAATATCTTGTAAGATATTTTGTAAGTAGTTGGTTGGTTTTTGTCTTCTTTCCTCTTCTCCTTCTATAAATATTGGAATACTTGTTGTATTCTAGGGGTGGAAATTTTTGTATGAAAAAGAAGTGAGGAGAGAAAGACTTTGTACTTTCTTGTAACAGAAGAAATATTAATACATATATTCAGACTTTGTGCTTAATGTGTGTGTTATTTGCATCAGATCTTTCTTGAGTTAGATCTATGTTTTTATTCTGTTGGATTCATTCCTATTATTTTCATATGTTCATCAAGTATTTATTTAATCGTTTATGCAAGTAAGTTTGGTTATGTTTACTACCAACCCAAAGCATAAACCTTTTGACCTTTCCATCTTGGGATTCATTTCTTTTCTTCCTTCAAATCTACCCTCCTCCATTCTTTCCCTCCTACCTTTGTGTTCGTATTCAGAAATACCTCTCTCTGGGATGATATCCCAAACCCGTTAAAGTTAGAATAGTGTATATTTACACAAATTCCTGCTTGATAGATTAGCAATAAACCAGTTTCACTTTGTTGTCTCAAAGAGGGGCTATGCCCTGCATACTGTTGGCCTATTTCCCCATGACCTACCTAATCGATATATTTTCAAACCAACACATTTCTAGGACCTCTTTTCAAATTTGTAGTGGGAAATAGCATACATCATGATCTATGCAATGAGTGATGACAAAATGCTTAACTCTAGAAAGTATTGAATCATGGTTTAAGAGCACAAAGGAAGAATTTTCTCATAGATTCACCACTGGGCCTGATTTTGATGCACGTAGATGGGTAGAAGAGAACCTCTACCATGATTTGTATGAAACATTTTTCTATTGCTTCCCAATAGATTTGTATGAATGGCTTTTAGAATATGCATCTAGATCAATCTGGTATTATAGATCACGTGTGTGGACCCTATAAGAGTACCAGAGGCTATAGGATGTAGATATGATGTGGACTCGTGTAATGGATCATTGGTGGAAAGAAGTGTTGGATAGCTACACTATGGAATACACTATTTCCATGTATTCTTTTCCAAAAGTTGTTGAGTTTGAGTTTTCTGCGGGCCAAGAGGATCATTTCTACGTGCTACTCCTCCGGCAATGAAGATCTTGATTTTTACTTTGAGTTTAGAGGCATTTCGATGGCGGCTAAACCATTCGAGTGATGGGTGAGGAAGATAGAGTGGAGGAGGATGGAATAGTGTGGACCGAGAAAGAAAGGGAGGAGAGATGACTAAAATATAGTGAAGCATGTGAAAGGGATATTGTTAGACAACATGAGGTTGCAAGTATGATGAATTTATGGAGGTAGACATTACGGGAAGGAGTTGAGGTTCACGCATAGGATGTGGAACCCGAGTAGACTATGCTACCCCATTTTGGAAAGTGTGTAAGAGAGAACCCTTTGGCTTCGATGAGATTTCATCATGTGGAGAGAGAATAATTTTGGAAAACATTTGAACCCACATAATGACCAAACCACTCGGCGCTTAGTTTTCCATATCAAGGGAGAAGTATCATTAACCTAGTTAGTATCGATGGAAGTGACTGATCCATTCCCAGGAGATATAATTTTTCATTTCCTACTTATATATATGCACTGAGATGATTCTAGTACTCGGAGGAATTTTTGAACAAGAAGCAAATACACAAGTCTTGGGTAGCACGTTGGGGAATGGTGTAGGACACACATCGGTAGTGGCACAATCTCATAGACAATTGGTGCGTAGTTTAGTGTGATGTTTGGGACATTAGGTGTGACCACTTTAGCCCATTGTTGGCCTTGGGAGGATTTGGAGGTGGGACTAGTGGATCTAGAGTCAAAGGACTTGGTGGATCCAATGGATGCAGTGAAGGAAATCTTTGGAGGGAACCCAGAAGGAAACTAAGGATCTAGACCAAGAGGACATGGGCCCTACCCACCTCCTCAAGTCTTCTTTTAAATTTATTTACATTCACCAGATTATTGAGGTATTCAATATGTTGTGAAGCATTTTCACAAATGTGAGATTCTATGGTGTGTAAAGGGGATCACAACCCCGAAGCGAAAGGCCAGTTAATTTTCAACAACATTGTAAGGGCGTGTGTATAGCTAGTATAGGAAGTATGACCCCATCGGATGGTGATAGATTACACCACATTGAAAATAACCTTCCTAGCAGAATTCCACATCCCTGAGTTTGAATAGAAGAGCATCAACACCCTTAAGGAGATCCAATAGGGAATGGCAGAGAGTGTGCAAGAGTATGATGCATGGTTTAATACCCTCCTGTCCAAGCTATCCTATAACATTCACCCTTCACAACAGGCTCAATGGTTTATTGGAGGGTTGATAACACCATTTAGAAGGGAATTATCTCATAATACTTTCATAGACCCGCACGAGGCATTGGAAGCTACTATGCGGGTTGAAGCTATTGGGAGAATTGACACTGGTGTTAGCCCATTTTGGAAGCTCAAATCACTGTTATGGCTAAGGAGTTGGAAAATTTATCTGTGAACTCAGATCATGAGACTCATAGTGGAATGTGGTGTACAAATTTTGAAGTAGAGCGGCATGCCAAGGATAGTTTCCCCCAGTAGATAGTACGCGCCATAGCAATAGACTATGAAATCTGTCATGGGGACCATGATGTGAGTAGATGTCCCTTGCTACAATGCATAATTCAAAATAATGTATCTTGCTACTGTAATATCTACACCTCTATGACGAATGATACTAAATTTTTAGGCTTATTGACAAGATCCATGAGGCCATTGATCTTACTATGTGCCAAACAAGCCTTGCAAGCGGTTCTAAGGGTGGTGATCACCGTTATGAGGAGCACGCAAATGAAGGAGCATGCGAAGGGGATTTCATTGAGGAAGAAGTGAGTTCCCACATGAAACATGTTTTAATTGTGGGTCTACAAACCACAAAAGCATGATTTCCTAGACTTATTGCAGTGCTCATGGTGTGGGAAGAAACACAAGTATGAGGAGTGCCACGAGTTTTTAAACACATGATCCAAGTAGCACCTAAAATATAAAGGGCACCGCAATGGTAATCATTAATAAGGATTACACACAATGGATGCCATGGGTGACACGTGATGTGGGCTTAGAACTTGTTATGTTAACAACAAGAGCAGAGGCCATGCGCTCAAAGGAAATGCCAAGGTAGAAGAATCGGTTTCAAGGGAAGAAGTGGTAAATGGGAAGTACCCAAACCCTGTTCATCAAAAGGAGGTATATCAAGAAACCATGGATTTCATTCAAAGTTTACAAGGAGAAATAAAGTGTCTAAAGGAGTGGTCCAGAGGGAGGAGCAAATAAGGAAGGTCGAGATGCAAAGGATGACCTGCATGAGGTCAAGGAACTATGTAAAATGATAAGGCAAGAGAATATTATTCCCTTTCTAGGAGAATGGTTGAGAGAGAATGTATCAGGTACTAGAGAAGATCACGAAAGATAGGTTTTGCATAAAAACCTTCCCCCCCACAACCTTGACTATGATAAGGATATCACGTTAAATGCAGTCATGGATGGGTGAATCCTTAGTACAATCCTCATGATATAGGCACAAAGGTCAATGTTCTCACCTTGGATGCATGGAATCATATGGGAAGACCTGCATTACAACCATATTTGAATGTGTTATATATGGAAAAAAAAATGAAGGCAGTGCCCATTGGTGTCTTAAAGAATTTAGTTATCACCATCCCGGTGGCTAATTTCTTGGGAATTCAAATTATTGGTGCTCACCGAGGCATATAATTTCCCAAAGCATTACATGGGCACCCATGGTGCTATAATAACAATGTAGATCTTCAGTTTGACAAGGGGTACATAAGCTTTGAAAATGAGGAGGAACAGGTCCTCATACCCATGGCTGATGGAAAATCAACACCCTATATTGAACCCTTGGGAGAAGAATTCCTTGATAGAATATATGTGCACTCAATCAGGGACCCTGAGATAATTCATCCCACATAAGGAGTTATCTAGTTTAAGGATGCCTAGTCTATGAGTGATACCACAAGCATGGCATGTGACACTTGGGCACATGGGACCTATGAGTTGATTAGACAACATTTAAGAGGATCAGTAACCAAGGTGAAAAAGGTGCATATAGTTTGGCACCTAGGAGGAAGAAAACTACCAAGTTACTCGGGAGGGGCTAATCCAGAATATTTCTTGTGAGAAATGGAGGCCCATTGGAGAAATGGAAAGGAAAGAAGAGAAATGCTCAATTACAACCTACTCAAAACTATTGTGCACTGGTGGGAAACACATCGGGATAACCTCTTAGAATGGCGTGAGGTGAGAATTTCCTTCTCCATAAGGTTTTGTAGGAGCAACACACCCATGGCTATAAAATACTACCATGGTAAAGAGACCGCTTCCTTCCATATCCAAGCATGTGAGACAGCTTGGATGGGAAGCTAGAAGCATTACCACCTTCATTATGGGTTCACAAGTTGTACTTCACCTACTGAGGTTTTGCACATGCATGGTATATCCACTCAGAGATGTGTCACCAAACTGGTAATTGGTAAGAATTGGCAGCTGATCTCATTCAAAAATTTGAGTATCAGAGTATAAAAACCTTGGTGGATAAGGAATTTTAGGTTATCAAGCACCTTACCATTGGGGATAGTGCTATGGAAGAAGAAAGAATACAAGAGTTGTTAGGTGGACACTGGCTTAGAGACCCATTTTGAGGAAGAAGAAAGCGAGAAGAGATACGGAACTTGAGCGTGCATGTATAAAAAAAAGAAAAGGGGGAGATGGTGTATGTTATTGATGGAGAAGAGGAAGAGAACTTGGATGTTAACCACTCTATAGGGATGCGTGAGGTCATAGATAGTGCTGATGAATGGGTGTGCACCTACCATGAACCTTTAAAGACAAAGAAGGTTAACATCAGCTCAGAAGAAGAGCCTAAAGAGGCTATCATTGGAGACTATTGGTCGAGAGAAGGAAGTCTCCAAGATCATTGATCTTTTACATGAGTTTGAGGATTTATTCCCACGCGGGTATCATGAACTCAAAGGCATTCACCATTCCTTGGGGGAAATGAGAATTAAGTTGAAGGAGGGTGTGCACCAGTCCGGAAAAGACCATACTGAATGAATCCTAACCTATGTGTGAAGGTCAAGGAAGAAATAGATAAGATGATAGTGTCAGGCATCATTGAAGTTTTTAAAGAGTCAGAGTGGATAATTCCAATGGTGATTAGTATCAAGAAGGATGGAAGGATAAGGATATGTGTTTATTACAGGGATCTAAATCAAATATGTATCATTTATCCTTTCCTAACCCCATTCTTGAAGAAATCTTAGAGGGATTGGCAGGACGCGAGGTCTACTCTTTCACAGATGGATTATCAGGCTATCACCAAGTAAGGATCACAAAGGAGGATCAGAGGAAGATGAATTTTGACACCGAGTGGGGAATTTTTTCCAATATAGTCATGCCTTTTGGGTTGAAGAATGCGCCTACTGTGTTCTTGTGCATTGTGGTATAAGATTTCTAGGACTTCATCTATAAATTTCTTCAAGACTACCTAGATGATTGGATAGTATATGGGTTAGTGAAGGACCATTGTGACAACTTAAGATTGATGTTTCAAAGGTGTCAAAATTTGAGGACATCCCTTAATATTAAGAAATGTGTCTTTGCTACCTCGTTTGGGACATTATTGGGGAACATCATATGTAAGGAGGGTCTACTAGTAGATCCTGCAAAAGTTACATTAATTGTGGGATTGAGGGAGCCTACTAGTCAAAGCATAGTGCGTGGATTTCTTGGACACACAAGTTACTATAAGAAGTTCATCAAGGGATATGCCAAGATCGCTGCATCCTTAGAAAATTATCTTAGACATAAAAGTTCCTTTCATTGGGGAGAGGCGCAGTGAAGGCATTTAACACTTTAAAGAATAGGCTTATCACCCGTACCCATAATATGATTTCCATCTTGGGATAATCCCTTCCATGTTCATTTTGCTGCCTCAAGAACCACCATTGGATCAGTACTTACATAACCTAGTGAAGGGATCGTTGATAATCCTTTATGCTTTGCAAGAAGAAAGTTGACACCAAAGCATAGTAGAATTATACTACAACTGAGCACAAGGCATTATCAATGATCTACACACTTCACAAGTTTAGACGAGTATTTTGAAACCCCTTTTATATTTTATACTAACCATATGGCATTGAAATACTTAGTGAACAATCTCATTCTACAAGGGCGCATATGTTGATGGATACTATTGTTGCAAGAATTCGAGTTCATGGTGGTTGTTAAACTAGGAAAAATTAATTTCAGACCTGATCATTTGTCTAGAATCAATTCAGGGGAGGAAGCACAAAGCATTGAGGATACCATTCCAAATGCACAACTATTTAGGTTGCGGAACATGCCCTCATACTTAGAAGATATTATAGTATTTCTCAAGACAGGTGTAGCACCACAAGGAATGAAGGCAATGGATAAGAAATGGTTAGCTATATGCTTTGTGTCCTACATGTTTATTAGTGGGTATTTATAAAAATTAGGATGTGATGAGATTCAACAATGGTGTGTGCTTGAACATGAGCACCTATCCATAATATAAGAGGCACACGGCCATAGTGTAGGTGGACACTATGAAGGTGACGCCACTGCATGCAAGATATTAATGACCAGATTATGGTGGGAGACCCTATATTAAGACTATAAGGAATATTGTAAGGTGTGTGACCATTGTTAGCACATTGGAAAACTAGATCAAAGGAATGAAATGCCTTTGTGCCCAATTCTCGAGTGTCAAGCCATTCAAAAATTGGGTTATAGACTTCATAGGCGTAGGATTTGGATCATGGTATATAATCACTTGCACATATTACTTAACAAGATGTGCAGAAGCAACACCTACTAAGGATTTTACAAGAACTACTGCAGCAAGGTTCTTGTGGGAAAACATTATTACAAGGTATGGAAGCCTGTGAGTTTGACTAGTGATAAGGGTACACATTTCTTGAATGAGACATCGAGGATCTCGTTATAAGAATTCATGGTGGCCCATCACAAAACTAATCTCTATCACCCTCGGAAAATGGAACTACAGAGTGTTTAAAAAAATACTTAGTCACACATTGCCTAAGATTTGTTATGTTGGTAGACAGATTGGGATGACAAAGTATCAACCATTCTTTGGGCATATAGGACAACCTACAATAGGTTAAATAAGGCCATACTATTTCAATTAGTGTTTGCACAGAGAGGTTATCCTACCAGTTGAATTCATGTTACCATATCTACGTATAGTGTGCACGGGATGGATGACAAACGACAACAAGCGCTGGAAGAAATATTTGACAAGTTAATGTAATTGGATGAAATATTATCACTCGCTGAGTGGAGCCAGAGGACTAAAAACTCAAAACAAAAGGCATGGCATGATCGTCACATTAATAACAAGAAGTTTGAGGTTGGGAAGATGGTTTGATTTATGATTCCAAGTTTCTACGCCATCCTGCGAACTTCAAGGTGCATTGGTTGGGTCCCTACATCATCTCCTACATCCTTTATTTAGGCATGTGCCAGTTGCAGGTGCTAGATGGGACGAGATTATCAGGACACTTTAATGGGAGTAGGCTAAAGCCCTACGTAAATAGGTTTTCTTTGTGTTTGTAATAAGGTAGTATTATCAATTAGTTTAGGATTTCCTTAATGCATTTTTTCTTGTGTTTCCCTTTCTCTTTGTTGTTTTGTGTTGCACCTTGGACACCATTAACCTATTTACTTTTTCAATAGTTTTGAATGTGCAGAGGATTGTGCATCATTTTTTTGTGGGGAAGTAATGTGGAAGAAATTACAAAGTGCAAAGCACCATGAAGGATTGTATTGGAAAGCCCGATTGGATGGTCCTAGGAAAGGAAGTGCATGGAAGGAAAGGTCAAAAAGGATGGTTGGTGTTAGGATAAGGCTACATTGTGAATCCACGTACAAGAGAGGAAGAAGCGCAAAAGAAAACACAAGGTAGGTGAGAGAAAAACTCATTATGGGATTAGCTTGGGCAATGGTGACGTGTGCGCAAGAGTCTCTGTCAAGCTAGATTGGTTGGGCGCGTAAGTTAAGGTGCTAAAGTCAAGTTTTTTTAAAAAACTACATTAATTATTAAAGTATGGTGGTAGGTAAAGTAGCATTTAATGTTAAAAAGTGGGAAAAACTATAAATAGAAGGTCAAGCACTTCATTATTTACATTGCAAATACGAAGAAGGAAAAGATTTTGTGAACTAGGGTTTCCAGAATTGATCCATGTGAAGAAAAATTGGAAAAAATTAACCGTGAGTGACTAGTTTGGATCTACAAACCATGAGGGAAATAGTTCATAAGCATAGAGAGATTTTTGGAGAAGTGTCATCTTATGAAGGGGATATTCCAGTGAGGGTTTAGCAGTTAGGACACAGGTTGAAAAGGATTTTCTTCACAAGTTCGAGATCTAAGCTTGGAAAGGGTAAAGAAGAAGAGCAAGAAAATTTGAAGTGTAAAGATAACATACACAATGGCACCCAAGAAACCAGCTATAACACCTAAAAATGGAAAGGGAAAGGGAAAGCAACAAGAAACTACCGCAAGTACCAATGAAGAATGGTATGCAGAAATGAAGTACCCATATGGGGTTTTCTTGGAAAGGAGTGGGATTCCCATTTGAGAAAAATGACAGTAACCGATTATAAAAATCACACAAATGTGACTAAAAAGGAAATGGCGATAGAGTTAGTGCTCCTGAAAAATAAGAGGACACCAGAAGGGTTACCCATTTATAGCAACGAAGTAAAAGTGAAGTTGGAGAAGGTGGGATTGTTAAAAGTCTATGATTTTCCCTAATTTGGGAAGCCTGAGCACCTCTATCAATGGTTGATGTTGTGTGTACACGAAGACCACTTTCACTTCATGGGGCGCAAGATGCGCATAACTCCTCAGCTAATTTCAAAATTCATAGGTCTCATACGTGACACGAGAAAGTATAGAGTATGACTTATGTGACAAAGAATCCATCAAAGAAACCATTGATGTATATACATATAAGAAGGGGTCAAGGTAACTTGATATTGTAGATATCCAAGACCGGGTGATGAGAATGGCCGCGCTGCACAGTAACCAAAATTAATGACCAAGAGAGATGGGTGCAAGTGAACAAGTCATGGCTCAATATTTGCATAAGGATCTCGAAGAAGGTGCCATCTATAACTTGTTCACATACATCTCGAGATGATATCATCAAGCAATGCATAGGAAGGTGACAAGATACTTTTCAGAAATGTCCTCTTACTTATTGTGTTTTCAAATATCAGAGTGTTAGATGGGGTAGATAAGTTCATTTGGGAGTACCCAGAGGAAGACCCCTTGCCCACAAAGAGATTCAAAAAATACACTTGTAATAGTATGACGACCATTCATAAGGTGCACCTTGAGAAGTGGTCGGGGCAGAGTGGAGGATCCAAGAACAACTACCAAAGTGCTCATAGAGGGAGAATCTGAATTAGCAGTGAGACCAACACTTCTACATTAGTAGATTTAAGTTGGTTGATGAAAGCATGATCCCATGGTGCAAGATTCCTTTTTCCTTCACCTCTCGGTACTTCCAGTAAGAGTAAACATGATTCAAGGAATCTAAGAAGCTGAATTTTGACCTTGTACATATAGATCGAGACCACATGGAGATGCACAGGACATTAGTCTACCCCAACAAGCATGCGTATGTGGAAAAGTATGTATAAAAAAAGTTCAAATGATGAAACCCCTAACTCTGCCTATTATAAGAAGGTTCGTAGTGTGTTTATACCTTTACATAAGGCCCAAGTTTGAGAAGGACACTTATCTTGAAAACAAGGTATATATACCGAAGACCCAACAGGTAGAAGGAAGACCGTGCCCAAGAAAAAGGTACCAAGTGTCCAAGATACACAAACAAAGTGAGTTCCCCAAGAACAAGTGCTAGAACAAGTACTTATACACATAGGAAGAGGTCCCCAGTCGAGAGATGAGGCACTAGAACAAGAAAATCCTATTGCAAGGAGAAATCACCAAACGAGGAAGAAGAGAAAGTGGAATCCCCTATCTTGGGATCCCCAATTATGAAGAAATAGAAGGTGATAAAATAGTCGACTTGGAGGACATAGAGAGCTTAGATAAATAGAGGGGTGAGAGGGATGATGATGATGAAGATGAACATGAAGGATACCAAGGACCACTTGTTTTGAGCATGCACGATTCGAGAAGAATAATACGAAGAGGAGAAGAATAACTATCACTTTGTGTGAAGGGAGGGAAGCCGGGAGGAGGAGGGCACCTAGGAAATGGGAGGAAGTGAAGAGGTTATCACGAAGAATCGAGAGGACTCTAAGCCTAACTACGAGATGAAGTAAACGAGGTGGCAAAAAGAGAAGCAACAAAAATCATTGAAGCTTTGGTCGAACAAGGGTTTGAGCGCAGCGCTAAGATAGTGATGAATGAAGATAAGTAAGAAAGTGTAGTAAAAGATCATGGCAGTGTGGGAGGTCCCAGTCTAATGGTAATTGTTATTAAGGACACGTGCATAGGAGGAAATCACATGGATATCTAGATACCAAAAATGGGTTATATGGATGATCCAAACAAAGTGTTGCACGTGTGCTTCAAAGCACAGTACCAACAGATCAACTCTTGGCAATGAAGTCGTTTGATGAAGAAGGTGCATACCCTCAGATGAGGAAAATGCTTTCTTGGGAAATTGAGTTCCACATTGATGAGCCGAGTTTGAGGTAAGCCGAGGGAAATAATGAAGTTTCTAAGTCAAAAGGAGACAACCCCTTGGTGAGTGCTCAGTAGCTTTCGGATGAACAAGTCTAGGATGCATGGAATAAGGTCTTAGTTGAACTTGAAGACAAGTTACTTGGAAGGAATGATAGGGGAAAATTTCTAAAAGAAGAGCTTGAAAAGAGGAAAGAAGAGCTAAAAGAGAAGACCAAGAACTTAAAGTAGAAGGAAATAATTATCACGCAGCTAAAGCGTGAACTAAGGAAGAAAAGGCAAGGGTGTGGGAGGTATACAAGAAGATATAATCCATCACATATGTCATTTTTAGAAGCTTCAAGATCTAACACCGCCCATGAAAAAGTTAGGATCTTCCCTTGAGTTCCTTGAAGACTTAACATGCATCCCGACCATGGAAAGGAAACCTATGGCCTCGTAATCTGTGGAAGAAGTAACGATGTGCTGGAAAAATTGAAGGTTGAAAGCAATAATTTATGAGTACAAGCAAGTTTCTTGCTGATGTGAAAATTCCTACCCATACTGTTGTGGTCATGTATGACAATTGTAGAGACATAGCTAGAGTGGAAAATATTAGGTCGTCACACACAAGGGAGAGCTCAAGGAATTCCAAAGAAATAACAAAGGAAATAGAGAAGAGTGGGATAGGATCCTATCCGAGGTCAAGAAGAAGTCAAAAGCTATTGAAACCTTACAAAGTTAAATTAAAAACCAGATGAAGGAGTTGTACCCACAGATTACAAGAAGGATGGATGCACTTGAGGATGTGGGTAAGGAATTGGAACGAATGGTTGAAACATTGAACACTCGAGGAAATGGACTAGGTTTTCAGGAGGTAGGTGCCTTACTCGGAAACCTCTACCAAAGAGCGCAAAATGAAGTCGATTCCTAGAACAAGTTGGAGGCCGACTTGTGAAGATATTTTCCTATCTTGTTGCAGTAATAATAACATTTCCCCATTCTTTCATTCCTTCCCAATTCTTCATTCCCTTATTATTTTCCCAATAAGTTAAGTCTATTGTAATTCTTTTTCTTCTCTTCTTTGAAGAAGTGTTCCGAGAGAAGAGAACAGGTAAAGTGTGGGGTGATGTTGGGCCCCTAAAATATTGACTAAGCACAAAAAGGGTGCATGAGCATGCAAGGCCTAAGTTGAGGGGTGGGCACATAAGGAGAAGGCGCGCAAGGTAGGGTTCTAGGAGGGTTTTATGACCCATGATATGCCTTGATAGAACAAGGTCTCGGGACTTATCCGTATTTGGCATATTGGACAGGACACAAGAAAATCATGACCTAACTACGCATGTGGAGTGGATAAGGTGCCAGCCTAGCGACATGTTGGCCTAGGAAGGAATATGCCCTGTGATGGAGGCTTCTAGAAGACCATCATGGAAAGGAGTGGAGAGCTCTGGCCTGGAAGAGCATGCTCCCATGAAGGACCACATCTGGATACTTGGTGATGGATCGAAGCCTCGAGAAAAAGAAGAGTTGGCAATCAAGAGGCCTATAAATACAAGCACCCATAGATAAAAGAGGGATACCAATAGAGAGAGGAGCTCGGTGGAAATGCTATCGGGGTTGTATTGGGTTGGGTAGATAAAATATAGGAGAAGGATGCATCAAGGGGCTTGGGTTTGTAAATTTTCTTTTGAGAGTTGAGGGATGTAAATCTAGTTATGATGTATGACTTCATCTACCATACAGCGATATTTTATAATGGATCTAATGGATGTAATGAGGTTACCAACTTATTTGAATATGATCATTAAATATTCGGTCCATACATATATCTTTATAGTTTTATTTCATGTATGTTTATGGAATGAGTATGAGTCCTTATGCATTTTCTTTTCTATTTTATTTCAGTCCTATAGTCTGTTAAGTATCTTTCTATTTATAATGATTGCATTAGTCTAGAAGTTGTCCTCGAGCTCTATGATGATTGCATATCTCATTTCTTCTCACTCTCTTTAAATTCCTATCATAGATTATGTTTCCCACTAAAATCATATAAAGGAGAGACTTGTCACCCACGTGTGTCTTGAGTGAGTGCCTAGCACCCACCTTTGGGTGATAGGTCGACATGTATGGTATTCCCTTGTTCTTTTGGCGGGTGTAAAAATGAATACAGGATTGATTGGGAAAGGAATGAGTGTGTAGATTATAGTGCATAGAGTGCTAAGGGGATCGAGAGAATGAGAAGGAGAGTAACAAAGTGTTGTAGAAATGATAGGAAATTCTAAGGGTTTGGAATTCATGGTGTTAGGGGTTTAGATTAATTAGTGCTAGATGGTTGTAAGGGATGCCATTAATCATATGTATGGGTTCTAAGATCTTTAACATTGGATATAATGGGGAAAATCATAGTTAAAATCTTTGATTAGATAGGTTTGTTAGAGTTGAGTCTTTTCATTTGATGTATACGATGCGAGATGATCCTTTTGAATGTAATATGGCTACCAAAACTCTAATAAATCAATATATATGGATATATTATGTATAACTTTCTTATGGGTGTAAAACCTTATGTTATTTGGCTTATCATGACTTAGACCTTGTTTCTTGTACTTCTTACAATTTTCATTATATTTTACGATGTGTTAGTATGTAGATTTGTTATTTATATCTTCTACATTTTTCAAAGTGGATGCATGCACTTATGTCTCTATAAATAATCCTCCATTAATGGTGGAACTCTCTTGTAAATCTCACATAAATGAGGGCTCTGTGCCCGCATGCACCTCGGGTGAGTGCCCAGCATATGTTGGGTGATAGGCCAGCACACTTGGGGTTAGAAAAAAGTATTGAGGGTAAAATAATGAATACATCTTAGCTTCATTGTCAGGACCTCTTTTGAAGCTATTATCATAGAAATGTGTAATGATGGAGCACTTGACCTTGGATATCATCGACACCTAGCTTAAAATCATGGAGGATGAGGTTTCTCATAAGTTCAATACTAGATCTGATTTTGATGCATGAAAATGGGTGGAGGAGAACCTGTATCACAAACTCTATGAGACATTCTTCTATTATTTCCCAGTAGAGTTGTATGAATGGCTATCAACATATGCATCAAGGAAAGTTGGTACTATAGACCTTGTTTTTGGACCCAGGAGGAATATCAGTGATTTCATGATGTCAATCTGACCTATACCCGTGTTGTTGATCACTAGTGGAGTAGAGTGCTTACTAGTCATACCCTAGAATACGTTATTTCTACTTATTTGTACGTAGAGATCATTGAGTTCAAGTTATTGAGGGATCCTAGAGGATCATTCTTGCATGTTATTCCACTTACTATCAAGATCCTGGTCATTACTTTGAGTTTGGAATCCCTTCTCATGGTTGGCTAAGCTCCTACTAGGTGCAAGGTGTGAAAGGCGACGTGGTAAAATGATGGTAGACCTTGTGCAATAAATGGAGAGAGAGGAGAGGTAGCTCGAGTATAATGAAGCTCCGGAGAGGAAGTTTGAAAAATATCATAAAACTAAATGGAGTGATGGGTTTATGGAGGAAGACATTTCGGGGAAGGATTTGAGGTTCACACAGAGGACGTTGAACCTAACAAATCTGAGCTACCCTGACTTGGAAAATGTAGAAGAGAAATCCACTCAAATTCTAGAGATATCTTGTCATATGAAGAAAGGATAAAATCCATAGAATTCATCTTAACCAACATGGTGACCAAACTCTTACACATAGTTTTCAGTTCTGAGATAAGTTTTGATAATCCAATTGGTATTGGTATTCGTAGTTGAGCATCAACTAGGAGGTATAATTTTCCATTTGGTACATCTATGGCTGTAAATTAATTTCCTGTGTTTGGGGGTATTTTTCCTAGCACAACATCTAGGAAAGGTGTGGGATCACAAGGTTTGAGTATTGCATCCGGGAGTCGCGCAGGAGACACATCCGGGAATGGTTTGGTATCACAAACTATCGATGCATAGTTTAGCACGACAATGGGTTCATATTGTGCAAACTACATTAGGCCCCTTTCCTATGACAAAAGGAGGATCTATTTGTCTAGAGGAGTTGGCACTAGTGGATCTAGTGGGTCTAGTGGTGGAGGTAACATCAAAGGGAATCAAGGTCCTAGATCTGGCGAATAAGGTCTATAACACCATTAACAAGTTTTTTATGAGATGTCACTCCATTTACATGATTACAAGGGCATTGAGGATGTCGCAGAACATGTACACAAGTGTGAGTTACTATGACACACAAAGGGAATTACCTCCCTGGAACAAAAGCAAGTCAGTTTCCAACCACCTTGAAAGGACACACATATAGCTGGTACAAGAAGTATGACCCACACTACACGATGGTGGATTACATCACACAACATTATGCCTTTTGGTAGAGTTCCACATACTTAAGTTTGAAAATAAAATCATCATCACGTTGAAGGATATTTAGCAAGGAATGGTAGAGAGTGTACATGAGTATGACGCGCATTTTAAGACTCTCATATCCAAGTTATCTTATGACATTCACCCTTCACAGCATTCTCGGTGGTTTATCTTTAGGGGTGATCACACCATTCAAGAGGGCACTTTCATAAAATACTTTCACAGATCTGTGCAAGGCCTTAGAGGCTAAATTTTATGTTAAGGTAGTAGGAAGCGTTGATACAGGATTTAGTCCATTCCTAGAAGCCCAAATTGTTGCAATGGAAAAATAACTGAAGAAATTTTATGTGAACTGGAATTATAAGACACACAGTGGGTTATGGTGTATGGATTATGAGGTAGAAGGGCATACGAAGGACAATTTTCCTTGGAGATCGGTACGCATGATGATGGTAGACTATGAGATTTTCCACGAGAGATCATGATGCAAGTAGGTGTCCACTACTATAGCATGTGATCCGTAAGAATGTGTCTTGCTATTACAAAATTTTCACCTCTACTACTCATGACACCAAGGATTATAGATTGATTGACCAAATACATGATGCCATTAATACATGTGTGCGCTAGACTAGTATTGCAAGAATTTATAAGGATGAAGGTCATCATTATGAAGGGCACGTAGATAGAGGGAATCTGAAAGAGGCATCTGCAGTAAAGGATTTAGAGGTTGTGGAAACTACGGAGGTGGAAGAAGTGAGTTCCCATGTGGAACTTGTTACAACTGTGGGTCTACGGAACACTATAAGCATGAATGCCCCGATCTTTTATAATGCTCTTAGTGTGGAAAGAATCACAAGTATGAGGAGTGCTTGGAATTATTTGAACACATGAGCCAGAAGCAGCAGAAGGATAAGGGCACTGGGATGGTGAGCGTAAAGCATGTTGATCAACAGTGGATGCCTAGAATGGTGTGTGAGTCAGAATTAGAACATGTATTGGTGACAACACAAGTTGAGGCTGCACGCACCAGGGAAATACCAAAGTAGAGACCACTGATTACAAGATAAGAGGTGGTATATGGGAAGTATCTAGACCCTACCCATCAAAAGGAAGTCTATCAAGAGACCATGGAAGTAATAAAAAGTATTCAAGGGTAAATTTAGTGTCTAAAAGAGTAATCTAAGAAGTTAGAGCAGAAGAAAAGTGTTGAGGTCCCTTAGTCAAATATAGATGATGTCAGAGAAGTGTGTAAGATGTTGCACCAAGAGAATATCATTCCTCTATTAGGATAATGGTTGAGAGATAATGTACCAAACACTATAGGAGAGTGCAAGAAGTAGGTTTTACATGATAATCTACCTCCCCATAGCCTTGACTATGATAAGGAGATTACCTTGAATGTAATTGTTGATTAATATTCTTATTGACATGGGTGTGGAAGTTAATGTTCTCACTTTAGATGCATGGAATTAAACTGGAAGACCCCCATTACATCCATCCTCAAATTTGATGTATATGGCTAACAATAAAAATTAAATTCCCATTTGTGTTTTAAAGGAATATTCTATCACCATCCAAGGGGAAAAATTCTTTGGAGGCTTTGAACTCTTAGCACTTACTTGAAGTGGAGAACTTTCTAGCATTATTTGGGTGCCCCTAGTGTTATAAGAACAATTTTGAATTACATTTCAATAAGGGATATATAAGTTTTGAACAAGGAGGAAGGTGTTATCATTTTTTTTACTAATGGGAAGTCAGTGCCCTATACAGAGCCCTTAAGAGAAGAAGACCTAGACATAATCTATGTGTGCACTATCAGGGACCCTAAGGTTATGTAACCAATAAAATAAGGTGTTATTCAGTGGGGAGACACTTAATATATAAGTGATACAAATAGTGTGGCATGTGACAATTGGGTGCACGGGACATATGAGATAGTTGGAAGGAAATTAAGAGGCTATGTGACAATTATAACAAAGGTGCACTCAGTCAAGCACACAGGAGGAAAAAAATTTACCAAGTTACACTAGGGGATCCAACCCCCATGTTTTCTTGTGAGAAATGGAGACCCAGTGGATATGTGAGATCAAAAGGAGAAGGGTTCTTAGTTATACCATGCTTAGGACCACAACACGTTGGTGGGGAACCCCTCGCGATAACCTTTTGGAGTGGCGCAAGGTGAGAATCGCGTTCTCTATTAGGTTTGTCTCGAAGGAATGCACCTACTACTACAAAAGACTATCATGGGAAGGAACCCACCTCGTTTCATGTTCGGGCATGTGAGAAGGCCTAGATGGAATGTGTGGAAGCCTTGTCTCCATCTTTATAGGTTCACAATATTTATTTGACCTTAAAAGGATGCATGCATGCATGGTACATTCACTCAAAGTGTACCTTTGTCGAGATAAGAAAATAGGAGTTAACGGTTGATCTCCTTCAATCTTTCAAGTACCGGAGTACTAAACTATTGGTGAATGAGGTGCTACAAGTTGTTAAGCACATAAATATGGGAGATAGTGCCATGGCATAGGACAGAGTATTGGATTTGTTGGGTGAACTTGGCTTAGAAGTATGCTTTGATGAGGAATAATCAAAGGAGATACAACTTGAGCGCGCATGCATGGAAAAAGAGAAAATAAAATTGGTCTACGTAATAGATGGTGAAGAGGTGGAAAACTTGGATGTTAACCATAATGTGGGCATGCACAAGGTTATGGATAGTGATGATGAGCAAGCATGTGTCTACCACAAACCCATGAAAAATAAGAAGGTTAACATTGGTTCGGAGGCAGAACCTAAGGAGACTACTATTAGAGATTACTAGATAGAAAAGGAGGTTTGAAGATCATCGATTTGTTGCATGAAATTCAGGATTTATTTCCATGTAGGTAACATGAACTTAAACAAGTTCACCACTCCTTGGGAGAAATGATGATCAAGTTAAAGGAAGGTGTGCACCCAATTCATAAGAGATATTATCAAATGAATTTGAATCTACATGTCAAAGTCAAAGAGGAGATTTACAAGATGATTGCATTAGGCATCATTGAGGTTTTGAAGAATAAAAATGGATAACTCCAATGGTCATCAGCATTAAGAAGGATGGAAGGATAAGGATTTGCATTGATTATCAAGATTTCAATTTGGTATGTGTTACTAAGCCTTTTCCAACCCCATTCACCGAGGAAATATTAGAGGAGTAGCTAGGAACAAGATCTATTCTTTCACAGATGGATTCTCGGGATATCATTAGGTTATAAATATAAAGGAGGACCAAGAAAATACAACTTTCACCACTAAATGGGGAATGTTTTCCTACACGTTCATGCATTTTGGATTGAAGAATGTGTCTGTTATTTTTTCGTGCATTGTTGTTTAGGTGTTTCAGGACTTCATCCACAAGTTTATACAAGTCTACCTAGATGACTAGACAGTATATGGATTAGTGAGGAACCATTGTGACAATCTGAGGCTGATGTTTGAGAGATGTCAAAAGTTAAGTATATCCCTTAATATTAAGAAAATTTTTTTCACCCCATTTGGAACCCTATTTGGACATATCATGTGTAAGGAAGGATTTTTGGTGGATCCTACCAAAGTTTTGTTATTGTGGGATTAGGGAGCCTACCATCCAGAGCGTCGTGCAAGGATTCCATGGGCATACGGGGTATTACCAGAAATTTATTAAGGGGTATGTGAATATTATCATGCCATTGGAAAATTTAGTGAAGCACAAAAGTACATTTCATTGGGAGAGGCACAGCAGATGGCATTTGACACATTAAATAATAGGATTATCACCGCACCCATATTACAATTTCCCTCTTAGGATAATCCATTCCATGTACATGTCGATGCTTCAGGATGGAAATTGGAGAAATATCAGCACAACTTAGAGATGGAATTGTTGAACACCCCTTGTGCTTTGCTAGTAGGAAGCTAACCCCAACAGAACAGAACTATACTACTACTGAGCATGAGGCATTGTTAATTATCTACACACTGTAAAAATTTAGGCAATATCTGTTGGTAACACCCTTTATATTCTACATGGACCACATGACATTTAAGTACTTGGTAAATAAGCATGTTCCACAAGGGTGCATATGCAGGTGGGTCCTATTATTATAGGAGTCCGAGTTTACAATTGTTGTAAAATCGGGTAAGATTAATTTGGGGCTTGACCATTTATCAATGATAGAACTAGGATAGGATGCACAAATCATTGACAATACAATTCCATATACATAACTATCCAGTTGCATTGCATGCCCTCCGACATGAAATATATTGCAGTGTTTCTCATAATGGGTGTGGCACCAAATGGAATGAAGACTTTGGAAAGGAAGCCGTTATCCATACATGTTGTGCCCCGCATGTTAATTAGTGGACACTTATACAAGCTAGGCCATAATGATATTTTTTTGTGCATGTTAGAGAATGAGAACGCTATAATCATGGAGGACAAACAAGGTGGAATTTTACGACACTATGCATGAAATGCAGCCATGCATAAGATCATTCTAGCAAGATTTATGTGGGAAATGGTTTATAAAT
This sequence comes from Taxus wallichiana var. yunnanensis, assembly GCA_018340775.1. Lineage (NCBI taxonomy): Eukaryota > Viridiplantae > Streptophyta > Pinopsida > Cupressales > Taxaceae > Taxus > Taxus wallichiana. Next base: position 2,471,136 of record JADAXU010000134.1, read on the forward strand.
ATTGTATCAAGTATTGCAAGGCATGTGACCACTTCCAGTGCCTTAGTAAACTAGGAAAAAGAGATTAAATGTTAAATTAAGACTGATTGTCGGTGAAGAACCATTAAATAAATGGGCAATTGACTTTGTAGGCCCTATTTCTCTAGCGTGCGAAGGAAAGTTTGAGTGATATCATTAGATGAAAATATTGCCTTACAAGGTAGGAATAACTAGCACCTACAAGGGATTACACAACGACAACAAAGCAACTAGGTTCTTGTGGGAGAATATAATCAGCAGATATGGATGCCTACTAAGCTTAACAAGTGATAGGGGTACCCATTTCTTAAATGAGACAATTAGAATCTTATTGGCAGAATTCATGGTGGCCCATCACAAGACTACCCCTTATCACCCACAAGCTAATGGGATTGTTGAGGCATTTAACAAAATTTTAAATCACACGTTAACCAATATTTGTGATGTGGGAAGAAAGGATTGGGATGAAAAAAATTGTGTGTTATGGTCATATCGGACTACTTATAAGAGACTAAACAAGGCCACACCTTTTCAATTGGTGTTTGGCATGGAAGTTGTGTTACCTATTGAATTCATGTTACCATCACTACGTATAGTGCACACAGGAGGGTTAGATGATGATGAAAAAGTGCTTGAGGAGAGGATTGATAAGTTGATGTAGTTGGATGAGAGGCGGGCTATTGCTCACTAGAGTTAGAAAATATAAAAATCTAGGAAGAAGGCATGGCATGATAGATACATCAAGAATAAGTAGTTTGAGGTTGGGCATATGGTTCTCTTGTATGATTCCAAATTTTGTGCCATCCTAGGAAATTCACAGTCCATTGGATGGTCTCATACATTGTATACTACATACTTGATTAGATGCTTCTAGTTATAAGCCCTGGATGGAACATGGTTATTAAGTCATTTCAATGGGAGTAGGTTGAATCCCTACTATAAATAACTTTCTTTATGTTTGTAAATAAGGCATTATTTCCACTTATCCTGGGATTTTCTTTGGCGTAGTTTCCTTTCTTTTGTTTCCCTTTCTTATTGTTTTGTTTTTTTGTGTTTGTGCACTAGTAGCCACTTATTATTTTCAAAAAAATTCTATTATGCAATGATTAATACACATCTATTTTTGTGTGGGGTGGAGTGATGTGACAAGTGCTAGAAGCTATGGTTGTTGATGGCCCGGGTTGAAAAATAAAAACACATGGATTGGAAGATCATGTGTAGAAGAGGTGAACATAAGGGAAGGATGGTGTCAAAAGGATTTATAGAAACCACATACAAGAATGAAAAGTGCAGGAACAACATGAGGTAGTGATGTCAAAAACCAAGATTAGGATATAAAGGAATAATGCCTTCATCATTGTACACACATGCATAAGGATCTGTGGTTATTAAGAGGTTTTTTTCATACTTGAAGGTTGCCAAAGTTTTTACATAGTATTGAGTGTGGAGGAAAAGCGCTAAAGGTTGGCATTGGAAAAAAATCCACCTTTATTGCAAAAGTATGTTGGTAGGTGGCATGACATTTATTGTGGAGAAGAGAAAAATTTATAAATAGAAGATCAAGGGTGTGTTATTTTCTACCTTATGTTTTAAGTTATCAAAGATCTCTCATGAACTAGGGCATCCTTGTGAAGAAGGTTTGAGAAGAGTTATGAAGATTTATGTGCATAGCTAGTTTGATCAGTGAACTAGAGTGGAAATGAGTACATGGGCGTAAGCGAAGAAGGTTGTGTGGAAGAATCCTGTGGGTGTTACGTCATCTTGTGGAAAAAGGGTTTTCTAGGTTAGGGTTACATAGCTAGGGCATGGGGTTTGAAGAAATTTTCACAAAGGAGTGGAGCCACGAAGTTGGGAAAAGCCAGACCAGGAGAGAGGAAGAAGTTTTAAGGACCCAACAAAGGAATGACACCAAGGAAAGTAGAAAATGTTTCACCAAAGAAGGGAAAGGGCAAGGGAAAACAATCCATTTCTACTAGTTTAATGAAGAATGGTACGCATAAATGCAAAGATCCAGACGGCATATTACTTGATAAAGAATGGGTGTCTCATGTCAGGAAGATGTTTATTAGTGATTACAACTAGTGAACAAGAACCACAAAAATGAAATGACACTAGAACTGGTTCACCCTATAGAGAAGAGGACACCATATGGAATAACCATCGATGATGAGGTATTCGTGAAAATGGAGAAGGTTGGGTTGTTACAACTCTACAAGTTTCCCTATTTCGAAAAGCTTGAGTGACTATACCAATGGTTGATGTCACACATGCATGAAGACCACTTCTATTTTATATGTCGGGGATGCACATAATCCCCAGCTAATTTATAATTTCACCTGGCCTTATCTATGAAGGAGACTCATTAGATGATGATTTGGAAGACAACAAAACCATTAAGAATATTTTTGAGTCTTATGACTACAATAAGGGTTTATGTTACTTCAACATTTATGTAATTATAGACCCAGTGATGAGGATGGTCATGCACTTGATCACAAAGCTGAATGGGAAAGAGATATGGACACAAATCAACAAGTCTTGGTTAAATGTATGTTGCAGGATCTCGGAGGGGACCATCTATAACCTCTAAAATTTTATCGTAGAGGAGATCATAAACACCGCGCTTAATGGAGAGAAGATCATGTTTTGTAATTTCCTCCTCACCATTGTCTTTTCATAGATTTGTGTGCTTGATGGGCCGAGATAATTTTTTTGGAAATACCCGAGATGAGATCCTCTCCCCGCCAAAAGGTTTGAACAGTATACTTGTGACACCATGACAACCACTCATAAGGCACGCCTGTAAAGGTGGTATAAGCAAATGCATGACACATTTGGGGCTCAATGGATAATACCCAAGTAGTTTCCTTCACTAGTACAAGGAGAAGTTTAGTTCATCGTATATCAACATTTTTGTATCAAAAGATTAATCTGATAGATGGCACCAAGATTCCTTGGTGTAAGTTTCCTTTCTCCTTCACGATGTAGTACTTCCAAGCTGGGGTTAATCAATTCAAAGAGGTGAAGAAAATCAGGTTTGATCTAAGTGTAGTATATCAAGACTACTGCGAGCTACACAGGAAATTAATATACCCCAAGAAGTGTGCCTATGTGGAGAAGTATGTCTCCCATGACATGCACATGTTAAAACCAATAACATTACTTGTTGTAGGGAGGAAAGCAGTGAGGGTGTATTTGCACATAAGTCCTAAGTATGAAAATGGTTCTTATGTTGAATATGATGTCTCCATTCTTGAGGACCCCACCACGTGGAAAAATACTGTGCTAAAGAAAAGAGATAGAGGAGAGGCTCCTAAGAAAAGGGCATCAAGCGTGCAGAAAATATAGACAATAGAGGCACGGGAGTCGGTGTGGGCACAGTACTTACCTCCATTGTAAGAGGTCTCCCATGAAAAAGAGTCACCATAGAAGGAAGAGTCTCCATGAAGCAAGAGTCACCATAGAAGTAAAATTTTACGGTAAGGGAGATTCTCCCAAAAAAGAAGAAAAAGATAATTCCCTTGTATTGGAGTCACTAGTAAGGAAGAAGTAGAGGGTGACAAAAGGGTCAGACTCAAGCAAAACAAAAATCATGGAGGCCGACAAGATTGATGAAAGAAAATGAAGAACGCGAAGAAGCTCGAATCATCCTCCATCGTATGATGTACACAAGTCAAATGAAGAAGGAAATTAAGAGAAGGATGAGAGAGAGAAATTCACTCATGAAAAAGGGGGAGAAAGGAAGTAAACATGAAGGATCGGATGGATAATACTATATAGAGGGAAGTGGTAGGAATTATTTAGTAGTTAATGGAGCACGAAGTCAAGAGAATCACCTAAGAAGTTCTAAAGGAAACCGAGGAGATCGCAAGTGTAGGGAAAGGAGTATGTTAGCATGGTCGAAGACCCCATCTTGTGATAAGCTTCCTAAAGGAAGTGAGCATAGGTGGAAAGGGCATAGTAGCAACGCAAGAATAAGAAATGAATTACATTAATGATACAAAGAAGGTACTATGTGCTCGCTTCCAAATTATGGTGCCCAATAACCAACTCCTCACTTGGTATTCTTTTGATGAAGAAGGTATGTGCCCACACACAAGGAAAATTGTATCTTGGTTTTTTGAGTCCCACGTTGATGAACCCAAGTTTGAGGTAAATCAAGATGCATTGATGAACATACCAGATGCCAAGGGAGTAAACCCTCTAGTAAATTCCCAAAAACTATCTGATGAGAAAGTTTACAATGTGCTCAAAAATCATCATTGGAGGTGGAGGCAAGACTCTTGGAAGAAATGATGGGATAAGGGTCTTGGAGGAAGAGCTTGAGAAAAATAATGAGGAGATCTTTGAGTGGGATAAAGAAATAAAATATAAGGAATTGATCGGTGTGCGGTTATGGCATGAGTGAGGGATGAAAAGGTACAATTGATTGAATTTCATAAGAATATAGAGGCCATTTTAGATGCCATAATCTTGAAGCACCCAGACCTAAGCTGCCGAGAAAAATATGAGTCAAGCATGTAATGCTTGAAAGACTTGACCCACATCGTCACCATGGATAGGTGACCATTTTCATTAGAGTTAGTAGAGGAGGTGATGGCATGCAAAAAGGAGGATGAAACACTAAATATTAGGGAGATAATGACTCGATACTCATAGCTCCTTGCCACAATAAAGACCATCGCATAGATGGCCAAAGTCGTGTATGAAAATTGTGTCAAAAGAGGCATGGTAGCAAGATTATTGGTTAATACACATGAGGTGGATTTGAAATAATTTCGGGAAAAGAACAAAGGAAATAGGGCGAAGAACGAAAAGATCCTATCCAAAGTTGAGAATAATTTTGAAGCAATCGAAATCTTATGGAGTTCGATTAAGAATAAGCTAAAGGAACTATACCCCAAGTCATTCGCAGGATGGATGTGCTAGGCGACCTTAGCAAGAAGCTGGAAAGCATTGTAGATACATTGAAAGCTAAGAGTGGGGAACTTAGTTTTGATGAAGTAAGCACTTTGGTGGGTGACCTACTTCAGTTAGCATAGGTGAAGATTTAGGCATCCGTAAGGAAGGAGTTCTCGTTCTTCATGCAAAAGTAGCATATTCTTCTATTCTTCCATTCTTTAATTGTTTCAATACCACTATTATTTATTCTTTGAGGAAGCAGAATGTTTCCAAGGATAGAGAACATGCGTAGTGTGGGGTGATGTTGGACCCTAAAATATTGGCTAAGTACTAAGAGTGTGCGCACACAAGATCAATAGATAGAAGGGTGCTTAGGGAAAATCGCATTACGAGAAAAATGGGTTTAAGAAGGGTTTAAGTGAAAATAGGGAGTGTGCGGGAGCATAACAAGGGTTTAAAGGACTTAGCCATTTTTGGCATCATGGATTCACTTGAGGAAAAATGTGAGGACTCGACTAGGCGTGATAAGTGGATAAGGTGCCAACTTGGAACCTTGGAGGTCAAGAAAAGGATATTCCACGTAAGGAATATTCCTAGAGGCATCATTATAGTTAGTGGAAGGTTTTTCAAAGAGGATAAGAATTCGCCAATAGAGGACCACATCAACACTTGGCACACAATCTACTCGGAGAGGATTCATGTCGGTGGATGGTGGTCCTATTTAAAGGAGTGCTTAGGACAGGAATGAGTGTGTAGAGTATAGTACGCAGAGTATAAAGGGGAGTAGAGAAAGATAAGGAGAGTAACGAAGTGCTACAAAAATGTTAGGAAATGTTAAGGGTTTAGAGTTCATGGTGCTAGGGTTTAGAGTACTTAGTGCTAGAGGGTTATAAGGGATACCATTAAGCATATGTATGGGTACTGGGATTTGTAACAAGGGATATAATGGGGAAAATCATAGTTAGGATCTCTAATTAGATAGGTTTGTAGGAGTTGAGTCTCTATCATTTGATGTATATGGTCTAAGATGACCCTTTTGAATGTAATATGGCTACCAAAACTCGATAAATCAATATACATGGATCTATTTTGTACAAATTTCTTATGGGTGTAAACCCTCATGTTATTTGGCTTATCATGACTCAGATCTAGTTTCTTTTACTTATTACAATTTTTATTAGCTTTTGTGATGCATTAATATGTATATCATGTTAGTTATATATTTTGTATTTTTAAAAGTGGATGCATGTACTTTTGTCTCTATAAATAATCTTCCATTAATTATGGAACTCTCTTGAAAATCTCACATAAAGGAGGGGCTTGGTGCTCATACATGCCTCAGGTGAGCACCCAGCATATGTTGGGTGATAGATCGACACACTTGGGGTTAGAAAGAAGTATTGAGGGTAAAATAATTACTACATTAACTTTCACTTAATCTTACTTGAACTAATTTATCACCTTGGCTAATTATCCTTGCACACTAAAAAAATTTAAAACCTTGTTAGGGATTTCCTCTTAGCCAAGGTGAAGGTTGAAGCTGAAGGAAGGATGCATAGTGACTGGAAGGATTCACATATTGATGTCTATCTATAGGAAATGGATTTATTATTACTACGCCCTAGTCCTATAACTTATACTTTCATATTGTGATCATTTATCTCCATTTTGGTGTTCTTGGTTTTATATTTCTATTGATATTCAGATCTATCTAAGTAATTTAACTACAAATATACAGTGGTAGTTCATGACATCTAGCATTTACTTATAAACTTGACTGTTTTTTTAACTCTCATGGTTTTTCTCACCTAAATATTAATGTTGGGAGCATATCAGGTGTCCAAAAATCTAGGTTATAAAATAAGAAACTTGAATTTAATCCTCATAAAGCTTATTCAATAGGTAAATGAGTCAAGAAGGGTGCGTATGATAAGAAATATGAATTTTCTCCCTATCGGGTTATCTAAAACCCTATTTTGCGGTTTCAAAAATAAAATATCAATATGTTAGCTGATAAGGATTCTTAGAAGATAAATTTACCTAGAATCAGGTTCTAAAAAGTAGGAGTCTTTTTAGTCACACCATTTCGAGAGAAGACTCTAATACCATTGCATAGAACACCCTTTTGGTCAATTTATCCACATGGAATTATAACTTGAATGTGAATCACATGTTCCCAACCTTCAAAATTTATTAAGCTCATTACCGAGCACTAATAAAGTGTTTAGAAACACACTTGGGAAGTATGCATTGCTTGATAATATGATATGATTGCTAGCATCACCTTCGATGACCTTGGATCAAAATGGATTCTCCCAAAATGTAAATTATTATTCAAGTTTTTCAGTTCCTATTGTTTTCCTCCTAACTACTTAGAGAGCTCCTAGAATCATCCAAATAATTCAAGGTTCACAATTGGACTACTCATTCCTTACACCTGAAACATCATTGTTGAACAAACTATCCCTGAATAATAAAAAATTTCCTAAACTACTTCCAAAACCTTCAAGGATTTCAAATACCACATTTTTATTCTTAATACCTTTTCATAACCCTTCCGAAGGATGCACATAGGCTCCAAAATGGCCAAAATTGGCATTTCTAGCCTTGTCGAAGAATTAGTATTTTACTACACTTCAATGAAGAGAATAATGGAACTTTAAAACCTTTTTTCAAACTTATACATGTTCACCCAATACATTAGGAGTACCTTCAAGGACAATTTGATCATGACATATGAGGCAATTTCACCTGGAGATGGATTCCATTCAAGAATATTTGGGAACAAGATTTCACATTGTGGTTTGGTTTTCATGGTTTAAGTTTTGTATTTTTGGGTTATTAAATTCACATGACAAAATTCCCATATGAAGATCATCCTCTTAACCTTCCAGGATTAAAAATAATCCTTGAATGGAATCATATTTAGGATTCTCATACACTTCTTTCTAATATCCCTCTCGTGAGAATAGGTGACTTCTTGATCAAATCGGACATGATGGTTTTGGATGCCTCAATATCCCGACTAGCTCATTTTTATTTATTTCTCAAAGAGATTTAGACATAATGGTAGAGTATAGATATGATCATAATCAATGCACTCCTTGAGCCTCACATTTCACCTTTGAACATGATGATATCTTCTTAATCTCACAATTGAACTCCTTGCCCAATATGTCACCTAAGTGGAAGCATGCTTATGATGCATGGATCCTCTTTCTTAATTTCTCCTCATGGAGATAGTTTTCCTCATCCTGATAAAAGGATTTATCCCTAAATGAAACTTGAAGGAATGTCCGAGAATGAATTCCATGTTCTTGACCTCCACATTATCACTGAAACACTATAAATTCCACCTCCCGACTTGTGAGATTTGATTTCATTGCCAATCATTGATTAAGTGTTTATAAACACTCTCATAAATATTCATTGTTTGTGAGCTTGATATGATTTCCACCATCACTCATGGTGAGATTCTCTTATCATGCTCCTGATGACCATTCCCTTGATGATTTGAATCTTGATGAAGCTCTTAATGTTTCAGATCCTTCACAGACCTCATGATTTTCCTGATTGCACCCATTTTCCTCATGATGTTTAAGATCCTTCACATACCTCATGATGACCATTCCCTTGATTATTTGAATTGATAAAAATTACATATGTTTTGATTTATTATGTGTTATAAGGAATTTTGTGATTCCATATATTTGAGCAATTTCTTCTACCTTTGAGAGTTGTGAGGTTTATAAAATATAATTTTGACACATCTAAAAATCCTACAAATTTCAATAACTAATCAAGAAGACCCCAAAACCTAAACAATGACTATATTCTTTCACAAAATAGATATTGATTGTAGAATTTAAACCCTAAAAGCTTTAGGTTGAATGCTGAAATCCTGAAAAATACCTATGTACTAACCAAGTTAGAATATGAAAAACAATCTTCTAAACCATGACTAATGGAGTTGTGAGACTAGTTCCATAAGGTGCAGAGTGACCCTAATTTTTTATATTTACTAAAATAAATGTTTAGTAAAGTATAATTTTTTCATTCATTATAATTTATTATTTCTTATTCTTTAAATTTATTTTAGTAAATATATCCCTCCTAACATCAAATATACAACATTACGAATAGGAACATGAGTGTGTTATAACACATTTGCATTATAACACACTCACATTTTAGGCTTGGTAATTACCAATCCTAGTAATTAGTAATGTGATTTTTCTTTCCAAAACACACTCGCGTTTCACTTCAAATCAAAAATTTGGCCACTTTTTATTCCCCCATCTCTGTGCACTTTCCCATTCATTCCTTACTAAACCCCTAAATTATCCCCTATTCCATCCCCAAGAATCCAAAGTGTAATTCATTCATCTACTTCCACAAGTCCTTAAAGTGAGTTATAGGGAGTCATGAAGTATCAAAAGACTCTTCCCCTCATCGGGACAAAGAAAAAGGGTAAATGAATGCAAATGGTGAAAAATAATGTTACAATTTTTTGGTAGACCTAGAAATGCTAAACATTGGCATTTTAATAAAATGGTATACTTAAAATAAAATATTATAACATGTAGCTTCCTCCCTCAAAGAAATTATCTTCCCTTTCTGAAACAACATTTTAATCACTAGTAAACTAATGGATGTTGGATTTAGGATCCTCTAACCATATGGAAAATCCAGGTTCATTATATCAAAATCTCAAAGGTAGACACAAAACTCAAAAAAATGTGGGAAACAATGCTCCTCTTATTGTTAAAGGATAAGGATCCATTGATATAGATAATGGTATTTTTAATAAAAAAACAAATTATGTGTTGGCTTTATCTATGAACCTATTATCTATTTATTAATCAAAAAAATCATTTTGGTGAAGGAAAATTTTTGTGTTTACATATAAAAATGTTGTTATAAAACAATAAAAACATAAGTTATGTATTATATCTACTAGCAAGGTTGGTTCCTCAAGCCAAGTTATCCAAGTTCAATAGGTTTTTATTTAATCAACCTTCACAAGTCAGTTTTCTCATTTAAATAACTTAACTAGACTTTGGCATGAGTGTTTTGATCACCTATACTATAATTTATTATAAAATCTTATTAATCATGACATTCATTGAGGATTTATCTCCTAGAACTTATGCATACTTTCTAAAAAATATAAGTGGGTCTTTGATCACTTCAAAAATTTAAAGCCTTGGTTAAAAATATATTCGAGACAAAAATGTCTCAATAAAAATAATAGAGGGTTTATCAAAACCAAATGATAACCATATATGAACAAGAAGGAATTCAAATTTAGTATGTTTGTATCATACACTCCTCAACAAAATGGTGTAGATAAGTGAAAAAATCACACACTAAAGGAAATATCCAATTACATGGTAAATTTGATAGACTTGCCTCCCGGTTTAGGGAAGAATCATTTCAGTATGCAAACTATATTCAAAATTGCACTCCCCACACAATAGTGCAAAACATGAATTTGAAGACAAATGGTCTAGTGTTAAGCTTAATGTATCATATTTAAAGGTTTTGGATGTTATGTACGAGTTTCCTAGATGACAATTGTAAAGAAATAGAAAGGAAGGTCCACCCTTATATATTTTTTGTCCATTGTGAATATGTGAGGGCACATCATCTTCTTGTTCCAAGAACCAATAAAATGATTTATCATTGGGGTGTGTTATTTGATGAACATTCTCACGCTTTTAATAAATCATCTACACCTACTCTATTGGCTTCTATCAATCTATTATCATTACTTGTAATTTTTATTATGAAGATAATACAATTTAAATGACTTCTATACTATAATTAAAATGATAATTCACATGGAAGACAAACAAAACCTCTACAAAAATGGGTCTTTGTGGATTGAACTGAAGTTGGTAAAATGGAAGAGGATCCAATATATCCAAGCAAGACAAGGTCACAACATCCATATTTTTTGCACATTTATCATACTAGGAAATGAAAAAATATCCAAAGACTTGTGATCAAGATTCTAATCATCCTAAAGGTATGTAGATATAGAAGAAAAACTTGTTTCTATAAAGAATAAAAACACATTAGACTTGGTTCAACTTCCAAAAGGGATAAAACTAGTTAGGTGAAAGTGGGTGTACTTAAATAAATATGCAAAAATAGGTCTATTGAAAGGTACAAATATCATCTTGTAGAAAAATGTTTTTCACAAGTTGAAGGTGTTTATTATGACAAAAAAATCTCCAGTATCAAGATGATTTCCATCTAGATCTAGTACTCCCCTTAAAATCAAAGTATGGGAAATGTATTAGATGGATGTCAAAAGTGTCTTCTTGCATGGAAAATTTCAAGAAGAAAATGCTCGTGTCTTAACCTCTAGAGTAGTTAGAACTTCATTTATGTGTGTAGATTGAGAAAGAATTTATATGAATTGAAACATGTTCCTTGAGCTTAGTATGTATATATGTATGTATGTGTGTGTGTGTGTGTGTATTAATTAATCAATTTTTTTAACACAAAGTTCTTATAATCCTACAATCTATAACAATAAATTTTCAGCGCCCCACATTGTTATGCCTAGTTGGTAAGTTTGTGGACCCTCCTTCGTAAGACTATGTTTTTACCGTACATAAAAAAGGTAAGTGTTTCTCATTACAAGTTAACCATTACAATTTATCCAATTCAAAACTCCCTTTATGGATTAAGAGAATTGGGGTAAGTAGAAAGTTTCAAGCACTTTTAATCATACCATGATCATATTTGGCATATGATCATGTGTTAAGGTCTTCGTGGGACGTGAATCGAATTTGGGTATGCCCATGAGTCATGGATTTCATAAGTATTTCCTAAGAAATTTTGGGTGTCAGATTATTAATCACTCATTAAATCATTTTGCGAAATAATGATAACAATAATAAAAACAACCATAATTACGGTCACATTCGAGTCATCAATTCGGTTTATCTATGTAAATGACTATCGAATAGCATATATGTAAATGTATGTATTTAAATACCCACACACACATATACACATTAAACCATAATTTCGTTAAATTTGGACATTTTACAATCTAGATTAAATACCAAAATCAACTATATTGGTTTTTCTTATACCAAATATTGGAATTTTATTTGGCTATTATTGGAATCCAAAAGGGGATTTTGGAATTTGATTTGGCTATTATTGGAATCCAAAAAGGGATTTTTTGGAATTATATATCATGTATGAGGGATTTCCATTTTAGGAGTTTACAATTTTATAGTAAGATTAAGAAATACTTATTGGAATAATTAATACATTTATAACATTGCAATGCATAACAAATACTTATATTGTCCATTCTCATACAAACAAACATTTTTATCTTGTATTGAATGGGCATATGTCCATTCTCATACAAACAAACATTGTTATCTTTTATTGAGTGGGTATATTCCCATTCTCATATAAGAAAAATAAACTCAATATAGAAAGAAAGAAAAAATTAGATGTGATTTATCTTAACTATGGGGTAGTGCGCATTTGAATGTTGTATATTTTACATATTTTGATCATATATATTTGTGTGACAAATGTTTAATTATAACGTGGATTTATTTGCATAGAATGAAGGTAGGAAATGTGTTATGAAATATTTACAACATAAAATGATGGTAATAAATGAATTGTTAAGAGATAGTCTATAACAAAAGACCAATTTTAATATATTGTTATGAGATAGACTACAAAAAACAAGCCAATTAATTTATATTTATTAATCAACATAATAGTAACAAGTAAACTCAATCAAGCTCAATAATCATGGAAATGTGTTGTTATGAGATAATACAAGTCATAATTTATTTTTATTTTACATAAAATGATGGTAATAAATTCAATATTAATGAATTTTTATGAGAAAAGAGAACAAAAAAAAACTAAATTTATCTATATAAACTCAATCAAGTTCAATAATTGTTTTTTTTAATGTTTCGAAGACCAACATAAATTTGGGTGTGAACCCACATGATTTAACCATGTACATATTAAGTGTGAGAATTTTCTATAATGCATTCAAATTTCCACCCCCAAAACCAATAACTTCTTTTCATGGAAAACGAGATCTTTGTATAAACCTGTCAAAGCTAGATTTGAGCATTATATACTAATCACATCATTTGGATGAAATGTGAAGAAGAACTAAAAAATTGTAATAAACACATTTTGAGCACTACATACTAATAACCATCAATAACATCACTTCAAATGGAAAATGGGAAAAAGAACTAGAAAAATGTAATAAACACAATTTTATATATTGATTTGTTCCACTATTGTTTGAAATAGAGAACATCCCTTTAAGATGTCTCTTACATCATCACAACCCCTACCAAGAATAGTTCTATAAACAACGATGACATAAGCCACTTATTATTTTTAAATTCTTTTTCAGAAACCTTTGGAGACAGAAAAAAATTCTTCAAAAACTCCTTTGTTGATTACATTAACTACAACCATATTTTTACATTTGTATAGAAATTTTGGTGTTTTCAAAATTGTTTCCAAACCTTTAATAAATTTGTCTCCCTCTTTTTGAAATGTTCCATATGAAAACAAAACAAAGGATGCACGTCCACTTTAATTGTGTGTAACAGTTTTGTTGCTAGTTTTTCTACATTGGCATTTGTATCCAACATAGACCATGAGAATGCAATTCGATAAAACTCTTTAGATACAAAAGTTAGAAATTTGGAAATAGACATTCATTATTAAACGTCATTATTAACTTGTATGTATTTCAAATACAATAATAATATTTCACAAAAAATACTTTTACCTATTTCTTTACACATATTTGTTAGTTGTAGAATTTCTAGAATTTCTCCAGTTGTATCTCCACATAAAAATTAAAATTAGGATATATTTATCAAATTGATTCCAACTAATATTGACAAATGAAAAGGTTTAATATTTTTACCTATTTCTTTACATATATTTTTGGATATTCTCCAGTTGTATCTACACATAAAAATTAAAATTAATATATATTTATCAAATTGATTCAAACTAATATTGACAAGTAAAAAAGAATATTAAATTTTAAAAATACTTGATAATTTTCATGAGCCAATTGTCATAATTGATGGTGAAGGGTTTGATGTAGCTTCAAGTATGGGCATCTACCCATTCAATACAGTACAAAGGTTGTGAGAATTCACTACTTCCCATTCTAAAACAAAGTGAATATTTAGAGGTATTAAAATGTTTGTTTTTCAAGAATGGGCATATGCCCATTGTAAACATTCAACTACAACCAATACTGAAGTCAATCATTTTAATACCTCTAAATATTCAGAAACATATTTGAACAAAGTAAACATTGTTAAGAATTAACATATACATATTGACTATAAAAATAACACAAAAATCGTAGAGGGGATGCACCTAGAGGCGTAGTTAGACATTTATAATATTGTTGGAGCATGATCTCTTGCTTCTGATTCTCCACCATAAAGATAAGAGAGGAATTATTTTTTTAATGCATTTTTCTACCATATAATATTAATATGGGGGACACATTAGAGTTTTATCTCTCAATCACGTGCTCCCAAAAATCACTGATCTCGATCATTTGAAATAATGTTCAAGGATGACAACTATGCAATTTCATTCAGTTTGATAATATCCAAGGGCTCTGAATGTTTCCAATCCAGATCCACTGTCACATCTTCCACCTCCATACCAGTTGAAGTATGAACACCATATGTGGAAAAAATATCTGACATCCCTTGAAATGCATTTTATGCATTCATAATTCATAATTGTTTATAATTGTATCATATTGGCTGGACTATCCTTGCAAAGCCAAGTGTTGCACTACATACCCTCTAGAGGATCAAGCCTTATGTAGTTCTCATTTTATAATATATATCGACATATGACCATTCAAAATATCTATTCTTCTTCTATGTTTCCTAAATGCAAATGGATATATATAATATGGAATTAGAAGATTTACATTCATATAAGATGTGACAATTTCAACAAGATTTGAAGAAAATGTTTATGCTAGTTTTACTCTCTCCACTTTTCAACATATTGTATTTACTTTCTTTTAACATGGAAAGGAATGGGAAGTTGTGCATTGTGATAGCCTTTATAGAATTTGTGCACATTTATAATGGGCACAAGCCCATTCTCATACAAACAAACATTTTTGTTTTGAAGTAATTAATAATTGTATTATACTAGTTGGACTATCCCTAGCAGAGCCAAGTGTTGCACTACATACCCCGAGAGGGATCAATCTCTCTCTCTCTCTCTCTCTCTCTCTCTCTCTCTCTATATATATATATATATATATATATATATATATATATACATTCTCATTATATCCATTCTCATGTAGTTTATTTTATATAACTATTAGAAGAAGAATAGAGATAAATTTAAGTTTAACATGGGAAGTTACCACTCTCATGTAGTTTTTTTTATATAACTAATAGATGGAAAATCAGGATTTGTAAGGATTTTTTTGGGCTTCCATTGTATGTTTCCCATCAATAATATAGAAATGAGTTTCAATGTCATGAATTTCATGCTCAAACTCCTTGTTAAAAATAACACCAGATAAATTTTTTGAAAGGAAGAAAAATTACATCCCACTAAAAAGGTACAAGGTTGCATAACATACAGTGGACAAGGAAACTGACACTTGCTAAATCAAGTGATCTTGTATTGGTATTTTGTAGGAGCTACATGGAAATGACCAATATCAATTTTGAATGACTTTTCATCAAATAAAAAAAGATGAATCTTTTAATCTATTTTGAGCTTGTTTTAATAATAATTTCTCTTTTGCAGATTGCTTCACCTCTTGAAAGTGTGATTCTAAAATGTATTTTTCAGCATAGATAATTTTTGTCTTCTAAGCATGGTAAACATATTTTTCTCAGCATGGTAAACATTTTTTATGTAATTTTCGTTGGCCCAATTCCTTATCCATATTCATGTGGTGGGCAACAGATGAACCAAATGAGCCTTTATAATTGTTACTATCATTTTGGTTGGACTAACCTTGGTGGAGCCAAGTGTTGGCACCGCCAAGTGTTGCACTACATATCCTCAAGAGGAATCAAGCCTTATGTAGTTCTATTATTTATTTTTAGAATGGGTGGGAAATATTGAACTCAATCATTTTGGCTGGACTAAGCATTGTGTCTTTTGTTTATAATTGTCTCATTTTGGCTACTATTGTTTATTTTTAGAATCGGTAGATGCCCATTCTCATATAGGAATCATTAAAATATATTGTTTACCACCATGACATCCGCCCATCCTCATAGTATGTAGTTCTATTTTTTATTTTTAGAATCGTCAGATGCCCATTCTCATTCTCATATATATAAATATATTTAACACAATTTATTTATTAATTAAAGGTAATTGTTTTGAAACGTCTTCTTCTATTGTAAAATGAGGAGTGGCCCATTAAAAAAAAAGTAATCTTCATCTTCATTTCAATCCCATTCAAAATGGGCATATGCCCATTCTTGTATAAAAAGTAGAAGAATAGATGTTTAGAATGGGCATGTGTTCATTCTCAAATAATAATCATACAATAATTGTGATCATTTTTTATCTCATATAAAACATAGAAGAAGAAAAAATGTTTCGAAGAGGCATATGGAAAATAAATATTACTTTCTTTTAGAATTGGACAAATTCTCATTTAACATATAGAAATCATGAAATAAGAATGACTCATAGAAGAAGAATTTACTTTTTTAAAATTGAAGATAAGTTTCAAATATACTTCTAACTCTTCTCTGTTGATTTATTATGAGATGAAGAATATCATCTAGCTTTCTTTCTTTTGTATTCATCTGGGTATAAAGATAATGTCACATTTTAGATCTTTTGTATTTTTGATATGTGTTTTAAGAATATCACTTCAATATTTTGTAAGACTTACATAGTATTATCCTCCATAGTTATAAAAGGATGCATTTAAATATTATTGTTTATTGCATGTTTCAGAGTCTCAACAAGATCATTCCCTTTCAAAAAATGTATAACTACGAGAAAAATGAGAAATCATTCAATGCAGGTGAATCGTGTCCATATGTGTATATATATAATTATATGTATTTTTACGAAATATAAAAAAGTGAAGTACCTAGGCATGGTTACTTATTTTTCAAGTTGGGTGTCCTTGTTGCATAGGCCTATATGGATGGGTGAGCTTCACAGCCGTCTTGACCGTGTGAGCTCGGAGGGCAAGTTGACATTCAAGTGGGTAGGTGATCGATCTTCTTAGTTAGCGGCGAGCCGAGTGGGTGGGTGAGCTCACCTGCCAAGCTAAGCAATATTAAATGATGTATCTAATGATAAAATGCATGTTCTCATTATTGGAATCATAAAATAATAACAGAGGTAAAATGTATCTTGTTTTATAATGGAGAGTTCCCATTCTCGAGCCTTCACAGAGTATTTTTTTAACATTAATTTACAAATAAATAAATTGGTGTACCACCTTTTATTAATTGAAGGTAATTATTTGTCAAACATGTCTTTAAGCACCCATTGGAGGTAAATTGGTGAAATTAATGGCAAGTAATTCTTCTATGGCATGGTAGAGAGAATGAGGCGGTTACTGATTTTCGATGATAGTAGAGATCTTGGGAATTGCAAGGTTAATCGTGGTCGATGAAGCTATCTCTTTCTTGTTCATCCTTTCCATTTTCTTTTTCATCTAGTTTCTACTTTTTGGGCTTCTGTATTTCATAAAAATACAGATACTTATATATATACACATGGATTGAATAATTTCCCATTTTTTTATGATGTTAACCATTCAGGAGGGGTGCAGGGAAACTAAGATTTTAGGAGAGGGTGCTAATATAATACAATTATTAATTATTACAAAACAAACAATGTTTGTTTGTATGAGAATGGGCTTGTACCCATTATAAATGTGCACAACTTCTATAAAGGATGTCATAATGCACAACTTCCCCGTTATAAAACAAATTACTTTCCCATAGATTGTTTGTCTCTGTGAAAGCGGAAAATCGAGCAATATTTGAGATATTTTTGTATCACTCTACTTAATTTTTGTTAACCCTTTCAACTTTGGGCTCCCTCTGTTTCGTAAGACCATTTTTTCTTGTGAAGAACCAGATTTGAAGACAATTTGAGGCATAGATTATTCAACTCTTCTCTATTGAATTATTATGAGATGAAGAATATCATTTGGTTTTCTTTCCCTTATATTTTGTTCTCAGTTTAAAGATAATGCCCTATTTTTTATCTTCTATATTTTTTTATTTGGGTATTAAGAATATCATTTCAATGTTTTGTGAGACATGCATAGTTGTTAACCTAATCGTAGTTGCTAATACGAGGAGTTACTTCTTTTTTAAATTGAAGATAAGTTTCAGAGATACTTCTAACTCTTCTTTGTTGTATTCCGAGTCTCTAGGTATAAAGATAAATTATAATGTTGTATTTTAGAAATTTTGTATTTTTGATATGGGTTTTAAAAATATCACTTCAAACTTTTGTAATACTTGCATAGTTTTTATCCTCCATAGTTATAAAATATTGCATCTAAATATGATTGTTTCATGCATGTTTCTAAGACATTCCCTTGCAAAAAAATGTATATGATTCTCCTTCTTGGTAAGATGGGGAGTTACCTAAGAAATCCACTGCTAATCCTTCATGCTAAGACGGGAGTTATCTATTATGTTTTTACCAAAGTACAGAGTGGGATTACCACATGGGAGGCATTTCATTAGGCATGACAATTGATAATAAAATAAATGATAATTCTATAATTCTTATTTCATCCATAAAATGATATTTTTTGTTCATGATCAATGTTCATCAAGGTTAGATAATATTAATAAAAGTAAAGCATTTTATCCCAAAGGTGAATCATTTGCAAATTGGCCTTGCATCAATGGTGAATCATGTCAAGTAAGGAATTTTATCCCGACGGTGAATCATTTGCTACTTGGCCTTGCATCAATGGTGAATCGTGTCACGTCTATTAGCCTTGATATCATATGTTTCTCTTTGCATTGTTGAATTATTTACCACATATGCAATGCCAATGTATACGCATTTATCCTTCGAGATTAAATGTTGCACTTCCATTACTATGATCTTACCTTGCTGAACAAAAGTCTTCTATTGTATAGTATTGGGTATTAGAATGTTTACAATGGGCACAAGCTAAATTTTAATTCTAAATATTCTTAAACAAACTTCTTCTTTGATTCATACATGAGAAGGGGAATCTATCCATTCAATACAAGTAAATATTGAACTTAAATAATTTTTATACCTTTATAAAGGATGTGAGAATGAGAAGTTAGTTTGTACAAGAAATTAATCATTTTAATACCTTTATATAGGCTGTGAGAATTTATACCTCTATAAAAGTTGTGAGAATGGGAAACTTCTGAAGCATTAAAGCATTGTTGGTAAAAAAATTATAAAAATATCAGTCTCATGTTATGTTTCATGTCACTCCATATTTTTAAATATTGTTTTCGACTACAACTGTAATTAGTCATATTGTGATGCCACCAAAAATTTATATTGTTTTGGTTGGACTAACCCTGACAGAGACTAGTTGTGATTCGCCAAGTGTTACACTACATACCCTCAAGGGGATCAAGCCTTATATAGTTCTATTATTTTGATTTAGAAGGGAATCTTGGATCTGCCAAGTGTTGCACTAAATACCCTCAGGAAGATGCCCATTCTTAATAATTTGATTTAGAAATGGCAGATGCCCAATCTCTACCCATTTTGTATGGGCATTTTTCCATCTGTAACAAACAAACATTTATTTTTGGGTTGTTCTAACAACCTTTATAGAGTAAGTAATTGTATCATATTGGTTGGACTATCCTTGGCAGAGCCTAGTGTTGCATTGCATACTAGTAAAGGGGGATCAAGCCTCTATCTCTAATTGTTGTTTATTCTTTTACTTTTGGGATCTCTTTCTTTTCATGAAGAATATCAAGGAAATTTCTAAGAAACAACAACAAATATTTCTAACTCTTCTCAATGTGAAGAATAACATTTGGTTTTCCTTCAAAAATCAAAATGAGGCCCAACCCACTTCATCTTCATGTCATGAATACAATTGTATCATTTTGGCTAGACTATCCCTGGTGGAGCCAAGTTCTGCCTCCACCAAGTGTTGCACTACATACCCTCGAGAGGGATCAAGCCTTATGTAGTTCTATAGTTTTGTTTTAGGAATAGTTATATTTATGGGCATTCATCCATCCTCGAACAAAAAAATATTTACTATTGGATTGTTCCCCATAATTTGCATGAAAGGAGGATGATTGCAATGGAAGGAAACATTGATAGCCTTTATAGAGTTAATAATTGTATCATATTGGTTGCACTATCCCTGATGGATAGCCCCTATGCTTTTGGTCTCTCTCTCTTTTCATGAAAAACAAAAATGAATATTTCTAACTCTTCTCAATGTGAAGAATAACATCTTCTTTTCCTTTCATTGCAAAAAAAATGGGGAACAATCCACTTCATGTTCATGTCTTGTCCATTCAAGTAGACAGATGCCCATATGTAGTTTTCCTTATGCCTATTTTTCTTTGTGATTCTTATTATTAGAATGGGCATATGTAGTTTTCCTTATGCCTATATAATTTGTGATTCATATTATTAGAATGGGCAGATGTCCAAATGTAGTTCGCCTTATGCCTATTTTTCTTTGTGATTCATATTATTAGAATGGGCATATGTAGTTTACCTTATGCCTATTTTTATTTTTTATTCCTATTTTAGAATGGGCATATGTAGTTTACCTTATGCCTATTTTTCTTTTTTATTCCTATTATTATAATGGACATATTCCCAATATCAAGATGCTATAAGAAATTGATACGAAAATTTTTCTAATTTTATCTTTGCATACCCTTAGCCTAATGCGCATTCTTATAGTTCTATTAATTTGATTTATAAAAGGAAGATTCCCATTTTGATATAGGATAAATTAGCATATATTTTTAAGACCATGACATATCGAGACCAACATCCAAATATATTATTTACCACCATGTATTTATTAATTAAAGGTAACTTTTTTAAAATAAGACTTGGATCGCTCATAATAATGAGAATAGACATTAGCCCATTCTCTAGACATTCTAACATTTTGGTTTGGCCATATATTTTTTCAATTATATTGGACTATTTAGAAATATGGGCATTTGTCCATCCTCAAACAAACAAACATTTACTGTTGGGTAGTTCCCATTTTGCATGGAAGGAGGACCATTGCAATGGAAGGAGGACTAGATTAGAAGAAGAATTATAGTGTAAAAATATTTTAAACCTTTATAGACTTAATAATTATATCATATTGGTTGGACTATCCCTGGAGGAGCCTAGTGTTACACTGCATACCCTTAAAGGGATATCAAACCTCTATCTCTAATTGTTGTTTAGTCTTTCACTTTTGGTATCTCTCTTTTCATGAAAAACAACAATGAATATTTCTAACTCTTCTCAATGTGAAGAATAACATTTGGTTTTCCTTTCATTGCGAAATGAGAAATATCTACTTTATCTTCATCTCATGCCCATTTGAGTAGATAGATGCCCATTTTCATTCTTTCATACAAACATTTCCCATTTTTCATTATTTCATACAAACAAACAAACATTTTTTTTTCACTTTATGTCATGAATACAATTGTATCATTTAGGTTGGACTATCCTGGTGAGATACATGTTATGCCTCTGAAAATTGTTGCACTACATACCCTTGAGGGGGATCAAGCCTTATGTAGTTCTATAAAAAAAAATTAGGAATAGTTATATTAATTTGATTTAAAATGACAGATGTCCATACTCATATTTTTCCTAATTAGCATATTTTGTTAAAGACCATCTCGAGGGGATCAAGACTTATGTAGCTCTATTATTTTTTTTTAGGAATGGGAATCTTGGCTCTACCAAGTGTTGTACTACATACCCTTGGGAAGATGCCCATTCTCATAGTTGTATTTATTTGATTAAGAAATGGTAGATGCTCATTCTCATAGTTGTATTAATTTGATTTAGAAATGGCAGATGCCCATTCTCATAGTAATTAGCATATTTTGTTAAAGACCATCTTGAGGGGGATCAAGCCTTATGTAGCTCTATTATTATTATTTTAGAAATGGCCATCTATGTAGTTTTCCTTATGCTTATTTTTCTTTTTGATTCATATTATTAGAATGGGCATATGTAGTTTCCCTTATGCCTATTTTTCTTTGTGATTCCTATTATTAAAATGGGCGGATGCCCATATGTAGTTTTTCTAATGCCTATTTTTCTTTGTGATTCCTATTATTAGAATGGGCATATGTATTTTTTCTTATGCCTATTTTTATTTGTGATTCCTATTATTAGAATGGGCATATTTTCATTATCAAGATGCTACAAGATATTGATACAAACATTTTTCTAATTTTATCTTTGTATAACCTTGGCTGATGCCCATTCTCATAGTCCTATTAATTTGATTTTGAAATGGTAGATGCCCATTTTCATATAGGATAAATTAACATATATTGTTTAAGACCATGACATATCGAGACCAACATGCAAATATATTTTTTACCACTGTGTATTTATTAATTAAAGGTAATTATTTTAAAACAAGACTTGGACCCTCGTAATAATGAGAATAGACACTATCCCATTCTCTAGAAATTATAACATTTTGGTTTGGCCATATTTTTTTCAATTTTATTGGACTATTTAGAAATATGGGCATTTTTCCATCCTCGAACAAACAAACATTTACTGTTGGGTAGTTCCTCAATTTACATGGAAGAAGGACCATTGCAATGGAAGGAGGACCCAGATTAGAAGAAGAGTTCTAGTGTAAAAAAATTTGAAAGCCTTTATAGACTTAATAATTATATCATATTGGCTAGACTATCCTAGAGGAGCTTAGTGCTACACTGCATACCCTTAAAGGGATATCAAACCTATATCTCTAATTTTTGTTTCGTATTTTTCTTTTGGTCTCTCTCTTTTCATGGAAAAACAACAATGAATATTTATAACTCTTCTCAATGTGAAGAATAACATCTAGTTTTCCTTTCATTACAAAATGGGGAACTATCTACTTTATCTTCACATTATTCCCATTTGAGTAGACAAATGCCCACTTTTCATTCTTTCATACAAATAAACAAACAAACATTTTTTTCACTTTATGGCATGACTACAATTCTATCGTTTAGGATGGACTATCCTTGGAGAGACATGTTATGCCTCCACCAAGTGTTGCACTACATACCCTCGAGGGGGATCAAGCCTTATGTAGTTCTATAATTAGGAATAGTTATATTAATTTGATTTAGAAATGGTAGATGTCCATACTCATATTTTTCCTAATTAGCATATTTTGTTAAAGACCATCTCGAGGGGGATCAAGCCTTATGTAGCTCTATTATTTTGTTTTAGGAATGGGCATCTTGGATCCGCCAAGTGTTGTACTACATACCCTTGGGCAGATTCCCATTCTCATAGTTGTATTTATTTGATTAAGAAATGGAAGATCCCCATTCTCATAGTTGTATTAATTTGATTTAGAAATGGCAGATGCCCATTCTCATAGTAATTAGCATATTTTTTTAAAGATCATCTCGAGGGGGATCAAGCCTTATGTAGCTCTATTATTTTTTTAGAAATGGGCATCTATGTAGTTTTCCTTATGCCTATTTTTCTTTGTGATTCCTATTATTAGAATGGGCATATGTAGTTTTCCTTATGCCTATTTTTATTTGTGATTCCTATTATTAGAATGGGCCATATGTAGTTTGCCTTATGCCTATTTTTCTTTTTGATTCCTATTATTAGAATGGGCATATGTAGTTTGCCTTATGCCTATTTTTCTTTGTGATTCCTATTATTAGAATGGGCATATGCCCATTATCAAGATGCTACAAGAAATTGATACGAACATTTTTCTAATTTTATCTTTGCATACCCTTGGGTAGATGCCCATTCTCATAGTTCTATTAATTTGATTTAGAAATGGAAGATGCCCATTTTCATATAGGAGAAATTAACATATATTGTTTAAGACCATGACATATCGAGACCAACATGCAAATATATTGTTTACCACCATGTATTTATTAATTAAAGGTAATTGTTTTAAAACAAGACTTGGATTGCTCGTAATAATGAGAATATACATTAGCTCATTCTCTAGACATTCTAACATTTTGGTTTAGCCATATTTTTTGTCAATTGTATTGGATTATTTAGAAATATGGGCATTTTTCATCCTTGAACAAACAAACATTTGTCGTTTGGTAGTTCCCCATTTTTCATGGAAGGAGGACCATTACAATGGAAGGAGGAAAAGATTAGAAGAATAATTATAGTGTAAAAACATTCTAACAGCCTTTATAGACTTAATAATTGTATCATATTGGTTGGACTATCCCTAGAGGAGCCTAGTGTTTCACTGCATACCCTTAAAGGGATATCAAACCTATATCTCTAATTTTTGTTTAGTATTTCACTTTTGTTCTCTCTCTCTTTTCATGAAAAACAACAATGAATATTTCTAACTCTTCTCAATGTGAAGAATAACATCTGTTTTTCCTTTCATTGAAAAATGGGGAACTATCTACTTTATCTTCACGTCATGCCCATTCAAGTAGACAAATGCCCATTTTTCATTCTTTCATACAAACAAACAAACATTTTTTCATTTTATATTGAATATAATTGTATCGTTTAGGTTGGACTATCCCTAGAGGAGACATGTTATGCCTTCGGCAAGTGTTGCACTACATACCCTCAAGGGGGATCAAGCCTTATGTAGTTCTATAAAAAAAATTTAGGAATAGTTATATTAATTTGATTTAGAAATGGCAGATGTCAATACTCATATTTTTCCTAATTAGCATATTTTGTTAAAGACCATCTTGAGGGGATCAAGCCTTATGTAGCTATATTATTTTGTTTTAGGAATGGGCATCTTGGCTCCACCAAGTGTTGTACTACATACCCTTTGGCGGATGCCCATTCTCATAGTTGTAAATATTTAATGAGGAAATGGTAAATGGTAAATGCCCATTCTCATATTTGTATTAATTTGATTTAGAAATGGCAGATGCCCATTCTTATAGTAATTAGCTTATTTTTTTAAAGACCATCTCGAGGGGGATCAAGCCTTATGTAGCTCTATTTTTTTAGAAATGGAAGATGCCCATTCTCATAGTTGTATTAATTTGATTTAGAAATGGTAGATTCTTATTCTCATAGTTGTATCAATTTGATTTAGAAATGTCATATGCCCATTCTCATAGTTGTATTAAATTGATTTAGAAATGGCATGTGCTCATTATCATAGTTGTATTAATTTGATTTAGAAATGGCAGATGCTCATTCTCATAGTTGTATCAATTTGATTTAGAAATAGCATGTGCCCATTCTCATATTAGATTAATTAGCATATTTTGTTAAAGACCATCTCTAGGGGATGTCCATTCTCATAGTTGTATCAATTTGATTTAGAAATGGTAGATGCCCATTCTCATATTGGAGTAATTAGCATATTTTTTAAAGACCATCTCAAGAGGGATGCCCATTCTCATAGTTGTATCAATTTGATTTAGAAATGGCATATGCCCATTCTCATATTGGAGCAATTAACATATTTTGTTAAAGACCATCTCGAGGGGGATCAAGCCTTATGTAGATCTATTATTTTTCTTTAGGAATGGGCATAGCTCTATTATTATTTTTAGGAATGGGTATCTCGGCTCCGCCAAGTTTTGCACTACATACCCTTGGGTAGATGCCCATTCTTATAGTTGTATTCAATTGATTTAGAAATGGAAATTTCCCATTCTCATAGCTCATAGTTGTATTAAATTTATTTATGAATGGAAGATGCCAATTCTCATATAGGAGTAATTAACATGTTTTTTAGATACCATCTTGAGGGGATCAAGCCTTACGAAGCTCATTATTTTGTAAAAATGGCATATGCCCATTCTCATAGTTGTATCAATTTGATTTATAAATGGCAGATGCCCATTCTCATAGTTGTATTAAATTGATTTAGAAATGGCATGTGCCCATTCTCATAGTTGTATTAATTTGATTTAGAAATGGAATATTCCCATTCTCATAGTTGTATCAATTTGATTTAGAAATGGCAGATGCCCATTCTCATATTGGAGTAATTAGCATATTTTGTTAAAGACCATCTATAGGGGATATTCATTCTCATATTGAAGTAATTAGCATATTTTGTTAAAGACCATCTCGAGTGGGATAAAGCCTTATGTAGCTCTATTATTTTGTTTTAGGAATGGGCATAGCTCTATTATTTTGATTTAGGAATGGGTATCTTGGCTCCACCAAGTGTTGCACTACATACCCTTGGGCAGATGCCCATTCTCATAGTTGTATTAATAGGAGTAATTAACATGTTTTGTTAAAGACCATCTCGAGGGGGATCAAGCCTTACGTAGTTCATTATTTTGTTTTAGGAATAGTTGTAGGCATTTAGAAATATGGGCATTTGTCCATTCTCAAACAAACAAACATTTATTATTGGATTGTTCCCCATTTTGCATGGAAGGAAGACGATTGCAATGGAAAGGCACATTCTGACAGCCTTTATAGTGTTTATTCTGTAGCTTTTCATCTCTCTAGCTTTCTCTCTCTCTCTCTCTCTCTCTCTCTCTCTCTCTCTCTCTTCATGAAAAACAAAAAATGAATATTTCTAACTCTTCTCAATGTGAAGAATAACATCTCATTTTCCTTTCATTGCCAAATGGGGGACATTCATCTTCACGCATCCCGTTCGAATAGATAGATGCCCATATGAAGTTTTGAAATTTATTTGTATTATTAAATGATACGATGTTATTTCTTGTATTTAATTATTAGTATTATTGATTAATGTTATTGATTAATTAATTTTCTTTAGTCCTAATATCATATGTTAAATACATATTCTTTGATTTATAATTTTTTGAAATAATGGATTTTATGTTGTTAATTAGTTTTATAAATTTTTATTATATTTTTCATAATTTTAAAATGCACTATAATTAATTAAGCATTATAAATAATGGTGATAAAGTTGTTAATTAGTTTTATAAAATTTAATTATATTTTTTAATATTATTTAATTGTCGTTTGATCATATAATTAGATGTTATTAATATGTTTCTAGTTAATATAGTAATGTAAGTTTGTTGGCAATAATAATTCTGGTATTTATTTATTAGTATTATTAATTAATGTTGTTAATTAATTAATTTTCTTTAATCCTAATATCATATGTTAAATACATATTCTTTAATTTCTAATTTTTGAAATAATGTTGTTAATGTCGTTAATTAGTTTTATAAAGTTTTATTGTATTTTTTATAATTTTAAAATGCACTATAATTAATTAAGCATTATATTTATAAAATTTAATAATATAATTAGATGTTATTAATATGTTTCTAGTTAATATAGTAATGTAAGTTTGTTGGTAATAATAATTCTTGTATTTAATATTATTTGATAGGATAATTTTTACTAATTAATTATAATATTATTAATTAATTATTTAAATTAGTAGCAATACTAATTTATTATAGTACTATTAATTACTAATATCATATCTTGATTAGAAACACTTTGAATTCTATTATTACTTGTTGTCATTGATTAATTAATTTTTAATAATACCAGCACGTTGTTATTGATTAATTAATTTTTAATAATACTAACACGATTGTTTCAAATTTCAAATTTTCAAGCACTTTCTTTTTGGAAGGCTCTTAGTGGTCATTTATTATGGTATCTTTGATTCAAATTTTGAATTTTTGGCGCTCTTTTTTATATTTGGTCATTTATTATGGTAGGTTTGATTCAAATTTTGAATTTTGGGCACTCTTTTTTATGAGGCACTTTTTTGGCCAAGTACATTATAAAAATAATGATTTTGAATGAATCGGGTTTTTATTTTCACTCTATTGATCTGATATTATTTCATTCAATTATTTACTTGGAGAAATCCAAAGAACATAAATGTAGCTAGAGAAAGAAAGATATAGATATTTTTGCAGAAGAAAGAAGAAGATATAGTTGTCGATAGTAGGAGAGATACGAAGATATAGATATTTTGCAGAAGAAAGAAGAAGAAATAGTCATCGATACAGTGATTTTGCAAGGGAGACTTTTCAATATTTCTCAAAGGAAAACAACAATGGAAGAGCAGGCTATTCCAGGTTTTATATCTCATTTTTTCCATGTTTACTTCTAAAGCCTAAAAATGTAAGCATAGATCTTTTAGTTCACAATAGACTATCTGAACCATTTTTCCATATATCTCGTTTATTTTTATGTCTGAAAAATGTATCGATTTGTTTCCATTCATAAACGTAATAGCAAAAAATAGAGAAATCAATTTCTTTACATTCGTAAACATAATAGCTACCGAATATACAAATCAAAATTATTTCATTCAAATGTGTACTTTTTATGGTGTGAAAAAATGATTAGATAGATTAAGTACCACCTGTCTCTTTCTATGTCTTTTTAAAACCTCTGCAACAAGTTTCTTTTTCAATAATCTTTGTATCCAATCAAGCCAAATCCTTTCACATAAGCAAAAAATGATTTGATAAACTTAGTACCACAATTATCTTTCTATATCTTTTTTTTATTACCGCTACAACAAGTTTCTTTTTCAATAATCTATGTTTCCAATCAGCCCAAATCCTTTTGCATAACTTCTTCTTTCTCATACAAAATCTCTGAATGAAAAAAACTTGGTCGTAAAGAGAAAAAAACTCACACCTAAAAGAGCAAAAAACAAAACCCTAGCCATTCAAAATCTTTAATTTTATATAGTAATTGACCAAGAAAAATTGCCTCTAAAAATGGCGCGAAAATTTTGAAATTTGAATTTAACCTACCATAATAAATC
Source organism: Taxus wallichiana var. yunnanensis (assembly GCA_018340775.1). Classification (NCBI taxonomy): domain Eukaryota; kingdom Viridiplantae; phylum Streptophyta; class Pinopsida; order Cupressales; family Taxaceae; genus Taxus; species Taxus wallichiana. The sequence continues at coordinate 2,500,045 of JADAXU010000134.1, forward strand.
ACCACCATTTAATGATTAAATTCTTTTAGTATCCTAATATCGTAACTCTCGAAATTTGAATATATCGACCAACATAAATTACTAATGTTTAATGCTTAAATTTCTTTAATGATTTAATGTCATATTATCCCAATGTTTAGAAACATTTAAATGTTTTGAAAATGTATTAGAATAATGAAAAATACATAGTGTTATTTTTGTACATACATTCAAAATTTGAATATATAATACATTAACAAATCGCCACCTTTTAATGCTTTAATATTTTGAATATATAATACATTAACAAATCACCACCTATTAATGTTGTAATATGCTTTAATATGCTTAGATATTTGAATTTATTGGACCCATTTAAATGTTTTAAATAGCTATGTGAATAATGAAACATATATGTAAAAATATATGTTTTATAATAATTAAATTTAAATACATTGTACTTTTTTACGTATTTATTGTGTTTTAGAATGGGAACCCACTCTCTCCTGTATAAAGTTATAAAAAATTGAAACTATCCTACAATAATAAATAATGAAATAATGAAATTTTAAATAGTAGAATTTATTTTCATTCCTATTTATTGTGTTTTAGAATGGGCACCCATTCTCACGGCTTGTATAAAGTTATGAAATTGATTGAGCATTTTTACATTTTCTTGTATCAAATGGGTAGATGCCCATTCTCATATAGGAATCCTAAAAGACCTACTTGGGCAAATAGGAATCACAAACAATATTATTTGTATGAGAATGTAGAGAAAATGCACATTCCCACTGTCATAAAATTAGTATTTCTTGTATGAGAATGTTTAGAATGGGCACATGCCCATTCTAAAAAAACATATTACTTGTATTATAATGTTTAGAATGTGCATATGCCTATTTAGAATGGGCATTTTAAATATTATAATTTATTGTCATTCCTATTTACTATGTTTTAGAATGGGCACCCATTCTCACGGCTTGTATAAAGTTATGAAATTGATTGAGCATTTTTACATTCTGTTTGTGCCCAATCTGAAAAAAACATATCACTTATATTATAATGTTTATAATGTGCATATGCCTATTTAGAATGGGAATTTTAAATAGTAGAATTTATTGTCATTCCTATTTATTGTGTTTTAGAATGGGCACCCATTCTCATGACTTGTATAAATTTATGAAATTGATTGAGCATTTTTACATTGTCTTGTATTGAATGGGCAGATGCCCATTCTCATATAGGAATCCTAAAAGACCTGCTTGGGCAAATAGGAATCACAAACAATATTTCTTGTATGAGAATGTAGAGAAAATGCACATGCCCATTGTCATAAAATCAGTATTGCTTGTATGAGAATGTTTAGAATGGGCACATGCCCATTCTGAAAAAAAAAAATTACTTATATTATAATGTTTAGAATGTGCATATGCCTATTTAGAATGGGCATTTTAAATAGTATAATTTATTGTCATTCTTATTTATTGTGTTTTAGAATGGGCACCCATTCTCACGGCTTGTATAAAGTTATGAAATTGATTAAGCATTTTTCCATTGTCTTGTATTGAATTGGCATATGTCCTTTCTCATATAGGAATCATAAAAGATCTACATGGGTATGTAAGAATCACAAACTTGATATTTCTTATATGATAATGTAGAGAAAATGTACATGCCCATTGTCATAAAAATCAGTATTGCTTGTATGAGAATGTTTAGAATGGGCACATGCCCATTCTAAAAAACATATTACTTGTATTATAATGTTTAGAATGTGCATATGCTTGATTAGAATGGGCATATGCCCTTTATGAAAGGAATAATCAAATTTACTTTGTTTTAGAATGTGCACCCATTCTCACATCTTGTTAAAAGAGATATGAAATTGATGGATCTTTTTGCATTGTCTTGTATTGAAAGGGAAGATGCCCCTTCTCATTTAGGAATCATAGAAGACTTGCTTGGGCATTAGGAATGATAAAAGAAGAGTATGGATTATACATGCTCATAGATTTTAAATAGGTATGAACTTGATTGACCATTTTTACATTGTCTTTTATTGAATGGGAAGATGCCCATTCTCATATAGGAATCCTTAGTTTGGTAGATAGGAATCACAAACAATATTGCTTGTATGAGAATGTGCCCATTCTCATAAAACAAATATTATTCAATCACGACTGTGCACATGCCCATTCTCAAAAAAAAATATTACTTGTATTATAATGTTTAGAATGGGCATATGCCCTTTATGATAGGAATAATCAAATTTACTTTGTTTTAGAGGTGCACCCATTCTCACATCTTGTTAAAAGAGTTATGAAATTGATGTAGTTTTTTTGCATTGTCTTTTTTATTGAATGTCTAGATGCCCCTTCTCATTTAGGAATCTTAGTGTGGTGCCCACATTTTACACACCCAATTACAACAGTAAAATACCAGGATAATTTTTTTTACTTACAATACACGCTACACACAACACAGTAAGGGCTCCAAGTATAGAACTCGACTCACATGCAATAATCACATAAGTCATCGACTTGCATAGACACATACAGATGACATCGGCACGTCGATGCCACACTTTTCCCAACAAACGAATACTAGCAATAACACGACCACAATAAAAAGGGACTTAAGGATTGATAACCCACCACACAACATTACCATGGTTACATCTAGTGTACGTTAAACATCTAATAACATTATTATGTAAGAAAAAATTTCTTCCTTTTTCTGCCTACATGTTCTGAAAATTCGTTTCACCTTTCACTTATTGTTCAACCATTTGATTTTTCTCCTTACCCTTATGCCAATCTTCATAACTTACATAAGTATTTTCCATATTTCAAATTTTATACAAAATTCTAACTCTCCCATTCTTATGTTAAGATTATGCTTCCCAAAACGCTTATTCAAAGTTTAGAATTTAACCTTGCTACACAAGTGAACCTAACGTGATGTCAAGGTGAAATCTTGGGATTAAGGAAGACATAGATTCGAGATAGATTTTTCCCAAGAACATCCATCGATCACGGAATAGTTATTTCGCTACCATAGTTGTTAAAGTTCAATAACTTATGGACTTCCATTTATATTTATATATCTTTTGTTTTCTCAAAGTTTGGTCACACCAAGGTAATTTATATTCTTTGCAATGCATGAAAAAGTTTAATTAAGTTATAAGGACTCCAAAATTGACCTTAATCCTAATCTCCAATCTCGTGTGCAACATTATATGATATGCTCTTACATCGCACTAAGGTCTCATTCTTAGCATCATCTCAAAACAAAAGAGTTACAAAAGCATCTGTCTGACATCTTAAGGAAGTACATGGCTAGGAGCATTATAAACTACACATGAACGCAAGTGATATGTGTTCATGAAGATCCCATATCCTAGCATTGCATGATTCCGCATAAGAAATATTGCAAGATTACACTTTCTAAGGTTCTCTAGAATCGACATCTTTCAACTCAATTTTGCATGCAAGGAGTTAAATTATAGTTTTCTACCCACAAGTTAACATACAAAATCCACTAGGGTTTAGTTTAATTCCAATATGCACCTAATGATCTACGCCTCAACTATATATGATTTTAAGGCAAGTGGACATATCTATACTAAACCACCTTCAAGAAGATACCAAGATGTTATTTTGATAGAAACCAAGGTAACACCGTTTAGTCGTTCCTTCGAACAAGGACTCAAAAGGTGACTTACATAGTGGTCTTCGCCACTCAACCTAGTGTCGAACCTGAAGAGAGGGCATTCTTCTCATGATTACCAAAAATAGAAGGAAACCGCATACTCTGGATAAAGTTGGACCATGACATTCCTAAAATATGGGTTCACGACCATGTCGTTAAATATATTGACTATGCCGGTAAACTCCAACTAGGGTTTTATTTACCTAACCTAAAGTGTTACATTGAGTGCAAAGCTTAAGTTCGTTCTTCGGTCTTAAATTTCTTATATGGTAAAAAGGATCACACATGCGGGCAAATTATGCATGAATATTTTATTAAGGTTGAGTGTTCCCATTAAAACTCTTTATTATGTTTGCAAGGTAAGAAGATAACCCAATAATTAATTTAATCATTTGATGAATACTGAGAAAGTACTACAAGATATTAACTTCAATTTCAATTTACTATGTATAAATCAAACCCTTTTTTCCATACACAATTAAGAATTAAACTGAACCAGTGATTAGATGCATATTTCCTAAGTTATCCCTAAAACTAGCATCTCATGCATATTAACAAATTTCCATTATAAATTTTCTGTAACAAGAGACTACATTAGACCGTTATTCATTTTACAATGACCTATAAAAATTACAATAATAATAATTAAATTACACATTGCCTTTTTCCATCGTCATTCTTCCATCCTACAAAACCCACGTGAGCATGATATTAGCGATAAATCGTTTGGCATGGCATCCACCTAAATAATCATAATTATCATTTTCCAGTTTCCCATTTATATCGACAATAATTACAATTTGCAATCGAAATAAAAGGTCAGGTCTAGAAACATGTATTCATTGAATTTTATTTCACTTCACTTTGTAACCAAGGAGAGAGAAAGAGAAAGGAAGAGAGAGAAAAACATCATTTTTTCAAAAGTTCTAATACACACAACAAGTTTCATTATAGTGTTTTTACTTGATTATTTACGTGTGTTTAAACATTTTTAGGGTGGTTTGGTAACCCTACGAGGTCCCTGACTTCTATTCTTACATTTTCTCATTAGCTAAAAGCGATCAAAATGGGCTCGGAGGCTAAAAATTGCTTCCAAAGGTTATCTTCCGATGAGCGCGCACACCACGATTAAATTTCTCGTGTCCCTAGATATACCAAGAGTTCTAGCAAGTGACGGAATTAAAAAGAGTGAAGCGGTTTACGTTTGGCGGCTAGTTTTCCGGAGCCACGGTCGTAGTTCACCCGGTTGTAAACTAACCAAAGTTAGCTCGAGGCCCGAGAAAACCACGTCCAAAGCGAAGCGTTTGATGGAGGAGTGCGCTACGATACATCTCCTACTAGTTTCCCTATATAAGGAGAATTCATCGAGTCGATGGGATGAGAACTAGAGAACCATTTTTAAACGGCAATGAGTTTTACGGGTGACAAGATGAAATTGGTCTAGTTTGACTTCGTCAAATCAAGCTGACCAGAGGCCTACAAAATGGCTTCGCAAAACTATCCAAAAAGTGCTCTTTCCTATGTTGAATGTTCCATGCATTTTTCTAGTATAAAGGCTAGAGTTTTGCGTAGACGAGCGTGATTTCTCTTTCCGGGTTTCAAACGGTGGTCGAAATGAAAGCCAACTTTCTAGTTTTAACAACTCTCTACTATTGTAAACCGGTGTAACAGGCTCCTATAAGAGCGTCAAAAGGAGGTAATATGATCGTTTGGGTCAAACCAAAAATCAAGGTGACTCCTCGTATACCAAGGTACACGAATGAAACTTCACATATCGTTTCCAAAGTTACGAAGGTACTTAGTGAGTCTTCGAAAAATGCAAAATTTAACTATTTTAAGCGGGAAGAAGGTCAACCTAATCAATGTGAAGTCAAATTAAATGCACAGTCGATAAAGCGATATTGGAGCGATCAAGAAGCGTGAGAGTTTTTAGATCATCTCGAAGAGAGGGTGATATATCATGGTTTAAAGTAGATGAGTTAAAATGACTTGAGAGTTGCTGACACGACACTTTATTGTTTTGAAACAAGTTGAAGGAACATTTAATTGTATTAAAAATCCCATAATTTAAAATTCTATTCAGTTGTAAAAGAGAACTAAAACACGAGAATTATGAGAGGTAAGGGAAGAAGCACCATGCGGAGAATGAAGTCGGTTCAAGCTGCGAGCTTGGGTTCGATCTCTTGCTTGAGCACTTCATCAACTTGATCCACGAGCGTCCTCAACTCCACCATTTAACATACACGTCTACCGGGGGAAGTTGCATTGTAAACACAAACATCTTGTTTTCTATGCCTTGATGGTTTTTCAATAAAAGTAAGTAGTTGCTTGTGCATTTCTAAAACCTTTTAAACACATCCATTATGTGCCTATCTTGTAATCCTAGCATTCCATGAGGCAACATTTCTTTGAGGCGTTTTGTCAAATAGTTGACATTTTTGTATACATATACGCCATAACACTGCAACTACAAGATCTCATGCCAAATGTCCCCTTACGACTAAAGACCTTGAGATCACGTTTTATTTCACTTGAACCAAGAAAATACATCCTCACAACCGCCACAGGTTGATGGTCAGGGTAGGTTCCATAAGACCACATCTCTTTGAGGCATTACAAAAGCAGGTCAACACCTTTTTAACAGACCCATTTTTTGCATATCCTGTTATCATTGCAGTCTAGGAGACCACATATCTTTTAGGTATTTTGTCAAACAGTTCACATGCGTTGTGTATGCCTTCACATTTTGCATACATGCTGATCTGGGTACCTGACAAGACATTTAAAGATATTATCTTCCCATGATGCTTTGATGGATGTCCATGCGCAGTTCTAAAGCTCCCATTTTGACACCAGCTGGGAGGTTATCAGCAAAGGTTGTGGGGTGTGGCTTCAAACTGCCAACCGTATTTTGCTTGGAAAAGTTCCAATGCAATTTCAACAAAACCATTTTGTGCATATCCCGAAATCATTGTATTCCATGGAACCGCATTTCTTCCACGCATTTAGTCGAACAGGTCACGTGCTTCCACGTTTTACATAATCATTGACTAGGGCACTTACGACTGCAACATCATACAAAGTTCCTTTGCCTTTTTGGATTTGATGGGAGCCCATGTAGGCCTGAGCACGGGGAAGGCTTTGGAAGTTTGTTGGCAATGATGTAATGGACCAAACAAACAAAAATCATCCTCCTTTTTGCTTGATCTTCCCACGCAGGTGTGTGGTGTGTCTGGGAGAATGTTGGCATGGCTAGGAGGCTGGGAGGAGGCCCAACAGTGATGGCACTCCATGAGATGTCATCTGGCGAAGCATTGCTTTGGGACAGTCCAAAGAAAATGCCCTAGTTTTGTTCAGCCGCCACCCATAAACCCCACTTGGTGTTTTTGCATTCCACCCTTCTCTTCTTTTCCCTAATCCGCCCTCACAAAGAGGTCACAAGTTTTTTTGATTTTTTTTTTTAATTTCTTTTAAATGTATTTATCTATTTTTTTTTTTTTTTAATCTAAAATGTCATAAAACCCTAAAACGAAGTAGACAAATAAATAAAATATAACTTAAAGTCAATCCATTACCAGAGATAAAATTTTGACACAAAAGCGACTGATCGAAGTCGGTGATATGAGTTATAATAGTATTATAAACATTATTTTAATAATTTTACGGCTTAATAATGATAATAATTATTAATCCTATTAATGTCGATGACCCGACAAACTCGAAGAGCTGAGAACCAAATTTTCCTTGAACCGGATAGTTGTCCATGACGCTACGAGGTCCACAGTTGGGGTGTCGACAATGACCCGAAAGGCAAAAAGAGAGGGAAGGTGCAAAACCTTCACTGCGACCTGGACACGGTCAACAACAGTCAACGAAAGCACATGCACACCAGTCTCCCAGGCTTAGCAACAAATTCGTCATGCCAGAGGACTAGGGAAACATCAAACGGGGCATTACATCCTCCTCCCCTTAAGAAAGCATCATCCTCGATGTGACATACAATGAAGAAGGAGAAATGGTAAACAACAAGGAATGAATAAGGTGAAGGCACGCGCTAGGGTTAAGATTTCAAACACAAAGGCATGGTCACGGGGTGTCCCTAAGAATAATTGGTAGAGATTTTAACTTTCAAGGTTCTGTGAAGATTGGCAGTTCTCTCTCATTCGTTATTTCATTAATCTCTTTCCATTAACATTATTCTTAATTCAAGTCCTTTAAATTTTCATTTTTATCGAATTTTAGTTTATTCATCCCTGTGGGTTCCCATCATGGACTATAGTCATGACACCCTACCAGGGTCATACACAACACTAAAATTTCACAAACATACTTTTACATACTTACACGACCATATCACATCACAAGGGTTTCACCAAACCATGGAATGAAAACAGGTAGACCACATAGCAAATAATTTCCAACAATTATGTCGTAGACATAGATCTAGTACACACATATGAGTGAAAAACAAAATCAATACATTGATACATATCTACGGGTATCACAAGCCCCAAAATCCATGTTGCACCAACATAGTGCAAGACAATATCGATAGTCCATACCTGACTAGGAGAAGAGTGAAGCCTCATACATAACAAGGTGTCAAAAAGACTCACACAGGTACACATAACTCACTATACCAATCTCCACACATCACAAGGCATCACAAAACAACTCCAAATATCTCTAAAAGCAATAGAATACAACTCCATATACCTCCCAAAGCATCACCAAATAAACTCCATATACCTCCCAAGAGGAAGAAACATAGTGTCAAAACCAAGTCGGGTCACTCAACCATAGAGCCCCATCAAGAATATCAGGTCACTCAACCATAGAGCGCCATAAAGAATAACAGGTCACTCAACCATAGAGGCTGTCTCCTTTCTCCTTTTAAATGAGGTCGGGTCACCCTATGGCCCTAGGCACATAGAGCCCCGTCACCCCGAACCCAAGTGACATAATAACTCGTGGTTCAATAACCCACTAGTTATCTGTAACTCCTTAGGGTGTACCCCCATACAATGAAGTTGGTCCATAGGTTCAACCACTCCATGGTGAATCCCATGACCCTATTTGAACACATTACGACATTAGAACCAGCATAACAATCCATTCAAATGCCAAGTGACAAAATCAAAAGCCTTGGGCTAGGCTAAAAATCTTTTAAATATGAAAAGAAGGTTTTAAAACTAAGAAAACAAATGGCTAATTAGCCATGGTTAGTGTAAAATCCAATTGTTAATGTAAAAATCAAATAAATGCCCAAAATATAAGAACATGTCAATCAAGAAAACGGCTGGTTCTAGCAAAAGAGAAAGATTAATTTACGAATAAAATACATAAGGAGAAAATAGCACATCACAATCACTATGTGGCCTCATATCGCCACCAAAGGGGTACTCATCGAGTTGTTGGCACTCGAACATCGAGCCTCAGCTCGTAAAAACATACATGTAAGCAAAAATGAGTATATCAAATAATGTATCTGTCATCATCTCTTCCTGAATCATAACTCCAAACTCCCACAAGGATCAACATAGTCAAAATCACATAGGATTATTCAATGAACAATCCAATAGGAAAGATCAGGGGACACAAGGTTGCATAAGTTGAGCCTAAGGTGGTGTGCACCCAAATATACTGAGCAAGCTTGAAGTATACTAAACAGATAGAAGTGGGTTTTCAGTCTATATAAGACTCCACTTCCTCACTCGTACTCGGATCAAGATTATGAAAACCTGGTCCATGCCTCCTCTCTCCACACATACACTCTTGACAGTTTATCCCCTTAGGGTCATCTAGTGTAGGGTCCATGACGTACACATAACTACGTCACTAACACAATGGTGATTCACGCACCATAACCATAACGTATTACGCATGGTATATATATACAGGGTATAACACAATCACTACTTTCACGGGTTATGATACATCACATTATCACATCCTACACCCAAAGTGCAATCGCTGTACACTAGGGATCATACTCACCATATGCCCCTAAATCATGACATGAACCATCACATATTACACAAATCATACATACGATGGACATAGTAACATCACAACATAACATTCATTTGCTACATACAAAGTGATACACACATTTCTTCAAAACATGGTAAAACATCATGATACAATTCAATTCACTTTACATCAATCCAGTCATACCACATATCGACACACCCACATATCACAATATGCCACAATGTTCCAACACCCCGTCATCCACATTAGAATTCTTTTTACACAATCCAAGTAGTAATTCACACGTGGACTCTTCATAGAATCCACACAAAGGAGAGAGAATACTCCCATCCCCAACACATCAACATGATAACAAAAGTGCACTAAGTGACATATACCTCATGTGCGTTCACACTATCACAATTACGACATAGATCATATCACTCTTAAAACACATTACCCTTCCAATATTTATCACCACCATGAAACACTATCACCATCATGCAACCCATCATGTAACACCATCACTATCATCCAAAATCATCACAACTCAATCCATCCCGGAGGTTCGATGACATGAACCTCCGATCGATACCATATGTGGTGGCCACATTTACACACCCAATTACAACAGTTAAATACTAGGATAAAAAAAAATTTGACTTACAATACACGCTACACACAACACAGCAAGGGCTCCAAGTACAGAACTCGACTCACATGCGACAATCACATAATTCATCGACTCACATAAACACATGCAGATGACATCAGCACGTCAATGCCACACTTTTCCCAACGAATGAATACTAGCAATAACACGACCACGATAAAAAGGGACTTAAGGATTGACAACCCACCACACAACATTACCATGGTTACATCTAGCGTATGTTAAACATCCAATAACATTATTATGTAAGCAAAATTTTCTTCCTTTTTCCGCTTACATGTTTACGAAAAATTCATTTCACCTTTCACTTTTTGTTCAACCATTTGATTTTGCTCCTTACCCTTATGCCAATTTTCATAACTTGCCTAAGTATTTTCCATATTCCAAATTTTATACAAAATTCTAACTCTCTAATTCTTATGTTAAGATTATGCTTCCCAAAATGCTTATTCAAAGTTTGGAATTTAACCTTGCTACACAAGTGAACCTAATGTGATGTCAAGATGAAATATTGGGATTAAGGAAGACAAATATTTGAGATAGATTTTTTCCAAGAACATCCATCGATCAGAATAGTTATTTCGCTACCATAGATGTTAAAGTTCAATAACCTATGGACTTCCATTTAAATTTATATATCTTTTGTTTTCTCGAAGTTTGGTCACACCAAAGTAATTTATATTCTTTGCAATGCATGAAAAGGTTTAATTAAGTTATAAGGACTCCAAAATTGACCTTAATCATAATATCCAATCTCGTGTGCAGCATTATATGATATGCTTTTACATCGCACTAAGGTCTCATTCTTAGCATCATCTCAAAACAAAAGAGTTACGAAAGCATCTGTCGACATCTTAAGGAAGTACATGGCTAGGAGAATTATAAAGCTACACATGAACGCAAGTTATATGTGTTCATGAAGATCCCATATCCTAGCATTTCACGATTCTGCATAAGAAATATTACAAGATTTCACTTTCGAAGGTTCTCTAGAATCGACATCTTTCAACTCAATTTTGCATGGAAGGAGTTAAATTATAGTTTTCTACCCACAAGTTAACATAAAAAATCCACTAGGGTTTAGTTTAATTCCAATATGCACCTAATGATCTACGCCTCAACTATATATGATTTTAAGGCAAGCGGACATATCTATACTAAACCGCCTTCAAAAATATACCAAGATGTCATTTTGATAGAAACCAAGGTAACACGTTTAGTCGTTCCTTCGAACAAGGACTCAAAAGGTGACGTACATAGTGGTCTTCGCCACTCAACACAGTGGCGAACACGAAGAGAGGGCATTCTTCTCGTGATTACCAAAAATAGAAGGAAACCGCATACTCTGGATAAATTTGGACCATGACATTCCTAAAATATGGGTTCACGACCATGTCGCTAAACATATTGACTATGCCAGTAAACTCCAACTAGGGTTTTATTTACCTAACCTAAAGTGTTACATTGAGTGCAAAGCTTAAGTTTGTTCTTTGGTCTTAAATTTCTTATATGGTAAAAAGGATCACACATGCAGGCAAGTTATGAACAAATATTTTATTAAGGTTGAGTGTTCCCATTAAAACTCTTTATTATGTTTGCAAGGTAAGAAGATAACCCAATAATTAATTTAATCGTTTAATGAATACTGAGAAAGTACTACAAGATATTAACTTCAATTTCAATTTACTATGTATAAATCAAACCCTTTTTGCCATACACAACTAAGAATCAAACTGAACCGGTGATTAGATGCACATTTCCTAAGTTATCCCTAAAACTAGCATCTCATGCATATTAACAAATTTCCATTATAACTTTTTTGTAACAAGAGACTACATTAGACAGTTATTCATTTTACAATGACCTATAAAAATTACAATAATAATAATTAAATTACACATTGCCTTTTTCATCGTCATTCTTCCATCCTACAAAACCCACGTGAGCATGATATCAGTGATAAATCGCTGGCATGGCATCCACCTAAACAATCATAATTATCATTTTCCGGTTCCCATTTACATCGACAATAATTACAATTTGAAATCAAAATAAAAAGGTCTAGAAACATGTATTCATTGTATTTCATTTCACTTCACTTTGTAACCCAGGAGAGAGAAAGAGAAAGGAAGAGAGAGAAAAACATCATTTTTTCAAAAGTTATAATACACACAACAAGTTTCATTATAGTGTTTTAAATAGTTATTTATGTGTGTTTAAACATTTTCGTGGTGATTTGGCAACCCTACGAGGTCCCGCAGCATGACTTCTATTCTTACATTTTCTCACTAGCTACAAAACGATCAAAACGGGCTCAGAGGCTAAGAAACTGCTTCCAAAGGTTATCTTCCGATAAGTGCGCATACCACAATTAACTTTCTACGTGTCCCTAGATATACCAAGAGTTCATAAAGAAGCCGATGGAATTGAAAAAGAGCGAGCGGTTTGCGTTTGGCGGCTAGTTTTGCAGGGCCACCTTGGTCGTAGTTCACCCTGTGGTTATAAACTAACAAAAGTTAGCTCGAGGGCCCATAAAACCACATCCAAAATGAGCGTTCGATGGAGGAGCACGCTACGAGACATCTCCTACTAGTTTCCCTATATAAGGAGAATTCATCATAGTCGACATGACTAAGAACTAGAGAACCATTTTTAAAGCAACGAGTTTTACGGAGCGACAAGACAAAATTAGTACAGTTTGACCTCGTCAAGCTGCGACCGGAGGCCTACAAAATGGCTTCACCAAAATATCCTGAAGAGTGATCTTTCCTATACTTGAATGTTCCATGCATTTGTCTAGTATAAACGCTGGAGTTTTACGAAGACGGGCGTGATTTCTCTTTTCGGGTTTCAAATGGTGGTCAAAATGAAAGCCAACTTTCTAGTTTTAACAACTCTCTACGGTTGCAACCGGTGTGTAATAGGGCTCATATAAGAGCGTCAAAAGGATGTCATATGATCATTTCAGGTCAAACAAAAAATCAAGGTGACTCCTCGTATACCAAGGTACCACGAATGAAACATCACATCTCGTTTAGGAGTTACGAAGGGTACTTAGTGAGTCTTTGAAAAATGCAAAATTTAACTATTTTAAGCGGGAAGAAGGTCAACCTAATCAATGGGGAGTCAAATTCGTCTGGTCGATAAAATGATATTGGAGCGATCAAGAAGGGTAAGAGTTTTCTAGATCATCTCGAAGCGAGGGTGATAGATCATGGTTTAAAGTAGACGAGTTAAAATGACTTTGAGAGTTGCGACATGACACTTTATTGTTTTGCAACGAGTTGAAGAAACATTTAACTATATTAAAAATCCCATAATTTTAAAATTCTATTCAGTTGTAAAAGAGAACTAAAACACAAGAATTATGAGAGGTAAGGGAAGAAGCACCATGCCTGGAGAACGAAGTCGGTTGAAGCCGCAGGCTTGGGTTCAGTCTCTTGCTTGGGCACTTCGTCAACCAGTCCACGAGTGTCCTCAACTCCACCATTTAACATACACGTCTACCAGGGAAGTTGCATTGTAAACACAAACATATTGTTTTCTATGCCTTGATGGTTTTTCCAATAGAGTAAGTAATTGCTTGTGCATTTTTAAAACCTTTTGAACATATCCATTATGTTCTGTCTTGTAATCCTAGCATTCCATGAGGCAACATTTCTTTGAGGTATTTTTTCAACCAATTGACATTTTTGTATACATATCTACCATAACACCTGCAACTACACATCTGCCAAATGTCCCTGCCCTAACTAAAGCCCTTGAGATCACATTTTTATTTCACTCGAACCAAGCAAATACATCCTCACAACCACCACAGGTTGATGGTCAGGGTAGGTTCCATAAGACCACATCTCTTTGAGGCATTCTGTCAAACAGTCCAACACCTTTTTAATATACCCATTTTTTGCATATCCTGTTATCATTGCAGTCTAGGAGACCATATATCTTTCAGGTATTTTGTCAAACAGTTCACATGCGTTGTGTATGCCTTCACATTTTGCATACAAGCTGATTTGGGTACCTGACAAGACATTTAAGGATATTATCTTCCCATGATGCTTTGATGGATGTCCATGCGTAGTTCTAAAGCTCCCATTTTTAGACTGGGAGGTTATCAGCAAAGGTTGTGGGGTGTGGCTTCAAACCTGCCAACCGTATTTTGCTTGGAAAAGTTCCAATGTAGTTTCAACAAAACCATTTTGTGCATATCTTGAAATCATTACAGTCCATGGAACCACATTTCTTCGATGCATTTAGTCGAACAGGTTGCATGCTTCCGCGTTTACATACGCATTGACTAGGTCACTTACGCGCAACATCGGACAAAGTTCATTTGCCTTTTTGGCTTTGATGGAAGCCCACGCAAGCCTGGGCATGGGCAGGAAGGGTTTTGGCAATGTGACAGACCAAACAAACAAAAATCATCCTCCTTTTTGCTTGATCTTCCCACATAGGTGTGTGGCGCGGCCTAGGAGAATGTTGGCACGGCTGGGGAGGCTTAGAGGAGGCCCAACAATGATGGCACTCCATGAGATGTCATCTGGCGAAGCATTGCTTGGGGATAGTCCAAAGAAAACGCCCTGGTTTTGTTGACCACATTGACCCACAAACCCCACCTGGTGTTTTTTTGCATTCCGCCCTTCTCTTCTTTTCCCTAATCCACACTCACAAAGAAGTCACGGGTTTTTGATTTTTTTTTTTAATTTCTTTTAAATTTATTTATCTTTTTTTTTTTTAAATCTAAAATATCATAAAACCCTAAAACGAAGTAGACAAATAAATAAAATATAACTTAAAGTCAATCCATTACCAAAGATAAAATTTTGACACAAAAGCGACTGATCGAAGTCGGCGATATGAGTTATAATAGTATTATAAACATTATTTTAATAATTTTACGGCTTAATAATGATAATAATTATTAATCCTATTAATTTCGACGACCGACAAACTCAAAGAGCCGAGAACCAAATTTTCCTTGAACCGGATAGTCATCCATGATGCTACGAGGTCCACAGTTGGGGTGTCGACAATGACCCGAAAGGAAAGAAAGAGAGGGAAGGTGCAAAACCTTCACTGCAACCTAGACACGGTCAACAACGGTCAACGAAAGCACATGCACAACAATCTCCTAGGCTTAGAGACAAATTTTTTCATGGCAGGGGACTGGGGAAACATCAAACGGGGCATTACACATAGAATAATTCCTTGGGTAGATAGGATAATAGAAGAAGACTAAGAAGAGTATGGATTAAACAGTCTCACACTTTTTAAATAGGTATAAATAGGAATAATAGGAGTAATTTCTTAAAATCAACATTGCTTGTATTACAATGTTTGGAATGGACATATGCCCATTCTCATGAAAACAAAATTGTTTCATTTTTTATTGAATGGGCATCACATTTTTAATCCTATATTCTCATATAGGATTCCCATGGGCATATGCTCATTTTAAAACAAACAAATATGTTTTGTCTTGTATTACTGACCATTAAATATGTATTAAAGAGTGGGTAGTTGAGAATTTTTTCTTGTATTCAATAGTCATATTCTCATTCTCACATTCGTTATAGAGGTATCTCAAAGATTAAGTTTAATATTGCTAAAATTAGAATATGTAAAAGGGAATATGTGTATTCTCTTTAATATTTATTTTAGAATGGGCATTTTCCTATTCTCATAAGGGAATCATTTAAAAAATGTCAATTATTGTTCATACTAGAGATAACTAAAAATATCATAAAAAGAATTACTAGAGATAACATTAGAATATGAAGAATGGGCATATGCCTATTCTCTTTAATAGGATTCATAAGAGAAAGTCCATTATTGTTCATAAAGATATGTGAATAAGTATAATAAAGAGAATAGAGATAATATTTACTTTGTTTAGCATGGGCACTTACCCAATATCGCCGCCTTTGTAGGTGTATCAAATCCAACGTATCACTTCATAATGATTACTCTGATTCCTACATACCATACAAAAAGAATAAACTATATGCATGTCAATTCAATGAACTGACATGAATTTTCAACTCGTAATCATGTTGAATTATTAGTAAATGAAGATTACAAAATGGTTAACTATCCTTTTTATCTACATAGTACATAATATCAATGAACAAGGTAATAATGCAATCTTTTTGGAAAACAACTTTTACTACCTAATTTTATAATCATATAGACAGCTAAAAATTTGATAAGAAATAAAAAAATTCATTCATCATCACAATAATGTAGTGCCATATTTTTTTTTAAAAGTAAGCACAACTAAATATTTCAGATTTAAAGTATATTGCATAACTATATTTTGCATATTTCTAAACAAAAATTCTTCCAAATGAAGACATTGAAATAAAGAAAAACTCATGGTTTCATTATGATTTCAATACGATAATCTTACAAGATTCTTGCAACCATAAAGTAAAAACTTCCTTAGTAATGACTAAAGTTTACAAGAAGCAATAAGTACAATAATGGGTATTTACAAGAGTAAAACTTCACAAAGCCACATTTATTTACAAAATGAAGGTAATGCCCACAAAAGATGAGGATGACCAAGATGGCAAGAGGCTCCAACTATCTCCAACTTGAGTGTTCTTCCAAGGATGTTGAAATAAGAGACAAGGCTTGTTTACCACCCAACCAATAGGCATCATCACATGTCTTTCCATGGTTGGAAGCCATGCTAGCCTCCCCCAAGCCCATGGGAGAGAGGAAAAAACTTCCACAATGTGCACAAGTATAATGGGGATAAAACACAACAAGAATACATAAGACCATTTAACCACTTAGACATACTACACATGATAAAACAACAACATGAGGATAACAAGGTCAACCTCACAAGGGGGAAGAGAAGAAGTAGGATGCCCAAATCAAAGGTTTCCAACCATAGGAGCACCAACAAAAACATGTTTACAAAACTCCTTATACCTCCTAATCATTCATCCTCCTTATTCCTCCTTTATGTCATAGAAATCCTTCTTGGGAGGATTTTCAAACCCAAAAGGGTTTCCTCACCAAGAATGGGGAAAGGTTCAAGCCATATGGACCTTTCTCCCACCTCAAACCATATGAGGGGATGAGAAGGGACCTTCATGGCTTGACCAAAAACCATGAGGTTTGAGAGGGAAATCCCTCTCTCTTCCCCTACATTCTCCAAAAACTATCAATCCAAATGATGGTGGAGAGAAAACAAAAGAAAACAACAAGAACAAGCAAACAACCACATTCACCATACAACTTCACAACACATCATTTCATTGATCAAGCATAGTTAACAAGATAAGCACAACTAAGAAAGAAAAAGGTTAAGAATCCTACCTCTACAATGCTTTCCAAGACTCTAAGTTTTTCCCTTTGTCCAAGAAAACCTCCAAGCTCCCAAAATTCTCCAAGTTCTCCCAAAAAAAAAAAGAGCCAAGAAGACCCCTTCCTTCCACATGAGGAAGAATAAGAAGAGGAACCCAAAAGTTTCCTCACCAATGGGAAGGTGACAAGTGTCACCCCCTCTCCTCTCAAGAGTCAAAGATTCCAAAAACCAAATAAGTAAGAGTAAACTCACCTTTTAGCCCTTATCACCCAAAATACTAAAAACTAAAATAAAACAAAGTGGAGCAACTTTTAACAATTACACACAAATCAACCATCTTACATGGATGGTGACTAAGGGGAAAATGGGAGGGAAACTCCCTCCAAACCTTGGAAATAAGCCCCCCTACCTATTAGGTAGGGTCCAAGGGCCCATTTTCATGCTAAGGGAACTCCCAAACTCAAAAGGGGTCCCTAAAATTGCCCAAAATAACCCAATTTCGGGTTTGGCATGCTTGGGCACAAGGGTAGAGGATGTGGGGTTCACCCAAGGTTCACATGTGGTCCCCAATCCCTTCTACCACACACACACACACTTACCCAAAACCAACACTTAAATTAAGATGAGATCATTAAACCCCTAAGCTAGTTTACTTAATAAAACACACCCTAAACATAATTAATTTTACAAGACATAATTACATTACAATTGAGGGTTCACCCATGGTGCCCAATTAAATACATCTATTCTAAGGCCTCAAACATTTAGCATGGTTAGGACTCAGCCCGTGGGCGCTTGTGCACAATTGTGTAGCTGCCCTGAAACCCATGCTCTCCTATACCTATCACCTGCACACTCATTGCACACATTAACCGCATCTATCCAATATAATAAACATCATCTACACATCACAAATTCAATCAAACTTATAATGTCCTAACATAATTTTACAATTGATAGTGCAATGCATACAATTATTCACATAGTTTGCCATGAATCACCCACAAATAAAATTGCAACGACATACACTTAGGCTAGCATGAAAATTACCATTATTAAATCTAGAAAACTATATCATTAATCAAATCGACCACAAGAACCAACATCTAACCAATAGATCTATCATATAACCCTGTTAGTGTCATCAACATCATAAGAAATATATCAAGTATACGAATCTAGTCCAATTGGTGCTACGCGCCCAAAATACCATAATGTCCATGAGGATAAAATATCATAGTAAAATGTCTAAAATCTATCAGAGTCTCAATAAAAACATGTCTATGCATAAAGGAACCAACAGATAACTAGAGCTATAAAAACATGGGCACTACATCCCCCTCTCCTAGAATTAGACTTCCTCTTGGAAGTCATTAGAAGAGATAGGGATATCTAGCCCTCAGTGGTGTAGCATCCTCCCAGGTAGCTGATGACTCGTCATATCGGTCCCATTGCACTCTAACCTGGTCTAAATGTCGACCCCGAAGGGCCAACCTCTAGTTCTCCAGTATGCGTACGGGCTCCAGTCTCCACTACCCTCCATCCTCTACCTGTAATGCTGACCAATCTAAAACATGAGAAACATCTGGAACATATCTACGAAGTACAGAAACATGAAAAACATCGTGGGCCAGTGCAAGGCATGATGGCAAAGCTAGACGATAGGCAATTGGACCGATGACCTCAAGAATATCAAAAGGCCCCACAAAATGAGGTGATAGCTTAGAACCCTTTCCATAATGGATTGGACTCTTATGAGGATGAACCCTCAAGAATACTTTGTCACCCACTGAGAAGTGACAATCGATCCTCTTAGTGTTTGCATACGCCTTCTGGCGTGCTCTAGACTACTCAAGACATTTGTCAATCAGAACAACCTGTTGCTCTAAATCATGAAGATAAGTTGGCCCTAAAATAATCCTGTCATCTAGTCTGTCCCAGCTCAAAGGTGTCCTGCAAGGTCGCCCATACAAATCCTGATAGGGAGCCATGCCAATGGAGCTATGATAATTGTTATTGTAGGTAAACTCAACTAAATGCAAATAATCTTCCCACTTCTTCTTGTTGGTCCATCATGTACATCCTCAACATGTCCTCAAGAACCTTATTAACCCTCTCTGTCGCCCATCTGTCTCTGGATGATATGCCAAACTAAAATTAATCTATGTACCCAAAGCATCCTGAAAAGAAGTCCAGAAAACTAATGTGTAGATGGTGTCTCTGTCATTGATGATCATCTTGAGAATCCCATGCAATCTAAAAATGTCCTCCATAAACACTTTGGCGATGGCCTATGCATTATAGGTAACCTTGGTTGGTGATAAATGCGTAACCTTGGTCAACTTATCCACAGTGACCATAATGGCATCATGACGATAAGAGGACATAGGAAGTCCTACTATGAACTCTATGGAGATCACATCCCATTTCCACTCAGGAATGTCATGAGGGTATAAGAGTCCTGTGGGATGAGAGTGCTTTGCCTTGATTCTCTGAAACTCAAGACAACATGCTACAAAATCTACTATGTCCCGACGAAGACCCGGCCAATAATATAACTCTCTCAAATCAGCATGCATCTTCTTCACTCTTGGATGTGTTGCATATGGGGCTCGATGAGCCTCAGTAAGGATGAAACTACATAGATCACCTGCCTTAGGCACATAAATGCACCTATGGAACTGAAGTAAACCATCTGACTCTAACATGCATCTTGAATATCGCCTCATAAGAACCACCGCGTGAATCTAACATCTACCTAGCACCCTCATAAAACATGTCCTTTGGAAGATGCTCAAGTATCCTACCTCTCAAATCTAACTACAATTTCAAAGAAGCAAGCGCATGCCGTCATCTACTAAGTGCATCGCAAAACATTTTCCTTTCCTTTGATATATTATACCTCCATGTCATATTCATATAGGAACTCCATCCAATGCCATTGACGAGCATTGAGGTTCGGCTGAGAGAAGATATGTTGTAAGCTACAATGATCCGTCCTAGAGATGAAAGGTCTACCTAAAAGGAAATGTCACCAACGCACAACTACATGAACAAGTGCTACAAGCTCCAAGTCGTGAGTAGGATAGTTAAGCTCGTAGTCTTTGAGCTTACATGACTCAAAGGTGATCACTTGATGCTCCTGCATAAGAACTGCTCCCAAACCCTCTAGTGATGCATCAGTGCAAACAACAAAATCCTATGTCGAGTCTGGAACTTCTAAGATAGGTACCGTGGTCAACCTTTCCTTAAGCAAATTGAAGGCCTGCTCACACTTTTCTGACCAGTCGAACTTCTTCCCTTTCCTCTGAAGGGAAGTAATAGGGTGATCAATCCTAGAAAATTCTTGCACAAACCTGCGGTAATACCCTGCTAAACCCTGAATCTCCTCACCTTAGTGACTGATGTGGGCGTTGGCCAATCCATGATATCCTAAATCTTAGAGGGATCTATGGAGATACCCTCGCCTGATATGATATGACCCAAGTACTGAATCTCTGTCTGAAAGAAGCTGCATTTTTCCAAGTTCCCATACAACTTCTGCTCTCTCAAAACCTAAAGTACCTGCCTCAAATGCTCCTCATGTTCCTCCTCGGAACAAGAATAAATCAATATGTCATCAATGAACACTAAAACAAACCGATCTATAAATTTCCTGAATACTCCATTCATGAGGCTCATGAAGATAGCTAAGGCATTGGTCAAACCAAATGGAACCACTGTGAACTCATAATGCCCGTAACGTGTGTGAAATGTTGTCTTATGAATGTCTGCATCTAAAAATGCAACTAATGATACCCTAACTTGAGATCAATTTTGGAGAACACCCTAGCTCCCCGCATCGATAAAATAATTCATCAATCCTAGGGAGTGGGTATGAGTTCATAATTGTGACTTTGTTGAGCTATCTCGAAATCCACACAAAGCTTGAGAGAACCATCCTTCTTCCTCACAAATATGGTGGCGCTCCCCAAGGAGATACACTAGGCGAATGAGACCCTTTTCTAAAAACTCCTCTAACTGAATCTTGAGCTCATGAAGCTCTGAAGTCGTCATCCAATAGGGTGCCCTAGAAATTGGTGCGGAGCCAGGCACTAATTCAATGGTGAAATCCACCTCCCTAATAGGGGGTAAACACGGAAGCTCTCCTAGAAACAAATTTGCATAATCCCTCAAAACGACATGATCATCAAGGGGTGAATGCTGG
This sequence comes from Taxus wallichiana var. yunnanensis, assembly GCA_018340775.1. Lineage (NCBI taxonomy): Eukaryota > Viridiplantae > Streptophyta > Pinopsida > Cupressales > Taxaceae > Taxus > Taxus wallichiana. Next base: position 2,521,915 of record JADAXU010000134.1, read on the forward strand.
AGTACTGTCTGAATGATCATTGATAGTGATAACAAACAACTGGAAACCCTTACGCATGCTCCGCTTGAGTTTCTTAGCCGAGATCATACGCAAGGAAATAGGTCTCTGCATCCCTGAAATCACAACTGCACTACCAAGATCATCCTAACACTCAATGACCTTCTTTCTACAATCCACCTTGGCTCGATGAGCCTCGAGCCAATCCATACCCAACACTACCTGATAAGATCCTAAAGGAATAACTCGGAGGTCAAGTGTAGTGGAGAAGACTCCCAAATCAAGTACACAACTCTCCACATATGAGTCCACGACGAGTTTAGCCCCAGAGGCCAACTCAACCTGCCAACTATCTGGTTACCTAGCCACCACTAGCCCACACTGGTCCACTATAGAAGGAGATACAAAAGAATCAAGCACACTGAATCAAAAAGTACTTGAGACAGAAATACCCACGATAGTACATTTATTGTCTCAATGATTGTGACTGATGCTCACTGGCGGTTGTCAACAATGCATATACATGATGGGCGTGTCCCACGTTACCCACCATCTGCTCGGATCTAGGAGCTCTTTGCATATCCGTAGTGGTGAGCTTGTTCGAAACATACGCACATAATGGTGCTGGGTCCCACAAATAAAACATCCTCTGTACCCCTCCGAGATGGGGTCCCTCATGTACTGCGGTGAATCGAACTGTTGGTCCCGACCCTAGCAGATTGCTTATGAGCGGAGTTGGTTGTGCGTGATGAGTACTCGGCCTCTGTCCCTAGATCCACCAAAACCACCTCTAGATCGACCTCACTTGAAAACTCGAGTATGTCTACCCCTACGATGTTAGTGTCCCCGATGTTTTTTCTCTTTTGTGATGGGTGTAATGGAGCTCTCGATCTTTCTTGGAGAATACCAGAATCCTCCTCAGGGAGTGGTGTTGCACCCGTGCCCTCCGAATCGAAATGCTTGAATCCTGTCCTAGAACTTGCTCTTATTTTTATCTCGGTGCTCATGTGCCTTGGTCCTATTCTCCTCAGCCAAGTAGGCCTTCTCAACGGCCTTCTCAAGCGTGGGAGGAGACAACATCCTAACAGCTCCTGCTATATCTGCATTCAGGCCCCGAATGAACCTGTTTACCTGCAATTTCTCATCTTACAAGTAGTCTACATACTATAAGAGGTCCAAGAACCTGCTCTCATACTATGCCACTATGCCAAAACCTTGTCGTAAGTCGTGAAACTCATCGATCCTCTTCTGCACAAAATGCTCTGACATATACCGGGCCCTGAACCGCTCCTTGAACAACTCCCAGGTCACTGTATCTCGAGTCAAATGGAGCTTCCGCTCCTCATTCCTCCACCAAATGCCTGCTACATCTTGGAGGTGTATGGTGAACCTGGCTTTGACATTGCTCTCATGAGAGTGTAAGCCAAAGTAGCTATCCAAGCTAAGGAGCTAGGACTCTATGTAGTGCCCACTTTTTCACACCCAAATACAACAGTAAAATATCGGGACAATTTTTTTTTGACTTACATTGCTCACTACACACAACATAATAAGGGCTCCAAGTACAGAACTCGACACACATGTGACAATCACATAATTCATCGACTCACATAGACACATGCAAATGACATTGGCATGTCGATGCCACACTTTTCCCAACGAACGAATACTAGCAATAACACGACCACAATAAAAAGGGACTTAAGGATTGACAACCCACAACACAACATTACCATGGTTACATCTAGAGTACATTAAACATCCAATAACCGTATTATGTAAGCAAAATTTTCTCCCTTTTTCCACCTACATGTTTTGAAAATGTTTCACCTTTCACTTATTGTTCAACCATTTGATTTTGCTCCTTACCCTTATGACAATCTTCATAACTTACATAAGTATTTTCCATATTTCAAATTCTATACAAAATTCTAACTCTCTCATTTTTATGTTAAGATTAGGCTTCCCAAAATGCTTATTCAAAGTTTAGAATTTAACCTTGTTACACAAGTGAACCTAATGTGATGTCGGGATGAAACCTTGAGATTAAGGAAGGCAAAGATTGAAATATCTTTTTCCCCAAGAACATCCATCGATCACGGAATAGTTATTTCGCTACCATTATTATTATAGTTCAATAACTTGTTAAATTCCAAATTTGATTTTTATATGTATATCTTTTGTTTTCTCGACGTTTGGTCACACCAAGGTAATTTATATTCTTTGCAACGCATGAAAAAGTTTAATTAAGTTATAAGGACTCCAAGATTGACCTCAATCCTAATCTCCAAACTCGTGTGCAACATTATATGATATGCTCTTACATTGCACTAAGGTCTCATTCTTAGCATTGTTTTGTAATCAGGAGTTACAGAAGTATTTGACTAACATCTTGAAGGGGTACATGATCGGAAGAATTCTAAACTATACATGAACCACAAGTGACACATCCTAATCAGCCGAGGTTTGGTTTCTTCCAATATGCACTTAATGATCCACACCTAAACTATATAAGAGTTTAAGGCAAGCGGACATATTTATACTAAACCACATTCAAGAAAATACCAAGGTGTTATTTTGATAGAAACCAAGGTAGCACCGCTTAATCGTTCCTTTGAACAAGGACTCATAAGGTGACTTCTAAGGCGGTCTTCAACACTCAACTGGGTGTCGGACTTGAAGAGAGGGCATTCTTCTCGTGATTACCAAAACTAGAAGGATACTACATACTCTGGATAAAGTTAGACCATGACATTCCTAAAATATGGGTTCACGACAATGTCGCTAGACATAATGACTATGATGGTAAACTCCAATTAGGGGTTTTATTTACCTAACCTAGGAGGTCTCATCTAGTGCAAAGCTTAAGTTCATTCTACGGTTTTAAATTTATTATATAGTAAAAAGGATCACACATGCAGGCAGTTATGCACAAATATCCTATTAAGGTTGAGTGTTTCCATTAAAACTCTTTATTATGTTTGCAAGGTAAGAAGATAACCCAGTAATTAATTTAATCGTTTATTGTATACTGAGAAAGTACTAAAATATGTTAACTTCAATTTCAATTTACTATATATAAATCAAACCCTTTTGACATACACAACTAAGAATCAAATTAAACCGGTGATTAGATGCACATTTCCTAAGGTATCCCTAAAACTAGCATCTCATGCATATTATCAAATTTCAATTATAATTTTTCAGTAACAAGAGACTACATTAGACAGTTATTCATTTTACAATGACCTATAAAAATTACAATAATAATAATTAAATTACACATCGCCTTTTTCCGTTGTCATTCTTCCATCCTGCAAAACCCACGTGAGCATGATATCAGCGATAATTCATTGGCATGGCATCCACCCTAATCAATCATAATTGTCATTTTTCAGTTTCCCATTTACATAAGATAAAAAAATTACAATTAGCAATCGAAACAAAAAGGTTTAGAGACATGTATTCATTACATTTCATTTTGCTTCTTTTGTAACCTAGGAGAGAGAAAGAGAAGGGAAGAGAGAGAAAACACCACTTTGGTCAAAAGTTATAATACACACAAAAAGTTTCATTATAGTGTTTTAAACAGTTATTTACATGTGTTTAAACATTTTCAGGGTGATTTGGCAACCCTACGAGGTCCCGCAACTTTCTATTCTTACATTTTCTCACTAGCTGCAAAACGTTCAAAATGGGCTTGGAGGCTAAGAAACTGCTTCCAAATGTTATCTTCTGATGAGCACGCACACCACGATTAAATTTCTACGTGTCCCCAAACATACCAAGAATTCATAGCAACTGATGGAATTGAAAAAGAGCGAACGGTTTGCGTTTGGCGGTTAGTTCTCTGGGGCCACTGGTCATAGTTCACCCAGTTGTAAAATGACAAAAGTTAGCTCAAGCACCCAAAAAACCACATCCATAACTAACGTTTGATGGAGAAGCACGCAATGAGACATCTCCTACTAGTTCCCCTATATAAAGATAATTCATCAGAGTCAACGGGACTAAGAACTAGAAAACCATGTTCAAACGGTGACAAGTTTTCTGGAGCAACAAGACGAAATTGGACCAGTTTGACCTTGTCAAACTATGACTGGAGGCCTAAAAACAACTTCACCAAACTATCCCAAAAAGTTCTCTTTCCTATATCTTGAATGTTCCATGCATTTTTATAGTATAAATGCTAGAGGTTTGCAAAGACAGAACATGATTTCTATTTCCGAGTTTCAAATGGTGGTCCAAGACGAAAGCCAACTTTCTAGTTTTAACAACTCTCTACTGTTGTAAACCGATGTAACAAGGCTCCTATAAGAGCATCAAAAGGATGTCATATAATCATTTCGGGTCAAACCAAAAATCAAGGCGACTCCTTGTATACCAAAGTACATGAATGAAACTTCACATCTCGTTTCCAGAGTTGCAAAGGTACTTGGTGAGTCTCGAAAATTGCAAAATTTAACTATTTAAAACCAAGAGAAGGTCAACTTTATCAATGGGGAGTCAAATTCATCTGGTCGATAGAACGATATTGGAGCGGTCAAGAAGGGTAAGAGTTTTCTAAATCATCTCGAAGTGAGGGTGATAGTTCATGGTTTAAAGTAGACGAGTTAAAAAGACTTCGAGAGTTGCGACACGACACTTTATTGTTTTGCAATGAGTTGAAGGGACATTTAACTGTATTAAAAGTCCTAATGATTTAAAATTCTATTTAATTGCAAAAGAGAACTAAAACACGAGAATTATGAGAGGTAAGGGAAGAAGGACCATGCCTAGAGAACGAAGTCGGTCGAAGCCGCAGGCTTTGGTTTAGCATCTTGCTTGGGCACTTCGCCAACCGGTTCACGAGCCTGGACCTAACCTCCACCATGTCACACCAACTTCCCGATCACTTGAATTTTTCCAATAGAATAAGTAGTTGCTTGAAAGTTTCTAAGCTTTTAACATACCCACTTCATACAAATCCTGTTAATCGATGATGCAGTGTACGAGGTGCCCCAAGCTAGTTAGAATGCATACAAGCAACAAGTCCACCACACGACAATCTTGCTCCAAGATTCACATTTCGGCACAAGGAGTTAGGATGCTTGCAAAGGTTATGAAATTTGGCTTTCACCCACCATAGTAGGTTATGAGCACGCATATCTCCATGAATGAATTCCAAGCTCAACCGATCTTTATGAGCACCAACTTGTTTGTAAATCCACAACTTGCATACAGATCTAACAAACCATGGTTGTGCATACTCTGCAAATCATGTTGTCCATGATAAAACATCTATCTGGGGTATTTTACAAATAGTTAACGTGCTCTGTCAAAGCTTTCACATTTTGCATCCATGTCTAACATACCCATTTTGTGTAGATCCTGCAAATCATGGCACTCCATGAGACTGCATTTCTTTGAGGCATTCTGTCAAACAGTTCATGTGTCTTTTCTATTCATCCATTTTGTGCATATGCTGCCATCATGGCATTCCATGAGACAACATTTCTTTGAGGCATTATATCAAACAGTTCAATGCCTTTTAAACAGACCCATTTTTTGCATAACCTGCTATCATTGCAGTCCCTGGAACCACATTTCTTCCATGCATTTAGTCGAACAGGTCACATGCTTCCACGTTTTACATACGCATCTACTAGGGCACTCGTGACTACAACATCTGACCAAGTTCCTCTACCCTTTTTTATTTTCTGGGAGCCCACATAGGCCTGGGCGCACTTGGGAGGATGTTGGCAATGTGACAAGCTAAAACAATGCAGAATCCTCCTCCATTAGCTTTGATGAACGTCCATACGCTGTCCAAGGGTTTCCCCCATTTTAATACAAGGTTGGGTGACTGCTAGCACAGGCCATGAGGGCGCTGGAAAAGGAGACACAGCAGGTTGTTGCACGCATGAAACTGTGTGACTGTCGCTGGAGGAAACCCGCATCTTCTTAACACTGCAATGACCACTCAGGCCCGCCATGCTTCACCGTTTGTGCCAAAACCAGTCAGACCCCACGTCCCTTAAGAAGAAATAGCCTCCTCATGCCTGGTGGACACACGGAAGGGAGTGTGGAGCTCTTCCCATGGCGGCGGCTCTCTTCCACACTCAGCAAAAAAAAAGACAAATAGAAACAACACAAAAGAGCCCCCCTTTTGCCCTAACCGCCCAAAATTTCACGGGCCTTTTGAATTTTAAAAACTTTTATTTTATTTATTATTTATTTTTGTTTGTTTTTATTAACAAAATCTTTTATCCTAGTCGACACTACATGGTGAGAATTATTATTCATGAAAAGAGTCGTTAAAGGCATGCACGTCTAATATCACACGTGAAAACATTAAAACCATCAATGTTGCAAGTTTATGTAGCAAAAATTAGCACAACTTATTTCTATGCATGATGTTTGTCAAAATACTAATATGGGAAGATGTGAATTGATCTCCCTCTCACTAAAATATATCTTCAAGGTCATGGTTAACTATGAGTACAATTGTTTCATTCAAAATCCTAAATGATACAAGAGCGTGTTTGAAAGAACAGTGAATGGATTGTCGAAACAAATGTATTAAGAAGATGGTTTAGTTGTGTGCTCATGTACTCCAAAGCTAAAATGCCAGTGGATGTGTACTTATTGAAGGAAACAAAGATGTTGGTTAGAGGTAAATATCAGGGTCTCATGCGAATTATGTCCCATAGTGTGATGAATGATAGTTGAGATGCTTCAAAGCCTATGGAGTTGTAAGACTCCCTCCATGTAGCATGAACCCCTAGTTCAAAGTACTGGTCGGCACTACACTCGCCCCAAATCCATCTTTCGAACCATTGAACGTAGGCCCTTTGAACGTGAAAAAGGTCTGAATCACACTTCATGTGTCTCGATCCTGGCGATGTGGTCTAATAGGTGAAAGGGGCTGCCTATCTCCAAAAGGTCCCTTAAAGTTGTGTGATCATCTGTGATGAAACGAGGCCACCCTCTCGCCAAGGATGGAAGGGCTACGTGACCTCTCTCATCTGGGGATATCGTGCTCAGATGGCTCTGAATGTGCATCCTCACCAAACAACTCCTCGTCTCCCAACTGAATGTCCTCCTCTCTTGGCTTCTATGGTGGTTGAAGGCACTCCTATCGACACCTATCAGTGCCTGCGGAGGTCTCTAATATTCGAGGCCTAAAATTGGGGCCGGTGGCTCCGCGTAGGTGCACTATGTCCCGAACCTTGAGCCGATCGTCCCCTCTTGGGTGTCATCCTGAACCCGAGGTAAAAATAAATAAATAAATAAATGGTTTATAAATTAATATTTTTAAAAAAATTTACGGAAAGCATTAATTAATTAATTTTTATTTATTTTTTATTATTATTATTATTATTTATTTTATTTTATTTTTATTTATTTTTTTAAAAGTAACCCGTAGTTAAAGATATTCTTATTAAGTCAACCCGATTTAATTAATAAATTAATTAGGCAACATAGTTACTCCCCACTTTATATTTAATTTGTCTTCCCTTATAATTAAAATTTACAAACACCCCTCTTAAAATTATTTCCCATTCACACTAAAACTTTAGGTTTGCATGATTAAATTGTGGCCCTAGGATCAAATGTTTCTTAGCCCTTGATCAAAAATTTGCCCTAAGAAAACCCTAAAATTTGCCCTAAACATCTCTATGCTTTTCTATTCTTTCATTTTTTATATTTGTTTTCTTTCCTCCTCTCACTTGTTCATCAAAGCTACGGAGATTTAGTTTCATGGATTTTGTTAATGAAAGATTTTATTATTCTATCCAATTTTCCTTTTCTCTTTCATTTTGTTTCTTCCTCCTTTCTACTTCTTTTATTTTGTTTTCTTTGTTTCCTCTTGTGTAGGTGGAGGAGCTATGGAATCTTGGCTTCATGGAATTTTTTTTTGTTTTTGAAAGAAAACGAAGAGTCTCCATTCTCTATTATATATTTTATTTTATTTATTTATTTATTTATTTATTTTGTGGAAGGAAATATATATTAAGAATATATGGTGAATAGGTAGAGGCGGTGGTGTTGTATTGTTGGCCGCATTTTTGTCATATTTTTTTTTTTCTTTAGGAAGGGCGGCGGTCGCTGCTACGCAGCCAAGCAGGGTAGACGGGGGGAGACAGCAGTGCGGGAGGCGGCGCGGTGAATAGTGGGGTGCGTGGGGGCGGATGCGGGGTGCACGGGGCAAGAGGTACGTGGGGGCGCGGACGGTGCGCGGGGCGGTCGTGGTTGTGGGGGTCCGAGGCGGGGTTGGGGAGTCCCAGGGGGTAGGGTTATGGTTTGGAGTTGTGGGGGTTCGGCCCCCAAAGCACTCTGATAAGTTTGATTTTTTTGTTTTTTTTAATATAAAACAAAACAGCCATATGTATATATACACATCCTTTTTCTTCTTTTTTTTTTTTAGATTTAAATCTATATATTATTTAGTAGGTTATATATATATATATATATATATATATATATATATATATATATATATATATATATATATATATATATATATATATATATATGTAATATATATGATATAATATACAATATATATAATACATAATATGTTTAATATTTGTTGTAATAATTCAGTGTATATATATGTATATATATTTATTTTATTATTATTTTTATTTTTGTTGATTCTAGGAAATATATAGTCATAAATAGGAAGCCAAAAAAGAAAATGTAACTATACAAAATCTACTTTCATTTCTTTGTTCAAAAAAAAGTATCAAACTTGCAAAATAAAACCATTTTATATTTATAAAAAAACGATAATATAACCATTTTTAAAAAAATCCTAAAACCCTATGAACACTAACTTTCCTTCAAATGAAATAACTAAATGGTATTTCAAATTTCAGATTTTCTGCCATAATAACTAAAGAAATATTTCAGATTTTCATGCAAGAAAAATTACAATAAGGACATGTCCACGTGTATTTTTTTTTTGTTAAATGCAAGACTAATTAATTTACCAGTTACCCAAGAGTCCGCGTGTTTGAACCACGGCTCTGATACCAAAATGTAATGCCATATTTTTTTTTAAAGTAAGCACAACTAAATATTTCAGATTTAAAGTATATTGCATAACTATATTTTGCATATTTCTAAACAACAAATTCTTCCAAATGAAGACATTGAAATAAAGAAAAACTCATGGTTTCATTATGATTTCAATACTGATAATCTTACAAGATTCTTGCAACCATAAAGTAAAAACTTCCTTAGTAATGACTAAAGTTTACAAGAAGCAATAAGTACAATAATGGGTATTTACAAGAGTATAAAACTTCACAAAGCTACATTTATTTACAAAATGAAGGTAATGCCCACAAAAGATGAGGATGACCAAGATGGCAAGAGGCTCCAACTATCTCCAACTTGAGTGTTCTTCCAAGGATGTTGAAATAAGAGACAAGGCTTGTTTACCACCCAACCAATAGGCATCATCACATGCCTTTCCATGGTTGGAAGCCATGCTAGCCTCCCCCAAGCCCATGGGAGAGAGGAACAAACTTCCACAATGTGCACAAGTATAATGGGGATAAAACACAACAAGAATACATAAGACCATTTAACCACTTAGACATACTACACATGATAAAACAACAACATGAGGATAACAAGGTCAACCTCACAAGGGGGAAGAGAAGAAGTAGGATGCCCAAATCAAAGGTGTCCAACCATAGGTGTTAGGAAATAAGGGATAAAATATGCGGAATAATCCCTCAGAATCGCAATGACAGAGAAACTAATATGCAGAAATTATTGAGATCTCAAATAAAATTGTAGAATAAAATAGCACAACACAAAGAGACAGTATTTAACATGGTTCACCCAATTTGGGCTACATCCACCAAGAATCACTTGCTCAGATTTTATTACAAGCCATTGCTCTCTCAATACAATACCCAGATCCGTTTGGAGCTATGCTCAACAAACTCTACAGAATTCACAGCCGAATTCAAAACACATCTACAATACATTTGCTTGTACATCTATCATATGCATAAGATCATATAAATAGACAATCGCTAAGCAGTTTGATACAAAACCGTGGGTATCAAAACCAAGGGCAAAAAAACCGTGGGTATCAAAACAATGGGCAAGAGACCGAAAAACCATGGGCCCAAAAACAGCCCATAATGGTTACCCATTACCCATGGGTTAATAAACCACCCATGAAAATTTGCTTAGGGGCTTCATCCCCGAACCCCCGACCGCTCGCCAATGCGGCAAGCGGGGACGAAGTAAAAATACCCGAGTGTAACACATAGAAGGTGTACCACACTCTAACATGAAAATAGGCTCCACAAACATAACAACCTCCCACTTGGAGACTGATTTCCATTCTCGAGCAAGCTTCTCAACCCTTCACTGTCATCATACGAAGGCCAACCAAAGCTGAACATAGCTTTAGTTTATCCCTGTGACCACCTTGGTCATCATGTCGGCAAGATTCTCGAGTGGTATGAATCTTCTCCAACTTCAACTTATCTTCCTCCAAATCTGTCCTAATGAAGTGATATCTCAACTATATATGCTTCATCCTAGAGTGGAAAGCAGAGTTCTTAGCTAGGTGTATAGCACTCGACTATCACTATGCACTTACATTCCTCCCGCTTATGCCTTAGCTCCTCAAGCAATTTCAGTAACCAAATCATCTCTTTTCTTGCCTCTGTGGCAGCAACATACTCAGCCTCCGTGGTTGACAAAGCCACCAACTTCTGTAGTCGTGAAATCCAGCTCATTGTTGTCCCACCTACAGTGTAAATATAACATGTCGTGCTCCTCCTGTTGTCTACATCTCCAACCATGTATCTGAATCTACATAACCACGTAAAGTGGTGTCTGATCCATTATAGCACAAAATTGTCCCCATGGTCCCTCTCAAGTACCGAAGTATCCACTTTTTCGCTTGCATCAATGCTCTTTACCTGGATCACTCATAAATCTACTCACGGCTCCCCTTTGCATGGGCAATATCGAGGCCTAGTGCACACCATAAAGCATACATCAAGCGCCAATCGCTTGATGAGTAAGGTACCTTGGACATCTGGTTTCTTTCTGCTCTATCATGGGACTTTGCTCCTTTGATAACTTGAAATGGTCTACAAAGGAGTCCCCAACCGGTTTAGCATCTGCATGTTAAACATGTCTAATACCTTCTTAATGTACTCTTCCTGAGATAAATTCAACTTCCATTCCTTCCTATCCCGAGTTATCCTCATACCAAGGATTTGTCTGGCTGCCCCCAAATCCTTCATATGAAAGGATTCACTTAGTTGTTTCTTGAGTACTTTTATTTCTGCATGTTTTTACCTGCAACCAACATGTCATCAACATACAAACACATGATAATATAACTTCCATCCTCAAATTTCTTTGTATACATGCAATGGTCAGAATGACATCTAATATAACCTTGCTCCATCATGAAGCTATCAAACTTCTTATACCATTGACGTGGAGCTTGTTTCAAGCCATACAAGCTCTTCTTCAGTTTTACACACCATCTCCTCTTTACCTTTGACTTCATATCCTTCTGGATGCTGCATATATAGCTCCTCCTCCAAATCACCATGGAGAAATGCAGTCTTTACATCTAACTGTTCTAAGTGCAAGTCTTCTGCTGCTACTATTCCAAGAATAGTTCTGATAGAAGTCATTTTTACTACAGGAGAAAAAATCTCATCAAAATCTATACCTTGTTTCTGTGCAAACCCCTTGACCACCAACCGGGCCTTATATATTTTCTTTCCTCCTTCTTCATCTTTAACTTTGTACACCCACTTATTCTGCAATGCTCTTTTGCCTTCGGTAGCTTCACCAAATCCCAAGTCTGGTTCTCCATGAGAGACTTATGCTCCTCATCCATGGCTTGCTCCCACTTCTTCTTGGCATCTACCCGCATTGCTTCACCAAATCTCTCGGCTCTCCACTATCGAGTTAGTAATAAATAATAAAGAGAAGGAGAAAACCATTCAGGTTCTTTTCTTACCCTAGAAGACCTCCTCACTGTAGGAGTTTGGGGTTCCTGTTGAGTAGGTTCCTAAACTGATTCATGGGTCACTTTCCATCCAGAAGATCCTCTACCACTGCATATTCTTTCTTGGATTCTTCCCTGTTTTCCTACAACTGTTGCTTATACATGACTTTCTCATTAAAGACCACATCCCTAGACCGAATGATTTTCTTTTCCTTAATACTCCAACATTTAAATCGAAAGTCATCACCGCCATAACCAATGAAAGTACATTTTTCTGATTTAACCTCTAGCTTGGTCCTATCATCCTTTTCTCTATGAACAAACACCTCACATCCAAAAACTCTAAGAGATGAATAATCAACTTTTTTACCATACCATGCCTCCTCAGGTATGCCTCCATCCAAGGCACTTGAGGGTCCTCTGTTTATCAAGTACATAGATGTGCTCACCGCTTCTGCCCAAAAAGAAAGAGGCAGTCTTGCATGTAACCTCATGCTCCTAGCACGTTCCATTATTGTTCTGTTCATCCTTTCTGATACCCCATTCTGCTGTGGAGTTCTTGGAACCATCTTTTGCCTGTGGATTCCATTCTTAGAACAGTAATCATTAAATTCATTGTTGCAATACTCCCCTCCATTATCTGACCTGAGACATTTTAGCTTAAGACTGTTTCATTCTCTACCAAGGCTTTCCATTTAACAAAAGTGTCAAATACATCAGATTTGTGTCTAATACAATAAACCCAAACTTTCCTTGTTGCATCATCAATAAAAGTAACATAATAACTTGAACCCCCAAGAGATGATACCTGAGCCGGCCCCCACACATCAGAATGTACCAGCTCTAACTTACTCTCTTTCTTCATAGGTCCAACCTTGAGAAACCTTACTCGCTTTTGTTTCCCATATATGCAATTTTCACGAAATCCAAACTGTTTTCGTATATCCAGAAAATTCTTCTTTATGATGTTCATGCCCTTATGGCTCATATGACCGAGCCTATAGTGCTTATATAATGATGTATCTCGCATCGAAGCCACAAGATTACAATCATTAGTATTATCAGTGGTTAAATACAAGGTTCCAACATTTTTACCTCTTGCCACCACAAGAGCACCCTTGGTAACCTTCCAAGAGTCTATTGTAAATATCACAGTACAACCATCACTTCCCAACTACCTGCCGATATCAAATTTCTCCTCAATGTAGGCACATGTCTGACATCCTTCAATAGCCATGTATTCCCATTCTGCATCTTAACCTGAACAGAACCTTTTCCAACTATGTTGCAAGGCTCATCATCACCAAGAAAAACATGCCCAAAATCCACTTGAACATAATCAACAAAATAATTCCTATGTGGAGTAGCATGAAAAAAGCCTGAATCTAAAACCCAAGATTCAAGTAATATTATGCAAAGAAAGAATCAAAGCATCACGACATACATTACCCAATGCCACATTTGCCTCCTTGTTTTCTTCCTGTTGTTTCTTCTTATCCGAAGCTCCCAATAGTCCTTCTTTGCATGCCTAGGCTTTCCACAATTCCAGCATACAATCTTGTTCTTGGATTTTGACCTTGCCCGATCTTTTGATTTTCCACGGTTTCCTCTATTCTTCTTGTCTCCCTCTAGTTTCCTTTGTCAAAGCATTCCCTAAAGTAGAAGATTCCCCAGAGATTTTTCTTCGCATTTCCTCACTTAGAATCACCCCTACAACATCCTCAAACTTCAACTTGAGTTAGCTAGAACCGAGTTACTTACCGCCATTACCAGGCTATTCCAACTCTCAGGTAAAGAGCACCAGAATTAATAAAGCCCTAAATTCTTCATCAAATTCTATTATAACCGAAGCTAGCATATTCACAACCGTATTGAAATCATTTAAATGATCTACTACTGAACTATTCTCAGACATCTTCATATTAAACAAATTTTTCATTAAAAATATCTTATTAGAGGCAGAGGGTTTTTCATACAACTTCCCAAATGCATCCATTAATCTTTTGTAGTATTTTCGTTTGAAACATTAAATAATACCAAGGATGCAAGACACATGACCGAATGCGTCCAAGTGCCTTCCGATCCAACAAATCCCATTCCGCATCTGTCATACTCGAGGGTTTGTTCACCTTCTCAGACAACGGAGTATAAAGATCCTTTTGATAAAGGTAATATTCCATCTGCATCTTCCAAAGACTAAAATTCTACCCGTTGAATTTATCAACCCTAGATCTTCCATCATCTGCCATAGCTCCCACTCAAGATAAAACTTTCCCTATGATTCAACACTTCAACAAACCAAACCAGAGCTCGATACCAATTGTTAGGAAATAAGGGATAAAATATGTGGAATAATCCCTCACATAATCGCAACAGTAGAAACTAATATGCAGAAATTATTACAGATCTCAAATAAAATTGTAGAATAAAATAACACAACACAAAGAGACAGTATTTAACGTGGTTCACCCAATTTGGGCTACGTCCACCAAGAATCACTTGCTTAGATTTTATTACAAGCCACTGCTCTCTCAATACAATACCAGATCTGTTTGGAGCTATGCTCAACAAACTCTCACAAATTCACCAATTCAAAACACATCTGCAATACATTTGTTTGTACATCTATCATATGCATACGATCATATAAATAGACAAGCTTAAGCGAGTTTGATACAAAACGGTGGGTATCAAAACTAAGGGCAAAAAAACCGTGGGTATCAAAACAATGGGCAAAAGACCAAAAAACCATGGGCCCAAAAATAGCCCATAATGGTTACCCATTACCCATGGGTTAATAAACCACCCATGAAAATTTGCTTGGGGCTTTGCCCGAACCCCTGACCGCCTCGGGCGTGCGAGCGGGACCGCCGTAAAAATACCCGAGTGTAACACATAGAAGGTGTACCACACTCTAACATGAAAATAGGCTCCACAAACATAACGATAGAGCATCGACAAAACATGTTTACAAAACTCCTTATACCTCCTAATCATTCATCCTCCTTATTCCTCCTTTTTGTCATAGAAATCCTTCTTGGGAGGATTTTCAAACCCAAAAGGGTTTCCTCACCAAGAATGGGGAAAGGTTCAAGCCATATGGACCTTTCTCCCACCTCAAACCATATGAGGGGATGAGAAGGGACCTTCATGGCTTGACTAACAACCATGAGGTTTGAGAGGGAAATCCCTCTCTCTTCCCCTACATTCTCTAAAAACCATCAATCCAAATGATGGTGGAGAGAAAACAAAAGAAAACAACAAGAACAAGCAAACAACCACATTCACCATACAACTTCACAACACATCATTTCATTGATCAAGCATAGTTAACAAGATAAGCACAAATAAGAAAGAAAAAGGTTAAGAATCCTACCTCTACAATGTTTTCTAAGACTCTAAGCTTTTCCTTTTGTCCAAGAAAACCTCCAAGCTCCCAAAATTCTCCAAGTTCTCCCAAAAATGAGCCAAGAAGACCCCTTCCTTCCACATGAGGAAGAATAAGAAGAGGAACCCAAAATTTTCCTCACCAATGGGAAGGTGACAAGTGTCACCCCTCTTCTCTCAAGAGTCAAATATTCCAAAACCAAATAAGTAAGAGTAAACTCACCTTTTAGACCTTATCCCCAAAATACTAAAAATTAAATAAAACAAAGTGGAGCAACTTTTAACAATTACACACAAATAAACCATCTTACATGGATGGTGACTAAGGAGGGAAAAATGGGAGGGAAACTCCTCCAAACCTTGGAAATAACTCCCAAACTCAAAAGGGGTCCCTAAAATTTCTCAAAATAACCCAATTTCAGATTTGGCATGCTTGGCAACAAGGGTAGAGGATGTGGGTTTCACCCAAGGTTCACATGTGGTCCCCAATCCCTTCTACCAACACACACACACTTACCCAAAACCAACACTTAAATTAAGATGAGATCATTAAACCCCTAAGCTAGTTTACTTAATAAAACACACCCTAAACATAATTAATTTTACAAGACATAATTACATTACAATTGAGGGTTCACCCATGGTGCCTAATTAAATACATCTATTCTAAGGCCTCAAACATTTAGCATGGTTAGGACTCAGCCTATGGGCCGCTTGTGCACAATTACGTAGCTGCCCTGAAACCCATGCTCTCCTATACCTGTCACCTGCACACTCATTGCACACATTAACCGCATCTGTCCAATATAATAAACATCATCTACACATCACAAATTCAATCAAACTTATAATGTCCTAACATAATTTTACAATTGATAGTGTAATGCATACAATTATTCACATAGTTTTCCATGAATCACCCACAAATAAAATTGCAACGACATACACTTAGGCTAGCATGAAAATTACCATTATTAAATCCAGAAAACTATATCATTAATCAAATTGACCACAAGAACCAACATCTAACCAATAGATCTATCATATAACCCTCGTTAGTGTTATCAACATCAAAAGAATATATCAAGATATACGAATCTACTCTAAATTGGCGCTACGCGCCAAAAAAATAACATAATGTCCACGAGGATAAAATATCATAGTAAAATGTCTAAAATCTATCGAGTCTCAATCAAAACATGTCTATGCATAAAGGAACAACAGACAGATAACTGGAGCTATTAAAATGTGGGCACTACAAATAATCAATATAGAAAACAAGGTAATAAGTAGCATCTAATAATGATACAACTACCAACATTAAATAATATCATTTCACAAATCAATATTTTACATAAAAAAATTCATACATCATCACTACAATTAATATAAATAAAATTTAATTTGTTTTAGAATGGACAATTCCCCATTATCACAACCTTTATATATCTCTCAAAATGATTTACTTTAATATATCTTCCTATATGTGAATGGGCATATTCCCTTTCTCATATATGAATCATAGAAGAATAGAGATAAACTTTACTTTGTTCTACAATGGCAGTTCACTACCATGTAAGGTAAAATAACCAGATGATATTCTTCATCTCCAAATAAATCACAAGAATCAATATAGATGAAATTTAATTTTCTATTTTTCTTATGATTCTATGTGAGAATGGGCATATGACCATTCTCATTAAGGGATCATAGAAGAATAGATATAGAATTTACTACATTCTAAAACTATGAAATAATTTTTTTCTCTATTATTATGTTATGATTCCTATGTGAGAGTGGGCATATGCCCATTCTCATATAGGAATCATATAATAAGATTAGAGATAAAAATAAATTTTTTCACAATGGGCAATTCTCCACCATGCAAGGGAAAGAAAACCATATGATATTCTTCATCTTAGAATAAATCAATAGAGAAGAGTTAGATAAATTCATGCCTGTGAATGGATTGGTGTTTCTTAGAAATTTACTTGATAACTTTTGCTTCACAAGCCAAAATAGTCCAACAAAAGAGAGAACCCAAAAGAAAAAGTATAAAAATACACAATAAAATAGCTCACATGCAAGGAAGCAGTATAACGAAATAAAGGAGCCCAATGTGGAAAGGAAGAACAAAAAAAGTGGAGAGATCAAATAATATATCAGAATTTTTCTTTAAATATTGTGCTTCACAAGATGAAACAATCTACCGAAATGAGAAAATTCCCATTCTCATATAGGAATCATAAAATAAGATCATCGATAAAATGTAGCTTGTTTTATAATGGACAAGTGCCCATTCTCATAACCTTCATAGAGTTATTGAAAAGAATAAGTTCAATATTTCTTGTATTATAATTATTAGAATTGGCATACGCCCATTCTCATACAAACAAACTTTTTTATCTTCCATTGAATGGTTAGGTATCCATTTCTATAGAGGTATTAAAATGTTTAAGTTCAATATTTCTTGTATTGAATGGGTAGATGCCAATTTTCATATAGGAATCATATACCTAAAACATGGCTACGATATTGTTTAATATTTATATTTGTTTTTACCATGGCATAGTGAGACCATTAATTTGCAAATAAATTGTTTACCACATTTTATTAATTGAAGGTACTTGTTTTTCAAGCATGTCTTCAACCACCCATTGGAGGAAATTGGAAAAATTAATGGCAATTAATTCACGCCACTCCGTGGCACCGTAGAGAGATTGACGGTGGTTAACATGCTTACATTCAATATTGCCTTTACAAACACACTTCCCATTCTCACAACCCATTCTAAAAATGTTTACAATCATATAAATATATTGTATGATGAGAACTACATAAGCCTTGATCCCTCTCAAGGGTATGTAGTGCATCACTTGGCTCTACCAGGGATAGTCCAGCTAGTATAATACAATTATTAATAATGACAAAAATAAAAATTGTATGTTTGTATGAGAATGGCCTTTTTCCCATTGTAAAGCTTCTTTCACTAGTAATATTTTCTATCTATAAGGGTTGTGAGAATGCACAACTTCCCATTTTAAAATAAAGTAAGGCTGTGAGAATGCACATATTTTCATTCTAAAATAAAGTAAATTGTGTCTTTATTATCCTTCTATGATTCTTATATGAGAATGGGCATATGCCTCTTCTAAACATCTAGTCTTATTCTATGTTTCCTATATGAGACTGGGCCTCTGCTCATTACAACCATTTTTATAATAGAATTTTTTTATCATTTTCATATATTAAGCAACATCTTCTTCCTCCGTATTTTTGTATGAAAAAGGACATACTCCGTTCTATACAAAATACAAATATAACATCTATTCAATACAAAAAAGAAATGTAACATCTTTTCAATACCAAATACAAATGTAACATCTATTCAATCAGATTGCTACATGATGGACACCCAAAAACATCAACAATGCTACTTCATTATTATAAAAAAATTATCTCATATTCACTCATACTATACTGCTACTTGAATAACCTAGGTCTTACATTATTGACAAATTTTCACTTATATTGCAACTTAAAGGACACACATAAGACTCAACAACACTACTTCACTATTATCATTTTATAATAATTTGAATTTTTGCATAAGAATGTATTTTTAAATTATAATTTTTGTATAAAGTTCTTATTCCACATTTTTTTCTTCCTTGCCAATAACGTCCCTCATATAATCCTTCACCATCTCGTACTCTCACGATTTATTGAGGTAAATCTTAATCCTACACTTTTGTTTCCCTTCTCCAATTGATCTAGCCTCCTCTTGAATATCCATAGCCATATTTTTAATCCCAGAAAGTTCCTCTCTGATGGAATTTTGATAAGTACAAATTTTCTTCAAGGCCTCAATATACTTCATACAAGTACATACCATGGCCACCCCAAACTCATTGAGGGAATCAACATTATTTTCCAGCTACAAAACCTTGAGGGAAATTTTTTCCAATGCCATACTCCAATCAGACTCAGCTTTTATTTTCCTTTGGAAGGTTCCCCTTTTATATCAGACATAGAAACACTTGGTGGCAGTATCAATACCCTTCATCTTCCTCAATTTATAGATTCGTTCAACCATAGTAAAAATTCATATAGGTCCTCCAAGTCTTCCCTCTCCATATTACCAACAATATCTATAGTGTTTATCAACGGCATAAAATACTCTTTTATGTCATCTGAGCCCGAAGAGGAGGAATCCTCATAATCCTCCTGCTCCATATACTTCTCATCCTCAACATGATTTACATCATCATTCAACAAGCCCCTAAACTTCTCATATTTGGTGAAATATTTAGAACCCAAATGGAATAAGGCCATCATCAATCCCTAATGAAGAGGTATTTTCAACTTTCCTTTTTGGAAATTCTCAATTGATTTGTGCAGGGAACGACTGAGAAAGAATGGGAAATTATAATGCATACCATCATGGTGGATATGACTTGACAAAGGGAAATCGTGGGCATAAACTACCTTGTACCTACCCTCCAAGGTAATAAATTGCATCAAGTGTAGGGAAATTTCATTGAAAGGATTATGTAATTAATCTCTCTCAAAACCTACATAGTGATGTCTTAGTTTCTCTTTACCCACCAAAACTTTTCCCATCTCCTCATCAAATTTTTTTCTTCGGTTTGTAAATCTCCCTCCCCTTGTTGTTCATCCCAACCACTATAGATATAAAATCCCGAGAATTATTTATAGAAAAACCCCGATACTATCCCAACCATCCCTCCAGGTGAGTAGCAAAATCCTTTCTCAGGGCTTCTTCGTGGCCTTTAAAACTTTGAAATAGAGATGACATACCTTCCTTTTCCAGCATCATCCAAACTCTTCTACTAATCCCATTAGTCGAATCAGGTTTTAGACGAACTAGTTCATTGCCCATTTTTTTGTTTCCCTATTAAAAGTGCAATAAAACCAACCCAGTTTGAAACCTTCATGTCTATTCTAAAACCAATTATCATACTTTATCAAGCCCTTATCTAGACCAAATGTCCTTTCTAAACCCAATGCAAGCACTTATATCATCCAACCTCTAACATGTCTCCTCATTACTTATTACTCTTCCTTCATACCCAATACTGACAAAGAATGCTTTTCAATCATTACAATGACAAAGAATTTTCAAAATATTTAACCTTTGTTTGCAAAGTAAACAATAGCCTTGTTCCCTTCACTATAGACATGATTATAGGAAATTAGTTAAAGGATGTTTCCATTGCATTCTCTCATTCTTTTTATTTTAATGCAATAAATAGTGAACTTAGTAATTTTAATAACTCTTTGAAGGCTGTGAGAATGGGAAGTTGGACATTCTAAATATAATTCAATTCTATCTCTATTCTTATTTTATGAATCTTATATGAGAACTCACATTTTCTCGTTTAATACATGATTGAAATTATTAATTAATTTAATAACTATGAAGAAATTGATAATGAAGAGCTACCCATTCTAAAATAAATTAAATTTTCTCTATTTTTCCTAATATATGATTTGAATACGAGAATAGGAAATTTCCCATTCAAAAAATAAATAAATTTAATCTCTATTATTCTTCAATGATTCCTATAAGAGATTGGGCATCTTCCTATTCAAGATAAAAATGTTTGTTTGTATGAGAATGGGCATATGCCCATTCTAATCATTATAATACAAGCAATATTGAACTTGATCATTACTAATGGGAAAAGTAATAAGATATAAGAGTGAAAATAAATGGTCAATCTAATACAATAATTATTTAACTTAATCAATTTAAAAACTATATGAAGGCTATGAGAATGGGAAACTTGCCATTTTAAAATGAATTAGATTTTATCTATATTCTTATTTTATGATTCCTATATGGGATTGGGCAGTTGTTCATTCAATACAAGATTGAACATAATCATTTTAATACCTATGAAGGTTGTGATTATGGGGAACTTCAAAAACAAAGTAAATTTGATCTATTTTTCTTATATGATTCCTATATGATAATGGGAAACTTCCCATTCTAAAAAAAATTAAATTTATTATTTTATCTATATCCTTCATATATGATTCGTATATGACAATGGGAATCTTCCCATTCAATACAAGAAATAAATGCTTGTTTGTATGTATAAGGGCATAAGCTCCTTCTAAACATTCTAATACAAGCAATACTGAACTTAAACATTTTAATACCTCTATAGGTATGGATACCTGACCATTGAATGGAAGATAAAAAAAAATTGTATGAGAATGGGTGTATGCCAATTCTAATCATTGTAATACAAGTAATAGTGAACTTAATTGTTTCAATAACTCTGTGAAGGCTGTGAGAAAGGGCAACTGTCCATTATAAAGCAAGCTAAATTTTATTTATGTTCTTCTTTTATGATTTCAATTTTGAGAACGGGAATTTCCTCATTGGATATATCATTGAACTTAATAATTTTAATTCATATATGATAATAATTAAGTTCAACATTTCTTAGCTCGGCAGTGAGCTCGCCCACCCAGCTCGACAGGTCAACCTCGCCCACCCAAATCTGTAGGTCAACTAGCCCACCCAACTCTGAGAGGTCAACCCCCATCCCGCCTTGGGAATTCAACTCGCACACCTATCTCGGCAAGTCACTCACCCACTCAACTCGGAAGGTCAGCTCACCCACCCATCTCGACCAACCAACTCACCCGGCTAGCTCGACGGGCCAAAGACAACCGCCAACTCGTAGATCAACTCACCCTCCCGGCTCAAAATGTAACTCACCTGTCGTGCTCAAGTGATTCAGCTCTCTTGTCGAGCTAGAGGGTCGGCTCACCCATTTAGCTTAGCTCGCATAGATTTCTTGCCCATCTTGGCCTATGTAGATAGGCCACCCAACTTATAAAATAAGTAACGCTGCCTAGGTGGTAACCCCACACTGTACTTTGGTAATAACAAAACAGTTAACTCCTCATCTTAGCATGAAGGATTGGAAGTGGTTTTTTTAGAATCAAAAACATATTTTTGTAAGGGAATGATCTTGTTCAGACTCTGAAACATGCAAGAAATGGTCATATTTAGAGGCATCCTTTTATAACTATGGAGGATAATACTATGCAAGTATTTCAAAAGATTGAAGTGATATTCTTAAAACACATATCAATAATACAAAAGATCAAAAATATGACATTATCTTTATACCCAAATCAGAATACAAGAGAAAGAAAGCAAGATGATATTCTTCATCTCATAATAAATCAATAGATAAGAGTTAGAAGTATCTTTGAAACTTATCTTCAATTTAAAAAAGAAGTAAAAATTTCTTCACTATAAAAAATTAAATTCTTCTTCTAATAATGAATCATTCTCGACCTACGAGAACTTGCCCACACATCTCGGCAAAAAATCAATGTCACCTAGGTGGTAAGACCACTCGGTAGTTTGGTAAAATCATAATAGATAACTCCCCATATTAGCAACTATGATTTGGTTAACAACTACGCATGTCTTTCAAAACATTAAAGTGATATTCTTAATACCCAGATAAAAAAATACAAAAGATCAAAAAAGGGAATTATCTTTAAACCCAAAATGGAATATAAGGGAAAGAAAACCAAATGATACTTTTCATCTCATAATAATTCAACAGAGAAGAGTTAGAATAATTCATGCCTCAAATTTTCTTCAAATCTTGTGCATCACATGCCGAAATGGTCTTAAGAAATTGAGGGAGCCCAAAGCAGTAAGGGTCAACAAAATTTTAGTGGAGAGGACGAACAATATCTCAAAATCTTATTCTTCACAGGGAAAAATGGTCTAACGAAATGGGCAGCCCAAAGCGAAAGGATAAAAAAAAAAGTGGAAACTGGATGAAAAAGAAAGAGGAAAGTATGAACAATAAAAAGATAGCTTCATCGACCGTAGTAAACCTTGCAATTCCCAAGAGTTATCGCATCATCAAAAAAAATTAACCATTATCATTCTCTCTACATTGCCATAGAGTGGTGTGAATTAATTTCCATTAATTTCACCAATTTCCCTCCAACTAAGGCGGTCAAATACATGTTTGACAAATAAGTACCTTCAATTAATAAAAAATAACTACTTTAAATTAATAAAAATTAATATTGGAAAATAATTTATTTGCAAATTAATGGTCTTTTTATTCCATGTTCAAAAATAATATAAATATTAAAAAATATGGTAGCCATGATTTAGGTTTAATAATTGCACTTAAAATAAATTTAAAATTTAAAAAAAAATCATAGCCATGTTTTAGGTT
The DNA here is from genome assembly GCA_018340775.1 of Taxus wallichiana var. yunnanensis. Taxonomy (NCBI): domain Eukaryota; kingdom Viridiplantae; phylum Streptophyta; class Pinopsida; order Cupressales; family Taxaceae; genus Taxus; species Taxus wallichiana. The sequence goes on from JADAXU010000134.1 coordinate 2,545,546, forward strand.
TATTGCATATAATTAAAATAAAATATAAATATTAAATTTTATCATAGTCATGATTTAGGTTATTTACATTTAAAATATAATATAATTTTTAAACATTATCATAGCCATGTTTTAGATTACCCATTGAAATCCTTATCCCTTGGTCATAGGAGGGCTTAAAGCTTGTGATTCCTACTAGTAAGTGCTTAACTCCAACCCCCTTTCATTTTATTTGTGTGGTGAAGGCAAGAGAATTTTAATTTTTTTAGTGGTATCTAAAATAAATAACTGAGCATAAACTTGTAAAGCTTGTATCTTTTGATCGGTAACTCGGATTTGATTGTCATTTTTGCAAAATTGCTTTTTTTTTGCTCTTTCCATTGGAAATATTTATTTTAAGAATCACACTATAATTATAAAGTTTCATATTATAACATGCACTCATTATAAAGTGCCAAAAACGGGGGCTCTTGTTGCATTGTTTGGGGGTCTTGTTGCATTGTTTCGGTTCTTACATTTATTTTGGTGATTTTTTGAAAATGGTGTTTAATTATGAATTAGATCATGTTAAGCCATTAACAACACATAATTACCACACATGGAAACCAAGAATGGAAACAATAGTCAAGCGGAAAGGATTATGGGATTTCACTTCTTCAAAACAACCAGTGTTCACTAGAGAATATGAGAAATTTAGTAGTAATGAAAATTTGATGAGTGTATGGGTTTGATAGGAACTTATGTAAGTGACAACCTTTTGTTTCATTTGGAAAAATGTGACTCTCCTTTCAAAATGTGGGAGAAATTGGAGGATTTATTTGGTATGGTGGATCATATGAGAGTCATGAAACTTAAAATTGAGATCACCTCTCTTAATCCTAAATATTTTCCAACAATTATAGACTATCTTACCAATTTCAAGCATTTTTTGACATAGTTGAAGGGGAGTTGAAGAGATAAGAAAGATGAAGAGTGTGTTTACTTGATTCTATCAAAGTTGAGAGGACCATTTCAAATATTTTCTTCTACCTTTTTCTCTAGTATGGATATCTTAGGTGACACATTCAAAATCCCTAAATTAGAAACATTTTGTGAAAGACTTACTAGGAAGAATCCAAATTATCTTACCTATATTATTCAACCTCTCAAAAGGCATTAGCTGCATCTAATCCTAAGGGCAAGGAAAAACCAAAAAGTAAAACCAAATCCACCCCTTCTTCATCTCAAAGTGCTCCTAAACCAAAAGAAAAAAACTCTAAACCCGAGGAGTCTTCTAAATCTAAGAATAAGTCTAGCATTTTATGCTCTTTTGTGGGGGTAGTGGTCATGAAGAACATAGGTGTTATAAGCGAATGCAAGCCTTAGAGGATGCAGTTAAGAAACAAAATATTTATATCTCCACTCCACCTCCTTCTAATTAGCATGGCAAAGCACTTAATATTGTTAAGAGATCTCATTCACCACTTCATGACAGGTTGGGTTATAGATTCTGGTGCTTCTCATCACATGACTTCTTCCAAAGAGTCTTTTGTTTCTCTAGGTTTGAGTTCTACTTCCAAATTTTAGGTTGGAGATTCTTTTTTTCTTTCTGTTAAGGTAAAAGGTGATATACACCTTGATGGTGGCATTATGCAAGATGCACAGTATGTTCCTAACATTACCACAAATTTTCTTTCTGTATATCAAATTTGTCATTCTGGTCAAGGAACAATAATAACTTTTACACCACATGGGTCGAAATACGAATTTTTTTGGAGCCTCATTCACTTGTTGCTCAAGGTATTATTGATCAAATTTCTAGACTATATCACTTTGAGGTTTTTGATGACACTTCCTCTATAGGGAAATGATTGGTTTCTCATGAAAATTCAAACACTAAGCTTTGGCATGAAAGATTTGGACATATCAATTACAGATATTTAAAGGATTTGAGCTCTCATGGTATGGTAGATGGTCTTCTTATAGTTTCTTGTTTTGAGGGAGTTTTCTCTGGCTGTGCATTATGGAAATAGTACCAAGATCGATTTCTTAATAATTTTTCAAACAGAGTTTCTTCACCACTTGAGCTTGTGCATAGTGACTTGATGGTTTTTCCTACCCCTCTTTTCATTGAAGCTAAGTATGTACTTAGCTTTATTGATAATTTCTCGAGGTGTAATTGGGTTTATTTTCTCAAGTAAAAAAGGGATGTTTTTCACACTTCAAATTCTTTAAGGCTTTGCCGAGAAACAATCTTCTTGTTACATAAATAACCTTCGCATTGATAATTGGGGGAGTACTTCAGCAATGATTTTTCTGATTTTTGGCAACTCAAGCCATTATTCACTAGCATTTAGTTCCTCATACTCCACAACATAATGGATTAGAAGAATGGATGAATATAACTTTGAAGAAAATAGATAACTATATGATGCATTCTAGATATTTACCTCCTATCTACTAAGTGTAAACGATTAACTATGCTAACTACATTCAAAATCATACACCATATAAATTACTTGAGAATTTGACTCCAGAGGAAGCTTGGTCAACACTAAGCCGATGTCTCATTTTTTTGAGTCTTTGGGAGCCATGATTGGGCCTTTGTGCCAAAGAAGTAAAGGAAAGATTTGGATAAGAAGAGAAAACCCTTTATCTTTGTAGGGTATTTTGAGGAAATGAGAGCTTATCAACTTCTATATTTCGATACACATGACCTTTCTTTTCGAACACATGTTCATTTTGATGAGTGTTTCACTCCTCGTGATTCTTTATCTTCTTACATGCCTCATTCTTCTTCATCTCATCTTGAGGATCCTTTATTTGAGGAGGTTATAGATTTCGTTGATGATCTTATTCCCGCTTATGTTTTCACTATGCCTAAGTAGGCTTGTATTATATTTTTGAGGTAACACCTTTCATACAGGATCTTCCACCCACTAGGCATAATCACACACATTTTTTAGGTTCTAGCCTTTTGTGTCGGGGAAGTTTCGAGGATCCACAGTATTTTTCAAAGGATCATGGGATACAAGATTGGGATGATGCAATTGCAGTTGATTATTCTTCTTTGATGAAGAATCATACTTGGGATTTGGTATCTCTTCCTAAAGGAAGAAATATGGTTAGGTGTAAGTGGGTATATTGAACCAAATACGTAGCTAATGGGTCCATTAACAAGTATAAGGCTCATCTTGTTGCAAATAGTTTTTCACAAGTTGAAGGTATTGATTACTCTGAGACTTTTGCACCCATTGCCAAGATGGATTTTGTACGCCTTGTACTTATTCTTGTTGCATCACAGGGGTGGCCCGTATACCAGATGGACATGAAGAGTGACTTCTTACATGGAGATTTACAAGAGGAAATATACATGGAGCAATTGGCTGGATTTGTTTAGGATTCTTCTCTTGTTTGTAGGCTCCAAAGGTCTCTCTACGATCTCAAACAAGCCCCTCGGGCTTGGTATGAGAAGATGAATTATTTTCTTCTATCTATTGGTTTTATTTGTTTCCACTCCAATCATATAATGTATCTCCAGCATGTTGGTGAGGATATTGTAATATTTTTCTTGTATGTTTATGATTTGTTACTTACTAATGCTCTTCTTCCCACATTCAGACTATTTAGAGGGATATTTCTACATAGTTTGATATGACAGATCTTGGGTTATTACATTATTTCCTTGGATTATAGATTTCTCAGACAGATTCAGGGATTCATTTGAGTTAGACAAAGTACACCCATGATCTTCTTCAGTTCTTTGATATGGTTGATTGCAAGCTAAGTTTGTCTCCTTTTCAGTATGGGGTTACTCTTACTTCCACATATACCACACCACTTTGTAATCCTACATTGTATAGGAAGTTGGTTGGGAGTCTCATGTACTTGACCCATAATCGCCTTGATATTTCATGTGTAGTAGGGCTTGTATCTTGTTTTACACATTTTCCTCATAGTAGTCACTGGAAGGCTACTAAAAGGATTTTACGCTATTTGTAGGGAACTTTCCACTTTGGCCTACACTACACTATGGGTTTTACTCAATTGGTTGGGTATACATATTCAAATTGGGAAGGTTTTATTGATGACAAGCATTTCACTTCTGGCTATATTTTTTTCTTGGTTCTTCTCTAGTTTCTTAAGCATGTAAAAAACAACATGCTATTGCACTTTCATCTTCATAAGCAGAGTATAGGGCAGCAGTTACAGTGGGTCAGCATATTCTTTGGTTTTGAAAGCTATTGGCTGAGTTTAGATTCCCATAGGATTCACTAACTATACTTTTGTGTGCCAACCAAAGTGTAATTCACATTTCTCACAACCTAGTTGAGCACCAATAGACCAAGAATATTGATATACACATCCACTTCATTCGTCAGCACATTCAGGATGGATTTCTTTGCTTGGAGTACATTCTGACTTAGCAACAGGTTGTAGACATATTTATGAAGCCTTTTACATTACCTCGCTACCTTGAGTTGCATGGCATGCTTGGTGTTTTGGAAGTTATTCTTGGGGGGTGTTCATGAGAAAATCTTCCTTCTTCTTCTTATTTATCTTTCCTTCTATCAGGATTCTTTCCTTCTTTTGGTTTGATATTTCTTCATGGATATATTATACATGAGTACCTCATCAAGCCTAGTTTTCAAGACTCATACTATGGACATGTCACTTCTATTTTGGCCCCTAGCTTCACTTGAGGGGGGGTGTTAGAGTAGGTATTTACCTTATCTCATGTTCACCTAGGTAATTTATTTACCTTTATTGTATTTATCCTCACCCACTTATGTGTGTGGATATTTATTTTTATTTATTTAGATATTAGGGGGATATTATCTAGTTGTTAGGTATAGTTCTTTCCTTGATCTATGGTATCGACTAGTTCTTGTTGGAACTATGGTATTGACTAGATCCTTGATGTCTAGTTCTCTCCTAAATCTATGGTCTTGACTAGTTCTTTGATGACTAATTCTTTCCCTTATTTATGGCTTGATCTACAACCTTGACTGGTTCTTAGATATTTATTCATTTCCTATATAAGCAAGGCCCATTCTCATTGTATTTCATTGAGTTCCATAATAATAATGATATTTTTGCTCATTTGTTTGCAAAGGTGTATGTAAAGTTATTCGGTGAATTGCTTTCATCTTATTAATCGTGGTGTTTTATTGGAATCTTTGTTCTTGGATTAGTACGATATGGTTACCCTTCCTTTTAGAGAATGGGAATATGTCCATTCTCATATAAGAATCATATAAGAAAATAGAGGTATTATCTTGAGGCAATACACATAGAACAGAATGGGCATATGTCTATTCTCATACAAACAAATATTTTTATGTTGTATTGAATGGGTATATTCTCATTCTCATATAAGAATCATAGAAAAAATAGATGTAATATTATTATTTTCTCGATTGTAAAGTTTCCCATTCTCACATCCTTTATAGTGATATTAAAATGATTATGTTCAATATTGCTTCAATAAGTTAGAAGGGTTAGAATAGGCATATGCCCATTCTCATACAAACAAAGAATTTTATTATTGTGATGAGAATGGGGATATGCCATTTCTCATACAAACAAATATTTTTATCATTGTGATGAGAATGGGGATATGTCATTTCTCATACAAACAAATATTTTTATCATTGTGATGAGAATGGGCATATGCCCATTCTCATAAACTAAATATAGAAAGAAAGAAAAATTCTCCTACGCGAAACATAAAGAATGAATGACAATTAGATCCTTTTATGAGAATGTTTAAAATGGACAAATGTCCATTCTCATAGTTAGTGAATATGGGAAGTATGAGGAATTCTTGTAAAAGTAATATATGTTATGTTAATATGATGAAGATATTTGGATGAAGTGGTTAGCAATCAAGTTTCTAATTAACTTCTATTTAACCTCTATTTATTTATTTCTCATCATTTAAATTCAACCTCATCTATTTATTTCTCATCAATTAAATTCAAATGAGTCAAGTTCAATCATAGTTTGGAAATCATGTTATAAATATATTCATGTCAATTTTAATTATATGTATAATTTTGAAGTATTTCCAAACCTTACTAAATTATAGAAGTTCGTAGCTCATGTGCTATGTGTATTCAATATACTTACAGTTGTACATACATGATAATTTTTAATTTATTTTATGCAATGGTTTAATAGATTTTCCATCATCTCACAAACTTTGTATTTTATGTTGTTACAAGTAGTAGGGGCTTTTGCATTTGTAGAGAATGATCGTGTGGACTTGTTTTCAAAAGGAAACAAATTTACAGAGGGGAGATTATATCCAAGTAGGAAGACACTACATTGAAAATATGTGGGAAGAGGATTTTTTTGTCAATGTTAACACAATATTGGATGGGACAATAAAATTTCCTTTCTCAGTTGATGAATTTAAAACCTTGGCAGATTTCGGGAATAAATGATACTGCATTTCTTGGGAAGATGGTGAATTGTCAAAGCATGCAGATTCATCCATTCCCCCCAATTTAGGAATTTAAAACATTTGTATTGGTTCGAGAGGATTATAATGTAGAGAGTGACGGAGATTGTAGTGATGACAGTGAAAGCACCATCAATACAAGTCCTAAAGATAGAAAATATTTTGTCATAGACAATGTCATTCTCAAACACAAATCTTGTAGTAGAGATGATGACATATCCATGGGTTATATAACTCATGTGCTATAAGTTCATGAAATTGATGGAGAGAGGTTGGGTCCTTTGAATTTTGGTGTATGCATAGAGAATGTGGTAAATATGTGTTCAAAATGCTCAGACTCACTAGAACCTAATAAATCAATTGTTTGGCCAATAAAACATTTGATTTTCAATGAAACAAGAAGTTCCCTTATGATTAAGCAAGGGATTTCTCAACTGGTTGGTCTACACCTTGTACACAAATGATCAACACAATTTGAAGTTCAAGGGAGTTATTACAAAATTAATCCATTACTACTCGATTGAGTGTAAATTTGTAGTAGAGGGAACAATTACAAATGTAGTTGAAGGAGACATGGTACATTTTAATAGATTGGATGTCAATATCTTCGGTGTGCATATTGATAGAGTATTCAACCCTCATGAAAATGATGATACCTATCTGAAGGATATCTCATATAATTGCCTACTAGGTAATTATATGACATAAACGGTTCTCAGATGGATATTATATTCAAAGAAGTCCCAAACGAGGTTGATTTTTTCATGTGGGATGCATTATAAGACCAAAACCTCAATTTTTTATACAATTTCATATGATGCCACTATTCAAAATCAATCCAACAAAGTGATAAAAATATCTTATAATGCTACAAAAATTTTAAATCTGGATACCCTCAAGCCAATCCATCAAATCAAAATTTTGATGAGGATAGAAAATGGTCAATATTTTTAGAAGTAGAAAATACGGAGTTTAGTTATTACAAATATAATTGTCTCCAAAAATTACCTCTTTCTTCAGTTAGAATTCAAAAAAATGTTGCACAACTAGAGCCTTGAATGAAGTTGACAGGAAAAAATTTGTGTTTGATGCATTAACAACAAATGTCATCTTCAATGTTGGTAAGAAAACTATGGAGATACATAAAATGAAATTTGATGGGATGGATGTTTTTAGAATGCATGGCACAAAGTATATGGGTACCCAAGGAGTTCCTTCTATAAACATAAATCTGAATGGATAAGAAGAAATAAGCTTCATAGTGACTGGAAACACTAAAAAGAGAAACAAATCTCAAACATTGCTGCAAAAATTACATGCATATCAATAATTTTTGAGAGAAATTCAGATATCTCTCCACATCTGACTCGGTCTATAGGACAGGATGGAGTAAAATTTCCCCAAATGTTTCTTCCTTCATTCTATACCCAAAATATACTGCAAAAATGCAATGAGGAGCTTGAATTCTTGAAAATTCCTCAGGTGTCGTAGTCAAGCTTCAACAACATAATGAACAAAAATTTTCCACATGTTTCCATTGCAAAAAATAATTTCTTTTCCAAGTGTGATGAGTGCATATATTTTTTCAACAAACGTAGAGCCACCACATGCCCAGAAGCACTCGCAAAGATTGAGGAGGAACAAACATGGCACAATGAATATATTCAAAGTTTTTGAAACTTACTATTCCCACATATTGTAGTCAGAAGAATAGCCTCATGGATTCTTGAGCATTGTGCATGATAAAATGGATAAAATGAAAACTTCCATACCAAGGATGGGTAAAAAATCAAATTCAATAAGTAATGTTATGAACCTACTAGTTACTTTGACTAGTATGCTCACACATGGACACAAGACCAGGGGTTTTGGCCATTTTGGCCTGCCATTTGTTGAACGTGGAGAAAAATATATAGTCACATCATTATATTTGTGTCTCAAGAAGCTTGAAGAACCTGTAATTGATGAGTATGGAGATTTTTGTATCATTTTGGATCATCCAAACAACCATTGCATGATGCATTATTACAAAATGATGTGCATGAAAAATGTAAAAGGTACAAGGAAATATTTGACCATTCAAAATCAATTAGTGTTGCTAGCATAAATACTTCTTTCATAAAGCAACCACGATCCTCTACTTGTAATTGGATAATGCTTCAAGTGATAACAATAATCGTACATTATTTGCATTTGTATCAATGTTGACAAAAAAGGGTATTCAACATTGTGTATGTAAGCTTCCTTCCAGTGGGACACACCCATGAGGATATATATGGGACTTTTGGAAGATTATCAACATCATTACATAAAGTAGACACATTTTATTTGCCACATATCATGGACTCTTATAGAACATGCCAACAAGGGTCAAGTACATTCACTCCTTATCTTATTGAGGAAGTGTACAACTTCAAGGACTTTGTGGAGCCATTCTTATTGGATGGAAACCATAAGATAGTGGGTATCAAAAAAACCAAATTTGTTTAGATTCCATGTTGTGGATGGTATACTGGTGATGGAGTACAAAGAAACATTAAAGGATCAACAATGGTCTCGTTCTATCCATATATGGTGTACAAAGGATAATAGTGAACCAAGCTTACGGAAGGAAACCTCCTTTAGCACCTTTCAAGGAACTCAAAGAAATAGAAGATCTAAAAAGGGAATAAAAGCATATATTGAGCATTGGGGGAAAAGTGCAATAAGAGAAGGTAGTGACTATTGGCTTCCGAATATCACGTATTGGGAAAATGTTTTACGTGCTTTGGATAGACCATTTGTAAATTGTAGAAAGACGTCAGATGATTATTTTTGGTGAAAAATAGTATAGGAGAAAGACATATATGACCAAATAATAGGAGCCACACATATTCACAAAGAATACTACATTAGTCAACATATCCCAAGTAATAATGATATTTACGTTGGGTATGTTTGTGGAATATCTAACCAAGAATTCAATCCGTTGAAGGATGTGTTCAAGGAAAAATGATACTTATATGGACAGAAAATGATAATGAAAAGATATGGATGGGGAGAGAAGATGGGGATATTTTCCTTCAACATGGAGGCAATGATGTAATTAAAAAGTTGAGAGTTCAATATTGGAAACCTGTAGGGAGAGGAGAAGGTACAACATTGTATCGGGATTGTTTAAAGCCAAATAAAACTTAGACCATCTCAAACAAACCTAAAGTAGATATCAATGTGGATAACATCATCTGGGCATGGACACAAAAAAATTGGCAAAGTGGATCCATAAAGATACCCAATAAAGGACATGTGGCCATTAAATCATACCTTGAACTACTTGAATAGGATAAGGAATGTTGACTTAGAGAAACTATTGAAGTTCATAAATTTGTATGTGAAATCATCTTGGCCTAGGATGTGGGTTTTAAAAAAAAATTATTCCAAACCTTGGTCCTATAAAACTTTACAGTTGTACTATTATTTGATAATTAAATGAAAGATTGAGTATTATATTACTTTGGAAGATTTTTCCATAATATAATTCTATAAAACATTGTGTTGCTTATGGAACTCTTGAATCTTATTAATGTATTATTAATAATATGATTTCCACCATGCAATTAATTTAATTTGGAAAAAAATCCTTAATTATGCTCTAAGTAAGTTTACAGGAGTTGGATCTTGTGATTTAAAGAGAGTTAGATGTGATTTACAAGGAATTCATTTCAAAATATTAATGCTTTGGATTTTTCTAGGAATTAGTCTTGATTTACGCATTCATTACAACCACAAAATTATATGGTCTTTTCCTAAAGCTATGTGCATAAGTCTAGATAACTTATTGTTTAATTGTTCTAAAAATTTATAAAATGCAAACCTTTCTGAAGTGTACATACTAAATTATATGCCTAGAATCCCCTAATTCTTGAATGCAAAACTATAGTATTGGGAGTGCCAATATATATTATTTAATGCTCTCAACAAGAGTGTCTAGAAATGCACCATGACTTAACCTACTATCTGCCAAGATATAAATTTTCAAAAAGAGGTCAAAATCCCTCATATATGAATTATAGAAGAAGAATAGATATAAAGTTGATAGACATAAGAAGAATTAGGAACATACTTGTACCATGAGTGTGATGAGAATGGGCATATGTCCATTCTCATAGACTCAATAGTTGCTTCTTATTTCATACAACATGTACCCATATCACATTGTTTTAATTTTCAAAAGGGATAAAAATGCCTCATATAGGAATCATAGAAAAAATGAGATAAAGCAGAAACACATAAAAAGAATTAGGAACATAGTTGTACTATGAGTGTGTTGAGAATGGGAATATTCCCATTCTCATAAACTCAATATAGAATTAGGAACATACTTGTATGCACAATGTAAATATTGGAATCGATATTATACTACTTAAATTCCAATAATAAACATATTAGAATCCGATATCACACTAGATAAAAACCAATAATGGCAATTTAGGAATCCAATTTCAACAATTATAAAACCAGAAATGATAATACTATAAATCTAGATTCTTAGTAAAATGTCCATATTTAATGAAATTATGGTTATTATAATATATATATATATATATATATATATATATATATATATATATATATATATATATAATTTAGTTAAATAGATAAATCAAATAAAACATGAATTGAGAAATAAAATTTAAAAATATAAATAAAATAACTTAGAATGTTGATGTTTAAAATTTAGAGATAAATATTAAATTAAATTAATAAAATAAAATGGAAAATATAAATTTTAAAATAAAAAATTTGAGCTAAACAAATAGATTTAAAGATCTTAAAATTTATTGAAAATGGAGAAGTGGCGGTGGATGTGGAGTTGGTGAAAGGAGGAATGGCGGAGGCATGACGTGTTGGGGAAGGAGTAAGTTTTGTCGATGTTGTATTTTATAATCGCTTAGGCGTGGTAAATCCAAAATACCATAACCTTTTTATGCATATTCTCGCATCCTAGGCACCAATGGGAGCTTTGGAACAGGATATGGGTATCCTCACGAAATAGAGCCATTGTTTCACCAAATTCCTTAAAGAAATGTTATCTCATGGGCTGCAATGATTGTTGTAAAAACACCTCAAAGAGATGCCTTATAACGGAAGAAACATATGTTATGCATGGAATGGCTTTGTAGGAAATAATTTGGAACTTTCAAGAAGAATACAATTGACAGTGTAAATCCAAACCCCACAACATATGCCAACACCTCTTTTTCTCCCTCTACTTGTATTTTTTTATCATGAGCTAAGATGGAAAAGGAAAGCATTGACTTTGTTATTTTTTTACTTATTTTGTTTTTTATTGTTAGGGGAGCTCGCACAAGGCACATGGACTATTTAAAAGAAAAATGTGGTGCCACAGAGATGATTATTATGGATCCTACGCAAGGATGGTGGATTATTTGATAAAAATCCTAAAATAATGATGTCTTGTGGATAACAATTATTACCTGGATGCGAGAAAAAGGGTTGTCAAGAAAATGAAATCGTGTAGGCATATGCAGTTGCCTCACTCACCCAACAGACCCTCAAGTTATTTGTCAAAATACCTTTAAGATTTATATTTCTCCGATCTGCATAGGTTTGTGTGTATGCAAAAATTTTGGTTGGTTAAAATTCCTTGGATACTCAATCAAAATCCGTCGACGGGTGTAAGCAAAACATTACAACCTTTGCCAAAATTCTCCCATCTCATGTCAAGTATGGAGCCTTGAGTAGGCCATAGACATGTGGTAAATCATAGTGGGTGGGAGAGGTAATGTTCAAATGTCTCATTTAATGTTTGAAGGCATATGTTTTTTGTTGTTAAAATGTGGAATGGAATAAAGGGATAAGTTTTTATTTGATAAAATTTTATAGCAAACTATTGTCTCATGGATCATGGTTGTGGACCGCTTAGAGATCATTTTACCCGTGTTCAACCTTTGACTTGTATAATTTTAGTTGTTGATGCTTTTCCCTTTTTACAATGAAATTATAATTCTAAAAAAATTAAGAACAAGCTTTCGGTTTAATTAAATAAATCATAGTACAAAACGAAAAATATGGGCTTATTCCTATACTGACGATTGATTACTTTGATCATCAATTATACCCACAAACATGACCTAATATGTTATACAACCAATGTATCAAACTAGATATAATTTTCCACTTGAATTGGATAGATTGATTTGATTCATCAACTAAACTACCCTTTTTCCTTGCAAATTTAATAAAACACGATTGTCATTTATTCGTAAAACACCTCTCCGAACCCCTGGAATGGATATTCAATTTTTTTATGTTCCTTGTCATCTAGGATATCGTATCAAACCTTAGAATTCCATATAATTACCATTGGTGTATTTTTGTCACCGCTCTAGGAGCCCAGTTAACCCTTTTTGTAGTTTTAGCAAGTGTCGAAAGTCAAAATTTGGGTTTAGTTTTGACTTTTCATCTTGGTCCTAGGAATTTAAATGATATCGACCTTCGTATACCTCTTGGATTTATCGATGAAAATTTCTTGCAATTGTTAGTTCTTGTAGTGCCCACATTTTACACACCCAAACACAACGGTAGAAAATACCGGGATAATTTTTTTACTTACATTGTTCAATGCAAAATGCCACAAGGACTCCAAGTAGAACAACTCAACAACATATACGACACCTACATCAGTCACCAAATCACATAGACACATGACTATGCCATATACCTGTTTATACCACACTTTTCCAAATGAAATAGTACTAGCAAAAACCCAACCACGAGACAAAAGACTCAAGGATTGGCGAACCCACAACACATCATTTCTTTAATTGCATCTTAATTACGATTAACATTCTAAGAACATTATTGTGCAAGGATAGTTTTTTTGTTAAATCTACAAGATCTTAAGCTCATTCGACCTTTAATTTACAGTTCGATCAATTTAGGTTGGCTTCCTTTATGCATCGTGGAACTATCCATAATTTAGTTGCTTATTTGGCACGATTCAAATCACATAGACATTACTGGATTATCTTGTTCTTATATTTAGAATATGCTTCTCAAACGTTTATTTAATGTTTAAAATTTACCCTTGCTACACAAGTGCAACTAACGTGATGACAAGATGAAATCTTTGCATTGAGGGAGACATAGATTCGAAATAGCTTTTTTCCCCAAGAACATCCATCGATCACGGAATAGTTATTTCACTACCATGGTTGTTAAAGTTCAAATAACTTATGGACTTCCATTTATATTTATATATATCTTTTGTTTTCTCGAAGTTTGGTCACACCAAGGCAATTTATATTCTTTGTAACACATGAAGATGTTTAAACTAAGTCATAAGGACTCCCAGTGACATTATTCCTAACCTCAAATTTTGGTTTTACTCTCATATGACTTACTTTTGCGTCGCCACTAGGGTCTCATTATTACTATCGTTTTAAACATAAGAGTTACGAAAGTACTTGTCTGTCATATTAAAGAAGCACATGGTTAAGCTTAATTCCAGTTTCACCTAGGGCTTTAACCTCTATTATAGGTGTGATTAAGGTTAAAATGTATTTACCCTATAATCCTTTCATGAAATATCAAGGCACTAAATTTTCACAAGCCCAAGACAAGACATTTATCTACAAGGGACAAAAGGGTTCACTAACGAGAATGCAAGACATAGAACAACTATATCGTGATCTTCATTTAGGTCGTTTGGATCCAACAAGGATTTCATTCACTGATGAAGTTAATTTCTAGATCTAATTTCGTAAGGCCCGGAAATCCAATAGGATACAAGGGAGTAATATCTCTACCTACTCCACAGATGGGAAGGTTACACTGCTTAGTCATTCCTTCTAACAAGGACTCATAAGGTGACTTCCAAGGCGGTCTTCACCACTCAGCCTAGTGTCGGACCTGAAGAGAGGACATTCTTCTCGCGATTACCAAAACTAGAAGGAAACCGCATACTCTAGATAAAGTTGGACCATGTCATTCCTAAAATATGGGTTCACGACAATGTCACTAAACCTAATGACTATGATGGTAACTCCAACTAGGGGTTTTATTTACCTAACCTAGGAGGTCTCATCGAGTGCAAAGTTTAAGGTCGTTCTATGGTTTTAAATTTCTTATATGGTAAAAGGGATCACACATGCAGGAAAGCTATGCACGAATATTTTAGTAAGGTTGAGGGTTCCCATTAAAAAAAAAAAAAAAGACTCTTTATTACGTTTGCAAGGTAAGAAGATAACCCAATAATTAATTTAATCATTTATTGAATGCTAAAAAAGTACTACAATATATTAACTTCAATTTCATTTACTATATATATCAAATCTTTCTTTTTCCATAAACAACTAAGAATCAAATTGAACCGGTGAATTAGATGCACATTTCCTAAGATATCCCTAATATAGCATCTCATGCATATTAACAAATTTCAAATATAACTTTTCAGTAACAAGAGACTACATTATACAGTTATTCATTTTACAATGACCTGTAAAAATTTCAATAATAATAATTAAATTACACATCGCCTTTTTTGTCGTCATTCTTCCATCCTGCAAAACCCACGTGAGCATGATATCAGCGATAAATCGCTGGCATGGCATCCACCCTAATCAATCATAATTATCATTTTTCAGTTTCTCATTTACATCTAACAATAATTACAATTTGCAATCGAAATAAAAAGGTCTAGAACATGTATTCATTACATTTCATTTTTCTTCATTTTGCAACTCAGGAGAGAGAAAGAGAAGGGAAGAGAGAGAAAACACCGTTTGGTCAAAAGTTCTAATACACACAACAAGTTTCATTATAGTGTTTTAAACAGTTATTTACGTGTGTTAAAAGTTTCCAGGGTGATTTGGCAACCCTACGAGGGTCCTGCAGTTTTCTATTTTTACATTTTCTCACTAGCTACAAAACGTTCAAAATGGGCTCGGAGGCTAAGAAACTACTTCCAAAGGTTATCTTCCGATGAGCACGCACTCCATGATTAACTTTCTACATGTCCCCAGATATACCAAGAATTCATAGCAACTGACGGAATTGAAAAAGAGTGAACGGTTTGCGTTTGGCGGTTAGTTCTCTGGGGCCACTGGTCGTAGTTCACCCAGTTGTAAAATGCCAAAAGTTAACTCGAGGGCCCAGAAAACCACATCCATAACTGACATTCGATGGAGAAGCACACAATGAGACATCTCCTACTAGTTCCCCTATATAAGGATAATTCATCGAGTCAGAATCGAGAACTAGACAACCATTTTCAAACGGCAACAAGTTTTCTGGAGCGACAAGACGAAATTGGACCAGTTTGACCTCGTCAAACTATGACTAGAGGCCTACAAAATGGCTTCGCCAAACTATCCCAAAAAGTGCTCTTTCCTATACTGAATGTTCCATGCATTTGTCTAGTATAAACGCTAGAGTTTTGCGTAGACAGAATGTGATTTCCCTTTCCGGGTTTCAAATGGTGGTCCAAAACGAAAGCCAACTTTCTAGTTTTAACAACTCTCTATTGTTGTAAACCGGTGTAACAAGGCTCATATAAGAGTGCCAAAATGATGTCATATGATTGTTTCGGGTCAAACCAAAAATCAAGGTGAATCCTCGTATACCAAGGTACACAAATGAAACTTCACATCTTGTTTCCAAAGTTGTGAAGGGTACTTAATGAATCTCCGAAAAATGCAAAATTTAACTATTTTAAGCAGGAAGAAATTCAACTTAATCAATAGGGAGTCAAATTTGTCTAGTCGATAAAACGATATTGGAGCGATCAAGAAGGGTAAGAGTTTTCTAAATCATCTCAAAGTGAGGGTAATAGTTCATAGTTTAAAGTAGATGAGTTATAATGACGTCGTGAGTTACGACACGAAAATTTATTGTTTTGCAACGAGATGAAGGGACATTTAACTGTATTAAAAATCCTAATAATTCAAAATTCTATTTAGTTGCAAAAGAGAACTAAAACACGAGAATTATGAGAGGTAAGGGAAGGAGCACCATGCCCGGAGAACGAATTCGGTCAAAGCCGTAGGCTTGGGTTCAGTCTCTTGCTTGGGCACTTCGTCAACCGACCCACGAGCGTCCTCGGCTCCACCATTTAACATACACATCTACTAGGGAAGTCACATAGCAAACAAAAACATCTTGTTTTCTATGCCTTGATGGTTTTCCATGCTCTATTCTAAAGCTCTTATTTTTACACATGTGGGGAGGATGCTGACAAAGGTTGTGGAATCTGGATTTACACGTACCAATTGCATTTCTTGAAAGTTTCCAAGGCCTTTTCAACAACCTCATTTTTTGCACATCCTACCATCATTATAGTCCATAAAACACATTTCTTTCAGGCATTGTTGAACAGTTCGCATGCTTCCATGATTTGCATATGTATCTACTAAGGCACTTGCAACTACAACAGTTTCTCTACCTTTTTGCTTTGATGGAAGTCCACGGGGTCTGGGGCTCATTTTTGATACATGCAGGGAGGATGTTGGCACAGGTCGCAGCCATAGCACTCCCTGAGAACGTTGTTTCTTTCTTTCCTCTGGTCAACACTGTAACCCACGTCCCAAGGCATTTGCAACTACAACATCAGCCAAAATTCCTGTCCCCTTTTCCTTTTTTTTTGGCGCTTATGGATGCCACGCAGGTCTGGGCACGGCTGGGAGAATGTTGGCCACGTGACCAGCTAAAATGAACAAAAAAACCTCCTCCATTTTCTTTGATGAATGTCCATATGTTGTCCCTAAGCATATGCAACTGCACAACTATCAAAAACCTCTCTAAATCATTTACACTTTGCAAAATGTTGTGCAGGTCAAAGGGGGCTCATTTTTCTTGGACGCAGGCTTGCATTTTCAAAATGAGGGAAGGAATAGTTTGTGCCGCCATCAAACCTGCACAAAACCTCCTTCTTCCATGGTGCGAGCGTACTCTCCCTCTCCACACAACCAAAAGATGGAACAGTCCGCCCCCAACTTGCCCTAAAATTTTATTTTCTTTTAAAATTTGAATCCTTTTATTTTATTTTATTATTTATTATTTATTTTTATTTAAAAAAAAATGGAGGCATTACGTTCTAAGAAAAACACATCACTAATTAGTTTTATGAGGAGGTTTTGTAGGCCTCTGGTCATTTGGGTGACCAGTTCAAACTGATCCAACTACGACCAATGGCTTCGGAAAAGTAGTGATCATTCATAAGTTGTTCTCCGGTTCTAAGTTCTATCAATTCCTATGAATTCCCTTTATATATGATATCATATAAGATATACCGTGGTGTGTTATCCCATCGGAAATCAGTTTTGAATGCGGTTTCATAGCCTTCGGGTCAAATTTGGATGATTTCACAAAATTGTAAGAAAGTGTGAAAAAATGTCATAGAACCCTCTTCAGGTCAAATAATCTGAAGATAAATCTTGTAGAAAGTTATATTTTGCTATATGAAACTCTCTTTTGTTGCTTGTTTCGAGAAATTTAAGTTTTGGGAAAATGGTGTTTCTCTCTCTCTTCTCTCTCTATCCCCTCTAGTTAGGAAATGAAATGAAATGAAATGAATGTATCTCTAACTCTCTCTTGTTGCGTGCTAAGTATTATAATCATGTGAATGGAAAACTATGAAAACATGAATTATGCTAGATTTTGGGTAGATGCCATGCCAACAGTTTGTGTTGACCATGTGTTGGTTGCAGGTACTAAGATAAGGACAAAGTGAAGTGTTGTTGGTGTTTGCATAATAACATGTGATTTTGAAAACATTGTATTTGTATATGATATATCAGTGTTATTGCTATGAATAAAATTGTCATTCTTTATTTTCCATGATGAATACGACATTGTTAGCCTATTGGGAAAGTGTGTTATTTTTGTACTTAGTTGCTCTTTTATATGTTGACTAAATTCCTACTTGGTCATACTTTTATATGTTGGTTAGGTAAATTAAGTTGTTTGTACCTTGTTGCTATGGAAATTGATGTAAAAAGAAACCTATTGATAGTATTTAAATCATTAAAGGGTGAATTTTAAAAACTTGTTATTTAAAGTTAATTGTACCATGGTAATTTTGGACATTGATTGTACTAGTAAATTGGATAGTAATAAATTGAGAATGGTGTATGTTATCTATTTTCTAGTGATGTGTTGACCTAGGGAACTCTCTTAGTCTCTTGAGAAAAATAACAACTTGTAGTAATGTGTTTTCATTTGGACAAAAAGCAACAATCAAACTTATAGCTTGAAATATTAATCCTTGTCATAAGGAATGATCCCTTGAGCTTACCCCTTGCCTTATTTCCATAATGGAACCAAACTTGGTCAAATTTTAACCGTGTTGTTTCATTGTTATATCAACTTTAGGTCCTACCATTTTATGAGAAAATGGGTCTCGAATGTTCCTTCATGATCATCTTAAAGTAGGTAAACTTAATACCTTGTCCATCCTTTGGTGCTTGGTCCATGAAAATGTTCCTTCTCTTCCTTGATGGGCCAAATTTTTGCTTTCACAAGTATTGAACTAGAGACTTGTTAATGGATCCCAACACACATCATGAAGGAACCTCATAGTGACATTCCTAAGCCTTAAGGTTAAAAACAATGGTCCCTTAGTGAGTAATAATGGAGTACCTAGGGATTTTATGAAGGTCTTGTGAATTTAGGATAATGCACTCTAATTTTGGCTTGTAATAGGGAATAAAACCCTTAGGCATAAATGGAATTATATAAAACCTAGGACCTCTTAGGAATTAAAATTTGTGGTCGAAACATGTTTTTCACTCATAGCTATTGATAATGGATTTCTTAAGATGATGGATTGGAAGTAAAGTGTAATTTGAGACTCATCCCTTAAACTCAATGCAACCCTTTTTGTGTATCACGAGTGATGAAAACTAAGTATTTAAATTAAATAGTTAGTTGTAATAATTTTAAAGTGAAAGGAGTGTATCCGTAGTTATTAAGTGTTATAATGAGAAAGGAACATGAAATTTTCCTACCCTTAGATCTAATAGCCTTCCTTTTACTTTGTGTGAATCTCCCTTTTACAATGAAGGTAAAGTACAAAACCAAGTACACATGATTCTTAGAAATGAATCCTTAGGAAAAGTATTAGTAGACTCATGTGTGTTTAAATTTTCCTATTGACCATCAAGTTATATAAATTAATTGAATAAGAGAAATGGTAAAAATAAATGGAACCAATATAAGTTGAATGTTAAACGAAATAAAGAAAAATGCATTCTAGTTTTAAGAAGAATGAAGATTTACATGTTAAGTGTTATTCAAATAATTAAGGTCAAATAATGAAATATTATTGTAATAAATATGTAACCATGAAAATTTTGTGTCGTGGAAAGTGCCTATCTGTAAATGTTATATTGTAGTTGGATTGTTATTTTGTACTTGTCATTTGGGAAAATTTGGTTTTGATGTGCATCATGTGTTTTCATGTGGTTATGTTTTCTTCTTGTTGGGGTGAGGTTTCATCATTGATTATTAGAGGAATAAGGTGTATCTAGTAAATGGAGGAATAAGGGAAAAAAATTGTTTTAGAGGAACCAAAGTAATTTGTGGCTAGTCTTAGTGGAGGAATAAAAAACGTGTTATAATGGAGGGATAAGGGCCTATCGAATTTTTGTGGTGTGTATACATGGATGAAATAAAGGCTAACCAGGATTCCTTCTAGGAGTGATAAGGGGTAGTTGCAGTAATGATGAAATCTCCCCATTATAATCCTTTTAATTAGGCTTGGCAATGTGTGTCGTCCCTATATGTGGTTTTTATTTATTCCTCTTTGTGTTATAAATGTGGCTTCCTACTTTATAAAAAGGCTCTTGTGATGTGATTTATCCTAAGTGATCCCATGTGAAGTCATGTAACAAGTAATGAAAGACAAAAAAATATGGTATTTTTTATTTTGTGTGTGAATTTTTGTGGGCGTTACAAAATTAAACAGGAACTTTTGATTCTTGTTCTATATGTTGATGACTTAATCATCACATGAGATTCCACACATCATGTTCATGATTTGAAATAAGATATAATGAAGTCTTTTGAGATGACTAACATAGGTTTGTTACATTTTTTCCTTGGTTTTTTTATTTCAATGTATGAGAAATGGATTTTTCTTCATCAATAAAAATATGGTCAAGACATTCTAAGATGCTTCAAAATGTAATACTACAAGTTCACAATGAATCCTTTTCGATCTATAATGAATATTTTCACTAAGTGTTTTTATATTTCAATTGTTCGCACACTTTACAAACAACTGGTGGTAATTCTACTATACTTGACTCATACATGTCATAATACCTCTTTTGTTGTTAATATTATATCATGTTACTATTAATACCCCATGAAATACATTAGAAGGTTTCTAAACATAGTTTACAATATTTTCATGGTACTACTACTTATGGGATCAAGTGCAATTTAGGTGAAAAAGCGTCAATTTTTAGTTATACCTCTAGGTGAAAATAGCAAATAATTGTGTTCTTTGTGATGGGAAACCAACAGTTATAGGATATTGAGATAATGATCTATATGATTGTAAGTCAATGGTAGGATACATATATCATATTTGGGTAGGTTGTGTGACTTGATCTTGTTAAAAAAAAACTATTATTTGTTTTTATATTATGTAAAATGAGTATTATAGATTTATTAATATCATATTTGATTCAAGATGGATTCAATGCATGCTTTCATAATTTGAACTTTTGTAGATCTAATACATAAAACTTTTGAAGCATTAATCAAATTTCTATCTACATGTATCACAAACAAATGGACCACCAAACAAAAATGATGTTGAGATTCATATAAATTATATTTGGAAAGTAACACATAAAAAGGTTATCAATCTTCAGCTTTTTCCAAATATATGATCAAATTTCAGACATCTTCACAAATACCTTGCTTGAGGCCCAATTTTTTCATCTCAAGCAACTTTTTGGATGAAGAACCTTTTTTCAAGGGGGTATATCTCATTAATTCTTCCATCCTTCCCTTCATCAAAGTACATTGTAAGAGTGGATATTAGTGTATTTAATTATACATGCACTATTGTTTGACTTTAAGACATATTTTGTAATGTTCATTATAATATAATCCATGGATATTTCACTAATTTATGCACACTTATCTACATGTTATTTATAGACAATATTATCGATCAAAGTATTGAATTGATTGACTTTTTTAATATCATAAAATTGAACATGCTCGCAATTTAAATAATCTACAAACCCTAATTGTATCCTTTGTCTCATCTATATAAGAGCATAATGAGCTATTGTTTTTGGTATCACTATGGAAAAGATTTATACTAACAAATGTATTCCAAATAGTTTTAACATAAGGAGGTAGTCATGCTATATGTGTTATAAATTTATTTAATGTCTTTATTTTAATCGTCCATTGATTGTCTATGTATACATGTATGTGGGTGTATGTCTTATAGTTATTTACAACAATTTTGGAGAGTTCCCCAAAGATATTTAATATTTTTGATTGAATGTCAAGGCATTACATTTAATACTAAATAAATAGTTTACAAAAAATATTTATTACTCCTTTTGATGTGTTAGGATGCATTTAATTATTACAATGGAGCTCTGGAAATATTTTCTTTGGATTTTTCTTTTATTAAGCTCGTTGAATATCAATCACTATTGGAATTTTCAATATAAAATTTATACATAGTAACTTCATATCATTACAATATCCATATATACATCAAAATTATTATTTCTTCAATTGAAGATAACATGCAAAAAAATTC
Source organism: Taxus wallichiana var. yunnanensis (assembly GCA_018340775.1). Taxonomy (NCBI): domain Eukaryota; kingdom Viridiplantae; phylum Streptophyta; class Pinopsida; order Cupressales; family Taxaceae; genus Taxus; species Taxus wallichiana. The sequence goes on from JADAXU010000134.1 coordinate 2,567,766, forward strand.
ATTCACCTCAAAAGAATACCTTTCTATTACTAATGGTTCTCTACCAATATGTCTCCCTCCTCTTCTACTTCTTCTATTTCAACCTCTATTTTGACTCGAGATTGTGACAATTGTATCTCGTACATAAAATTTTAAACAAATGTTATCAACCATGATATAAATAAATATAAATATTAATACAAAATTTAAATTTTCTATACAAACTCATATGTTGCATGTATGCTCATTTTTGAAGAGATTTATTTTGGTGAAGTAAATCTTAGGGTAGAAAAATATATTTGTTTTAAAAAGTATACCTTTGTAAAAGGGATAATATAGATCTATTTGATGATGACATAGTTTTTCAATCTCTAGGTTGTGAGGATTTAATACAATGGGGTAATAATAGGTATAACATATAAATAACAAACAAAAATTTATGACAATCACTCAATCACTCATATGTTAGTGTTTATCTAGGAAAAATAAAAAAGGAAATAACAAACTCACATTATTTTCTACACAACATGACACATGATTCATTCATGTTAAATTATTTAATAGAAATAAAACAACAATATATATGATACAAGGTTTCATTATAAGAGGCTATTCTAATATAATTATTCTATAATTAACCATGCATAATCATAAAAATGAATTAATACTTTAAAGAATGATTTAAAATGTATATTGATATCTCAAATACACAAGAAGATCTAAATACTTAGTTGTATATATCATAACATAGGATATTTGGATGTGTAGATAATTAGAATATGGAAACTAAATACTAGAAATGTTTAATTATTGATATGAGAACTAAAAATTGAGTTGGTTTAAGACCGAACCGATCTTCTAATAATGATTTTCTGGCCTTGACCATTATGTAAGGTATTATATCCTTTTTCATTGAGCTTTTATAACTTTTTTTGCCCTCCACTTGTTTGGAAATGTTCATTATTATATGTCACTCCAACTCTCACCGCATCAAATCAACCTATAATAAGCTATGAAAACTTATAAACCCTATATACTTGTAATACCCTTCATCATTTATCATTATTTAATAAAAGTAAAAATCATGAGTGGTGAGGTTATAATACCCTTGGTGGTCAAACATTTCCAAACTAATCCAAGTGATGTACTACATGCCCTTGTCTGGGATCAATCTTCATGTGGTTCTCCTAGGTGCAAGTGCATGTTTCGGTGTGATCTAAGTGAACTCCCCTATGAGTTCTCTCATGTCTCTCAAAAAATATATATATTTGGATAACTATAGATTAAAAAATCTACCCATTGTAGTAATAATGTGATGTAGTGTGATTTAATTGTGTGACTAAACCCTTTTTTCCTTTAAGGACCTTTGACAATATTTGCAATGACTTTTCTCTTGTTGATACATGGCTCTAAAACATTTTTATGCTTGAAAATGGAGGGATCTAGAATCTTTGACCTGGTTGGGTGCTTCAAACCTATAAAAGTGGCTACTTAAAATAATGTGCAAATAATTTAGGGAGATCTAGGAGAGCATTAAGTGATTTTAGAGTGATATTTGCAATAGTATATTGTAAGAGTTCTAAGTGAGTTATAAAGTGATATTGACTTGCTTATATAGCATCCCAAGGTGAAATATTATGACAATTCTGACCCTAGGAAGATGATATGACATAACAAATATATTCAAATTGATATCAAATTCATAAGATAAGAAGGGGTAGGACCATACAAGTCGGGAAGGGTTATATAGCCTATTCATACCAAACTATATTGTCCTTAAAAATAGGCATGTGATATGAAATAGAAAGTTTTGTAATGATGCATAGAGATGATTTACTATTTTTATTAATTAATATATCCTAATTTTGTGGTAGTGCAGAGTTTGGAGTTGAAAAAGTCAAGAAATACCAAGATAAATGCACTTCATGGACTTAGAATGTGAGAATTTATCTTATCAAGGGATCATGTCCAAAATTGTCATTTCTAATATATTATTTACCAAATTTGAGCATCTAAATTTTCCATTCCCTTAAGTTTGTAATTTAAAATTCATTCTTAAAGTAAAAACATACGTAAGTGTATGCACACACTCTTTATTTTCTCAATAGTTTTCTTTTGATGTGTTGGTGTTGGCATGTTTTGTTGTAAAACCGGAAAGACAAATTGCAAATCAATGTCTATGATAGAAATTGAAGTGTAACTCAAAGTATAATTAACACTTGTAAATTTTGTATCTTTGAACTTGTATAAAGTAACAATAAGGATATGTAAAACATGGAATGAATACACATATTCATTTTATAGATTGATGAGCTCTCATTCTTATCATAATTTGGATATTTTTAATTGTTACAAGATGTTGAAGGATTAGGGGTGATCATTCCCCAATTTTTTAAAGGAAAACTGAAGTGTTGAGTGCATGCAACCCAATACCGAAGAAGAGATAGAGGAACTGAAAAACCTTGTTAAGAGATAATACCATGTATTATAATGTTTAGTAAGCTTGATAAATTCTCCTTTAAATTTATAAGAGGAGAGGAAGGATTTTCTTAGAATAAATTATCTACTTCAATACCTTCCACAACCCCATAGGCTACACCACTATAGATGGATCTAGGTATACTTTTGTAAATAAACCACACAAAGTGGAAAAAGAATGGATATACCATCCCCCATTATGTTTTGTATAGTTAAGATTAAGGTTAAATATTATGGAATAATGCATAGTTGAATAATTCCCATGCCCTCAAACCCTATTCTTGTAACTATGCCCAAGTAGTGTAAAGGAAAAGGAATGAAATGGTCATGCCCACTCTATAATACTTTGAATTGAGTAATTTGTGTCTAAACTTGTATAGGAATTCTATAAATAGCAAATAGAATCTGATAATATTGTAAATTTATAGTAGTTTTTCCCCTATTTGGTAACATCCAAATGGTAAGGACTATAATGTGATATTTATTATAGTGTACAAGTTTGACTTGTATTGAATTCTACCACTTTTTAGTATTTTTTCCTATTTATTAGAATTTTTACCTTGTAAAAACTTGTTATTGTATCTTATAATTTGCATGTAGATATATAATCTCTCGATTTATGCCCCATCTTTTTATGTGCATGTGATAAACCCCTTAAGCATTTAGTTCAAAAATCATGTGTACCCATGTGTGATAAGTATAATAATCTATGGAAGACCACATAGAAGGTTGGAATGGTGACCATCATTGAAAACATGTACATGTAAAAGGGGTTTTGTATGGTGGATACCATGGTGCTCAAAGAGAAATACGTGTAACTCACAACAAGAAAGAGTAACAATAATAGTACGTGTGTGTAGAGGAAGTCGTTTATAAAGAGGAAATCAAGTCAACAAGAGAAATAGTAAAGAGTCAACATGTAATAAGAAAAATTAATAATAGTACATGTGTATAGAGACGGGAGTGTAGAAAGAGTCAATCAAGATAATATGATAAATAGTAAAGAGTCACATTTAATAAGAAAAAGTAGCAATAGTACATGTGTATAGGGATATAAACAACATCATGCAGATACTTCATCTAACTAAAAAGAGAAATAATATAGAAATAGTCACACAAAGGCATGGATCCACAAACATGGTACACTCATGTTGTCACAAGACAATCACATTAAAAGGCACTATATGATGTGAATAAACAAGAAATTGTATACAAAAATTTTATGCATTAATACATAGACATGGGACACCCACAATGTTACAAAATAATCAATAGAAGGTGTTATAGGACGCAAACAAAGAAGTAATTTTATACAGATAAGAAATTCATAGATCTACACAAACATGGGATACTTCTATTGTTACAAGAAAATCGGGCACTTAGGTTGTATATCAAAGAAACCAAGTAGGAAATCATAAGCAAGTATCTAAATAATGAAATAGTTAAAAAGCAAATAACCCATGTAAGTAGTGAAAGTAATCTATCAAGCCGTATAGAAAATAGTGATAGTAAGAGAATATATAGCAAGATAGGGTAGTGCTACACAAAACATGTGTTATTCATGTTATCTCAATAGATAGCACATACATAATATATGTAATCAAGTGAAATGACAAAGTGTAAAGTAATTGAAATTAAATAAAAGGACATCTATAGTGTAGGATATGCCCCCGGAGATTAGTGTCAATGGGAAGGGATGAATCTAAAATTTGTCATCGTGAATCAATTTTTGTTTACCCAACATCAAGCTAGGTATATATTGTGAACATATGTGTGTAAATAGTATGTAGAAAATATATGTTATCCATCAAACCAATATGAAAAAAACATGTATAAAGTAAAAAGCTATCCAATGAAGTCGTGAATAGTCATGAGTTTGTATTTTTGTCAACATTTAGATTCTTTTGTATTATTCTTATTTGAACTTTTTGATTTTTTTTTAAATTATGTACAGGAAAATGGGTAGCATAAAACCTACCCTATAATAGTCTCATAAGGAATCATATAGATCCCAAAAGGTAAATTAGACTCAATCCCCACAAGTTTCAAAATAGAAGAAGGATGCTCATGTGTAATCTATGTAGAAACCATAGTATATACCATAGAATATCTAGGGCATAAAAATTTATGAAAATTACTATGCACACTAGGAGGCCAAATAGAAGGTCAAGGGGGTGGAGAGATATCCTCAGAGACAAAAAAAAAAAAAATCATCTCCATATTTGAAATAAGGATATGTGTGGTAGTAAAAGGAAGTCAAAAAACATACATGTGAATGATGCATAAAGCTTTACACCATACTAAAACTTAACAATATATAACTTAAAATAAATCCATGAAAAATGTTTATAAGAACATTGATTCTTCCTTCACCTTTAGTTGATTTTTCCACGCATTTCATCACATTCTCGCTCCTCCTTAATATCTTGTATTTTCCACTTGGATTTCTTAAATTATGTCAAACATTTATTACATTATGACATTATCATATAGTTCATGATCTCATTCAAGTAATAAGAAGGGTGTCTTTCTTATCAAATGACCCTTCTCTTTTTCCCAACTTGGCATTAATAGTACAAAACTCATCCTTACTTTTGACTAGTCACTTTTCCAAGAAATAGATTACCTTCTTAATCATCTAACACTTTTAAATTATATCTCAATCCTATCTTAAGAGCTCAAACTCCCGAGTGCCCTTCATTCCTAAATTAGTAGATAAAATTGAATATTGTCCCTTGACTAGTAACCTAGATTGCCATTGTATACCTTAATCGTTATACTTCTAAATGATTATATGATGTTCTAAACCCCTCTTTTAAAATTAACAACCCTCTTATGAAACCTTTCTCACCTTGTAAAATTACTCTAACATCACCTACTCCATTACACAACTATCTTAGTCATATGTACTTTGTTTTTAGTGCCCGACTTCTAGCACTCTAAGGAAGAGGTTTCATTTTCCAAACTTGAATACCCTTTCTTAACTCTCACTAACTATAAACATCCAGCCTCCACCATAATTACATCATCTAAACAAGTTATTCATCATGAGATAAGGTTCTTAACCCAATTACTCTTCAAACTAATTCTTAATCGCTACATAGCAGGATAGTTCATTGTGTTTTCAAAATATTTTTCCCTACAACCTTGTATTTCCTCCTTGAAAATTTCCACACCTTCTTTCATCTTCCATCCTGCCTATTAACAAGTTTTAGTATATTTTCTAAGTTAACTTTGAGATACACTCCTTTCTTGTGATCAAACCCTCAAGACTAGCTACTTGAAATTTTTTAATATTGTTAGCTAAACCTTTAAGGTAGTTACCCGTTAAAAACTTCCACATAGCTTATGTATCCTTTAGGGACTTGGTCTTACTATATTCCTATCTTATACACCAATTTTGTATGAATTATTCACTTTTTACTATTTAAACTATTTTGTCTAGTTTCAAAATAGGTTACATGTGACAGTGTGCCTATGTTTTATTGTTTTCATCCCCCAAATATTATTCTCAAAACTAAAGGATCACTTTCTTCCTATACCAATATAACTACTCTCAAATTTTTAGGATTTTCCAACAGTGAAAAATGGAGTTATGTCTTTTTCTCTTGCTCTAACCCTAGATCATGGTTTCTCGACCGAGAGATATTCTTGGATTAATTTTTGTTCTTGGTTTCTCCAAATTTTTAAAAGATAATATTTCCTCTATAGACCTTAGGACACCTCCTCTAAGTAGCCCAAAGTATCATTCTTATCAACTTTACTTCAAACTCCTTAAATATACCACTTACAATCTTGTCATGACTTAGCTCTGTTGAGTTACTAAGTTTTTAGATCTTTATCAAATATAGACTTCTATACCGTCCTTCTAAGCATGCATCTACATATCATTATAATTCATCCATTCATAAAGAATTTTAGAGAACTATATCAACATATCGATCATCATTCACACAAGAAACAAAGCATTAAACCTTTCCTTATATGAATCATACTTTGTGTCTACACGTGTTTTATGGCTTAACATCATTCATTCTCATTGAAATACTCTTCCTCACCACTCCAATCTTTCAACTATCACAATATATTCAAAACAACATGATTCCACTTATTTATTCATAGAATAAAGACATTATCTTAACAATTACCAAATCTTATCTTTGAGAAATCCTACAACTAATATTTTTATTGATACATATTGAAGTTCTTGAGCCTACAAAGCTCTTCTACCTCTTTTTCTCGCCTTCTAAATAACTCTCTACCTTCCTAAAACTATACATTCTCTTAACCATTCTAATGAAGGATCTTTTTGCATGTATCAAAGAAGGAAGTTATAACTAACTTATACTCCAACCATGGTAAATCCCACTAATCACATGATTTAATTTGTTTCTTAAGTGAGAACACTTCATTTACATCTCATGTGACAAACCAATACCTTTACGTCATCGTGAGACTCTATACCTTATAACAAAAACTAGGAATTTGAATAGTTGAAATGGGTAATTTTGGAGGGAAACTCCAAATTGGCCTTATTACACACACATGAGGATCAAATTAAGTTGGGACTCATACAAGACTACTACGTATGACCTCCTAAACTATTCACAACCAAATTTTCCATTATAATCCAAAACTTGATATTTACATGTTCATTGATTCTCCCGCATCGGTGAATAATATCCAAAGTATTAAGGCAAGTCAAAAACCATATGTCCGAATACTATCCAAAGTAGTAATGTGTTTGAAAACCATATGTGTGAATACTATCCAAGGTAGTAAAGCAGCTGAAAACCATACGTGTGAATACTATCGAAAGTATTAAGAAGAAGAATAAATACTATCATGGTAGTCAATATTAGATAAAGATAAGTCCGTAAGCGATATGTTGAAGACTTGACCCAATGAATCCCATCAGAAAATACCAAAATAAAGGGAGGAGTCACTAGACTAACTATAAATAGAAGCTCAAATAGATTAAAAAACTAAAAATAGATGTATCATTGTACTAATGATCATAAATGGATGGAGTAATAGTTATAAGCATAGTTCCAAAATGAGAAAATGTGTGTGCCCCAAAAGATAGAGTCATAATAGATGGATCTAGAGTGGGTATAACTAGTATAAATAGGTATATCGGCATGAATAAAAGGTCTATCATTATGTGAATAGTCAGTAAGGTGAACATGTGTAAAGAAATATTGAATATAATGCCAAGAAGATAATGACCCCTAACAATAGTAGATGAACTAGAACAAGGATTAATGAGAGTGACAGACTAGACATAGCATGTGAACTAGAATATTATACACACTAAATCACGCACTTTGGGTATTTATCTAGTCTTGATCACATACTACTATTCATATGATTCCTAAGTGATAAAAGTACTAATTAACCATTGTCTTTGGCCTCTTTGCTTGTTTTCTAGTTTTCTTCTTGGTATTACACTCCTTGCCTAGATTTGTATTTTCATACTTCAAGATTTCGACTGACTGGACAAGCACCCATTCAAGATGCCGGCGCCCAAGTACCCCGTCCCCTCGGGTACCCCCAACATCTTTGTAATTTTCTCACATCTTTTGGGTCTCTTCTAGCCATTTGGGCATCATTTCTTACTAGTCTTCATTTTAGTGGTTAAATAAAAACATTGAGCAAGGGAATCATATAAATATAAAGATATGTGACAATAATAAAGGACCAAGCACTAAGAATCTATTATCTCCACCTAAGGTTGCATCCAAAGGCATTACAAGAAAATTCAAACATCCATCCAACATCCACACAAGGGCAAGGGACTGCATTCTTCTACATACACTTCATAGAAGGTGAAGTTCATTTTTCCATGCACACATCTACTTACATATTTTACATCTAGTTACTTGCTCGTTATCAAGTGTGACTCGCACAAGAGCCACCTAGGGCACGATTTTACACACACACGTAGAACTACATAGAGTTTGAAATGTAGTGCAGCACCCGGATCATAAGTTCACTCAATCGGGTGACCGTCGGGGTCATTCTAACTCCCCATTTGTATCTTTTTATTTTTATGATTTGATGTGTTTTGGGGTTTTGTAGGTGCTTATTTCTTATTATAGGTTTTAGGTGAATAATAGTGAATTTTAGCGACACACAAGTGATCAAAAGAGACAACCAAAGAAACATCTCACGCCCTATGAAATTGGGTTTTATAGCTTCTAAGAAATCAAAGGTTCCCATAAGGTCTTTGGAACCCCAAACACCCCGACCCTTCATATGTGCCCTAGTCCTAGCATTTCCAACACTCTTGCATTGTTCTAGGTTCGTTTACAACACTCTAAGTCCCTGCTCAAAGCATTTTTCCAGCTTGACACATGGCTTTGTCATCATTGTGAATCAACTAAGTATTTTATTCCCTTCGTTTGCAACTAGGGTTTCGTATTTTATCATCTTACTTGTTTAGGTCAAATATGTACTTAATTGTTCATATCATTACGTTGGTACATATTTAGATTTAGCATTTATTTATTTCAATATTTTCTTAATCATTTAGTGAACCTGTCTCATTCGAACACTCTTAGGGTCCTCATACTTTTATTGCTTTCATTTTCCTAGGCTCTTCTCATCATGAAATTTGAATATCTCTATGCATGTTTTCTTGCTAGAAAATCACGAGTGTCATATTAAAATCATAATTCTTTTGGCTATTGCTTTTATTCCTTCCACTACTCATCCAAACATTGTTTATCAGACATTCATAGATGCATTTTCGCAACACATTACTTTTCCATCTACTATAGCTAATAATATTTCTGTGACAATGATCATCCTCTATATATACGAGTCTACATCAATAATTTGGGATTCAAATGTGATTTAGTCGATATTGGATCTCGAGGTCAATCTTTTCCCTTATCATTCATTCATGCTATCGGTGTTCCCACATTTATGCTTAACCCAACATGCATTTCTATTCGAGCATACAAATCCATCATGCGTCCATACGTAGGCACTTTGTCACTTTGTCACTCACATTTGAGCCAAAGACTATTCATGTTTTATTTTTGTCATTGATATCTCGGTTTTCATATAATTTCTTACTTGGTAGGCCATTCCTTCGCAAAATGCAAGTAATGTCTTTTATAGTTCAACGATGTGTCGATTCTTACATGAAGACTTTGAATATGAAGTCCTTGTTGATTATACTATTATCACCAAATCACATCACCCTCTATTTTCTTAGCATGTGAGTGTGTTAAGGCAAGCAGTGTGACTAGGTAACATGGGTACTATCTCCAAGTGTGGGACTTGTTGCTTCAGATAGACCTCCAGAGAAGGCTAGTTCATCTTCCTAATCTAGTGCAAGCTAACTCTAATGAAACAAAACTAATGACTACTCCTAATCTACCACTTCTAAGGGACCGGGAGAGAGAAAGAGCATGAAAGTAAAATAAATCTACACTACAGAGGTGATGCACCAAAAGAAGGGTGTGAGAACAGTCTCTAATGTATGAAAATGGGAGAAAAATGCAGATTAGAAAGGGTGATAACAGTTCTCCACAATCTAACAAAGCAAAGCATTCACAACAACATTTCCAAAGAAACACAACAATAATGAACCTTGCAAGAGCATAAGGTAGACATAATACACCTGCAATAGAATTGAAGAGGCAAGAGGAATGAAAATAAACACAAGCAAGGAAGACACATCCACAAACTTACATCTATTGCTTCATTAATATGCACAGTTCATTCTATTACAAAGGAAAGGCCTAGATCACCATGTAAGGAGTCCACTATGAAGGCTTGCAGCACATTAGCTTCACAAAACCAAAATGACAGAGTTTTTCTACTAGAATTATTCCCCCTTACAAATGAGAGAACTTCTCAATTTATAGAAAATGAAGGAGAGGAGAGAGAAACAAGCAAACTCGGATTTTCCCTTTGCACCAATTACAAGGTACCCAAATTGGGTGAAAATCATGATAGAAAATCTTCAAAATCCATCCTTGATTGATATGCAACCTGCAGTGAGAGAAAATTGTTGCCCATGCCCATTAATTGCACCTTCAACCACCCTCCAACCACCAATTTGAACTAGGCTTGTTTTCTACAAAATCCACTCCCAGAAACTTCATCAATTTCTGAATTTCTTGATTTTTTTCAAAGTTCTTGGAACCATGATTCCAACGAGACAAATTTCGTGAAAATCCGTTGAGGAACACTCAAGGTTTGAGCTTTCAAGCGCAAGTGGTTTTTGGTGTTACCAAACATTTCTTCTATTCCACGGGATTGATAATTACTATTGGTAGAATTCATTATTTTAAAATATTTTTTCCTTCTCAAATGTTTCACATCATTTTAATATTCCTAGGGCACTTAAAATTTGGTGGGCCCTCTTGACCTTCATCACTATGTATATATATTTGAAGTGGGGATGGTTAAATGTTTTAAATCATTCACACTTTGCCATTTCGACCGAGCTAGCAACCATTTTACACCCCAACTCATTGCATGCACGTTGACTCCCTCCAGCTCATCTATGCTAACTCAGCATCCCACTTACTTTCGACTCGCTACTTGCTTTTGGTTACTCCCCAACAGCGCCATATGTCGACTCTTGCTTCAACTCGCCGACCGACTCCTCCACACTTTCACAATGGGTTGTGCTACTGCCATGATTGCTCCTCATTTTCACATGCTTAGCACCACCTTTCAGCTAGTCAGGGTTCATTCTCCATGTACATTGGGCTATGCAATATGGGTTCAATGTGTTGACTGTCGCCTCACAAATTCATATCGACCATCTCGGCCTTGGATGTCTCGGCTAGCCTAAGTTCACAAGTTCCTTGGTTTGCCCACACACCCTACGATCTGCACGCACCGACCTCCTCGCCACATCCCCTTGCCTAGGTTTTGTTGCCCACCTATCGAGTCAATTTTCCACTAAGTATTTTGCGACCTTCTACCCCGTGAACGGAACTCGGATTTCCCCGGTCTATGTGTCCCGAGTGCTTTTATGGCCTCAATCTTCCGACTCGGCCGCAATATATACCCCAAGCTCGCCTTTTACCTATGTGGGCCGTTGACCGGCCATTCATCTGCAATACATTGTATGCGGATTTTGGTGAACGAATGTCCCAATCTCTCCCGGGTTATTTGGGCCGCCCAAACCCGGCATCCCCACATGACGTTGCTTGGGGGTATTTCAGTGATTTCGGTACCAAATGTCCCAACTCGCCCTTAGGCTCCCGGGCCACATGTTTTTCACCTCTACATCGGTCTCGCCGAGCCAAGGAAAAACTCGCCTGCCATTTGTTAGGTGTTGTTCGCCTTCACTGCTCGAGCTAATTCGAACTCGCCCTAATCGAGCCCTTCGTTTTTAACTGCCAAGCTCGCATGTGATGTCTTTCTCTGTGAGCCCAAGCTCCAACCCGACATTTTCTTTGCAGTGCACCCCAATTCGCTCGAGTCTTTTTAGGTAGCTCAGTATTCATACTTAGCTTTGTCGATTTTCACTTCGAGTCGCCTTTCTTATAGAGCTCGATCCTTAGTATATGGCTCGGCTTCTAAATAATCAAAAATCTTGGTGCAATTTTATTTCCAAGCTGGCTCAGTTGCATCAGTTGATTAGCAACTCAACATTCGATATGTAGCTCGCCCTTGAACATCTCAACTTGCTCTGTCATTGCACTAAACCTCACACAAGCTACTTTCCACAACATGCAACCTTGGTAATAGTGTAATCAGCTCGACCAATATGAGAAGCTTGTCCAGTATGAGGAACTCGCCACTTCACTTGGAAATAGCTCGTTGAGCCATCTTATGGGATTGACAAGTCTCCATCATTCGAAATCTCTTGGTATCGTTAGAAGGATTTGGAATTTCTTAATAAACTAGCTCGGTGTTTTCACGATAAATCGGGGCCATCATACGTATGGGCTCGCTACCATATCCAGCTCGATCGGCTGTCTTTTCAAATTGAAAGCTCCTCAAATCAATCTAGTTGTGTCCCACAGGGAACCCGCTCTTCATAACATGGAAGCATCTCGGTTTACAGCTCGGTGCATTGCATCACCTATTATTGCACTAGTAACTCGATTGAGGCCGCTTGGCAATTTTTAAAACTTTTCAACCACCCTTTGAATTTCTTTGCATTCCAATATATCGGGGAGTTGTATGAAGGTGTTAAGAGGCTTTTAGGAAGATTATCAAATTTTTCATTTTTGTTTACAAGGTAGGTCCCAGACTATCCAATGAACTCCCCATTGGCTTTTGTTTGCATGCAAGCCCACTCAGTTGTCCAAATTTACCTGGGGGTGAATTTGGATAAAAAAATTGGCGACTCACGGGGCCATTTGCTCGCTAAATTGGCTAACCAATGACCTGAAGCTATCCATTGGGCATGGATTCTCTCATGGTCATCATGAACTGATCTAACTTTGAAAACATGATCCCGAGATACCGGGATGTTGTTGCTCACATCTAGAACTACCTTTACCGCTTGCATTTCCCAACTTTTGCAAGAAATCATTTTGTGAGAGTAGAAAATTGTTTTAAAACTTGAATTCCACCCTTCCCTACAACTGCAATCCACAAGGTTTAATGATGACACATGTAAAATGTTGCCTCAAAATTGATCCTTGTTAAAACACCTATTGGTTTGGACATCATGGATATCTATTAAGTTCTTATTCTCCTTCTTCGAATGTTCCATCTTCAACATGCTACTTGGAATGTCATAGGTCAGCAAAGACTGCATAGGCTGCAAAGACCGTTATCAATCCTTGAAGGTATGCATGGTGGCTAATGTTTATTGCTTGATCATTGCTTGAAGGTTGAGTGAAGCACTGAGGATTTCCATCTATTGCAATACCAAAGTTGTCCCAAGAATGATTTTCCTAATTCAATGAAGGGCATGTGAAACTCATATGTTGATCTGAAGAAGCAAAATAATGGAGATTTTTTGAAATCTGCCTCTTGACTTGATTTTAGTTACTTTGTATTTGAATCTTCTTGAGGATAGCAATTATTGCTTGCAATTGTGAGTTTCTTTTGCTGCAACTTCTCTTTCCGGAAGAATGATAGACTTGCACAAGCACATGCTTGAAGAAATCTCAAATCCAAAATAATTGTGCATGTCGCATTTAATCTAAAATCCATCCAACGCGGACTAGGAAAATTGTTAGAAGCTCTTGTAGCTCATAAAGCATCTAAAAGACAATGTGGAAGTGTTATAAGCATGAGAAACATGTGGAAGGTAATTCAAATGATTAAAATGAGCAAAGAGCTCATATTGGCAACAATAGGCAATAAACAAAAAAAAACTACTATTAAAATTAATTTAACATATACAAATGTACACTACATAGTACCAATTAATCATGACAAAATTTATGCCATGTGGCACCAATTCAACACCCACATATTCTTTCAACCGAACTCAACTCAACTTCTTGGCATTCAACTACACGAGCTTATATCGGTGGCAAGTTGTGATTTACTACGAGGTATGGGTTCTATTTCCATTCTTAACGGATTTCTCACCCGAGCAACTCAATCTTTTGCTTCACCTAACCACCCATGATTGGGTCGTGTGGCACCCATTTGAAGTCTACTACGACTACATAGGATTGTGCCACGTGGCGTAGTTCCGGCTCTCTATCCCCTAACTATTTTCATGCCTCATTTGATTTTTAATCGAGATTCCTCAACTTTTCGACCTCCAACCACCTACAATTGGGCCGGATGTCTAGATCTCGATTTGTTACGAGCTCCAACATCTTCTTTTCCTTAGTCGAATTTCACCCGAGCATCCCAAAATTTACCTTTCATGCCTTAACCACTTCAAACTTTGACAAAGGTAAGTTAAGTGGAGCCTTTGCTCCAACTCATGTTGAAAGCACTACAATATTTAAAGCCATGCACTTCGGCCTCTCTATTGAATGTGGGATAAATCCTCGATGTGAAAATAAAAAAGCCCTTATTTTTGAAGCCTTAACCGACTCTAATTCAAAACCCGAAGGTGAAATAGTTCTCCCAAGGCTCTCTCCGGATTATAAATGTGGCAAGAGAGGTTCCAATTATCCCAAAACAAATTGTGCATGACGCACACATCTCAAATCCATCCAAGGTAGGTCGAGAAAACTATTAGAAGCTCTAGTAGCTCATAAAAGCATCCAAAAGGTGGTGTGAAAGTGTTAGAAGCGTGCGAAACAAGGGGAGGGGGACGGGGAAGGGGGAAGGGAGGAGTGTAATTCAATTGATCATAATGAGCAAAGAGCTCATTTTGGCAACAATAGGCAAAAAACAAAGAAAAAACTATTATTGAAATTAATTTATCATATACAAATGTACACTACATAATACCTAATAATCATGACAATGTATCCTAATATTTTTCTTTGCAATTCTCAAGTGATTACGATAATTAAAAACGGTCAAACATTCCAAAAACTTAAAAATTTAAATGCTCGTATTGTTGCCATAACCATTTTATATATCGTACTATTGCAATTGGTCTAAAATTTTAATATTAAATCAATTTTCAAATTCTCATTATCCGCATAATCAACGTAAATGTGTCTAAGGTCACATTTTGCTTCACTTGGCATCTATAAAAAAAAAAGCCACACGATTATTTTTCATGTTGCGCATAATAAAAATTGTTCAAGGTATGTGCCATAACATGTTTTTTTGCAACAATCATGAGTGAGCCATACGAAGATTATAAAATTGTCAAGCGCATTTCCGCGTGCACCCAACACAAATCCTTCTCTAACTTGAAAGTAAAGCCGCCTATAGTGTGATAAACTACACACTACACATCACATTTCCTACAACATTTTTGAGAAAAAAATTGGCCAACAACATAAGCATTGTTTGCCCTCACAATAATTTGTCATGAAAAACTCTTACATGAATGTTGTTGTAGCTTGGCATATACAATTCCCACTTCTCTAGCGTGAAAATGTCATTGTCATTCTATTTGATAGTGACAAGTGAATACAAAACTCAACTAGGTGTCATGAATGGTTTCTAAGGAAAAAAATATAAAATTAACACTACCATGGCCAAAAGCTTTGAAGGTTGCACACACTTTCCATTCTTCTTTGCTTAAGCACTTTAAACATAACAAAAATCCAAGTCCATCGAGTTGAGGCCAAGAGACATACAAGTCCCTATTCTCGCTTTCGGGAGTGCAAGTTTTCAAGAGTACCGCATATTATGAATACTATGCTTACAATCATATGTACCATCAATTAAACTACGTGCGAGATAATAAAAGACAAAATCCAGCCAAAATATAATGATCATCCATTAGATGGATTTATTGGCATGGTTGCCACTATAAAAGGAAAGAGGGAGCCTCCTCTTGTGTTTTATGATAGCGAAACACCAAGCAATGAATCTCGTGATGACCCACTACTTGTACAAATGCTTATATGCGCATATCCCAAGACAAGACAAACAACCATGGTAAACAATAGCTTGAATACCAATACATGCATCACATGCTTTATTCTTGGCATTGGATATTAACCAAAATATATCATTGTCATTACTACAACCATAACCACCAAAAAAACCCATGGTGCTTTGCGCTTCATTGCTGAAAGTGGGTCACAAAGACACTTTGTTTGGTTCCATGGTGTACGTGATAATTAGTCATATGATGCATTGCTCGTATGTCCCTAGTTACATGAAATAATAGAAATCTCATCCACATTACATTAGTGTCTCAAATTTGTGCATAAACAAAAAGTGATCGCCATATGTAGAGACACTCAAATTATTCAACCACGTGTTCAAGATAAGGTCATACCTAACGCAATTTAAGCACAAATATATGCCATTAGACCTCAAGTGCCAAAGAAACCACCGATTCTCTAGGTAAGGACTCAATCTTCAAGGGTGTTCTCGTAACCTCTAGTTGCTTGATGATATACAACGATCACCAATAATCGTGCATTCCAAGTCAACCATAAGACAAAGGATTATACTATTTTGCATAGAGGAACAACATATAACTATAATCGTTTCTTACTGTAGACAATCTCCAACGTTTCATGTTCCCATTGATTGTTTTTGTCCCTTCTCCAATTTTCCTTTTTTCTCATCTCTTGAATCTTTTCTTGTGTTTTTCCAATATTACATTTCTTAGATTTTACCTTAACTTTATTTTCGATATGCACTTCTATTTCAATGCATCCAATGCATTATATTTTTCTTTCCTTCATGACTTATTTGAGATTAGAAAGTTATTATTATTTTCCTTTATTGTTCTACGATGTTTTCCATTGTGTCCTACTCTTTCAAGCCTTAATCCTAATTAGCTTTGATTTTAGAAGATGCAAATATCAAGCATTGGAGGTGATTGATATAATTGTTGATAAGACACGAGGTTTTCACCGCTACTATTTCCATTGAGGACAAACATTTATATTGCTATTATTTTCATTCTTCATCGCATCGTATCAATCATAAAAATTCTTACTTTTGAGACTGACATGGATTCCTTAATAGAAACATGCCTTGATAATGTGAAGGCCTTAGATGGCACGCCATTATCATGTTTTGAGGAGCCATGTGATAAGAGTTTCTTCTAATTCTCTTCATATCCATCTAATGCTACTTTGACCTGCAAAAAAAAA
Organism: Taxus wallichiana var. yunnanensis; assembly: GCA_018340775.1. Classification (NCBI taxonomy): domain Eukaryota; kingdom Viridiplantae; phylum Streptophyta; class Pinopsida; order Cupressales; family Taxaceae; genus Taxus; species Taxus wallichiana. The sequence continues at coordinate 2,584,859 of JADAXU010000134.1, forward strand.
TGTAAGTATCATGGTCTTCATCAAGAAAAAAATTCAAATTTTTACGTTTCTCGAGAGAACAATCAATCACTCCATGTTTCTTCCCGCAACCTATGCAGCATATTAGCAACCAAGGATGCCAACACTACAAGTTGAGGTTGAAAAGTTCGAAAGGACGGATGCAATAAAGGAGTTCATGATTTGGAACACGCACTAGAAGTTAAGGATGATAGCATGGAAAAACTTCATGTTGAGGTTCGAAGGAAGGTTGGTATGAGTGATGCTTATGTTGAGTGAAATTTACCCATCATGTTAGACACAATGAAAAGCTTAGAAGCGACAAATTAAAACAGTCAAGACTGAAGACCATAGTCCTAGTAAACTTGGTATCAATATTGTATTTACGTTTCTATAGAAAATGGGTTACATTTGGTTGTAGACTTAGGTGAACATGAACAATTAATTGTTTCTCCCACTATGATTGATTTGAAAGTGGCAAGAGGGTCTTTTATCAAGATAAAGTTGTGTTCTAAGGCCACAAGAGGAACCAGCATGGAACCATTTTGAAGTCTAAATAGCAATATAGTTGTCTCAGTAGTCAACATTAGAATGGTCGGAGGACTGAGTTCTATCAAATGCACAAGTTATCGTAGAACTCGGTATAACTTGTCACATAGACGTAGAGCTGGTCACGACAAGACTTGTACGTCCACACTTTTGAGCATTGTAGTGGATGTAACCCTTATACATGTTGGCATATACACCATGGCATATTGTCCTAAACAAGGTCAAATTGATTCCTAACATACAATTGGTTCAATTCTAAATGGTCATATAATTTCTTCAACAAATCATTTTTTATTGATTTGGTGACTGCAGTGTTGATGGCAATTTAATAGTGCTTGTGTTAAATTTTCTCTTCAGTACATTATTATTGGTTTCAAGGCATAGTGATTTTTAAAGTACCTCTTGTTGATTAGAAACAGTACAGATTCATTTGTCAAGAATTTTGGTGGATCAATGATTTTCTGTTAATAACCCCAACGCCTCTCCTCCTCGGTACCTTGGTGATTTGAATATGAGCCTTACTATCATTTTTAGTCAGACCCATATCTGTGTGGCCCTCTTGTATGCAAATGGTTTATGCATTTCTGCTTGACGGTTTAATATTATATTTTCAATAGAAATTAACTCAGAACACTGAAACAAACTACTAGCTGGATTCTCTTATCCCATTCACACAAAACAGTGAGTAAAAAGGCAGGTACAGTACTTTATTTCCCTGTTAACTACTGAATTGACACCACTATCCATGGCTATGAATCAGAGCTTATAACAATTCAAATCTCACTGAAATAGCATATTTCTATTCCTCTAAATCAAAGGAATTGAAACATTAGCATGTCATATGGCAAACAGTAAAAGATAAATACTTGAACTTTACATGATATGCATTTGGAAGAGCAAGTGGCTCTTTCAGCTGGAAGCAAAATTTTACAAAGGGAATATTTGATGTACCCACAACTTATAATTTGGCACATTCATGCATTCCAAATGCATATCAAACTATCCAGTAGAAACTCAATGAATGCTGCAGAAGCTGCTGAGAAACTGTTCTCGTTCATGCTCTAGACTTAATACAAGTTATGCTTAATGCATATTTGACCACTATTGTAAAATATAAACAAATGAAAGCATGTCAGAGTGAGTGAATGACTTAGTCTTTTTCAGGGTAGTGTACATTGTATCTTCCAGAAAGAAAGAATTTATCCACTTCAGTCAGAATGTGCCTCTGAACATGGGTCTTGATATCAGAAATAATCTGTTTCTTTGAAACTTTAACAGAGCACTCTTTTGTTGTTCACCATCTACTATTGCAATGGAGCAGATACCTGGGGAGTTTTTAGAAGTGTATCTGCCAGCTCCTCGTTAATCTTCACTGGAAGAGGTGGCATTTGACTCATTATTCCAGGCATTTCATTCATCCTACAGAAACACCTCGAAATTCATGAAAGGTGAGCTGAGAAAGAAACCAAAAAAACTTAGTTTTGTAAATTTGGCATCCCCGCACTCATTACTTAATGGACCAGGCGTACTGAAAGCACATGAAAAATAATTGCCTTGCTAAGTGTTTGGATTTAACCTCATATTCCTATTGCCTAAATGATTTAAATGCAATAAAACTCAATGGAATGTCTTCATATAAGGGCTCTAATTGCAAGACATGCTACATAAAGTACAATGGTTTGATTCTTACTCGCTTAAAATGGTAGCAATATTGTTGCGCGTCCGACAAAAGAGGTCAATGTTCTCTTGTATCTGTTGCGGCAAAATCTGGGCAGCAATTTAACAAAATAAGAAAATGCTCTACCTTTCTTAAACATATTTAGAAAAACTCTTAAAGAGATTTTAGTCATGTATGAATTTCTCAAAGCTGGTCCATAGAACACGATCTAGATAAGTCCTTTAAATTCCCTATGAATCGTTGTATATCAAACATAAAACCTTATGATAACCTTCCAATACAAACTCCACATTATAATGAAGCAAATAAAATTTAACCAACGAAAAAAACAGCTGAAATGTTAAGGAGACAATATAATGGAATATTATTCAATACAATGATCATAACTAAAAAATCATATTCAGTGTTACAAGAAGGCTCTTAGGAAATTAATATCTCAAATAATTTGTGATAATTGTAAAGCTTTCATATTTTAGCATGTCATAAATTTCGATAAGAGGAGGGAAATATTGTGCTTCAAGAGCAAATAAGCCCAAAAGTTGCAAAACTGTACCCTAAATTATGAAGCCCGTTGCCTTGTAGGTTTTGTATGTAAGTACATTCAGATTATCAGTGAATATAGAGAATTAACACACTTTGCAGATTGACAAAGGAAATGAGCATTCACACGACAAAATGTTCGTAAATTTTGCTAGTCTGATTTCATTAACACACAGCCGCAAGGGTGCATAATCAACAAAGGTTCTCCTAGCAAGATTATTTTATAAAGTAAAAATGTCAAAATTGTCTTTGAATCAATTCTCTGAAGGGAAAGTATTAGGAGAGAAGCATGCCACAGAAAATAAAAATGCATATCTTGATTTTAAACACTGTTTTGGAAATCCAAAAGCAAATGGATAAATTAGCCAAAGTAAATAGGACTCAGAGAAACAAGAGACATTATCTGTCAAAGCTCATTTTTTCTCATTTGTTAAGCATCACTGAAAAATTAACAAATAGATGATTGGCTATTGGAAATGGAATTATGCTTGCCTTGTTGAAATGATGGGAGTTTGAAAAAAGATAATCGTATCATTTGTAATTTACTCCCCACAGCTACCAACTACAAAATGGACTAGATACATTTGTTGAAGAATTAAACCTTGGATTATCATTCAACATCTTAATTACAAACATGAAGGATACATAGAAGTTACACAACATATGCACACTCAAACCATTAACAATTACACATTGCACCATAGCTTTCATCCACAATTTGTACAAATGTATAGTACATGAGGGCCTTCACACTAATGCTACTTTTAAGTACTAATATATGTTGCAGGGAAACTTTTGTGTCTGATGATGACAGTCAAACCTCCAAACTAAAACATCGGGCCCTGTCTCTCAAGCAAGCCACAGTTCGGCTGCTTAACATGACCCATTTTGCATCTATTGAAAGCATGCCCCCACACTAGTCCTCACTTATACATTCCATTTGACCCTAGTCTTGTTGTAGTCCTCCTCTCCTCTCTTTCTTCAAGTGCCAAAGATTATTGGAGGTTCAAACTTACTTGTTTACAGAGATTGTCGTAATCCTTTGAAGCCATACATCATTTTGATTTTCAGGTATATAGGATTCAACTTGTTCATCTTCCCCCTTCCAATTGTTTCCAATTTGTTTGACAACCCTTTTCTCTTCTCATTGACATTCGCTTGCGAAATTTCCCGTAGTTTAAAAAAATCCTCATAGTTTATTGAGTGTTTACACCCACAAAACATGACTCATTTAGAGAGACTTGCCTCTACAGGCCATGTCTCCTTCCTGAGTTAGGCACAAATTCAAAACCAACCCTCCTTTGAGGAGAGGAACCAGTTTGTGTCTCAAGCAGATCCATGCACCCATGTTACATGCAATGTTGGTTTCTATCAATCCCACTTCCTTATTCCCCCGAGGGTAGGGGGACCAATCTTGGAGAAAATTCACTCTTCCATAGATATTCCACACACACCTCACAACCAACAAGATTCTAATGACATGACAATGATTGGCATGGTGTTATATCCCCGGATTTTAACCTATCACATTGAACTCCACTAAGAGTGTGAGGGTGAGTCTAGGCTAAACCTCTATAATTAACAAATCAAATGTATGGAGGAATAACTGGCTAACCTAAGACTTCAACAAGCAGCCACCCATGTTAATACCACTCTTGTTTCCAATGTGCCACCTCTTGAGCAACCACCTCCACAACAGTTCATTATTGGGTGTCATTCTCCTCCCTTGCACATGTCTGAGACAATCACGCAACCCATTCACAACATCGGTGGGTCATCTCATCAAAATAATTCTGCCACATTACAAGCTAACAGCATTGCAGATGTTTTCATTGCCACTTTGGTGGGGTGCATCCATGACCTCAAGGCTAGCCAACCTATGCCTCCCCAGAGTCTACAGGTCATTGGACTGTTTATCACACTACCCATTCCATGAATCAATTCTACACCGCATCTAATCGGCCTTTCACAATACCCACTCAACGATTTATGCCAAATCAATACAATCCTTCCCATGATCGATTTGTTCCACCTTTTTTGTCAGGGATATTTCTCCAGCCATGTTAACATGGGCTATGATCCTACAACCAATACCTTCCAACAATCAGATTTTCCGTTATTATCTTACGTATTCTGAATCTTCCCAGCATGACAACTTCATTCACACCTATTCATCCTATTAGTCCCCACCATCTCATCCTCCCACTACCTACTAAAATACCTCTTCAACAAGCAATCTCATAGCTGGAACTTTTCTCAAGTACCGTAAAGAGCCTTTGATCACATCATTTGTAGTGTCACCTTGCCCCGATCTTTGCCTAAGCTATCCAAGTACAAGAGGGAAGGTGATCTCATCCTCCCACTACCTACTAAAATACCTCTTCAACAAGCAATCTCATAGCTGGAACTTTTCTCAAGTACCTTAACAAGCCTTTGATCATATCATTTGTAGTGTCACCTTGCCCCGACCTTTGCCTAAGCTATCCGGTACAAGAGGGAAGGTAATCCCAATGCCCAACAAAGCCTACCACAACCATAAGAGAACTTCTCCCTTAGGATGTTATTGTCACTAAGATTTTCCCAAGGACAGAAGGGACTTCTCTTGATTGGTATTATTGTCTCCCGAAGGGTCCATTCATTATTTCAAGAAGCTCGGCAAATTTTGTCACCGCCTTTGAAAAGAACAAGCTAATCCGCATAGGCATACAAGAATTACTGCTCATCAAACAAGATCCCAATGAGCTTGTGGTCTACTTTGTATCAAGGTGGCGCCAAGTATCGTATTTCTATGCCAATGCTCCTCATATGGATCTGCAAGAGTTATGTGATCTCTTCCTCCACTCACTTTAACAAAGAGACTAGAGAAGATGTTCGAATTTTCCTTATAAATCCCATGAGGATAATCCAGGTAACACTCTCATAATTGATCAAGCATCCATAGATGGTGGTGGAAAAGCCCATGACCCCATGGTAAACTCACCTCTCCCAATCAAAACAATGGGAACTATCAAAGTAAACAAGGCCCTAAGGTTATAAACTGCTATTGCAATGCCACCACACACGATATTACAAATGCAACCCAACCAAAGAGAAATAACAACACAAATCACATGATCAATAAAAACAACGGGTAATGGTGAGCAAAAGAATATGAATACCACTCATACCGTCAATTTCATTGATTTCACTCTATGTTACCATGAAACGGGTATGGGTCCGAAAAGCAGAAACACCGGTTTTCAAAAAATAATGGGTACAAAACATTACGGAAACGTCTGTACAATATATTATTAAAAAAAAATTATATAATATATGCATAGTACTTATTTTCAAAATTTTAGTCCATGGACCTGTAATGACCCTTTTTGAGGGTTTATAAGAAAATTACAGAATTCTGGAAAATTATTGCAGCAGAATTAAAATAAATTGCAGTGACTTCAGTCCCTTGAAAAATGTACCAAAAGTCTTCAACAATCATCAATCAACAATTATCAATAATTATTTATTGATTTTATAATTTATTATGCCCACAAACAATTAAATATCTCAGTTTATGCAAGTCGCATTTCTGAAAATGCACAGTATAAATCAGATTTGTAGAAATAACTTATATATAATAATATTCAATGAATCACAAATGTTTTAAGTCACAAGCAAGAGGTTTTCGTCCCTTGCAAGAGACCTCTAAAGGGGTTTTCGTCCCATTAGGTTGGATGTGAGAGTATTCTCTCGAAATCAAATGATTACAAACAAGTCCATGATCAAATGGGTGTCCCACACCCTTATTTATTCTTCCCCAAACGTGGTGTCCTTTCCCAAACATAACCGCCCCTTTTAATAATCTTTTTTATTTATGTTTAGGCCGACCCATGTTTTCTTCTCTAACATGCTTTAAATCTTTTATTAAATAATAAAAGACATAGTTGGTATTTCCTTCATAATTTCTTCAACTCTTCCAAGGATAGAAATGGCTGGAAATCCCATAATTAACTTCAAAGGGGAAAAAGGGACATTACAGGACCATAAGAGATAACTGATAAAGCACTCAAAATATTTTGTATTCATTGAAGTTCTAAAGATTCATCATTCAACATGGTTACAATTTCAATGTTTCATATATACATGATTAGTTTAATGATTAGCTGCTCCTTGATGTCTCTTTGCTCTTCACAATGCTAAATGTTAGTTTAATGAAAACTGAATTTAGCAAGAGAAAAAAAGAGAGTGATTTAGAATGGACCAAAGATGTCATTATATAGCTTTTAGGAAGTGTCTTTAGGAAGTTTGGGTGGGTAGATTAGGTTTAGGAGCAATAAATGTTAAAAATTAGTTTTTTTATGTTTTTAGCTTTTAAAACTGAAAAACCGGCCTAAACGTACCAGAAACATCCTAGACATTTCCGGGACGTTTCTGGTACGTTTCATACCGTTTCCGTACAGAAACGTTTCAGACAGGGTACGGGGGGCTAGGGACATTTCCTGGTAACACAGATTTCACTCAACCCATGAGTGAACTCAAGACCAACCTCAAGCCTACTTTCAAATTTTCAATCAGCAAAACTAAAACAGAAGGCCTAGAGACTATGACCTGAATAGATATTTCCTATTTCAAAGAGTTAATGGGCATGATTGTCCTTTGTGAGATGCATTGACATCTTCCCATTATGATGTGTTAGATGGTTGAGATAGATAGTTCTACTACCGGAGATAGTTGTGAATTTAATGAACATATTGGGAACTGCATTTGCAGGGTACACTATGACTCTTATAGCTCATTTATTTTGAGTTAAGTACACGAGTGTTGGGTGGTTGTATGTATCATAATTTTTTGGCCGAAGCATGTGATTTATATTAATCATTTTGTGCCATTTATTATGTATGTTGTCTATGTCTTGCAATAATACATAATGAATTTGAGTCCTTTCTTTGCAATACATATTTATGAATTTGAGGGCTTTCTTAATGAATTTGAGTCCTTTCTTTGCAATAAATATTTACTCAAGACCCTTAAGTGGCCTGAAGGATTCAGTAAGTACATATACTAAACTGCACGGACAGATTTCTTTCAAGATTGATTCATTCTCATCTCATGGGTGATTACTCAAAAAAATGAGAACTTTGTAAGATAAAACAATCATCTTGTCAGTTTACATCTTGCACAATGTATAATACTGAAAGATGCCCTTTGAAAATGATAGAAACTGTAAAGATTGTACAGAAGATATGAAAGAAAAAATCAACTGCAGCTGAAGGGCTCAAATATACCAAATATATTAAAGCCTTATCATTGTCAGCAAAACACCAAATATATCAAGTTAAACTTTTAAGAGACTATATAATGTATATGATGAATGCCTCATCAAAGTTATCATGTGAATATTTGAAAGCTCCTAATATTTTTAAATTTTCCATTACTTTTTACTAAGCGTCCCCTGCTGTCCCCTAAAAATGACCTCAAAAAAAATCTGTCCCAGAAACACGTATCCCCATCCTCTGTCGTCCCCATCCCGGAAACTTGGTGGAACATAGATAAATATCAATATAATTACTCTAATCTTTTATCAACATCTAATATCTAATATCTTCAACTATATTAAGCTGTATATTATTGTTTTCTCTCAAATTTACATATACATATATATAGCCATCTGCAGGTACCCACCACCTATTTTTTTGAAAATGGTGTGTTTGTCCCCGTCTCCTTGTGCTGGTACCTTACCCATGCCAGTCTTTCAGTAGCTATGCTTCAGAATAAGTGATTTTGTATTTGTGAGGATTGATATTTTACCGTAAAGGACTTTAAAAATTCTTAATTATTCTTTAGATTGCAGTTAATAACTTTAGTTTTGATTAGTATGTAATTAGCTGAACATAATTAATATTGTTTAATTTATTTACTTTATCATTAAAGGAGGTAGGCCTAGGGGATCAGTTGGAAAACTGATGCCCAACGCTATTGGAATAGCTGAAAACGACCATAAAACAAATCTGGCATGTTTTCCAATACCCAGTAAACGGGTTCCTACAAATTCAAAGGGCCAGAGCAGATTTTTCTCAAAATAAAAAGTTAAAATGATTTCTATGTTGGGTGAAAGACCCATTTTATAACTTTCTTGTACCCCTTTTTCTTATTTTCATACAAAACTCTCTATTTTTGGAACTTGGACTGCTCTTTCCTAGCCACACATTTGAGAGTCATCCAAACCATCACTCTAATACCAGATGCTCTTTGAGGTGATTTAGCTCTAAACCACTCTGGTACATGGAGTAGTCTTCTCCCCACACAAACACTAAGTCCTCTGTCTTTGCTTTTGCACATATATCTTGCCAGAAATTGTTATCCCAATTTTGTATGTTCCAAGTGGCATGGTTTCTTGATTGGCTTTGCTCCAGGACTGCATTTCATAGGAGGCCTGGTGTCTCAACCATTTTTGCATTAGGGCTGTGCTAAGTAAGCTGAGGCACGCCGTATGACCCCTCCCCGTAGATAGGACCATGCCTTGTCGTGAAATAACACCTAGCCAAGTTATGACAAAATGCCTATTCCGACAGGACAATATGTAACGACCCAAAATTGTTGCGGTGCAACATTTATGTAAGATAATGTCAGACCTTTACACTATAAAAACGTGCCCTATCTCCCACCAACCTCAGTTCAGCTGCTTGACATGCCCTGTTTTACGTTTGTCTAGAACCCCACCTCATGTTAACCCCTGTTCTACTTCCTGACAGTGACCACTTTCTGTTTGGCACCTTCCCCTCCTTTTATCTGCACTGGAGGAAAAATTGCTGCTTTAGGCAAGATGCAATTTTGCAACCGCCACATTCTTTAAGCCATTCTTGGTAACTGCTTGTCTGCATTGACCGGTGGTTTTCTCACTCACTTGTACAAGTAAATGAAGGGTCAAGTTTCAAAGAGGTGTCCCAAGTGTTCTTTTTGCTTCACCTGTGCTTCCAGTCCTCTCTGGATTCATCTAGCAAACCTAATGCATCCTATTTGCCTATATATATATACACATCTATGTCAATGCCAAGGGTTAGAAAAATTGTGAATGCGGCCTGTTCTCTATCATATTGCAATACAAAGCCACTATGCTGCTGCTTCCGCCATTAGTATAGGTTAAGTCAGGTTCTTGGAGTTGGTTCTCTTTCCCTTATGAGCTTTCCTAAGACAATTCCCTGATATCTACATCTTGGAGGCTATAACCTGAGGACATCTAGTTGTCATTTTTTTCAACCTCTGTTTGTCATTAAGGAATTTACATGTCAGGGATTATAGTTAGTTTATTGCATTTCGTAAATTAGTTTTAGATTAGATTTAGCTACTAGTGTTCGATTGTTGTTTGTTTTGCCTTTTGATCATTTACAACTCTCTGTTCTAGTTGTGACTTTTGTCTTCCAATTGAATATTGTGAGATTTGTGTGAGACTTCACTATAGTCTCTACCTATCACGCTCCTCGTAGCTCCTCTTAAGAGTTCTTTTTCACAGTTTACATTGTTACAACTCCATCTTTAGTCTTGTTGCATTCCGTCTCTCCTTTCTTTCTTCGAGGGCCAAAGGTTATTCAAGGTTCAGACTTTACTTGTTTATAGTGATTGTCTCAAACTCCTTTCAAACCATACATCTTTTTGACTTTCAGGTATAGGAGTCGGTTTAATCATCTTCTTCCTTCCAATTGTTTCCAATTTGTTTCACAAACCTTTTCTCTTCCCATCGGTGTTCCACAAAGTCTCGGAACGGGGTTGGGTCTCGAAACGGGGGACCATGGGCCTAGGTTTGGGGATGGCGGGGAGACGGCAGCAAACGTCGGCGTAAATATATATAGTATTTGAAAAAATGATTATAAAAAAATGTATAAGGAAAAACAAATGAAACTTTGAAATACTAAACACATTGCATTGAATAGTGAAAATGTCAAATATCAATATATTAATATTTATATTCAAAATGATGATTACATTCAAAATTCAAATACAGTTGGCCAATGGCTCAATGCCTCTAATGAGTCTAATCATCCCCAAAGTTTGCGCCAAACTCCTCATCACTCAAATTGCTAGACTCCTCAAGGTTGAAAACTTGAACGGTTGAGCAATGAAGACTTGGCACTTGCTCTAACTCTTGTTGCTAATGTTGTCCCTCTTCCTTGCTAATGCTCTCACTCTTGCTTGCTAATGCTTTCACTCTTGCTTTGAATTTTTATTGTGATTTGGAGTGAGGATGTAAGTCTTATTTATAGTTTTTTTTGGAGTGCTTGGGGGGTGGGTGGGGCCCATTGAGTATTAGGGTTAGGGTTGGGGGCCAAAAATTATTAAACAAAATGATTTTTTTAACTTGTAGATAGACTTATGTTGTTGGGGACAGCTTGGAGTCTCGGAACGAGTTGAGAGACTTCGGAAGTACATCCTAGGGACGTCCCCAAGTCCCCATGAAGTCCCCAAAATGGGGGTATGTTTCAAAAACGTCGCCTCTTTGAGGGAAACATTTTGGGGACATCCCCATCTAGTGGTGGAGGCAGGGACGTTTCCCAACCATCCCAAGTCTCAAAAACGTCCCAAGTCTTCAAGACGTCGCTTTCGGAAGGGGTGGGGGCGCGTCTCGTGCAACACTTGCTTCTCATTGACATTTTCTTTCCATAGGTTGTTGTTCCTCCTCTCATATCTTTTGGTTCAAGTCTAGGAAAGAATTACTTTGTATTTTCTTGAGTCATTGAATTCATTTGCTTTGCTGTTTTTATTCATCAGTTGTCAATCTTCTTTTATGTTTATGTTCTCTTTTGCAATTGTTCTTCATTACTTTTCATTAGATTGTCATCATCTATTTACAGAGTTCCCATTGCTGTTTCAGACTTCGCATTCTTTTTGACCAACCTTCTTTGTTGTTTTCATCTAATATACCATTCAAACAACTTGGGTTTTCATTGTCTTGTTACTTCATAGTTTCTGGTTATTTCCAGTGGACGGTGTGCTTATTTAACAGTTTTAAAGCCTTGCACGAGTGTATTTAATTCATTATCTTTGCTTAGTATAAAACAACTTCATTTTCTTAGCTTTTATTGCATTATAGATAGAATAGTACTTCAGCTTGCTTTTCCAAATCTTAGATTAAAGTTTAAGCATTATTTGTGATTTTAACAAATCTAAATTTAATCAGATTATACAAGACTGCATATTTATTTTATTAAAGCGTTATTTGTGATTTGAACAAATCTAGATTTAATCAGATTACACAAGATTGCGTATTTATTTTATATGAGTTTGTTGAAATAGTAGAAGCATTTTATTTTTTTAGTTAAGCACGAATTAGTTCAACCTTCTTTTCCACAATTTACAGTTCATTACAAGTAGATTAAAGCCACAAGCCATCAAGTTACTTTGAGCACGTGCTACTCTGTCAATTGTTCGCATTTATTCTACATCCAACCTTGATTGCCAGTTATTTGTGTACAGTGTGGCCTTTAGCTTTTCCTCTTGTTATCCCATCATTTAATGACACTCCCCAAGAAAGATCAGCCCCTCAGAGCTGGGAGGATTCCACGGCTTATGTAACCAAACCTTGCTACATCCAATCAGAGTAACATTGACCATCAGCTCTGTCAACAAGTCCTGATAACTACTCCCTACCCTCATCTTACAGTTCCACAATTTCAAGCCCTAGCTATCCACTCTGAGGCCGCTGAAGATTATTAGCTAAAAAGAACCCAAGAACAAAGACAACACTTACAATAACATGCTCAAAAAAAAGCTAACCCACCTTGCCAACAAAAGCCTTTAAGCGAATCTTTCCTCCATGTTTCGTCCCCTAGGAGGTCAAGTGTGTTAGGAGAATGAAAAGTTTTCCTTGCATACAACTACCAAGGACCTATACTCTTGCAAATCTTTTCCCATGCATAGGCTTCTCCAACTTCTTTTGAGTATGCTACATTGTCACACTCTAACCAGTTAGATTCTTTCGCATTCCATCTTTAGGTTTATCTTATATTGATTATGGCGTCACCTTACGACTTATTAACTGCCATGATGCAAACACGTTTGATCACTTTCCTTGCCAAAAAAATTGTAGATTCTTTCATAGCATGCTTCTTACAAGGGTCACTACTTGTCTTTATCTCCCTTTTTCTTTTTCACTATTTTTAATTGATGATTTTCATGTGCCCTCCACATTTAGACCTATTAAAATTGGGACTCACAACATAAAATTTTTACCATCATTATCAAACAAACATTAAGATCAGCATTCTCCCCTTATATTTATTTGAGAATCTTCAACTACTTTGGCACCTCTGATATCTAGCAGTAGTACCATAGCATCGACACTTTCTTCACATCTTTTATTCAGCTAAGTTAGATTTTTTGTAATTCTGTTCATCTTCATTTAGAAATTTGTAATACAAATAGAGGGTTTTTAAGGCTAATCATTAACCATTTCTAGGAGTTTTATGGCTAACCATTAACTAATTCTTAACTCAGACTGTGTGTGCACTAGTTGCCATATCCTGCCGCTACAACTATTTTATTGAGGTATTTCTTTGGTTCTGGCCGTAACCTCTCTTTTAATTTCTCCCAAGGTTTTTCTTCGACATACCCCAAACCACTGCTACCATTTCTTACAAGGGATCACTTCATCCTTAGGGAATTTTCCTTGGCATGCCTCAAATTAAAAATTTCAGCAACCCCTTGTCCACACCTCAATATTTATGTTGGCGTCAATCAATCATAAGAAAGCAATTTGACCATTCGTCAAGTTCTCGGATACTATTTAACATATCTATCATTCTTCAATCCATTATTTTTTGTTCCCAATTATTTAGAGAAACAACAGAGTGTGCCATCTTCATTAGGGATTCAATTCTTCAAGCCAGACCAGAATACATCCCAATAATTTGCTACTGCATCTTCAAATTTTTCATTTTTAATCTGCTTCTCTTGTCAGGAAATCTTCATGTGGAGCCATTTCCTATTTAATCCTCGACTATTATTTGCTTCATCTTCAATCCATCAATATATCGGAACTTTTCATCACTGCAAACATTGTGTCGGAAGTTGGACTCAAAATCGCCACCTAGACATCTATGATGCTAAGTTGACAAACTTGAGTTCAAAACGAGCTCGGTATTTACTAACTCATCATCTCAGCCACTTCATTTCACACATCAACATCTATCCAAACCATTCCCCACAGTAATTGTATACCTTTTCCAAAAATTTAAAATATGCCTTCACGACTCAAATCTCTTATACGTTGAAACGATTCACATCAATTACTCATAAAGTATAAACAGAATAATGAAAAGGCTACATGGCAAATAACTCTTGCACATGGCCTAGATTTCTCAAGTAAACAGACTTCACAACATTTATGGATTTAGTTGGTTATAAAACATTCAATTTTGTGTTCCATTTTACTGCATGGATATGCAATTCCTAGATGACAGGTTGCATAGGTGATAAATGAACACACATGATCCATGCACATTCATTATTTGATTAAAATAATTCAATATACTGAAAATGGATAAATTGTGAAGGGTTCATTAGTCAGCAATCTGATGTAAACTGATTGTATGCCTGTCATTGTTTAAAACAGTTGTAGTTACATTAAGATCAACTCAGTATCTATAAATATTCAAATAAAACTCACAGTTTCATATCCATAAAGCTCAGCATTCTTATTTTCCTACAGTTCACCTTATTTCAATGCCAATTGGAGAGTGAATTTGACAAATCAGCTTTAGCCAAGGCCCATATTCTAACAGCAATTATCATGTTATATACAGATATCATGAATTGACGAAACTCCCTAAAATATTTACGTTGGCATCAATCAATCGTAAGAAAGCAATTTGACCATTCATCAAGTTCTCGGATACTATTTAACACATCTATCATTCTTCAATCCATTATTTTTGGTTCCCAGTTATTTACAGAAATAACAGTGTGCCATCTTTATTAGGGATTCAATTCTTCAAGCCAGACCAGATTACATCCCAATAATTTGCTACTGCATCTTCAAATTTTGCATTTTTAATCTGCTTCTCTTGTCAGTAAATCTTCATGTGGAGCCATTTCCTGTTTAATCCTCAACTATTACTTGTTTCATCTCCAATCCATCAATATATTGGAACTCTTCATCACTGTAAACATTTTGTCGGAAGTTGGACACAAAATCGTCACCTAGACATCTATGATGCTAAGTTGACAAACTTCAGTTCAAAACGAGCTTGGTATTACTAACTCGTCATCTCAGCCATTTCATTTCACTCATCAATATCTATCCAAACCATTCCCCACAATAATTGTATACCTTTTCCAAAATTTAAAATATGCCTTCATGACTCAAATCTCTTATACGTTGAAACGATTCACATCAATTACTCATAAAGTATAAACAGAATAATGAAAAGGCTACATGGCAAATAAGTCTTGCACATCGCCTAGTTATCTCAAGTAAACAGACATCACAACATTTATGGATTTAGTCTCTTATAAAACATTCAATTTTGTGTTCCATTTTACTGAATGGATATGCAATTCCTAGATGACAGGTTGCATAGGTGATAAATGAACACACATGATGCATGCACATTCATTATTTGATTAAAATAACTCAATATACTGAAAATGAATAAATTGCAAAGGGTCCATTAGTCAGCGATCTGATGTAAACTGATTTTAGGCCGGTCATTGTTTAAAAAGGTTGTAGTTACTTTAAGATCAACTCAGTATCTATAAATATCCAAATAAAACTCACAGTTTCATATCCATAAAGCTCAGCATTCTTATTTTCCCACAGTTCACTTTATTTCAATGCCAATTGGAGAGTGGATTTGACAAATCAGCTTTAGCCAAATTCTAACAGCAATTATCCTGTTACGTACAGATATTGTGAATTGACAAAACTCCTCAAAATATAATAACAAAGACATCATGGGAACAGATTATTTAAATAAGAATCTGTTATTGGAGCATACATAATGGATTAAAGATGCATGCTTCAATAAAAGGAATTCAGAAATCACTTTGCTCACAATATAGGCGCACGCTGCAGAGGAGATTCTAGAACAGTAGGCATTTGACTTAAATCACAGCAGGACAGTACAATATAATTATACGAAGCGGTGTTTTTCCGATTACAAAGAAATAAAAACACGCTGAATTTGTAACATGTGGAATCCATAACAATTGCCTTACAAATTAGACAAATCAGTTCACTAACCAAGAGCATAAGCACCTAGGAATTATAATAATTGTACTAAAATAGCGAAAAATGCAATGCATGTACACTAAAATCTTGGAGATGAAAAATGTAACTAAGACATCCTCAAGAAATTTTATGAATTTTGTTTGTTCAAAAATTAAAAATGAACACAATGACATTGGAGGGTTCTAAAGGGATGTTATAATCTTCGTTTTCTGTATTCATTCTAGATTTTCATTTCCAATTTGTTAAGCTCCCAAATCGGCAAAACTACCTGATAGGCTTGAAGATTTGCTGTGATTTGACTAAAGACATGAACATTTTGCTGGAGCAGCTGACCAGTTGTACCACCAATTGCTGAAAGAGAGTCAAAAAGAAGAGCGCTATCATTATATAAACAAATAATACAGATATTTTACAGCCACAAAAAGAAACCCATGCAAAATAATATAATGTAGATGAGTAATACTTCATTTTTACATCAAAAGTTAACTGTATAAATCGAAAACAACATGCAACCAGTAATACACTTAGCAATTTATGCTCAACATTTGCTAATGAATTTAGTAATTTACTCATATAAAAACTAGTCTACATATATTTACAAGCACGAGCACAGCAATAAGATGAGTTTTTCATGATTTTCTCATGCTTCCTTGAGTGTACAAAAGCCTTTTTCTAGGTGAAAAATAGTATGCAATATGTAGAGAAACATGCACAAGCAATCATGAAAAACAAAAGCTGAATGTTATAACTCTAATTTTCTAAAGAACAGAAGGATGATTGCTTTCACATGAATTTGTATTACGCTATAAACAATATATACATTATGAAAACAGTGTAACAAGTTACAACATTGTTCCCAATATATAGATGATTCAGCAAAATGTTTCAGAAAGAAGACATCATATGAAAGCAACATATTGGAATACAACAACCTATGTAAGTTACAGATCTATATTAATAAAAGAAGTTTTGCCAATCTGCTAGATCGATCTGTTCAAGCCCTGATCTTGCCTATACCAGATCAACCATGTTTCAAACTTGTGCAAAGGGGTTTGTTTCAGATATTTTACAGACATAAAAAAGAAGTTCGTGCAAAATAATTAATGTAGGTGAGCAATACTTCATTTTTGCATTGAATGTTAAGTGTATAAATCCAAAATAACATGAACCAGTAATGTGCATAGCAATTCATGCTCAACATTTGTTAAAGAAGTTACTCATATACAAATTAATCTACATATATATACAAGCACAGTATGCAATATGTAGAGAGAAAAACACAAGCAATCATGTTAACAAAAGCGGAAGGTTACAGATCTAATATGCTAAATAACAGGAGGAGGATTGCTTTCACATGAATTTGTATTACGCTATGAACAATAAATACTTTATGAAACCAGTGCAACAAGTTACAACATTGTTCCAGATAGACAGATGATTCAGCAAAAATTCTTCAGATAGAAAACATCACAAGGAAGTAATATGAAAGCAAAATATTGGAATACAAGCTAAGTTACAGATTATATTAAGAAGAGAGGTTTTGCCAATCTGCTAGATCGATCTGTTCAAGCCCTGATCATGCCTATACCAGATCAAATATGTTTCAAAGTTGTGCAAGGGGATTTGTTTCAGATATTTTACAGTCACAAAAAGATGCTCATGCAAAATAATGCAGTGTAGATGAGCAATACTTCATTTTTGTCGAATGTTAAGTGTATAAATCAAAAATAGCATGCAACCAGTAATGAGCATAGCAATTCATGCTCAACATTTTTAATAAAATTACTCATCTACAAATTAATTTACATATATTTGCAAGCACGTGTGTAGCCATAAAATGATCTTTTCATGATTTCCCATACTTCCCTGAGCGTAAAAAAACTTTTTCTAGCTGAAAAATAGTATGCAATATGTAGAGAGAAAAGCACAATCAATCATGTAAACAAAAGCTGAAGGTCATAGTTCTAACTTTCTGAAATAACATAAGATGATTGCATTCGCATGAATTTGTATTATGCTATGAACAATACATACATTCTGAAACCAGTGTATCTTGTTACAACATTGTTCCTGATAGCCAGATGATTCGGCAAAATTGTTCAGAAAGAAGACATGATAAGGAAGTAATCTGGAAGTAAATATGTTGGAATACAAGCTAAGTTACAGACCTATACCAAGAAAATGAATTTTGGCCAATCTGCTAGATCTATCTGTTCAAGCCCTGATCATGCCCATACCAGACTAATTATGTTTGAACATTGTGCGAAAGGATTTGTAGAAAATTAGGAATTCAGAGTCTCAGTGAGCTGGTCCATATCACCTAAAAATCCTTTAAGACATTATAACTTATCCATATGACATTTAAGGCAAATCAAATCAAAAAGAAAAAACTATGTATAGCTGAAATTTCAATAAGAATTCAAGTTCAAAATTTATTCTATGTGAAAGTGCAAGTCAAAAGCTTTCCAATGGTATAAAATGTGCCTGGGTGGTACACCTAGTTAAAAACAAAAAGTAGGAGAGGCGGGGCAGATGATGTGGGCTTTGCAAAGCACTTTTCAGATTTGTTTCATGTGTGAGCCAATCTTATAAAAGTAGGAGAAAAATATCAAGCTCCAAATGGTCTTTTTAAGATGAGTGTGTTCAAGCAACAGTCATTTTAACAGGATGATGATGCATATTTGCATGGAGATATCTGTTTGTATATGTTTTCTTCTTGTAAACTTGGTATGAAATAGTAACGTCGGGAATTTTCCAGTAAAGGAAGGCTAATATTCTACTTAATTTCCATGGTAAATTTGAAAGGAAGACTATTATTCTACTTAATTTCCATGGTAAATTTGATGTGCTCGGTGTGCATTGAGATGGTTGAGAAACCTTTCTAGACCTCTCCCGTGTTGGCAATCGACAAAAGTATCATCTACATGATTTAGCCATAAGTCCAGTTGAGAAGAGAACACCTTCATTTAAAAATGCTCCATATATAGGCTTGTAACTAATGAGGAAAGTTGAGACCCTATCGCCATGCCTTTCGTCTGCTCATATAGTATTCCTTCAAGGTGAAGGAAGTTGATTCAAGGAAAATTCTTATAGTGTGGCTGCAGGGAAAAATGAAAAAAGGATAGATAAACATTGAATATCATAGAAAGACCATTTTTCACATATGTGTGATTATAAAAGCATTCATTCCTTGATTTATAAGGGATATGAGGCAAAGTATGCTAGTGGTTGTATAATGACTAGCAAAAGTAGAATACATAGATAAACCCTAGCATTTGAATATCTTATAAATACACTTTTATATAGGTCTAGACCATGAGTATTAAAATAAATGTATTCTTTGATTATGAGCCATACAAAATTAAAAATCCAGCTACAGAGCACAAACACAACTCTGTCTTGTGCACAAAATGTACATATCATGATTCAAATGAAACAAGTACAGAATTGTAGTTCTGAAGACACAATTGGCCACTGATGTGTTACAGGGTTCCTTTTCTATATAGCCACAAACACACACAGTGAAGACAGCACGCATGAGCACAAGTATGTAGCTTTGAAAGGACTAAAATATTTCCCTCCATATCTTCACAAATGTATTATAGAGTCTCTCCACACTCGTGGAGCATTGGGCATCTCCTCGAGACCCTGATAGGAATAGCACATAACACAAGCAATGGCTAAGCCCATTTAATATTTATATACGGGCATCCTTTGACAATTACACTTGTTCTCCCATTAAGACTCGGGCTCACTAATTTGGGACACCAGCCAACTCATTATGTCTGGCCACCCTTTATAAGATGTAATATTTTCCTGGCAATTTACAACAAACCCAAGGATAAAGAATATCTACCGAGCATATTATTACAGATGCAGTGGAGTAGATGATTTCTGTAGGTAGATTACTGCTAATCATAGTTGCGATGATAATTTACTATAAATGAATTTCTACAAACCCAGAACTGAAGATAAAATGCACCCAGTGGATTACTAGAGGCATAAATGAGAAGACAATCATGCACGGGTAGATAAGCACAGACCCTAGAGAGAATAATATACTCCCTACAGATTAACGTAGACTTTAGGGAGAAGATGTAAGCACTTGACAAATTATTAGATGCATGGGGAGAATATATTATCCCAAATGTAGATTAGTATTACCATGGACTCTTTGAAGAAGATAGTATCCACACAATACATTACAACATATCCATAAAAGAAGATAATAATCCATGGGTGGAGGTTGCAAAGACTATAAGCAAATAACTAGAGATGAATGGAGAATAATAACAAATTCTGCTATAAGGGTTTCATTCATATGTAATCAAGTTCTCTATAGTGGTCATAACTTTTACAACAACAATTTGGCATATACAATATATGTCATCTTATGTGTAAGACTTCAACGAGACTAACACTCAAAATAGAGCATCCATAGAATC
The DNA here is from genome assembly GCA_018340775.1 of Taxus wallichiana var. yunnanensis. NCBI lineage: Eukaryota > Viridiplantae > Streptophyta > Pinopsida > Cupressales > Taxaceae > Taxus > Taxus wallichiana. Next base: position 2,605,269 of record JADAXU010000134.1, read on the forward strand.
AAGACTGTTGGACACTTTATACCAACTCTTATCTTGATTTTGTTCATTTTCTCTTTGGATTATGGAGAACACTGCCTCCCTCCATAAGTGGATAATCAAATTTCAACTACTAAGCAATGTTTTAAGGTGATTTTGGTTTATAACAAAGCCCAAATCAAGCCTGCATCTGATCAACTACCTCCCAACTCATAGAAGAAAGTTCACAGTTGTGCAAGGAAAACTTGCGCAGGGGCATGTGCACAGGTATACGGGCAAGGGACACTGTGTGGGACTTGGGCAATGTGGTTTGGAATGCTGAGCGCAGCATTGTGTTGTGTTCAGGACTGTGCAAACACATATGTGCACAGTGGGAGTTGCATTATGGTGAGCGGTAATGCTGTGCAACGATGGAGTCACGCATTATGGTGCTTTACTGCACACCATAAAGCAACTCCCACTGTGCACATATGTGTGTGCACAGTCCTGAACACAACACAATGCTGTGCTCAGCAGTCCAAACCACATTGCCCAAGTCCCGCGCAATGCCCATGTGCCCGTATACCTGCACAAGTTTTCACAACACTAATCATTGCACAATCCTATGCAAAATTGAAACATTCCCAAAATCCAGCCAACACTAAAAAAACCATTTGAAATCTTAGTAAGTCTAATTTCAAACAAAAATAATGTTGATCAGACACTTGAGCTGAATGTTATACTCCACCAAAAACAAGGTACAATAAATTGCAGGTTTTCAACAATTCCAAACCAGCAACATGTAGCAGTTATATTTCCCTCAATACGGCTCCAAACTAGACGAATATGTACTTATTGGAAATAGCTCAATGCCTACTTTCCAACCAAAAACACATCATTTCAATATGACACTTCTACATGAAGTTATGGCCTCTACAATACGAGGTTATTTCTCTACCCGATAGATTAGAAACTAGCTCTAATACCACCTTTAGCGTACCTGCAACCTTATAATGCACAATTACATAACAAATAAGAACAATAGGGACACCTGCACACCCAAAATGTGGACTACACGCGCACTTGCAAGCCCTTGGTATGAGAAAAGGCTCTTCCTTGAAGAGATGTGTTGAACACAATATATATTAATATGAAAAAATATTGATTACATGTAGAGGAAGTAACTCTTTTTTAAGAGTGAGCAGCTCCCCACACAAGGTACTTACAAAGTCACATTGACTAGATTCAATGAACCTTCTAGTGGCTTCTCATACAATGTCACATGCCCCTATTAATTACCTACCTAGCACCACTACTTACAATCACTTATCATGTGACCATGGACATTGTAACAAAATATCTCATTTAAATTAGATAAAACCACTACTTACACACACAGGCACACACGCGCGCACAGACGCGAGCGCGCGGCGCTCTTTATTTTTGTTAACATTAGAAATGTTGTCCAAGTTCAGAGGCAAACTATATAACAGCTCAAAAATATCCTGCACAGAAATTTTATAAATTAAATTATATGACTTCAGCAGTGATAATATACAATGTTGCAAATAAATTATACATTCAGCAGTGTGGAGAAAGTAATAAACGAAAATGGAGCCCCAGTCATAAATTTCATTGGAAGTGACAATTGTCACCTGGACTAAATGTGAAACTAAAACATCCATTTCAGTAATTTACTGACCTTCACATGAAATGCCATCGTCTGTGTCCACAGGAAGCACTTGGGTATACATTGGCATTGCAGACCGTGCCACAGAAGGAACAACCGGCTTTACAGAAGGGTCTACAATCTTTTCCTGAACCATCAGTTAGTGAAAGAGATCACCAATTAATCAAATTGAATTTATGTCATTTAAAATCCAGCAATGGTAATCAAGGTTATATCCTCCAAAAAGTACCCAGAACAGTGAAGTTTGTTCCTTCCCCTAAATTTGAGTACATTAGAATGTCCAGCATGTACAAATAATCACTGTAATGTACAAATTATGTGGCAAGTACCCAAAATGGAAAGGTTCTATTCTATTCTTTGAGCTACACAACTTCCTTGCACGTAAAACAACCCCTTTGGAAAAATGAAATAAAATGTTTGCAAATATTTTGTATAACTACAACCATATTATAATTCTTTTCTGTTATGAATAAGACAAAAACATCCCATTTCCACAAGATCAAGGAAAGAAAAGAATCAATATAGAAAAGTATTGAGTGCAATACAAAATAAATTATCAAACATCAGTATGCTATATATAAATATTTGTATGGTCAAAAGGGATGAGCTCAAGTGGTGAAAACAAATGGATAAAAAGACGAGATAAAATGACAAATTCAATAAAAGACCAAATCAAAAATTATAAATCTTCTTATAAGAAATTATTCTAAGCATATTTGTAAGATGCGTGGTAGATACTATTAGTACATATCCATAGTTTGCATGTGTGGTGTTACATGAATACGCATGTGTATGTGAATAAATGATAAGAAGATAAAGTTAATGAATCATTTTTGCTATATGTTAGTTATTAGCATTTCAAATTAGTCATTATGTCTCTTCTACAACAGTGGTAACAGATTATAAGTGAGCTCATTTATGTTCGTGTTGGCTCCCAATTTTACACCCCTTGGGGCCTAGCAGCACTTTCAGAGGGTAGGAAGGCTTAGAGGATGACAGACTGTGTGATACATGTCGTTTGTAGCCAAGGAGGTGTCTGACATTCTCTTTAGAACCAAGCTCTTGGGATGATTGGAAGGCACGTACAAGGGGATGACCTGATCCTGCTACTTTTGGTTTTGCCTTAAACCAAGGTGAGAGGACCCATTGGGTAACCTGAATGGAGAGAGGATAATTTGCACTTAATTCCTCTTGATTTGTCAAATGGTGGGTCAATCTGAGCTAAGCATGGCCATGAATATAATTCACTTGCAAGAGTTGTCACAAGAATGTCATATATACTTAGTGCATCAGACACAAGTTACTAGAGACAACAAAGTTCAGTTGTTCTTGCATCACTTTTGATGGGAATCTAGGTATGAAGAAGTGTCTTCAATGATGCTTTAGGAAATAGAACAACAGGGTAGTAAATGGATCTTTAAATGGGAGTGTGATGGTGTGGGGAAAGTATAATAGGTTTAATTTGTAAAGGTAAAATGGTTGATTTCCTACAACAAAGCATCAACTACTATGACAACATGCCATCCTGGGAAGTAAAGAACATATGATTAAGTAGTAATAATTTTAAACAAAAAGATTTGCATTCATTGATACTCATTTTGCTGCAAATATTTTCAAGACAATCTTTAAAACACTTAACATAAAAGCTTATGCAAGAATCTTAATGAAGTACTTATTGCTCTCTATTCTCATACGCCAAAGATACACTCAAAGGATGAAAAAAATCATCTAACCAATAGGTTGCAACAGGGTTTTATAACCACCTCAGATATTAGAGTAAATGCTACAAAGCAATACTAATTTAGTGACCAAAAGATGCAACTTACCAGAAATATGATTTAGTGTATTACATATAGAAGCAATAAACACAAAATTGCAGTAAAAATTATAACTCATTAATCAAATTTCAACATACAAGATCTAGAACACAAAACTAGAATCATAAGCAGGCATATGTCATTCAAACTTTCAATTTCTTGACAAGGGGACATGAATTAAATGCCCTCAATGTTCGCCAATGGTTGTATAGTGCAACCACCTTGACACAAAAGCTTGAAAAATCAAAGTTCATATGTATTCCATATAAGAAAATGGAAACATGCAAAGTTACATTACTTTCTTTCCACTTCTCAAATATAAAACTAACCCCTTTGATATGAGGACAAGCCCTCATATTTATACAAAAACTTCATGGATTACATTTCAATTTCCCCCAAAATTAGCAAGAGAATATTCCTCTCTTTCACAACAAAGGAGCCCCAAACTCTCATTAGAGCAAGAAGGCATATTGTCCAACTACAAAGGTCCTATTTTTGGTTATCAACTTTGGAATCACTTTTTACTTTTTTGTTGCAAATGTGGACATGTGCAAAGTAGTTAGCTTGTGTTGCCAGATGCCTTTCTGTCTTGTTCACCCTGTCACAATCACTCATGTGTCTAGTCATAATTGTTTGTCTCTTGACGTCATTCCTTCAATTGATTTGAGTTTTTGCCTTTTTGGAAAAACACATTTTGAGAGAGGAATGATTATGGGTAACCTTTTGAATTTAATGTTTCCTCGTGTAAGATCTTTAATTAGACCAAAGGAACACCTTTTCGTCAAATATCATTTCGCTCTCCTTTTTCAATTCGTGCCGAGCATTCAAATTGATCCTACATTTAATTGACATGATATTTTGCAAGACTTCCCTGGGATTTTTTTTATAAATTCTCACTTACTTCCTATGAATTTGCAAGTTCTTTGTAGGATTATAAGTGGAATTTCCTATGAAATAAGTGGTGACATCCCCTTATTTGAGAAATGGAGGACATGGAACTGGAAGGAGATTTGAAAGATCTATCCTCATAAACTTTGCATTCAATTTTAATCTCTCTGGTCCGAATGAAGCATTCATCAGGATGTTGTTCTCGATTGAAGATCAAAAAGGAGCCCACAGGACCACTAACCTCTTGTATAATTCAACTAGATTTGATGAGGAAGCTTGTCAAAATGACTCCCTTCTTTTTGTGTTCCATATCTTATTTCACCATTTGTTTCACCCAGAAGACTACATAGTTCCTGAGCAATTAAAGAAGTTTTGGATCTTTTGCAGGCCAACTATCAATATGAACACCATTCATATATCCCAACATTCTTCACTGAGGAATTGGCAGAGAAATAATCCTAGTTGATGCTCCTACAATATCTGATTCAGAGCCTCAAGAGGATATATCATCACTTTCTCGCAAATTAGGCTGAGTTGGAGCAAAGGCTTTTGTCCTTGAAAAGGCCTTGTGAAGTTCTCTCATGAAAAAAGCCCCTTTTCCAATGCTATGCCTTCTCCATTGAATTATGTTGTGTCTTCACCTCCACTAAAGAAATGCAAAAGGGTCCCAATAGTTCATGTTAATGCACCCAATCTTGTTCTGTAAAACCAACTGATGTGCCCAAGCCATCTACATCTTCTAAAACTGGTGTTTGTCGAGGTACTAAGACATATCTAACAGAGGGCTCAACCTTCTTGAATGGGCTTCATCTTATAAGAAGAAATTAGAATTGGTTGGGATTTTGGAAGGCCCAAGGGAAAGCATCAAGGAGCTTATGGATAAGGGCATGTCTCATGATTTAGTAGGAGATATACAATATGTGTATGGAGCTCAAGATCATAAGGAATTTGAGTTAGGAAAAAGAAGTTGTTAGCTCGTATTCCTACTTATAGAGAGGAATTTGTAGTCATTAATTGACCATATGCTAGTTACAAATTTTTTTGCAAATGTATACAAAATTGTTAATATAGATTCCAAGGGTAGGGGCCCCTATAGAATCCCCATTTTGTTTTTCATATACAAAAATATATATTTTACATGGTATTTTATATATGATTGATTTTAAATAATTCATCCTCAATTTGCTGATTTTTTTTTCAATTCACAATTTTGAAAATACAAAAACTGGATAGTAAAGAATGAAGGAAAAACTAAGAAGGAAGAGATAAAGATAGGGAACAAGCCTAAGCTTGATCAAGTTCAAAAACTTCAACTTCCTTCTGTTCCTTCATCCTATCCTTGAGGGCATCATATTTCTTGAAAATGTCTAACACAAACTCCTCATCTAATGCATGGAAGCGGAAAATCACTTCTTCCTTCATGGAGAAAACATTTGTGCATTCTATAGATACTCTTTCCATTTTCTTTAATATTTTTTAGTCAAATTTTCAATATACTTTTCCAAGTGCATAAGCCTTTGGATGAAGGAGTAATCAAACACTTTCTGGGCTTCAGTCCCTACTGCAACATGTTCTTTAAGTATTTCAGTCATCAATGTATTTATCTTTTAGGGGAATACATCCCCTGGATGGGAAGCATCCTTTCTATATAGGATTCAATGTCATCAACATAATCTTGTGCTTTGTTCCTTGCCTCCTAGATTTTATGTATTTCATTCTCTAGTATCTCTATCCGTATCTTGATTCCTTCTTCACACAAGATGTGTTCTCCTTTCCCATCTGGGGGTATGATTCCTTCCTTTTCCAATATTTCTTCACTGATTGTATTTATACCTTCGAGCTTAATGAGTAATCATCCATTTTTTCCATTTGATCCAATTCCTCATCATCAGAATCTCCGAGAGTTTGCTTATTACTATCTTCAATATGTTCTTTGATATAGTTGTAACATGCCCCAACTTTGATTAAGGCCTCTTCCTTCTCAATAACTTTCCTTTCCCATTCTTTGGTAGTTGCATTCCTGGACATTGACATCTTCAACATCTCTCAAAGCAGCATTTGTGACCTGGGGGTGAGTGCTTGTCCTGTAGGTAATTGGACAAATTTCTTCACAATATTAGATAGGGCTTCAACTTTTTCTTTTAATTGTTTTTGGTTTCCTTATCTTTGTCAATTTTTGGATAAGGCCCCCTAGGCCATTGTAGCCTCTTGTTTCAAAGTATTTGTGGTTGGCTTCCCCAATGGAATATGTGTAACTTGATAGTCACTCATTGTAACTTCAGATTTTAGTATATCTCCTTTGGGGGTGGCAATCTCCAATGTCTGTGCCCTTGAGGATCTACATGGGTTTTGGATAGTATCCTAGCTTTTTTGGGGCTCTTGTGGGTCTTGAAAACAGAACATTTTCAATATCAATAGTTTTCTACTTGAATTTTTTCTTTTCTTCCCTTGGGAGCATTGCTCCCAACCATCCTATTGCAAGGGCATTTCCTCCTTTTGGAGGTTGTGGTGCTTGTTGTGGTGTGCTAGAATAAACCACAATTTCCTTAGAAGTAGCATGAGGGACCTCTGAAACTGGAAATTGTATTTGTGGGACTTCAGTCCCACCACTATTTCCTTTGATTCAATTTGTGATAAACTTGTTTCCTTCATGCCCCTTCTTTTGTTCATCAACTGTAGGTTCCTTAGTTAGCACCACTATAGGAGTAGGTTCTTGAAGTTATATCACCAACTTGTTCATTTCTCCTTGCTTGTAGTTACCTCATGAATTGTAATAGCTTTGTTGACCTTTTTCAATGCTTCTTCCATGGGGTCAACAAGAAATTCTGGCTTTTCTTGTGTTGTAATATTTGCCTCTTCTTGAGGCTGTACTTTTGTGAAGACAATTACTTCCATAAATGATTCTTCTGTAACCTTCACTTTAGTGGCAATGTTTCAGCTGTGGGTACTATGACTTCAATTTGTGGCATACTTTGAGTTGATGTACTTACTTCCTCACCATGTATTTTTGAGGTGTCCATTAGCTGGCTGTCCAAGGGGGTAACATCAACCTCTTTTCAGTTGCCAAACTTTGTACCAAGTCAAGCAGAGTCCGGTACATGTGTTTCTTTTTCTTCATCCACCTCAACTATCTAAATTTGTGGATTTGTTCCTTCTTGAGTTGGTGTTGCAACAAGAGCTTCATGTACCTCATAATGGGACTGAATCAATCACTTCAACTTGTGATTTTGCTCCTTCATGAGCCAATGTTGCAATAAGATTTTTGCACCTCATCTAATGGAATTGAGTCAATCACCTCTAGGTCCCTCAATTTCTTTTCCATTTCCTCTTATAGCTGGGATGTCCTTGGCCTCTGAGGTTTTAGTAGCTCTTTCCAAGGGGTATACAACCTATGGCCTTTTAGTTCTTTCAAAACACTTGAGACCAGATTTCTCTCTCTTCAACACTTTGAACTCTGAGTTGTGGGTCAATATCAAGTAGAGACCCCCTCATTCTCTTGCCTTTACTAGAAGATCCTAGCAAAGTTACCACAGGAGTTCTAGGTTTGAAGCACCTGCTACCTTAGGTTGCAATGGGACAGTTTGAGTGATGGGGGCATCCTTTCATGGTTTTCATTAGTATCTCCTCAGCCTTTTGGGTCAAGAGGGACATGGAGGTACTTGTTTTACTTGTAGCAGCAGTCCACTCTATTATTCCAGTGGTTGGATTCTTGGAAGGAAGCTGAGGTGCTTTCCCCTCCAAGGGATCCATTTGGCTTGCTCCTTCCTTCAAAGGAGGAAGATCTTCTTGAATAATTCTTGTAGCCCTGTACTCTTGTAGTACCTTAGTGTTCTATAAAGACAAATCCAAACCTTTTCTTGTTAACCATGTCAATGTTCCTCCTCATTACATGTGTAGTTCTAGTATGTAGTCTTGTTGTTTCCTTTTGATTCCAATCAAGTGGCTCAATTGGTTTCCCTGCCAAATTCATCTCAATGTAATATTGGCTCACTACTTGTTGGTCATCTGCAAAGTCTTGAGGTACAACTACAATTTTGTAGTCTATCACCTGTTAGAAGTCATTCTAGAGAAGTCTCTTAGTCTAACTTCCTCTTCATCTTTGCAATTCATCCAAAAATCTTCATAGTGTGATTCATGTTCATATGAACTTCTAGGACTGAGCTCATCACCCATCTGATATCATAGTTAGGCCTTGGATCAAAACTTTTCCATCTCTAGTTTGTTCATCTCTTCTAGAAGTCTGGCCTTTATGACTGTTGTGCATGTGTACCTCCCTATTGTGATTGGGAACTTGATATTGGTCTTGTGTTTACCAACTATTAGCTTGTGCACTTCTACTAAATGCTTTTAGAGCTCCAAAAGTGCCAATTTTTTCATCTAGATATCTGGGCAGCATGTAAGGGTGCCCCTAGAAACCACTTACTCTTATGTAAGTAAAGAATCTGAACTGGATAAAGTAGCACCCATAATCACTAATTGCCCTTTTGGCAGCTATAGATATTCTAAATTGTTCCCATTCTGGTTTGAAAAGGCATATAATGGGTGCAAAGAAAGCATCATTTATCTTTCTAAAATTTCCTTGTGCTTCTCTAAGTTCAACTAGGGGTATACATCATACACCCTATGGGTAGTAAAATCTTTCATCCTTGGAATTCTGGGAGTTCCTTGTGGCATGCAATATTATAAACTAGGTAAGACATCATGTAAAATTCACACCTGATTGCAATGCCCTCTTTAATTTGTACAACCATCTTTATAAGTTGATCATGGATAGATGTGCTTATAAAGTTTTCCCAACAAACCTTCTCAGTACTAAACAAAATGAGTTGGATATAGCTCATCATCCATTCTTGGAAGTCATAAGCAGCTTTTAAGCCTGCAATTCTACTTAGTAGAGTGATGAGGTTTTCAACCTCTTCCACAAAGTGTGAACAAACCAACTTTTTGGGACTCTGGTAGAAGAACCTCTATTTTTATTAACAATTGACTATTCATACTTTGGTATATTCTGCATGTTTGGTGTTCCACAAGCCTTGTGTTGATTGTATGTCAATTTTCACTTCCCTCTCAACTTTGGGTAGTCCTAATATTATTCTAAATGTCTCAGGTGACAATGAGAGCACTCTAGCACCACTTCCATCTAATACTTCCTTGGTTTCTGGATTGTAGTTTTCAGCACAAGTCCATACCAATTTTGGGCAATGTATGGAGGGTGGGAAAGCAACAACTAAGGAAATACCATTAGCATTGATTGTTGTCATGTGATCAATTTTGTTGAGAGCACGCAATCTTTGCATGATGAAAAAGGAAGAGGTCAGCATTCCCTAGGTTGGTGTCTGTCACCTCATCCAAATTGCTTGTAATATGTGAAGTAATAACAGGGGTTCCAGTTGCTTTTATCTTCATCTTGCTTGGTAATCGAAGGCGATTGGTATCTCAAGTACTATGGAGATCACGGGAAGAACTAGGTGTGGGAGAACAATTGCAAACCGTGGGTGCTTGTTGAAAACCCTTGAAAAACTTAAGTAATTTTCAAGTTTTCTAGGGGACTTACCCATGTTCGTATGTTTCTTCAAGATTTCAAATCACAAGCACATTGATTACTTCAATTTTCCGATACACGGCTCTCTACAATCCACCGTCTCGATTTCGCAATCCAAATTCGTATTTTTAGGGCTCTAGAATGCTCAATTTCATCGTGAGAAAGTAGAAGTGTGAAATACTTAGCAAAATTTTGAACCTATAATCCTTTGATGCGAGAAACATTAATGGCGGAAGCCATAAATGCATTGTATTCAATCTCAGTCGTTGATCTCTTCCTTTTCTCATTTAAAACCATCCGCGTGTCCCTTTTTTGGCGGGAGTGGAGCTCGGGTCCTATTTTGCATTCTTGCACTTAATGGAAAAAGTGCAAAACTACAAAGTCAAAACGGGTACCCGATATCGAGTTGCATCGATAGGACGACATGTGTCCTTTGTCAGGTCTCGGGGCTTCGGATGCAGTTTGCACTTTCGCATGAAGTGTGAAATTGCAAAAGCGCAAATCTTTATGAGATGCCCACTTCCCATCTTGCGTCGTTATGATGTTACATGTCCTTTGCAACTACAGGATTTGAATGCAGTTTACATTTTTGCATATGAGTTTCACTTTATCCTCTTTTGCTAAGGAATGGCAAAGAACAGATGGAAAAACAACTGCCGCTGCTCCTATAAGCATGTCTTAACTTTGGTCTAGCTCTTCCTCTAGGGCTTACTCTTGACACCTTGATTGTATTTTCCATGAGAATCTTGTTGGGAGCCTTTGGGGCTCTTTGGCCCATTCCATCACCATCTCTTAGTTGGACTTCCCGCTTCGTGTCGGATAGCCTATTGTCAAGCATTGGTATCCACCTTTGTTTGATCCTTCTCAATCGCCACTACTATAGCATTCATTAAACATTGGAATCACCTCAATTGTATCAACCCCTAACATGTTTGAGGGATTATCCTACTTTGCCAAGAAATGGCAAGAACTGAGATGGAAAAACAACATCTACTCCTATAAGCATGTCTTAACTTTGGTCTAGCTCTTCCTCTAGGGCTTACTCTTGACTCCTTGATTGTATTTTCCACTGAATCTTGTCGGGAGGCTTTGGGGCTCGTGGTCCATTCCATCTCCATCTCTAGGTTGGACTTCCCGCTTCGTGTTGGATGGCCTAGTGTCAAGCATTGGTATCCACCTCTTGATCCTTCTCAATCGCCACCACTATAGCATTCATTAAACATTGGAGTCACCCTGATTTGTATCAACCCCTAACATGTTTGAGGGATTATCCTCCTTTGTCAAGGAATGGCAGCAGCCAAATGGAAAAACAACTCGTTCGCTCCTATAAGCATGTCATAATTTTGGTGCAGCTACTACTTCAGCATTGAACCTCAACAAGTAGGCATGTTGGAAAGGGTCCATGACATACCTTCTAATCACAAAGGTGCCACGTTGTGATGTTTTGTCTATCCACACTTGCTCCAAAGACCTAACTCGTCTCACGTCTACCCTTGGTAGCTTGGACGCCCTAAACGGTTTGTATGCATGAATTTGTTTATAAATCTAGGCCACGAGGAGGATGTTGTAGAAAATGCCCCTTTCCCCTCATGTCAAATAGCATTCATTTGTATATAGATTTTTCGGAAGTTGGGTGGATCCCATGCATACATATGCCCTTCCTCGGCACACTTGCTATCTAGTATTAGATAGTTGGAAGGTGTCTAGTAGTCTAACCATTCTGCAATCATCCCCTATCATTCTCGTTACAACCGCTCTTAGTTGTGATATTTCTATGAGGGTTATCTCTCTCTTCAGATCAGCTCCTCGGTTTCTTCAAAGTCCAAGGAGTGCACTTCTTTGACCTCTCACCCATTAGGTTCTTTGTCTTCACTAGTTGCCCATGGCTTCTACTCTGCAAATATTTTAGACACGTTTCTCTAAACGCAAGTGGAAACCAATAAGCACATCAAACACCTTGCAAATCTGACAGAGGCAACTAGGGCTATTTTTTCTAGCTTTGCACTTCTAAGGTTTTGTTTCTTTGGAGTAAGTTCCACAAGCTCATTGGCCAATCACCCTAGTATCCTCACAATTGGTAATGTTGTAGAAAGAAACAAAATATATTAATGTCCACAAATGACCAAAAGTAGATCAATGAAATTGGAGAATACATCCAATTACAATGGAAAGTGCTAAGGTAGAAGGATTTCCTGCAAGTTCTGCTTCTCTACATCCTACATAATTTCAACATCCTGCACATTTGTCATTGGATTGGTGGAGACCTTTGAGATGTCGTGAGCTAAAGTGAGAATACTTCGACAAAACCTGGTTTTGGGACCAACTAATTTCACTCAGTTAAAGGGCACATGACCTTTAGCTGCATTACTGCTACTATCTCAATGCTTCACCTCTACGGAGCAGCTCTTTGACATGTAAGCTAAAGTGAGGACACTGGCAAAACATAGTTTTAGTAAGTGGATGACTTATCTTGCTATGAGTTGAAGGGCACCTACCCTTTAGTTGCTTCACTGCTACCTGTCTCGGTGCTTTCCCTCTAAGTTTGCACTTAGTAATGCCCACTTTTTGCCTTGCAATTCCCTTATGTTTATTTGCTCTTTCAGTATGGATTTATATGCATTTGATCCACCTAGCAGCAGGGATTATGATGTGCTTTGTTAGTATTTTGATGGACATTTTGATTATGATCTATTATGAAATATATGTGGGTGATAACTTACTTGGATTATCATTTTTTAATGTGAACCTCATGTTACGGGCATGTCTAGACTTATGCTTATAAATGAAATATCAAGCTTACCGAATTATGCTTGCAGGATGTTACAGTTTTATAATTATTTATGTTCGTGAATTAATTGGAAACTATATGTTAATTACTTATGGAATCTTGATGGACACTTGAGTATTGTGATTGGCATAAGATGCAGTATTATGAATCGATTATTGTTTGTACCCCTTGACTGGATGTTTTGGGCGGTGAAGCCTAAATGTGGACATTCCTTGGTGGAAAAAGTATTCCTTGCATTCTATGTGATTATACCTTTCTATATTGTTTATTCAAGTTACATGCAAATATTTTATTGGACGTTTTGATAGGGACAATGACTGTGCAGGGAACATGTATAGCCAAAAGATGTGGATTAGTAAAAGGTTTTATAAGCAAAACGCATTATCGTGAACATATTTGGTCCATCTTACTTTGCTATGAAAGCACACCTTATTTATTCACGTTAATTAAATTTCCACTCCTAAAATTATATGTGCTAATCTTTATGACATTACCCCATCCTTATCCTAGACATGTGATCCTTCCACTAGAAGACAAAACAGGATATGTTTAAGAATATGCCTTTTCCCCTTATTTCAAACATCTAACCCCTCCACCAGAAGACAAAGTGGGATATGCCTTACAATATTCCATTTAGATATTTTTGACTCCATCAGACTTTCCAAAAAGTTGGGAGACGGCTTTAAGAATAAATGATATTGTAGGATGCCTTGGAGTGCAAGTTAGAAAGGATAAACATGAAAATCTTTAGTGGGATCCATAGGAGCACATGCAGGCGTCTTTTTTAAAGTGCCTTTTGGTCTTTAGGAGACTTGAAAGATTTAGAAGGGGGATAGGAGTTGAGGATGTACTGAGGAGCAAGCCAAAAGAGAGACCCATGGGACACATGTCAAGGGATGATAGGTGAGGTTTTAGTTGGGTCTCAATAAGAGATTTTCCTTAGGGATATTGAGGATATTTTGCCAAATTTGAGAGAAGGAACTTAGGCGCTTAGAGTCAAGTGGAGGACTTCAGGTAATTTCTTCATTCATGGAAGTTTTATCATGTTTTGATGCTTTTATAATTTTGATGGAGTTTATTAATGGTTTAAATGTTGTTTTAAATATTTATGCACTATTTTGGCATTGTTCTTTTAGCTTTGCTTTGTGGGTTTTCTTGCAATTTTTTTGATGGTCTGAGCACTGGTTTTATGGCCTTTAGAGCCTCATTTTAAATATTTTTAGCTTACTGGTTTTGATATTTTACACTAGTGAGTGGGTATGATTGGGATGAGGGCACGCCAAGGCTCTATGTTTTTACATGACATGCATGGGCAAGCCCTTGGATTGGATGAATGACCTTACCAAGAAAGCCACAAACATTCCTCCCCTCATTTCATCCCCACCTTAGAGGGGCAAGAATCATTGCATTCCCACCTTGGAGGTGGAGTGTTTCATTTTATGCCTATCTTAGAGGTAGAGAACTTTATTTTTCCAAACACTTGGAGGGTTTTAGCTTTGAGCTTAAGGGCATGGAGGAAACTCCCTCATCCCGTTAGCAGTAACCCAAGGTTACTCTTGTGGTACCCATTAATGTGCACTTGGTTGTGTGTGTGTTTTGTGGCCATAGATGTGAACAAATTTATGGTCGGTTATGTGCTAGGGGCTAGCTGGTATATTTCACTAGTCAAGTTTGGTCAGGAGGTAAGCATCCCATCTCTTGGTTGGTTCTGGTGAAGCTTGTTTGTAGAAGATCTTGCTACTTGGAGAGACTACTTGAAAAATTCCTGTGAAGACTTGTGAATCCCTTTAGTTCCTTTCATTTTCTAATTTTTATCATATTTGTTGAAGTGGCCAAGTGCCTGATTTGCAATATGTGAGCTTTGAGAATATGTGAGAGTTTTTGGTGTTCCATATTAAAGAACTTCCTTAAAAATGTGTTTATTTTCATATGGGTTTTAAGGGTACGGAATGAAATGAATGGGAATTATTAAGGGAATGAAAATGTGCTTTAGAATTGGCACTATAAACAAATCATTATGGGTTTTTATGGGTATGAGATGAAATGAATGGGAGTGATTAAGGGAATGAAAACGTGTTTTAGATTTGCACTTTATGCAAATCATTATGGATTGGGCTGCGAAAATAAAATGGCAAACAAGTTTTTATGGGTTTTGCTTAAAATAAAAATGCTTACAAAGTGTCTTTTCCTTTATGTTTGGCTTTCAAAATGTACTTTGATGGTGCAAAGATTCAATTTTTATAGTTATGTTAGACAGCCCTTGAAATTTTGACCAATTTTTCCTTTCGGATCAACCCTTTAGGCTTCACAGTTTGAGAGTTACGAGTGTTTTAAGGTTGGGCGTTTGGTCTCAATATTGTTGTAGTATTATAACAGATCTCTACTCGGCGAGTTGTTGGCGACGAGTTGAAGAGATATACACAAACCAAGTTGGCTAGTCTCAGGCAAGGAGAGTTACAAGGCACTCGGCAATGAGAGTCGCGAGGTGCTTGGTGAGGGGCTTGGCAAGTAGTTTTGCAAGGAGCTCGGACGAGCTCTGGATCGATGTTAAGGGGTGAGGTATCGGGTAGCTCAACTCAATAAGGAGCTCACCGAGCTCAAATTTTCTTGAAAATGGAGCTTTGGGATTGAGCAATTTGAATAAAAACCCACGTGAGGTTGCTTAGGGTATTCTCATATGGGTTTTTGGGCCCTTCTAGGTATCTTCATGGGCCCACATGAGAGTATATGCACATGAGGCACGGAGGGTTTCTAAACAATGTTTGTAAGTCCATTTGAGCAAGTTGAGCGGGACCCTCTCGGGTTATCAAGCTTGATGTCTAAGTTCCAAGACAATTCAATATCTAGGCTAACTTGCATAGAGATTCTTGAGGAACCGAGTAGGTGGGATGTGTGTGAGCATGATCGGGTCCATGTTTGGCTCGAAAGGCCGGCTAGGTAGGGCTTTTCCTCATTAAACCTTGAAGATTTAATTGAATGCAAACTTTTCTCAAAACAGAATAAACCTTACACATGTTCGAACTCTTCAAGGAATTTGAAATTAAACCGACATGTATTGCTTTGTGCTATGTTTTTGCTTGCGTGTATTTGAACACAAAGCTTTAATTTTATAAAAATACCCTTTTGACTAGAGCTTTTCTAGGCATTACTGATTCATTGTAAAATTCCCTCGATGCCTCAATTGTTTTCAAGATGAGTTGGCTATTTTCGCTCCATGTGAGACCCATTGTTGGGTTCACTTCTTCAGTTGCATTCCCTCCAAATCTTGTGTTTTCCATTAGATGGCATATGTTGGCATCCAACCTTAGCGTTGAGTCGGGGGAAAGTAGGGTCTCTTCCACCTTGTTTTAATTGTCATGCATTCTTTAGGCCTTACCTTTTGGAGGTCCCCTCATCGCTTTGTGACCAAGTAGCTTCTCGATCTATTTCATATTGGCCTCTCATGCTGTCCTCAACATTACCCACATCATGTTCCACTTAGATAATGATTACACTATTAACTATGTTGCCTTGCTCTCCCAACTTATGTCTAAATACTATACGCTTCCTCTTCCCTTTGTAGAGTCCATGTATGAGTGTTTACATAATACCCTTTAAGACATAGCCCTTGACCCATGTCCCACGGTACACTACTTTATCTCACCTCATACTCGTGGGTCTTGCCCTATCAATCATTGGTACGATGAAGAGTGTAAGCCGCTACATCAAAGACTTCATTTTTCCCTATCCCATAACCTTCCCTCTAGACCATCCACTCATAGAGATCATTGATGTCTTCTATGACAAAAGAATGTGAGTTTTTTACATCTACACAACTTTCTCCAATGGCTTCCCTCTACCATTCACTCAAGACCCTTTATCACACTCTCCTCCTGAGGAAAACCCCCACTTTTGACATCAAACCCCGAGCATGGGTTTCCTCAGCTTGTTCTCTTTACGACATCCCAAACTAGCCTATTGTCATTGTATCCACTTCACCACCATCTTCTATTGTTTTCTTTGCAGGTACGGATTAAGGTGGATATTCAATAGTTGTGTACCAGTAAAGCAACGGCTTATAGGGAATCCAAGCTAAGTTCCTCAAATATAGTGTGGATTCCCTCGCCTTCACATTGGAAAAGCTCTTTAATGAGATTGTTTGCTCCATTTTTCCTCGTTCTTGGTCCCAAAGCACATAATTAATCCCATTCATAAGTCCGAGGATAGGTATAACCCTCGGAAAATAGAAACATTATGGTTGCACGTACGTTTGCAAATTTCATGCCATGGTATTAAACACGTCGCTTTTTTAGAAAACTTTGAGGGAGGTCATCTTAGAGGAGAGGTACAAGTCGGCTTCAAGAGAGAACACAAAATTATTGATCAAATCTTTACACTCCAGGACTATTATTGGGAGGATCATCATTGGTCTGCCGAGGTCTTTTATTTATAGACTTCCGAATGGCCTTTGACTTGATTCCAAGATAGAAGTTGCATGATGTTGGTATTCCAAATTCTCTCATTACCGTCGCTTAGACACTCTATGAGACAATTGTTGGTCAATGTCTTACTTCTCACGCTTTTTCTATCTTTGTCAAAAGAGTATCATTAAGCAAGAACTCCTCTCTCACAAACCCTCTTTAGCATCCACATCGATGAGCTAGAGGATTTTCTTCAACCACATACCCATGTTAATGGAGGTTGCATTTTACATCATGTGGTGATAACCATACTTTTTTCCAATGACGTTGTTCTCTTCTCTCCACTTTGCCAATGGTTAGCAAGGACAACATAATGTCCTTTCTCGCTTCTATGAATTGTGTCAATATTCAACCTTAGCAAAACTAAGGTCATGACATTCAACACCTCCAAATGTTCTCTTCCCTATTCTGATTCTTCTAAAAGGGGGCCTATAGAGATCACATAGGCCTAAACTTACTTGGGGGTCAAGCCTTCCAGATCGTCTTTTAATATGAAGCCTACTTCTTGATCATGCCTTTGCAAGGGATACACCTCCTTTCTACCTTGCAATCCAAATGTTTTCAAATCCACTTCTAGGATATCCCTTCAAACATGTGCCCTTCAATATAGTCATCAAGCCCATTGTTTTGTATGGATTCGAGATTCATGGACCTATTTTGGAGTTCATTAATTAGACTCATTTGAGAGGTTCTACACATTCATGATTCAACGTATGATCTTTGCAAATGGATAGTTCCTCATTACATCATCCAAGTTGAGTTTGCCACCTAGACCCTGTGCCTTAAGATTATGTTTAGGATTCCATTCTACATTCACAGACTCAAAAACATGGGGGATTCAACTTCAACTTGTGAGAGATACCCATACTTATCCCTATGTTCTTCATAAAGGATTGTGTCACTAGGCCCCAATAGACGAGGGTGTTGTTTGTATTATGGTACTAGTTTGCTCCTCAAGTCTATTGGCATCTCTATTGATAGATTACTTTTTTTCAAATACTCCTTGGATGTCCCTCATTGGTTTTTTCCTATAAAGGAGGTCATCACTACAGCAGTCAAAGAAGATATCTCCACACGCTACGTCTGATATAGAAGCATTGCAGGGGAATTGGCAATCTTGCTTCACCGAAAAAATGAGGCCAACCGTTTGTGAATAAAGCCAACTCTGAATTTGTGCATGGGTAGCAAGGAGCAACCATCTTGAGCTCTTCTTGGTTGCACAAGAGTTCGCTTGCACAGGAGTGAAATGTGGAGATGTGGAGGAATTCGAAATAGGATTTTGGTAAAGGCATGGAGCATGCTCAGAAATAGATTAGTGTAAATGAGAGGCATGCATAAGGCGCAAGGAAAAAGCCCAAAATTGAAGATTGTTAGCATTGTGTTCACACTAGGTGTGTTAGGAAGTAGTTTGAGTTATTTTCTAACTAGTTAAAATTGTGTTCACACCATTTGTTAAGCTTGTTATAGGGAGTTAGTACATAGTTACTTTGTTATAACCAAGTTTGTCTTTATATTCAAACTTGGTTTCCGTATGGGTTGTTTTAATAATATTTGTTCAAACAACTTATAGGTTGTTATTCATAACCTCCATGTAAAGCCTATTTATTAGGCATTTGTATGGCTTGAAAGATAGCTGAGACTGGAAGAATAATATAATAGTTTTGTTGTGTTGCTTTGTTCTCACGTTGTGTGTTTAGGGAAATTTTGAGTGTGTATATCAGATTGAAGGCTTAATCCGTCACAGGTTCCTGCTTGGATCCTCCTAGTTACCCTAATATAGTATCAGAGCTACAGCTGGCAGAAGAAGCCCAATTTGAGTCATAATTTGCATACATGAATTCTGGTATAAGAAAAATAATACAACCCTTTGCCTCCCAGTTACAGATTTTTATCTCCTTCAAACTCTGACCCTAAGCAAGGTCCACCTCTGCTTGACAACTCGGGTCCAACTCAACGATTTGGGTTTGGCATACGGAGAGCTCAGTTTTTGGTTGTTGATTCGGCCCCTATACAAACTACAAACACAGTTGAAAGAGCTCAGCCTGTCAAATCTTCAAGCCTGCAAACAACATTGAGATCCACTTCAAGCTCGGCATTTGCATTTCTCACTTTGCATTCGGCATCGATACAAATTGCACTCACTGACTGCATTGATCGGTTTTCACAGCTTGGCTGCAGAACATTGCATGGATTGTCATGTTGAATCCTCCCTTAGACTTAGCGTTCCTCAACCTTCAGTGGCTTCAAAAACGCAGCAGAACAAAGACTCCTCCATGGCTCCTCCCTCTCCTTGGCTCCTCGCTGACTCGGGCTCTCCACTAATCTCCTTGCAGCGGCACTCGTGTTATCCTCTTGAAGCGACAAAAGATTAAAAAGGACTATTCTACTTTATCCCTCCATAGGCGGCAGCTAAAGATTTGAGTTCTATGCAAAGCTAACAATAGCTCCAAGCCCTAAAAGTAAGACTTTATATTTTGAAAAAGTATTTGCAAGTTTTAAGTGGATAAATAGAATTTTGTGAATGTAAATGGTCAAACACACTTGGCAGTGCACCCGACTAAGCAGAATTTTGAAAGGTATGAGTAATTGGTGGTCACGGGTTCAAGGCTAAGGGAGTCTTGCCTTTTAAGCATTGCCTTATGTTTAAAAGTTAAATAAATATTAGCTTCTATATATGGTTGACGTGCTTGGTAGAGTAGTTGGAAAAGATGTTTTGACAAGGCAAAATACTTATGGTTAGAAGTTAAATAAATATTAGCTTCTATATATGGTTGAAGCACTCGGTAGAGTAGTTGGAAAAGTTGTTTTAACAAGGCAATGAAACTGAGAGGTCAAGGGATTGAATCCCTAGCCAGAAATTAAATTTTGCAAGAAATTTTTATGAGCGATAAAAAATTGTAAAGGAGAATTATTTTTGGAGGAAATTTTCTTTTCAAGAAAAGGAGGCTTATATCTTTTCAAAAACACAATTTTAACAAAAGCGGTATTTTCTTTAAAGAAGATAACCACTTTAGGGAGGAGTTCGCTTTTTTGCTAACCACTGATGTCCAAGACCTTCTTCTCCATGACTTTTGCTTCCTCGTTCGCAATGGATAAGAAGTTGTTCATGCCCTTGAATTTATCCAACTACCATGCCTAGATACTGAAGATGAAACAATTGCTCCAATCCAAAGGCCCATGGAGAGTGTTTTAAGAAAAAGTTCCCACATTCACCTCGAAGAAGGATAAGTACACCTACGCGTGCAAGCAAGATGAAGCTCTTGGATTGATTGTCATGAATGTGTCTGAGACCTTGCAGTTTCACATAGCTGAATCCAAAACTCCAAAAAAGGTATGGGAAATCTTTAAACAGCTCTTTGGTAAAGTAAATGAATCCAGGATACTTCGGTTAGATATGTTGTTGTGTCCACAACACACAAGGGAACCTCTTTTTGCCTTTCCCGAGAGAGTTGGATTCTTGCACGTTTCAATTTCCGTCTTATGTGTAATCCTACTTTCTCCCCTTGGGCCTCTTCACAATCTTACTTGGCCCTATTTGTTGAGTTATTTGCATTTCATGTGTTGGTGCCCATTATAATCGTTGTATATCCATGGCACCAACTTTTCGGAGTTCCCCATTGTTGCTTGGTGTGACCCTTCCTTTCCCATGTTGTTCATCATTGTGCCTACGCCTTGCAAGATTGTTCATTGGTATGTTGATGTAAACCTTGTCATAACCTTCATTTTGTTCCCTGGTTCCCTAAGGTACTTGTTACTATGTTTCAAGAAGGCTTGAAGGGCTCCCTAAGGTCCATTTGTAGGTTGAAGAAGTTCCAAGAATGATATTGCAGTTTCATGGTATTCCTTGTTCTTTTCCGCCTTGATTCACGATTCGAAGGATTGTCAAGAGGCTAACTTGCAAGATTGGTGGTGTTTTAGGTGATTCTTGCATTGTTCAAAAGGAAGGGATTCCAAAGTTGGGTGGCGAGTTAGATGTTCATCCTAAGTGCTTGTGGCATAAGCATGTGAGAAGGAGGAATCGCAGGTCCATACGCAGGTTTCATGGTGTCTTTACCATCTGTTGAACTTCATAGTTGTTTCATTCACCCTCCCCATCTATTAACACTCCTTTATAGACCAAACACTTAGTCATTTTTGCCTAAACCCTTCTCTCGTCGGACAAATTGGGTTTTCTTGGAACTCATGGAGTTATTCCCTTGTTCCATCTTTGCCCCATTCCCGCTTCCTCCGATTTGCTACCTAGAACCTTGCAAATTGGGCCAACTCCTTAGTCAAGTAAGTCAAGCATCTTAAGAACCTTGGGAATAGTTCCTTGTGTCCTCTTGTTACTGCATCTTCACAGTGTTCCCGCATGCTCAAACACCTTTGTTAATAAGTTGGCAAATATTGGAATAGGTGGAACCGTTCTTGTGTTCCACCCGTTCCCGCTTCACCGCCCCCTATCGGTCAAATCAAAGCTTCCAAGGAACACTTGAAAATGTTCCGTGTTCCCCAATTCACTAAAACCCAAACCATCCAATTGCATGCAGACACATATCCAATCGGTCATGTCGGACCCACCCCGAAGGCACAAAGGAAATTGTTCCTTGGTTCCACCATTTCCCAATTTGCCGATTTAACTAACCATCCAATCGGGGATGACACATGTCTTTCCTTACTGGGAGAGCGGGGACGAATCATGACATGTCACGTGGACAAGGCAGATTGCAAATTGCATTTTGAACTAGAAGGCCCGGACCGATAAGAAGGAGACATGTCACACTATTTGAGCTTCTACGGGATAATGCAATTTTTAGTCGAGGCCCAAATGCATTTTGACAATTTTGCTCATAACTTTTGATTTGGGCATCCATTTTTAGCAAAACCAATTGCATTAGGATCGTCATGGCGAGGGCTTTCCACAAAGGGCAAATTTGGAAGAAATGGTGCAATGTTTTTGGATATTTTAGTTACAGAAATTTGGGTGGGTAAAATGTCATTCTCATGAATGAAATGGCAAATTTAACAACTGGAGATGCTCTTGTGATCCTTTTTCAACCAAGGATGCTTCTAGAATCAAAATATGTTCTTATTGCCTCCACCAGATGAGGAATAATTGATCTATGCATTGTAAAGTGGACACTTGGTATTGTTTCCCTCTTTCATCTCCCTGATTGCATGTTCCTCCATTGATTTTCCCTCAATTCACATAGATCACCATCTTGACCATTGATTAGGCATCTACAAAGCATATTCTTCTAGGTTTTGGCTATTTTTTGCATAAAAGTGTGGGCTTGTCCTCACTTATCTTTGTTGGCTGATTGGTTGTGGCGGGAAAATTCATTTCTGGACACAGATTGAAAAAAGAGGTTTTTTTATTGTGTAGCAGCTCTGCAAAGATTTGGATACTTGTAATTGTTATTTGCAGGTTCATGCTAAGGTGGTTGCTCATGTACAACCATTAGCAGGCTTTGAGACTCATCTTCTATATGTTTCCCTTGTCTTCTCTGCAAATAGACACACAAGGTCAATTCTCCCATGGATTATTTTGGTCTCTCTCATCATAAATGATCTAGAATCAATAAATGATGACTCTCCTTGTAATCATGTGTTTATTGTGCCAAATAACTTCAGAAAATCATTCTGCATTTAATTGTGTGATTGGGTATTGAAGGTTTGTTGCATTGTAGTGTTACTTTGCACCAATTGTTTCAATTGTAAATCTCCTTTCTGCAATTTTTGTAAATGCATATTTGTCTGCCTTGGGGTGTCCTTTAGCATTAGAAGTTTGGTATGGTGAGTGCATGAGGCTTCATTCTCAAGTGTCTGTGTTGAGGTCTCAAGGGTTAATTTGCATTGCTTTCCTTGTTTGGGTGTCCATGAGGGTAAGCAACCTTTGGAGTGTGATCTTTCTTTGATTCTAGGTGTGAATACATGAGGAATTATCAAGACAACATGGTTAATGCATCTACTTCCTCTCATTGATCCTTTTCCCCCATTTCCATCCACCTTCACTTTTATTTTCACTATCCTTTTTCCCTACCCTTTG
Source organism: Taxus wallichiana var. yunnanensis (assembly GCA_018340775.1). Lineage (NCBI taxonomy): Eukaryota > Viridiplantae > Streptophyta > Pinopsida > Cupressales > Taxaceae > Taxus > Taxus wallichiana. The sequence continues at coordinate 2,628,437 of JADAXU010000134.1, forward strand.
CAGATTTCATCTCCCTTTACATATCCAACATGATATCTGCCTACAAATCACACATACCCTTGTATATTTTGAGTGTATTTGCCATGAATTGTGAAGATTAGCATCTCAAGTATCATTTCATTCCAAGTTGTCAACAAATTCCTTCAAAATGATGTTTGTGATCACATTAAATCTATCTTCAGTGGCTTTTGTATGATGTATCAAGTGTTTGCAATGCTTGTGTGACCATTCTTTTGAATGAGCATTACATTTGTGGTTGCATTTGATCTTAGATTGAGATTCCAACAAGTTTGAGGGTTTGAAACATAATATCTCTCTCTCTCTCTTTCAAGCCACCCCTCAAGTCCTCTCACCTTGGTTCAAGAGCCATAAAGTAGCAGGTGAACAACCACACCCTCAATAAAGTGCCTCCCTGTCATCCCTACGAGGCTTGATCATGAGGAAGAGATAGACCCATCCCTCTACAAATGACAAACTAATAGGTCTATCATTCTCCCTTGTTCCCTCTTCATGCAAATATGCATTCCAACGTTGTTTCAGGGGTGTTAGATTGGGAACCAACATCATGCACCCGCAGACTTACTTGTTGCAATTTCCATTGCACAAGTGGTCCCCATCTACATGCCCTCTTCTAAGAGATTTGCGCAATCTTGTTGTGTGGCATTCCTTCACCTACGCAATATTTCTTGACCTATTGCCTCATGCACAATTCTTTGTGTGTGGCCCCTTCACGTCTTTAAGCACGCCTATTATGCATCCTAATGCGTGGATCATTTTCACCTTGTGCGAACCCCCCTTAACGCAATACCTTTAGTCCCACGCAATGATCCCTTCAATTCAGGATTGTGCATTCCCTTTGCGCAATGTCCCACGTAACTTACTAGCTTGGCCTCCATTATACCAAGTCACTACAACATTGTGTGGAAGCTTTCAACATTCATTTACACAGCCAAACCATGAGTCCCACGGCCTCCCAATGCTTCGTGACATTCATTCACCCGCCAAGCATCTCACTCTACACTAGGCGCAATCACTTAACTTCCCATTTCATCTCGCAGTTATATATTTGAATAAGTTATGTCCCACTTGGGCAAATCTAACACCTAACACTTGGTTTCTCTCAATCTTTATGTTGTGTAGGTATTATACATGCATTCGTGACGCATTAAAGACTATACAAGCAAGTGTTACTGAGTTTTCCAAGGAAGACTGTGCATAATTTGGCGCGCAATCCTTGTATTGTGCAAAATACGAAATATCATGTACGCACAATCTTTGTGCACTAAGAAACATCAAAGGAAGCATCCACATACGGTTTATATATGTTTTATTTGCACCTTCTTTTTATATAACTAACTTTGCACTCTTCTTTTGCCTCGTAGGAATTGAAGGCATGGTCATGAAAGTTTCCTAAAGGAGTGTACGAGAAAGAAAATCCCAACGGTCGCATGGCATGGAAGACAAACCATACTAGGTTGCTAGAAGACAAAGTGTGCCCCAAAGTCAACACCAACTACCGACTCGACACCAACAAGTATCCAAAATTGACATTTTGTCAGTAAATCTGATCTCGTTCATCCTTTCAAGGATAGAAGTTGGAGAAGATCACGTTAATCACGTTATGTCAAATGTCAAGCACCACATAGATTCAAATGAAGCTTGACTTGCACTTCACGTCATACCTGTGCGCCATCTCATATTGAATGTTGTCTGAAACAGACTGATTATCATATGTAACATTCTTCTAAATCTTTTGGGCATGCATCCAATTTGATTGTTCTGTATGACCAACCATGTATCTACTTAGTCTAATCTGCTCTCCGCATTTTGTTGAGGCCAATGATTGTAACATTTGTAAGTGTGCCTCAAGTAGTTGTGGTATCTCCTCTAAATACCTAGTGAAAGGCATTGTTATGTCGGATTCTTGTAAAAAGAATCTTTGAACTTTTTAATGCATTTTCCTTTGTTCACTTATTTCTACTTGTGTTTTCACCTTGAATATTGATGTTTGTGTGCACTCTTTCCACCTGGTTTGAAGTAGATCTCCCTGCTCTTAATAGATATATCTCTTATTGTTTTTTGGAGTTAGTGTTCATTTCTTGCAAGGCGTCAAGGGTGTTACGTTCCTCCTTGCTCGTAACACATTCCCCGGACTCTTGAACCTGCTCCTATCTTGATCGAGTGAATGTTGGTCTAAGTTGGAGTATGGTTTCTTGGATCTTTCTTCACCAATCGTAAAGGAATCTCTTCCGCGCCATCGGATCCATTTCTCTTTCTTCCCTACCCTTCTCCTCTTTTGCACTTTTTTATAACTTGGTTAGATTACGACTAAAACTTGTAATTGGCTTTTATCACTAATGGTTTGATGATTGCGGTGATAGTCATTGCGCATAATCCTTCGCACTTGTACTCCCGAGCGTGCAATAAATGATTGATTCATCAACCTTCCGCACTCCGCTTCTTCCGAGGATGATCCCCACTAGTTTCCCATTGCACACTCTCACATATGGTCCCACTAGAACTCTACAAACGAGCGAGCAAACACCCTCATGTAAATCATAAACATTCACTCTCCCTTTGTCTTGAGTTATTTCCTAGCACATATAACACTTGGCCACCGAGATTCGGCAAGAGACGAAAGAAACCTTGGATGAGGAACTCTCACACTCGTGAATCGCCTAACGTATGCACCTTCTTTTCAAGAGAAATAGAGCCTCGCCCGTTTGTGTAGGACTCTTGTCTAGGTTACTTTGCGCTGCCCCCTAACAACCTTTTGGCAACATTCACATCCTTGGCAGCTCTGTGGGAGGGAATCAAAGTGTGACACTCGTGGAGATCAACATTTTTGGTGCTAAAAGGGAACCCTTCATTTTAGTGTAACATAGTGCTCATCTTGCACGCTATGTGGAAAACGTCCCATTATAGGCACGGTTTTCTCTGGGATTTTTACCGCGCGCCCTTTAGCATTCACCCTATCTATGGCTTGGTTAGGAAAAGTCCATTGCCCAATCGCTATCCTAGGAGTCCAAAATGACCTATCATAAGACCTTTGAGACTGGTTTCCAAAGTATCAACATGGAGGATTCATAAGTGTCGAAGAGCACAATGTGGCCTACGAAGACGCCTTGCACAGACATGTTATCATCCATACAGACACCGCATGCCACCTATTTCATTGCACTTTGGGTATAATGTCCTCCAGCTAGTATCTCAACCAACCCCACAAGTCCATTACATCCTCGGGGTTATTTCGAGCCTAAGTTTTTCGTTATTTTGGCAAGTACATCAGCTCCACAAATCTACACTCTCATTTTACATTCACTTGCAAAGGACCAACAAAGTCAGTAGGTGTTTTTAACACCCTCTTCTCCCAATTGTACCAGAGGTTGAGGGATCTTTTTGCCATCGTCGAGCCTGTAGCTTCCCAAATCTACTTGCACGCATTGGATCCCCTCTTTTCCATGTTTATCAGGCAAGATCCCTTGCCTCTTTGTCTACAATTTTACGTGTGGCAGTCTTAGTGGAGCAGCCCCATCTCACTCAATCTATCGTTCCACTTGCACATCCTAGTGCTTGTTTTCCTATGCCAATGGTTAACACCACCCTTGTGCGATGCCCCTTTTTATTTCTTTCCCAACCCCGTCTAATCGACAACCAAGTTTTTCTCCCGCGCAGTCATTCTTGGACTCTCTGTTCAAGTTGTTCATACTGAGAACGTGTAGCAGATTGAGCTTGACTTGCACGCATGATAATGATTTTATTGTAGATAATAACGATATCATGCATTCTATTTTGGTTGTGTTTCTTCTTCTTCTTTTTGTTCTAACTCTTCTGATTCTGCTTCTGATGTTCAAATGACATGTGCAAGAAAAGAAAAGGAAGTGCACAAGGAAAGGCATAGGATGAGATAGTAGAAGCAACGTGCTCTAAGTTTATGCAAAGTGACGTGCAATCCATCATTATCGATTGTGAAGTGGCGAATAAATTGCCTAAAGATTACTCTTGCGCCAAAGTAAGCGCACTAGCTTTGATGAGTCAAATGACGTGACTCTAGTGCTTGTCGATGATGCATTTGAACTGGTGTGCAAACTAAGCGTTGATGCCCTTCTTGGAGGCATCAAATTTTTAGAGTTAGCTCTAACCGGATGGTACAAGCTACATGAGGACACGCATGTAGAGAGCACTTGCAAGTGTTTTTATCCACTCTGCGTGAGGCTAAGTGCATGATGCTTTAAGGAATTTTGCATGAACAAGGATGCATCCAAGAGGAATCTTCGGCAATGATGCCGCTGAGTTCACCGTGCCATGAGACAGATTCAGAGAAGTGTGTGCTTCCCACTAGAAGAATGGAGGAGAACGAGACAAAGAACCTTGACGAGGAAGAGAGCCTCCTCGAAACAGTTAGCTGGCAAGAGGATCTTGCAACTGAGGAATGTTACGCAATTCCCATTGCACACCATGATGAATCAGCTCTACCTGAGATTCTTGCACCTACTCACGTGCCCTTCGCAGTCATTCAGGTACAAGACTTGCACGCCTTCACTTGGGTTAAGTTTGAGGTAACAATTTCTCCCCCTCCTACATACTCCTATTCCATCCCCTCAATCCAAGGTAGCAATCATGTATCTGTTAAGCATAGGTTTATTTTTTATCTGTAATTATAATTGATTTAACTAAAGCATTCAAAGATGTTCCTACGAGCTTAAGAATAAAGCCTGGGATGAGCCTGCTACTATCCGTGAGTGAAATTTCTTTCCTTCAAATCTTTGAGGTCCACCCTCCCAGCCCCAGCTATAAATAATGGTTAGTTTAGGTCAGTTTAGTTTTTCCTTTCCTTAGATTAGTTTAGTTTTTTCCTTTCCTTAGATTAGTTTGTTTTTCCTGTTTTGGTGGTTAGCTTTTGGTTGTTGTGTTCAATAAAGATGAAATTGCTTCGTGCAATCTTCATCCCCGCTTCTTCCTGATATGTGCCCAACCATTTTGTTCTCGTAATTCTTCATGTACCATCGCTCCATCTGGCAAGGAAGTAAGGGTTGTGTTTGTTTCACACACAGCAGTAGTGAAAGGTTGTTTCATTTTAAGCATGTTTGAATTTTAGAGGATTTGGTAAGCTTGGGATGAATATCAATACTTGTGCTCAATTATTTTTCTTTTTCAAAATAAAAGTTAAATCTTTGTTTTGGATTTGTTACACAGATTTAGAATAGTTTTTATTTCTGAAGGAGAGTCACCCGCGCTATATTAATGTAAGAATTGTCTGCGAGGCATATGTGAAAGCACAATGGAGCAAGGACAATGTGCTTCTGGTAAGAATTGTCTGCGAGGCATATGTGAAAGCATTATGGTGTTTCTAGTAATCTCAATCGGGGCTATGGACGCCTGACAACAATGGAGCAAGGTTGTGATCGGAACCAAAGGTAACTCTATCAGGGCTATAGATGTGCAGCTAACAGCAGAGCAGTGCCTTAGTCTCCCCCTCCATCCATTTCCCATCAAAATATCATAAATACAAAAATAGAATAAAAACCCTGTCAGCAAGCAAGCAAGCTATGTGACTACTTTTTGTGTTGAATCAGAAAGCCCACAAACAAGGTAAATGAACTTCACACGCATACACTTAACTCTCTGCAAGTTTGGAAACTCGATATGGTGCACGTCCATTTTAAAGCCTTTGATTTTGTTTTTAATTTGGAACTGTAAAGTCTTCTGAGCTACGTACTCTATTTATTTATGTTGCAAACCAAAGATTTTGGATTCAAAATGCTCAGCAGCATTTCCCAGTCGAATCGCCATTTGTTGTTGTGTCTACAACACGCTCCTAATTTCCCTAAGGAAATAAGGGAAGCTCTTATTTTGCCTTTCCCGAGAGTTGGATTCTTGCGCGTTTCAATTTCCCATCTTATGCACAATCTTCCTTTCTTCCCTAGAGCCTCTTCGCAATCTTACTTGCCTCTATTCTGCTGAGTTCTTCGCATTTCATGCATGTGCAGACTTGTCGCAATTCCCATGGCACAAGTGGTCCCCATCTGCACGCCCCCTCTTCTAAGAGCTTTGCGCAATAGTGGTGTTGTGTGGCATTCCTTCGCCCGCACAATATTTCTTGACCTTCTTGCCTCAAACACAATTCTTCATGCATGTCCCCTTCACATCTATAGGTGTACCCATTTCCATATCCCACTTTGCATGGATCGTTTTCACCTTGAGTGAACTGCCCCTTCACAATACCTTTAGTCCCATGCAATGATCCCTTCAATTCGGGATTGTGCATTCCCTATGTAAAATGTCACGTGCATCCTACTAGCTTGGCCTCCATTACACAAAGTCACTACAACATTGTGCGAGCCCACCGCGTTCAAACAAGCTTTGCACAACCAAACCATGAGTCTTGCGGCCTTCTAATGCTTCATGACATTCCTTCACCAACCAAGCATCTCGCTCTACACTACTTGTGATCACTTAACTTCCCATTTCATTTCGCAGTTGCATATCTAAAAGTTATGGCCCTGCCCAGGGCAAATTTAACACCTAACACTCGATTTCTCTCAAGCTTTGTGTTGTACAGATAGTATACACGCATTCGCAATGCATTGAAGCCTATACAAAGGAAGTGTTAGAGGTTTTTCTAAGGAAGACAGTGCGCATAGTTTGATGCGCAATCCTTGTATTGCATAGACTACAAAATATCATGCGTGCGCAATCTTTACGCATTAAGAAACATCAAAGGAAGCATGCGCCTTTTTATACAACTAACTTTGCACTCTTCTTTTGCCTTGTAACAATTGAAGGCATGATCACGAAAATTTCCCAAAGGTGTGTGCGAGAAAGTCAGAAAGTCCCAATGGTCACTCGACACGGAAGACAAAGCATACTAAGTCGCTAGAAGACAAAACGTGCCCCAAAGTCAACACCAACCACCGACTCCGACACCAACAGTATCCAAAACTAACATTCTATCAAAGAATTTGATCTTGTTCATCCTTTTAAGGAAAGAAGTTGAAAAAGATCACGTTAATCACATAAAGTCAGATGTCAGGCACCAAATAGGTTTAAATGAAGCTTGACTTGCACTTCACACCACATTTGTGTACTGTCTCTGTTATGTGACTAAAACCCCATAGAATATTTCAGTAAATATAAAGGATTAAATCATTTAAAAGTCATCCAAGTGTGGATAATTGAAGAATAAAGATGATTAAAGTGAGACATAAAAGATATTCCCGAGAAGATAAAGGGTGTTAAAGCATTATGCTAGAAATAATCGTGTATTATGATGAGTTAAAATCAAAAGGTGTGAATGGAAAGATATGTCCATTGTGAAAAGTCACCTTCTCAACCTTATAAAAAGGGAGTAAAGTTATTTGAATGTAGATATGGGTAAGTGCGTGGAAATCACACAAATGTAATATGATCTATATGAGAAAAAAACAAGAAATTGTGTTTTGGTCCGTTAGGTAAAGGGTTGGAGACCTGTAACACTCTGAATAGCAATGAGACAGGTCCACAGAGTGGGTCCAAGGGGTGCGAACATCCCAATGTCCTGGCTAAGGCTAAGTAAATGTTGTTTTTGCATTGTGATGTGAGTTGCATTGTGATGTGAGACTGTGTCTGGTTCTTCATTGTTGAGTGTGGTCTCATTGTTGGCTTACCTAGACCAATTGGCTATTGAAGAAGTTTATCTTCAGATATGTATTTTAAACCTGAAACTATTAATAATAAGTTTATAGTATTGATCTGTTTTATTTGATCTATGAATGTTATCAGATCCAATGTTTATTGATGTGTTTGTATTGAGTATTTCAATGTAAATCCATTACGTTTAATCTATGTATTGTTGTATAAATATGAATCAAAGATCTGGAAAATAAGCACATCACAGTCTTGCATTGAATGTTGTCTGAGCCAAACTGATTATGAAATGTAACATTCTGCTAGATCTCCTAGGCATGCATTCAATTTGATTGGTTTGTGTGGCCACCATTGTATCTATTGTGTCAGATCTTCTCTCCACAGTTGGCTGTGTCCATTGATTGTAACATTTGTAAGTGTGCCTCAAGTAGTGGTGGTATCTCCCTATAAATATCCTGCTAAAAGGCATTGTTCTGTTGGATCCTTGTAGAAAGAAGCTTTGAATGTTTTAATGTATTTGCCTTTGTTCACTTAGTTCTACTTGTATTTTCGCCCTGGATACTGATGTTTGTGTGTACTCTTTCCACATGGTTTGAAGTAGATCTCCCTACTCTTAATAGATATATTTCTTATTGTTGTTGTTTGGAGTTGGCATTCGTTTCCTACGCATCCAACAGCGTTACATTCCTCTTTTCTCCACAACATATTCCCGGACTCTTGCACCTACTCCTATCCTGATCAAGTGAATGTTAGTCTGAGATGGAGTGTGGTTTCTTGGATCTTCCTTTGCCAATTGTAAAGGGGTCTTTGTCGTGCCATCGAATCCATTTTTCTTGCTGTCCTCCACTTTCGCACTTTTTTATAAATTGGTTAGATTAAGACTAAAGCTTACAACCGATTTTTATCGCTAATGGTTTGATGATTGAAAGTGATACTCATTGCACGCAATCCTTCGCACTAATACTCTCCCACATGCACAATGAATGACTGATTCATCAGCCTCCAACACGCTCCCACTTATCCTTTTGAGGCTGATCCCCGTTGTTTTCCCATTGTGCACTCTCACACGCAATCCCACTAGATTTTGCGAACGAACCAACAAACACCCACGTACAAATCCTAAACATCCACTCTCCCTTTCTCTTGGGATATTTGATACAACAGGACGGACTGAGACAATCCGGTGTCATTTGCAAACTTCAACATAGTGGAATGAAACACAAAGGTGCCTTCTATTTCTTTAATGGCCTTTACGGCATTTACATGCAGCTGCTCTCGTGGAGCAAACAAAGTCTCTCTTGGAGTATTTTCAGACTCTTGGTGTTTTTCCATTTATCCTAGACTGGTCTTTGTGCATTACAAGCACATTCAACAACCTCGGCTCTAGTTGTCTCTCTTTTGATGTCCTCCCAACCTCTCTCGCTCTCTTTTAATGACGAACTCGTCCTTGTTATATAATCAAGCCTTCCCACTTCTCTCTCCTCACTGGCTCCTTCTAGACGCTTCCAAATCTTCCCACTCGATTCAAATTTGAACCGGTACTTATTAATGCTTTGAGCTACTTCACCGCTATCTAGATGTCATGTAGTGCCACATCAACCTAGTCGTTGGACTTGTCTTATCATTGTATCCTAGTCAATTCTTCTTTGTCAAACACCTTCGACATCTTAATCATTTCAGCCAATTACTGTTATTCCGCATAGTCCTTGCTCACATTATTCGGTCGCGCCTTTGTCTCTTTCTACCACACACTCATACACTCGAGTTCTACCTTCAACATCTCTTGCGCATTGTCTCTAGGCATTTTGGGTCTTCTCAAAAACATTTGTGCACCTTCTCTGCAATCCAGCTATTGCATGATCATCCTTTTTGCTCTATGTGCATCTCACACGCTCTTTGTTCTGCGCATAACTCCTACGCAATCTCCACACACTTCCAATCAGCTAGGCTCACCCAAAACTCCTATTGACTCCAATGCACATTATTCTTCGCACCTACTCTACTCTGCAAGCCTTCCATGCACTACAACGCACCCACTTCTACTACACACTCCACGCATTTTGCTTCTTCGCTGATAACTATTGCAAGCAAAGTACTCCCTTAGTTTTGTGCAATCGCCACTTGATTTGGCAGCGCTTCCCCTTCTTTCCTATGCGCTTCTCCAACCTTGCACCCACCCATACTTAGCCAAAATTGTGCAAAATTGCCATGGAACTTGGATGCTCCTGCATCAAACACCCACGGTACTTAAACATTAGGTCCACCTCGAGTAGATTAAGTGAGTGATAGAACCACCCTTTGAACTATTGTGGTAGATAGTTTTAGTTCCTTCATCCTCTAAACCTTATCCTGCCCTCAACACTTCTTACGGGGTCTCTTCCAATCTTTCGTCACTTCTCAGCGACTTCGTGCTATCCTGCGCACTTCATTGTGTTGAAACTCACCATCATCTTAATCCCTCCTCCAAATGAATCTTTCTCCCTGGTCCTTTTCATGAATCTCTACTCGTCCACAATCCTTCTCCTTTGCTAGCATAATACTCTTGCACATTGTTGCCTTTCCAAGCGAATTCTCTCTTCACCCTCTCGCTCATCTTGTGAGCTTCTCTCATGCACTCTCTCACGCATTTTCGGGTTGTTCCTTTGTGCATGCCTTTTCTCTTCTTCGGCGTTCCACTGGCACTTTCTTCACACAATCTCCTTTGTGTTGTCGACTTTTGTCAATACATTCGCCTCCTTTTGGGTGTTCCACACCACAAGACCTCGTCTTCTTCGGTGGTCTTCCTCTGCATCCTCCAATCTTATCATCACACCATTTAGCTCCTACAACACCTCCAACATTTTTGCAATTTTTGCATCCGAATAATCCCTTTTCCTTGTGGCATCTTGCCTTCATTTGCAAGATTTACATCTCCTATGGCCGCTACACTCTCGGATCTTCTTTGCGTCCTCTACCCACCTTTCTCACAGTGAAGAACACAAGAACTTCGCTAGTTGCCTCATGTTCGATGTTCTACCAGCTTTTCCGCTTCTTTCTCGCAGGAAGGTAATCAGCTCTAATACCACTAATGATAAATTACGGCGGACCGAGACGATCTGGTGCCATTTGCAGAGTTCAACACAGCGGAATGAAACACAAAGGTTTCCACTATTTCTTTAATGGCATTTATGGCATCTACATACAGCTGCTCTAGTGGAGCTTACACACTCTCTTGGAGTATTTTCAAACTCTTGGTGTTTTTCCCTCTAACCTAGACTGGGTCTATGTACGTTACATGCGCATTCAACAACCTCGGCTCTAGTTGTCTCTCTCTCATTGTCCTCCCTAGCTCTCTCACTCTCTTTTACCGATGAACTCGCCCTTGCTATATAGTCACGCCTTCCCTATCCTCTCTCCTCATTGGCTCCTAGATGCTTCCGGATCTTCCCGCTCATATTCAAATTTGAACTAGTACTTATTAATGCTCGAGCTACTTTAGTGCCATCTAGATGTCTTACAATGCCACGTCAACCTAGTCATTGGAATTTTCTCGATCATTGTATCCTGCAGACAGGTTCTCTTTTGTCGACACCTAACATCTTAATCATTTCCACCAACTAACAATTACGTCACACACTCCTTGCTCACATTCTTTGGTTGCACGTGTCTCCTTCGCCGCACACCGATACACTAGAGTTCTACCTTCAACATCTCTTTCACACACTGTCTTTGGGCATTCTCGGGTCTTCTCCAAAACATCCACGTGCGTTCTCTGCAATCCAACTACTATGCGATCCTCCTTTTTGCTTTGTGCACATCCCGCGCACTCTTTATTACTACGCATAACTCCTCAATCTCCATGTGCCTTCAATCAACTAGGCTGACCAAAACTCCTATGCACTCTAAGGTGCATTATTCTTCCACACCTACTCTACTCGCAAGCTTTCCGCGCGCTACAACGCAGCCACTTCTATTGCGCATTGAGCTTCTTGGCTGATAACTATTACATAAAGTACTTATTTACTTCGCGCAATCGCCACTTGATTCTACAATTGCTTCCCCTTCTTTCCTACGTGCTTCTCCAATTTTGCATGCACCTATACTTGGACAAAATTGTGCAAAATTGCCCTAGACCTTGGATGCTCCTACATCACTATTTCCTAACACATATATAACTTGGCGCTGAGATTCGGTGAAAGAGGAAAGAAACCTGGGGGAACTACCGCACCGCGTTGAACTTCCTATTGCACTTTCTCACACTAGTGCCTTCTTTTCAAGAGAGGTAGAGCCTATTTCGCGAGACTCCGTCTAGGTTACTGCTCGCACTTGCGTGCACCCCCGACAACCTTCCGACAATATCAACATCCTGGCGTTGTAGGAGAGGAATCGGAGTGTGACACTCATGGGGATCAACAAGATACAAACTTGAATGCCTATTCGCCCTCTAATTTTCCGTCTATTGAATAATTTTTGCTAAAATTCAAATCACTTTGATCACTACTAAAAGCTGGTGGTAGAGAAAAGATTGATGAAGAATGCATAATTTTGATTTTGTCTAAATTGAAAGGTCCTTATAGTGTGTTTGCATCCACATTTTACTCCATAATGGATGCTTTAGAAGAAAATTTCAAGATGCCTACTTTTGAGTTGTTTTGTGAAAGGCTTACTCGTGAACAAACAAAATTGTGAGCACTTGATGCCTTACCTAGCTCAAGTCATGCACTAGTGGAAAATTCCTCTAAGGGAAAATGGAAACCACAACCAAAATCAGGACCTCCTCCAGCAGAGTCACACAAACCTTCTCCAACCACCACAGAGACCTCTAAACCTTCAAATTCTAGCAAGTCTCAAAAAATTTCAGAAAAAGTAAGGTTTATGACCCTTGTCCATATTGTAGCAAAACTAATCATCCTAATTACAAATGCTATAAGAGAATAGAAGCATTGGAAGCAAAACTAAAGCAGCATAAAATTGATGTTCCTTCCTCCACAAATACAAGGAAAGGAAAATATTTTTTGCTAGGGCTTGTTCTCCTACGACATATAGATGAAATTTTGATTATGGTGCTTCTCATCATCTAACTCACTCATGGTTTGTTGAGTTCTCTTTCTAAGCACTTCTCGATAATCATGCGCAACTCTTCAAAAGTTGATGTTTTGGGATTTGGTTCTATGCAAATGCAGAATGGGTGCATCAATGATGTACTCTTGGTACTTGAAATTTCATCTAATTTGTTGTCAATTTATCAGATTTGTAATTTTGGTTCTAGGAAAATTGTGGAGTTTACTCCACAAAGTGTTGTAATTAAAGAATTATCTGATCCACAAGATGTTGTAGCTACAAGTGTGGTGGACCATCATTCACGCCTTTATGTATTTGATAAGTTTGATACCTCTACTGAGGTCTTCACTTGTTGCTCATGCTGACATAATGAGCAAACTATGGCACGAACGCTTTGGTCACCTAAATTACAGGTATCTGCAGCAGCTGAGCTCGCAGAAAATGGTGAAAGGGATTCCTAAGGTCTCCAATTGTGATGGTGTTTTCCCAAGATGCATGCTTGGAAAACAACATTAGGATCCCTTTCCAAAGGGACAAGCTTCGAGAGCTAAAGCTCCACTTGAGTTAGTACATAGTGATTTGATGACTTTTCCCACTAGGTCATTTTCTGGTGCAAAATATGTACTAACTTTCATTGATGATTTTACTCGGAGGACTTGGGTGTATTTTAAGTAATGTTTTTCAGGATTTTTGTATTGATCATGGTATTTTGCATCAATACACAGTACCTTACACCCCTCAGCAGAATGGAGTAGTTGAATGGAAAAATAGAACACTCAAGGAAATGGCAAATTGCATGATACAATCCAAGGACTTGGCACCTGAGTTCTGGGCTGAGGCAATAAATTGTGCAAATTTCATCCAGAACTGCATTCCCCACAAGGCAATGCGAGACAAGACTCTTGAAGAAGCTTGGTCAGGTGAAAAACCTGATGTTTCTGGATTGTGTCTTTGGAAGTAAGGTGTTTGCATTTGTTCCTAATGATAAGCGCAAATCTATGGAGAAGAAGAGCCAAGAGCTCATTTTTGTTGGTCATTGTGAGGATGTGAAGGCATACCACCTCTTTGATCCCATCACACATGATGTCTTGTTTTGACGAGATGTTAGAGTTGATGAGAATCTCATTTCTTCATAGCCAACTTCTGAGTCTTCTCCATCATCGACTTCACCTCTTACTCTTGATAGGAGGGTATACTTCCTAATATTGATGATGACACATCTAATGATCTTGCTTTGCCTCCTCCTCCTACACAAAACATGCCCAAGTGGGCAAAATCTACTTTGCAAGTAGTTGGTTCTTTGGTTGGTGATCCTTTTGATCCTCGTCACACTCGGTCTAAGACTTCTAGTACTGCTCTTATGAGCCAAGCAATTTCTATTGATCCAATATTGTTTTTTGAGGCGACAAGTAATCCTAAATGAAAAGATGCACGTGAAGATGAATATTCTTCACTCATGAAGAATAACACGTGGGAGTTAGTGCCTCTTCCTAAGGGAAGAAAACTTGTGCGTTGTAAATGGGTCTATAAGACCAAATATGCAATAGATGGTTCGTAGATAAGCACAAGGCTCGTCTTGTAGCTAAGGGGTTCTCACAAGTCGAAGGGGTGGATTACTTTGAGACTTTTGCTCCGGTTGCAAAGATGGATTCTATTCGCCTTGTTCTCTCCCTCACTGCATCACATTGGTGGCCAATCTATCAGATGGATGTGAAGAGTGCTTTCCTGCATGGTCATCTTCAAAAGATATATGTGGAGCAGCCTCAGGGCTTTGTGCAAGACTCTTCCTTGGTATGCAGACTTCGTCGTTCTCTTTATGGGCTCAAACAAGCTCCTCGAGCTTGGTATGAGAAGATGGATAGTTTTGTATGTTGATGACCTCATCCTCACAGGTGGTTCAAACTCCTTGATTCAAGACATAAAGCACAAGTTGATGGAAAGATTTGACATGACAAACATGGGACTTCTACACTATTTTCTTGGCCTCCTTGTTCATCAGTTTCCTGAAGATATTCTATTGGACAACAAAAATATGCCACAGATCTTCATCGGTCCAGCATGGCTGACTACAAGCCAACTCCCATGCCATAACAATCAAGTATTGAGTTGACTATTGATTGTAAAACTAAGTTGGTAGATGCCACTTTGTATAGACAATTGGTAGGAAATCTTTTATATCTAACACATACTCATCTTGATATTACTTTTGTTGTAAACCTTGTCTCTTGATTCTATCATGAGCCTCATCGGAGTTCATAGCCTAAAGATCCAAGCATATTTTGTATCGTATTCAAGGCACATTGAATTTTGGCATTCAATACACACCACAGGATCTTCTGACATTGAGGGATTCACAGACTTGGATTGGGGTGGATGTGTTGATACCCGCTGATCTACTTTTGGATTCGTCTTTCACCTTGGCTTTGGTCCTGTTGCATGGGCATGCAAGAAACCGACTACAAATGCATTGCCATCAACTCGACGCCTTGAGACTACATAGGTATTGTTAGGGATGGACAGGAGGCTCTTTGGCTTTGAGAGTTACTTAATGAGTTTTGATTTCCACAACAAGCTCTTGCATTGATTTGGTGTGATAACCAGAGTGTTATTGCATTTGCACACAACCCGATTGAGCATCAATGCACCAAGTATAGAGAGATTTGCATGCACTTCGTTCTAGAATTGGTCCAAGATGGAGTTGTTCGCTTGGAGTCTCTTCCTACAGCTGAGCACATTGTTGACATCTTCACTAAACCCTTAGCTTCTCCTCATTCCCTTCGGATGCAAACGCTTCTTGGAGTGAAGGAAGTTATACTTAGGGGAGATTCTAGTTGAGTCCTTTCTAGTTCATGTTTGTAGATGGGTATCTTATCAGGCCTAGTAGCTGAGACCCACTTTCATGTTTTTTTTTCTCCCTACACCTTCGCTTAAGGGAGGGTGTTAGCATTGTGTTCACACTTGGTCTAGTAGGAAGTAGTTTAATTTATTTTCTAGCAACTAGTTTGATTGTGTTCACACCATTTGTTAAGCTTATTATAGGGATTTAGTACATAGTTACTTCGATATAATCAAGTTTGTCTTTATATTCAAACTTGGTTTCCTGTATAAGTTGTTTTAACAATATTTGTTGAAACAACTTTGAGGTTGTTATTCATAACCTCCATGTAAAGCCTATTTACTAGACATTCGTATAGATTGAAATATGGTTGAGATTGGAAGAATAAAACAATAGTTTTGTGGTGTTGCTTTGTTCTCACATTGTGTGTTCAGGAGAATTTGTGTGTGTGTATATCAAATTGAAGGCTTAATCATCACGAGGTTCCGCCTAGATCCTCTTGGTTACCCTAATAAAGATTTGCACAAGGAGGGCGTAAAGAGACAGACACTTGCAAACAAAACTAAGGCACAAAGTGTGTGTAAATTCATTATGCAAGAACAAGAGTTTGCACCCAAGCACATAAATCATAAGGTTTGTGGAGGCGGTGCACAAGGGAATGAAGGACGAAGAATAGACCAAGGAGTAGTTTGCACAAGAATAGGAGTTTGAATGTGCTCAGAGAGTTTGTGAAAGACAAATATGCAAGAAGCCAATAGACTCAATAAGCAAAAGATGGTGGAAGGTTTGTCCACAAAACATGCATGAGAAGAACAAGTTGAGGCATGAAACATAAACATTGGGCTTAGAGGTTGCGGAAGGACCAGATGGCACAAGGATCAAATATCTCACATACTAAGTGTGCAACGATTAAAGGCTTCAGATAGGAGCTGCTGCGCAAGTGCAAGATCTCGTAGACTACTTGGACTCCGAGGATCTTGGAACCGACCTAAATTCAAAGTGGATAACTACTAAAGGCATATGTTGCACAAAGATTGATTGCATGTATACGAGAAGCATATGACAAGGCACGTCTTACAAATCACTAAGGATCAAATATCTAACAAAAGAAGATTCTAAGCATTGTTGTCGGAGAGACGTGGAGAAGACATCGACCAAGCAATAAAGGTAAGACTCTAAGAATTTAAGGAGGAGATCTACACGAGGAGAGGGGTGTGCAGAGGAGTCAAGGCGTGAGAAAACCCAACCGGCTAAGAACAAAGAGCTCATGCGAGAGAGAGAGAGAGAGAGATCCAAGATTGGATATTGAGAACAAAGAGCTCCACTATAATAGGTGCAATAGATAGCTTAGAGAGGGATAGCCACATGATAAAGGCTCCACATGATGAAATCAGAATGGAACTTGTATTATTTGATAATGAATATAGTTTTATGCATTTTAATAAGAGAGAAGTTGAATAACTGCGAGATACCAGGTCAAGGCATCCCTTCATTGGGGCCCTAGCTACAATAAATCACTTGGACCTTGTTGTCAAACAAGCACTCCCCGCTTATCCGGCCAACTTACTCCAAATTTGAGTTAAGTGGCTTCAAGTACAAAGCAGAGGAAAAGCAAGTTGAAAGAGCCACGAAAGGTTAGGAAATGATCCCGCGGATCAAAGGAGCAATGCAACCGCGAAAAATAGAAAAAATCCACAAAATAAAGTTAAAACCACGGAGGGTTGGTGGCATAAATTATAAAAGCCGCGGAAAAGGCATCAAAGTCGTGCAAGGCCGCAAAGTGAAGGAAAGAATGGAGCACGGGAGAAGCAAATGTAAAAGCCATGGGACAAATGAAAGTCCACGGGAAATTTAAACCCATGCAAGGTTAACAGGGACTTGAGAACAAAGCGGCGTAAAATCGGTGGGAGAAGGATATACGTGGTACAAAGTGAAAGCCGCGACAAACAAAGGATTCATGGCAAAACCGAGTGGGTCGCGGGACGATAAAGCAAGAAAAGCCACATAAGGAAAAGCGAAGTCACTTCGTGATAAGAAGGAAATCGCAAATCAAGAGCAAGGGGTCGGGAAAAAGTTGTAGACCATTGCAGAGACCACCAAATAACTCGAAAACTAGTCAAAGACAACTACAGAGGATCGCGGCCCACAAAGTCAAAGTCACACCCAACTAAATTTAAACAATTGAACCCCCAACAAACATTAAACCTCAGATCTTGTGACCCTCATTACCATAAAGTCGATAGAGTGTGATTCAACAACCTCGCGCCCCATACTTGGTCTGCAAAATTGAATGTCGATTGGCCCTTGGTGGTTGGCTAAGTGGCTGGTTTTCTTCATTATTAGGCACCATTTGATCCCCTCTCCTTTCTTTATTCTTCTCTACATATTAATGTAAAGGTACGAGTTAAAGGGTCTTTTCTGCAAGATTTGGAGCTTTGCCCTTTTGAGCACTAAGCTAATACTCGATGACCTATGTATCGTGCTTGTGAAGTTTTCACGCGCCTTGGCTCTGTGAAATTGTGAACAACTAAGTTCTTGATAGTTTTTGCAAGTGTGATCTCTTTCCTTTGAATGCATACGTGTTTGATGTGAATATCTCAGTCCTCTTGCAATATTTCAGTCTTATTGTGATCATTCTATTTAGAGTTTTTATGCTAATTTTGGAACTTCACATGCTAAGTCACATTTGTGCTTCTTAGAGTCAAAACTTAACCCTATTTTAGTTTGGTGCATCACCTTGCTTTTTTCAATATTTCATCCTTCTGAACCCTAGTCCCTTGGAAAACTTAGGTTAGAGCTAGTTGATAGTAGATTGTAGTGTTGGTTAGATTAGTTGTAGTAAGCTAAAATGGAAGGAACCAGCCTTCTCTGGCGATTGACTTTAAAAGTTGCCATTGCCCCACACTTTGAAGGTCATTCCATGTTTCACTGAGGTGATGAGCTTAGCCTCGGCAAGGGGTGCAATCTCAAGTGACAACAATTTTTGGCACACCCGGTGGGGCACTTTGAGTCATTGCAGCTCACCTCAAATCAATTTCACTAAGATTGGTGTGTGTCTTAGTGATATCCAGACTTGGGAGGCATTATCTCAACACACTGGTGACTCCACTAGTCTTGAAACACTCATTTCTCTCATTTGCAGATCATTTCCATCGATTTTTCCTCATTCGTGAAGTTATGCAATTATGGCCCCCTCTTTCCCCAACTGGAATTCTTATTTGCAAGAGCAGTATCATCCCCTCCACCTCCATTCATCCAAAGCTCCCCCCAAAATCATACCTATGAACCTTGTTGTTATGGATATACATATGCTCCAAGTCAAATTGATCCACATGCATACCCTGTCAACTATGGTGATTTGGAGGAACAAGAGTATGTTTATGCGGGGGATAGCTTCATCTCTAATGATGGTTTTCAGTTGCAAGTTCAAGTCATGGAGGAATGCATGCAAAGAACACATCAACTTTTGGATGAGAGGGCAGCTAGACACCCTCGTATCAAGAGACCTTGTCTATGGGATTATCCTTTGCCATGCTCCTTCAGCCCTCAATACACGATTCAAACCATGGAATCGGATCTGAAGAAAATGCAAAGACTGGGGGCAAGATTTGATGCGGTCCAATCTAGTATTGAGAAGCACTGTCCATGGGGAAATCCTTCATCATACTCACCTTGCCATCCTACTCCACCTTTTGGAGCCAAGCCCTATCAAGAACCTGAATCTTATGCTTCTCGTCATTTCTTGGATCCTCATAAAAGATATTAACCTTCCCAAAACCGAACCACCTTCCCCTCATTCAAACCTCTACAAGATCAGTCAAGAGCTCAGCCCTTCCCCCATTTTATAAATCTAAATTCATATACCCATGAGTATCATGCTCAAGAACATGAGAAATTACAGCTATCACCCACCACTCCCCAAACCTTGGCAAAAGCATTACCTAATCCCCAAGATCTTCATGAAAAATTAGTTTCAATACCTGATAAATTGTGGCCTCACACATTTGAGTGGCCATCCACTTGGCCAACCACTTGACCAAACCTTGTCAAGCGTGGAACTAAACCTATGGCAATGAAAGAGGATGTTCCCTGTCCTTTAGAGCATAAGGAGATGGCAATACTTTTGGAGAGGCAAACTAGACAAGAACACCTGCAATCTTTGAAGGAGTGGGCTGAAGATTTTGGGAGAAACTTTGAGATCAAGTAAGCTCTTCATCAAGAACCTTGTAACAACCAATCTCTTGCAAGAGCACCACAGTTTATTAGGTAAGCCTCATTACTGCTAATCAAGAGATATCTATTTCAGATTGGAATGAATCTGAGGAAGATGATGAGGCTGTGGCCCAACTTTTTCAAGAACGTCCCCTCATCTATTTTGATCAATCTTCAATTGGGGATGAGTTGGCTGAGCACAAGGTGGAAGAGGTTGAGATGTTTAACGCCGAGGATGATCAGTCAAAGTCAAAAGGTGAACAAAATGTTGTTGATATCCCTAAGCACTGTATTCCTGATCAGTGGAGGTGAAATCAAATCTAAAAGATGGAGAAGAGATCACTGAGACCTTCTTGATCTCTTTTGAAGGTGAAAATGGTGATAAATCTTTATCTTCAGCCACAGAATCAGACTTGGAGGCAACCTCGGGACTGAGAAGCACTATGATTCAGACTGAGGAAATGAAAGCAGAGGAAGAGAAGCTAATTGAGCTCACTAACAATCTCAGTGGTTCTGATTTTAAGTTGCAAATCATTTATAATTTCATGTTTTCCATTGAGGGAAAGATCAAAAGGGAGTTTCACTCAAGCATCAATGGCGAGGGGGCACAAGTGTTGTCTAATCTTGAAGATTTGGGTGAGGAAGGAGAACCAGTTGAACTCATAAGTATTCCATTTGAATCATTGCTCTGCCTAAATAAGAATCCTCTTGCTGTTAGAACTTCCCTTGAGCCTGAAATAGAGCAAAAAATACTACTAAATGCTAATGATGATTAGACAGGGCTGCATAAGAATGAGGAGGATCAGTTTCACACTCCATTTGTTGGGCCCCGTGGGAAGAAATCATGGCCTTATTAGAGTGTGGAAGGAGTTTAATGTGGCCAGATTTTCATCCTCACAAAGGATGGTTGATGCAATCGCAGTTGCAAATCCTATGTTCAAAGCCTTGCCACACAGGGCTTTGCAGGTTGATTGTTTGAAGGATGTTGTACAAAATGTGAGTGATGTTCTTACAGAACATCGCAATAGGATGCCTTATCATATCAGATGGATGGACGGATAGAACCAACCCACACTTGTCAACTTCCTTGTGTCATGTGACAATTGGCACAGCATTTCTTAAGAATAATCGAAATATTTACAAATTAGAAGACTTTATAGGTTATATAAAAATGTAATACACCCTAACCCTAAACATTGTTTTTCAGCATTTTGGGTTAGGGTTTTGGTTTTCCCTAAAAACTAAATGTTCACAAATTAGAAGGTGCAAGATTTAAGGTTTTCTAAACAAATTTAATATTGTAAATGTTATATATTACTTTATGGTAAATGTTTTATACTACTTTATCATGCACGTACTAGCTTTTGCAAGGAACCAAAACACTAGATTGAGCAAAACAAAAAAAAAAAAAAAAACATCTCTAAAATATCTTTCTTCTTCTTCTCTCTTTCTTCTTCTAGTGATCTATCGTTTGGTTGTAAATCCGACACAACGGGAATTACGGTATCAAACGGGCGATAGTGCCTACGACTCTAAACTACCCCTTGTGAGCACGTATGCCATTAGGTAGACCTGAGACCTTTCACGTGCCATTTCTTTCGGCCACTCTACTCTCATGTATCACCCTGCTCTCATGTACATCTCTCTTCCACATACTATCACTCTTCCACATACCTTAAATATATAGGAAAGTTTTATATATCCAAAGATGTCATAGATCAAGAGACTTACTCTTCCATACCATTACTCTTCCACGTACATTTGGGTATATAGGAAGGTGCATGGTATATTGGGCAGTTTGGCTATCAAAGATTTAGGTATATCAAAAGGTGGGAGTGATAATTTGGAGTGATAAAGGTTTCTTCTAGGAATGATAAGGAAAAATTGGACTCCTTCAAAACATTTCAACGCCTAAACATAATTTTGTATGCACAATGCGGATTTGATCATAATGTCATGTGAGAGATTTTGCATGGACCTATGGCACCACAATAATTTGGAGTGATAAAGGTTTCTTCTAGGAATGATAAGGAAAAATTGGACTCCTTCAAAACATTTCGAAGCCTAAACATAATTTTTTATGCACAATGCGGATTTGATCATAATGTCATGTGAGAGATTTTGCATGGACCTATGGCACCACAATCGAAGGCAAACACAAGGTCACATCCAATTTTTGTGGAAAAGTATGCAATGGGAGCATATATTGCTTCAAGTGGCATTGGATGAGACAATGAGGGCATGAAGTTATACCTTGCACTGATGAATGTCCTATAAATGTCATTGATCAAGTTATAACAGCATTGTTGGCAGACATATACAAAGGTGAAGGCCAAAAAGGCGGGACAGAACGGAGATGGGATTGAGCTCTTCAAATGCCAAGGTTGATATATTTGATGGCGTACTGAGCCATTTGTAGAATAGGCACACGAAAAGGAGGCAAGGTCTCAATCAACCATAGATCAATAGCTCGTGCACCAAACACAAGTGGGGGAAACATTCAAGCCTTCTTTATCCCTTGCACTACACTTGGAGCACAAGCCACGCTACAAAGTACAGGTTGGAAAAAGGTTGTTCACAAACAGACAAGGAATTTTCCAACTTTTGGTAATATTCTAGATTGTCGTTTAATATGGCTAAATCTCCATACTCACAATGTTTGGTGGATGCAATTACAGTTGTAGGTCATGGGCTCAAAGTTGTGTCATATAATACTTTTCAGGTTGATTTGTTGAAGGATGTCGTAAAGGATGTGAGTGATGTTCTTGCAGAACATCACAAGGAATGGCATCATGTCACATGGATGGACAGAGAGAAGGAACCCACATTCATCAACTTCCTTGTGTTGTGTGGCATTGGCATAGTTTTTCTTAAAAGTGTCAATGCATCTAATACGATAAAATCGGGTGAGACACTCTTTCATCTATTTGATGAGGTTGTGATTGAGGTGGAGCCACAAAATGTGGTCCAATTCATTACAGATAATGGTGTTGCTTGTGTGGCCGTTGGGAGACTTCTTATGGACAAATATCGAACTAAGTTTTGGACTCAACATGTGGCATATTATCTTGATTTGCCTTTGAAAGATATAGGAAAATTTCATCAGTGAAAGAAGTTTTGCGAAAGGTGGCACAATCACCAAGGTCATATACATTGTACAATGACAAGGGTGCTCAATTTTATGCCCACTTTCACGATGGAAAGGAACTTCTTCGGTCGGTGGTGACAAGGTTTGCAACCCACTTCCTTGCATTACAAACTCTTTGCCAACAAAAATGAACTTGAAACAAATGTTCGTTTCAACTAAGTGAATAAACTCTTCCTTTGCCAAACATATGGATGGTAAAATTGTCGGTGAGTATGTTTTCCCACTGTCTTTTTAAGAAGAGGCAAAGCAAATTGTGTTATTCCCTAAGCATCTAATTCGAGTTTTGAGACTTGTCAATGGGGATAAATCCCCCATGGTTTATCCATACAAGGCCATAGATAGGGCCAAAGAGGCTATTATGAGCAAATTGGAGAATAATAGGGCCAAGTACATGCCATTACGGGAGATAGTAAATAAGTTGTGCAGTCAACAATGCATTCTCCCCTCCATACTGTTGGATATTTCTTGAATCCAGCGTTATTCTTTAGCCCCTCATTTCAAGACAATGCACAGTCACGGCGGGCCTATTTAAGTGCATGGAGTGAATGTTTCCTAATTAGGAGTTTGAGGCGAAGCTATGGGAGATTTTCCGATGTACAAGTAGGCAAGGAATTCTACGGTAGGTCATCCATTGCAAGAATAAAAACCTTCAAACTTGGTAGACAATTTTTCAACATATGTATGGTGAAGATATTAATTTTGATTGAATTGTGCATGTTCTGATGTTAATAAAATATAATTTTTAAGCACAATGGTGGGATTTCTTTGGCAAAGAAGCCAAACACCTTCAATGGATGGCAATGTGCATTTTGAGCCAACCATGGAGTTCATCTCACACTTCTGACATAGTTGGGCGTGTTCAAGCATATATGTTCCAAAAAATGCAATTAACTCACTCAAGAACAAATGAATGATTTGGTGTTTGCCCACCACAATCTTCGCCTGAAGATGAAGAAAGCTCAAGGTTAGGAAATGTTGCATTTATAATTCTCAATTCATACAAAAAGTTGATTTATATTCTTGTAAAGTATTATTCGCCAAAGTAACTAACATATGTATTCTATTTGATAATGTTAGGTACCATCAAGGAAGATCAACTGATTGACCTTGATGAGATCGATTCAAAATCCAAA
This sequence comes from Taxus wallichiana var. yunnanensis, assembly GCA_018340775.1. Classification (NCBI taxonomy): domain Eukaryota; kingdom Viridiplantae; phylum Streptophyta; class Pinopsida; order Cupressales; family Taxaceae; genus Taxus; species Taxus wallichiana. Next base: position 2,652,432 of record JADAXU010000134.1, read on the forward strand.
TGGTTCGAAAATGACGATGAGTGTAAATTTGACGAAAGGACTTGGAATTGTTGGAGGAGGTTGGGTGTGACACTGAATTTCCTCTATCAAATCAAGAGAGGCTTTAACCCTATAACTTCAAGATTTAAACCTATTGATCTCTAGTCTACCTCTTTGTCATTGGCTTCCTCCCTTTCTTTTCGTTTGTAAATGACAATAGTATGTATTTTGAAAGTTAAATGTAATGAAATTAAATGGTATGAAAATTAATGAAAGAATACAATTTGTTGACTTTGATGGTGTGCAATCTCATTTATCTTCCTCTCATAATTTGTATGATGGATCTATTCTCTATAGAAATGAAATGCCTAATCAGTATCTCTATGCAATGAAAATGCCTTCCAATTTTTAAAAAATAAATTTCCTTTTTCCCACTTTTTTAGCGGTTTTAATTTTTCCCGGTTTTTTCATGAGTTTTTCTTGATTAATCGCGATTTTTTGGAAAACACTTATACTTACGGAAAAATATTTTTTCCTAAAAATCAATGCTAATATAGTCCATAGACACTTGCCTCGTTGGCATTCCGGACTCGAGTATCAAACCATCTAACACAAAGAACTTCAACAACAACAAGGCCTCCTTATCATGCTTGTCATAATCCAAAAAATCTACAGCAGGCCCTCCTTAAGTGCCAAAAATGATTTTACCGCAATCTCGAGACTCTACGAATGTCAAAATCTTATGACTCTAGACATCAAAAATTTTCCGTCAACTTTTACGATTCCGACAAAACCAAATTTTCAACCTTGGCCATTATTGACATGTCTAACCTACAAATCAATGCAAGTGGAAATGCAAAAATTGCCACAACAAATTACTTGAAAAACAATTATTGATCATGCGCATAATCGAAATCAACTCTTAATAAAGGCACGGGTCACATGCTATTTTTTTGCCCATGCCCTAGCATCCTTCACAAGGCACTTTCTGTCAGGAACAAATGTCGAATGCTTGTGCCCTAGCACGACGATCGTCTGCAATAGGAATGATCTAGTTTCAACTTCAAACTCGGCCTTCCATCATTGTAAGGCGCTAAACAACTCTCTACATCAAATAATGTTCATGTTTTTCTACATCATGTCCTTCAAAAACATTTGAAAAGCATGAAAAGGAAATGTTGAAGTCGTCGAGCACTGATAACTTATATTGTCGAAAATCTATCTACAACACACGTTTTTGTCTTGTGTGTGCCCTAATTCCTATGTTTGGTCCGGAGAGATATCCTTCACTTGTCAATTTTTCCTTGCAGATTCTCTCCTAAATGGCAACATCAAAAATCACTAGACAACTTTTACAATGGAGAAAGCAATTTGGTCTTCAAATCACGTGTTATGCATTTTATCTTCTACATCATAGTTCTCCCATGCCCTAACTTGAAAATGAGGCAACTCCAACAACTCCTCTATAACATGTGTTTCATTCTTTGATCTACTCACATTTCGTCCTTTGATCTAGTCTACGAAAATATTTCTTCACAAATCGCGAATGGCATTTTCACCTTCATTTCTCAATATGATCTTTCCCATTCATTGTTCCCTAGTCTTCACAACCATTGTCAACATCTCTTGATCTTCAAAATTCTTTCCCCACTATATGTACCCTCTTCTAGGGCTTCCTCAAACACAGAATACCTTGAGCACCAATGACGTTGATTCCAATGTTTGAAGATGTGAACTCCAAAGGAATGAAGAGAAATTAAAAGGCACACATTGTGTTTTGTGTCCATTATTTTATCATGCGAGAAGAGCACACAAAATAGTTTAGGAGGTTTAGAATTGAATATTGTTAATTAATCAACTAATACTTAATATAATCTGTTATCACCAAATCATAGCACCCCCCGAATTGCTAGCTTTCTTGACTGAGGCATTCGGTATGATTGGGTAACATGGGCAACATCTCTCAAGCTATGGGACTTGCGGGTTTGAGATGGATCTCCGGAGAAGCTCAACTTCCTCTTCCTAATCCTATGTTACAACTACTCCTAATGCAAGAAAAACACTTAGCTAAACCTATCCTAACACTTCCAAGGAGACAAGGAGAGAGAGAGTGTATGAAAAGAGAAATCCTACACTAAGGGGTGGTGATACCACCAAGAGAAAGGGGTGTTGGACAATCCACAATGCATGAAAATGGAGGAAAATGAGTATGGGAAGGATGGTCAAGCATCACAGACCACAATTGCACTCAAGACCATATTCAAATAAACACAACATCACCTAAAACCCTGCAATGAAACCATTAAAATGCACAAAAATCCTATATAATAATGAGAGGCAAGAAAGAACAATCAAAACCATGGAAGGATAGAGAGAGTTATCACAAAACATTGATTTTCATTGCTCAAGAATATGCATAGTACATCATTTAGTAGGATGAAGGCATGAAGCTCCATTACATTGCTTTCGGATGGGAAGTCAGAATCCCTACAACTACCCTACAAAGAAGGAGAAGAGAGAGCCGCATTGCAGGAAAAATGTCCAACCTCTTTAGAAAAAGGGCTATCATTACAATTTATAGAAGAAATTGAGCTTGAGAGAGAGAATTTCAGACTTTTATGAGTTATGGGGCACCATGCTGGAATAGATCACAATATGGGGACCTTTGATGATGCCCATGTCTTCTGCTTCTCCGCCCTATGTGAGGAAAATGGGTGCCCATACCTCATTAATGACTTCCCCACCTACCATGGCACTTTGTTCATGGCGGGAGAATCTCTGCTAATTTGAACCTCGAATTTCTTCAAATCCCATTTACGATGACCCCATCATGTAGTTCTTCTTCTCACGATTCCATCAACTATAGTTTTGCCAAAATCATGACACAGGCGAGAAGATACGAGTCATTGAGTGTAGGCTATTTTTATCTCTCTTTACATTGTTTTTAGGTGAGCTGACTCATGAGCAACTCATCGAGCTGCTCAAATGAGTTGGCATCGAGCTCCTTCTTTAGTGTTCATGGAGGACTCACTACGAGCCGAAAATGGCTCATTGGCCCCGAAAATGCCCTCGGCCAAACTCATCTCGCTTCACATGTTGGGCTTGATGCATCTCCATCCACCGCCCTAGTCGGCGAGTCCTACGTTTACCGCCGAGCCCCTTTGCATTCAAAGCGCCTCGATTTGCATGTTTAAGCCGACTCAACCCTTGAGTTAAACACCACACGGCTTACATTCCTTGGCGGGATCCCGAGAATGACTCGCCACCAACCCCAGCCGAGTTCACCTATGCACGCGTCACAACACCTCTTCACCACCTAACCCTGGCACACCTCCCAAGCTCCCTACGGTTTCAAATATCAGCTCATCGGAGTTTCAAGCTTTGCATGCCCCCAACTCGCCAATAGCGACCACCCCCGACGAGCCGCTACATCTCCGAAGTTAACCACGAAAAATTGTTGGCCCCGAACTCTCTGCATCGAACATCGGGCTCGGACATTTGCTCGCCTCGACACCAACTCGCCTGCACTAATTTCCGATTCACTTTGAAGTCTCGAAACTTCGAATTTCGGAGTTCGAATATCTAGCTTGCCATTTCACGCAAACATTTCCCCATTCTCCGATGTCCTGTTCCCTAAAACTCCGTTGAGTCAAACTCGATGCATTTCCATCTCGCCTCATCATTCCGCCGAGTGACTTGGTTTTACCTCTCCTCATGCGTCATGCCTCAACCAACATGCCCCCTTGATTGGCTCGGCCCTAAACTCTACCGACACCACCTGCTCCACACCCCGATCTTCGGCTTGATGACACAACTCGGCCAACTCGGGCCAACCTCCATTTCTTGCGGCTCGACCTCGGCTCCTCGAGCTCAAACCTTCGCTTTGTATCGACTCGCCAAGACTCCCCGCGCTCGGCCCTTCTTTTCGCCTAGCTCGCCTTCCCTTCGCCATGGCCGAGCTACTGCGTGTCGCGGACTCATTTCCAACCGGGCCATGCGCGCGTGCATTGATGACTCGACCCTCGCCGAGTTCCTAAACCTTGCTAAATCCATCACGCTAACTGCGATCCACTCCACCTGCTGCAGAGTTACCCGCTCCTACCGGTGACTTCAACTTGTCTCGCTAAATTACTTGCGAGTCGCTCCCTTGTCACGGCCTTGTGAACTCGGCTCGTCCCCAGTTACCTCCAAGTGCACCCCGTGATCTAACTCGCCCAAGCCACAATGCACTACCTCCGAGTCGGCCCCCTTTCCATCTACCGAACTAAGCCACGGCTCACTCACTTGACTCCACGCCTCGACCACCCCGGTTCGCCGAGAGTTAACTCAACAAGCCCTCCATCCGCTCAACTCTAATCAAACGTCCCTAAGCCACATCCCTCCAACCCCGATCAACCCCACGAGATCCCGAGCCACATTGTCAATCAACTCGGCTCGCTTGAAAATGAGTTCGCCCAGAGTACATTCAAGGACTCGGCCTCCCGCATCATTACTTTAGCTCACCGAGCAGCTCGGCGAGTTGTTTCTAGCTCAATGCCCCCTTATGCCTCCCGGCTCACCCACTGACTTTTTGAGTTGTTTGGCGAGTTGGGTTTTGGGGCCTTAGACCATTTTGACCTCCCACTCAAATTATGCCCTAATTTTGATTTTCTTTGAATTTTCTTGCATTGGTGGACTAATGGGGACCGAGTGAAGCATCCTAGGGCTCCTTATGTGTTTTTTGTCGTTTTTGCTCATTTTTATTGAGTGTGCACCCGCCAAAGCCCGTTTTTCACCTTAAGTAAACTTTGAGTCCCTTCAAAACCTAGAAAAGGAAAAAATTGTTTTGAATGATTCCACACCTTCCGAGAACACTTGCAAATGCTCCTTAATCAAGAAATTTTTCTTGCAAACTTCAAATCCTTAAGGCCTTGTCCGTGGTGCAGTCGATCTCTCCCTGTTGTCCATTTTGTCAAGGGGCAAAAATGGATAACAATTTTGGCGACTCACGGGGACATCTAACTACTAGATGTGATTGAGTAGTAGCTTGAAGTGTCCATTGGGCGAGGAGTCGGCTGATATACACTGGAACTAATCTTGAACCTTTGAAATTGGACCTGGAATCTGCTTGAACACTATTGCACTGGGCTGACTGCATTGACCACCTCACTTACAAGATTTATGAATTAAGATTTTTGTGAGAGTGGAAAATTGTCGTGATTTGAAATTATCTTTTTACTTTCACCTCTGCAAATTGATCTATTGGGACTAAGAATGTAAACTGAACCTGCCCCCAAAATCTGATTCTTGCCAATGTCTAAAGCATAATTAATTGGTGATTCCATAGCCAATACTAAAAATTGCGAGCACAGAGGGTCGCTTTATTGATTCAAGAAACACCTATAACTACTGTTGAAACTGATTTTTTCCCCATTCGAAGCGTTGCGGAGCATGATTAAAAGCTTGAGCTGCCTATGAATTCATAAGATTTTCAACTAAACCAAATCCAAAGGATGAGTATGGAAAATTTGAGGTTGATCTTCTGTTCAAAACCTAAGAGGATCCTGGATGAATTTGGGGAAGGTTGCTCTCTAAGATTGACTTCCTGACTTTGCGGAGGCACTAGAAGCTCAAACCATGACTAATCCGAAGGGACAAGAGTGTAAACACTAAAATATGTCCCTAAGTCTGATTTTAGTTGCTTTGCATTTGAAACCTCTTGAGGATTGCAATTGTTTCCTACAATTGTGAGTCTCTTTGTTATAGCACCCTTTCTGGGAGGCATACTAAAACATGGTGCACTATGCAGGAGCAACAACGAACAAAACTATATACAAAAGAGAAAATCATACATGCCTAAGTAAGACATGCAGGATGTGCACAAACACTTGTTCTCATGCGGAAAGTAAACCTACTCCTACCCTATACTAACTCGGAGAAACGAGCAATTCAAACAAACCCCGACACTAGCAAGGCAAAGTAGCTGCCCCTTCTCACAATTTGCAGCCATGCGGATGATTTGACATTGAACATGGTTGTGGATAACCATGGAAAGCCATCCCATAATTGGTTTTCCAAATCACAATCTAGAGTACAGCAAAGAACGAATGAAAGAAATACCTTCTCGGGTTGACTTGCATTGGACTCCGGAGGTGTTGGAGCTAACCCTTGGTGCTTTGAAACTCATGCTCATGCTTGAAGATAAGCATGGCCGGTTGTGGCTTCTCCTTTGGCTCTAATGAAGCCAAGTACCTGATGGGACAAGGTCTGGTCCACCGGATTTTCCCGTTGCTCTGAACCTCAACCTCAATAAGGAAGTCTCCTTTCAGACATTCCTGGAAATGGTATTTGTCATGTGAGTTGTTCTTGTCCTTGAGGCTCACCCACAAATAATTAATTTTCTGCCTAGATGACTCTTTATGCAAGTGGTGTCATCCTTGTTCTCTTCCTCCTTGTCCGGTGTGGAGCTTGGAAGATTCAATTCCTCCAATCTTGATTCAAGAGGGTTGTTTGAAGAAGCAGATTGTTCTTGAATATCTCTTCCCGTGGCAATAGGCATTTTGTGTTGGAGAATGGGAGTTGGTATAGCAAAAGTAACCAATTCCATAGGCTCTTCCCCATCAAAACACTCCTCCAAATCTAATAAATAATCAACTTCTTCATTGTCCACTTGTGCCAAGGATTCAACCTCCTCCATGGTGTCTTCCGGATTTGCAATTTGTTCACCATGGGTCTCCTCATCCTCAAACATGAAGTTTGAGAGTTCAAACTCATCCCCAAAATCAGAATTTTGAAAGGATGGAGTGGGAGAAGAGTGAGAAACCTCTTGTATGACCTACTTTAAGCTTGAGACCTCTTAATCCATTTTGTAATCCTCCATGTGCTCCTCTTCTTTTGGATTTGGAGCTGATTTCTCCTCTTCCCTTTCTGATTTTGCAACGGGTGATGAGTCAGCAACCTGCGGGAAGATAGTGCCATCATGCACACTACACTCCGAACACAAGGACTGTTGATCATCTTCTACTGTTCTTTCTCTACCTCTGTTGCAAACTTGGTTTTCACCGCATGTTCTCCAACCTTGACCTCTTGAAGGCTTAACTAGTAAGGGATTCTATCTCACATTCCAAACCTTGAAGCCCAACTCTTCAAATTTTCTATCATTTCTTCTTCGTTAGGCTCCTTCTCTTGTTGTGCCTCTTGACTAGTTTTCGAGTTTCTTCCCAACATGGATTTGGGAATGCAAGAGGAGGGGTGGGTTGGGATTCAACTAATTTTTGCAATGTTGGTGGTGGAAGGGAAGATTCAATTTCTTGTTTCTGTGGAGGGGATGGATCCTTGGAAGGGAAAAGGACAGAAAAATCAAGATGGGGTGGAAGATTAGGAGATGGAGAAAGGGATTCCACACTAGGGGCAGCATACAAGAAGCTAGAATCATGATACTACCTAAAATGATGTAGATTGGGAAAGAGAAAAGGAAAGACCATGAGGTGGTGGTGTAGGACTTACCCATTGACAAGGTTCCCCTACACTAAGCTCATAAGCCTCTATCTCCTCAATCCATCTTGCAAGTTGGGGCAACATTTCAACCATGAAGTCAAGCTTCTGCTAAGGGTTGAAGTGTCTTGGCATAGGGCCAACCCATGGACAAGGTGCCCTAAAACCAATCTTGAATGCTTTCATTTGAGTTGTAGCCCAAGTTTGTACCATACTTGCCTCCATCTTTTGAATCTTCAGCTGCAACTCATCATCTCCATATGTGGGATGGCCTCTAAAACCTATATATCCTTGCTCTTGAATAGCTGCACAATCTGATGAGTAACCAAATTGGTTCTAATTTTGTTCATGGGGATATGCATACTGCTGGTTTTCATCATGAAACAGATTTGGAGGGTGTGAAAATAGCTTGGAGATGAATTTTACAAATTTGGAGGTGGGTTGAAATGGTCTTATTGTTGCTGCAAGTGTGGATTCCATAGTGGGAATGAAGTCATGATTGCACAACTTCATGAATGGAAGAAAATGAAAAGATGTGGAAAGAAAAAATGGATGGAAATGGGTGAAAATGAAGGTTTGCAACTCGAGAGATGGGTTGTGCGGATCGAGTGGAGTCTCCAATTGTGCTTTGCATGTGCCTCCAAAGGCTGAGATTTCATCAAGAGCACAACTTGATAAAATGGAAATAATAACTTTAAGGGCCCAAAACCTGATTTCAGAAGTTGGACCTTGTTTACGATTATCGAGTCTCCAAAATCCAAAATTGAAACTTGGCTCATGCACAACAACTGCGAAGTCCGAAAAATGCAAGGTGCAATGGAACCTCCGAAATCCGAAATTTCTAAAATGCAATATGCGGTGCAAACTCCAAAGTCCAAAATGCAATTGGACCTCCGAAATCCGAAATGCTGTCTGACTCGAAAGTCCGAAATGCCCAAATCGGAACTTAAGACCACCTTTGCAACCTCCAACCTCCGATCTACTCTTAGCGGAACTTGGGACTTGTTTTGCAAAAGTAAAAACCTAAAAATTAATTTTGCAAGTTGGACCCTGCACTGAAACCTCTAAAATCCGAAAAATTCGGAATGTAGCACAATGGCTAGGATATTGCGCATGAAGCTCCTTTGAAGTCTTAACCTCTTGTGGTCCCACCTAGTGTGCCGTAAGCGTGCTATCACCAAATCACAACACCCCCTGAATTGCTAGCTTTTTTGACTGAGGCATTCGGTGTGATTGGGTAACATGGGTACCATCTCTCAAGCTATGGGACTTGCGGGCTTGAGATGGACCTCCGAGAAAAACTTGGCTTCCTCTTCCTAATCCTATGCTACAACTACTTCTAATGCAAGAAAAACACTTAACTAAACTTATCCTAACACTTCCAAGGAGACAAGAGAGAGAGTGCATGAAAAGGGAAATCCTACACTAAGGGGTGGTGATAACACCAAGAGAAGGGGATGTTAGATAGTCCACAATGCATGAAAATGGAGGAAAATGAGTGTGTGGAAGATGGTCAAGCATCATAGACCACAGCTGCACTCAAGACCATATTCAAATAAACAAAACATCACCTAAAACCATGCAATGAAACCATTAAAATGCATAAAAATCTGTATAATAATGAGAGGCAAGATAGAACAATCAAAAGCATGGAAGGATAGAGAGAGTTATCACAAAACATTGATATTCATTGCTCAAGAATATGCATGGTACATCATTTAGCGGGATGAAGGCATGAAACTCCATTACATTGCTGAGATGAGAAGGTTAGAACCCCTACAACTACACTGCAAAGAAGGAGAAGAGAGCTACATTGGAGGAAAAATGTCCAACCTCTTGAAAAATGGCTCTCATTACAATTTATAGAAGAAATTGAGCATAAGAGAGAGAATTTTGGACTTCTATGAGTTATGGGGCACCATGCTAGATTACATCACAAGTATCGGGGCCTTTAATGATGCCCATGTCTTTTGTACTCTTCCCTATGTGAGGAAAATGGGTGCCCATACCTCATTAATGGCTTCCCCACCTACCCCGACACTGTTCATGACTGGGAAAATCTCTGCAAATTTGAACCTCTAAATCTTTCCAAATCCCATTTCTGATGATCCCATCATGTAGCTCTTCTTCTCACGATTCCATCGACTATAATTTTGCCAAAATCGATGACACGAGCGAAGTTACGGTGATTTGAGTGTAGGCTATTTTTTAGCTCTCTTTGCATTGTTTTTAGGTGACCCGGCTCGTGAGCAACTCGTCGAGTGGCATCAAGCTCCTTTCGTGTTCATGGCGGACTCCCAACGACCACCTGAAAATGGCTCGTCGGCCCCGAAAATGCCCCGACCAAACTCATATCGCTTCACATGTTGGGCTCGATGCATCTCCATCCACCGCCCTAGTCGGGCGAGTCCTACGTTCTTGTCGAGCCCCTTCACATTCAAACCACCTCGCTTTGCATGTTCAAAGCCAACTCGACCCCGAGTTAAACTCCACGCTGCTTACATTGCTTGGCGGGATCCCAAGAATGACTCCCTACCAACCCCAAAGAAGTTCCCCTATGCACGCATCACGACACCTCTTCAACACCTAACCCCTGGCACACCTCCTCCCGAGCTCCCGTGGTTTCGGACATCGCACGTTGGAGCCCGAACTATCCACATCGAACATTAGGCTCGGACATTTGCTCACCTCGACACCGACTTCGCTTGCCCGCGCTAATTTTCAATTCACCAAAGTCCGAAACTCCGAATTTTGAAGTTCGGACATTGGATATCAAGCTCGCCTTTTCACACAAACATCTCCCGCTCTTTGATGTCTTGTTCCCCAAAACTCCACCGAGTCAAACTTGATGCATTTCCCTCTCGCCTCATCATTCCACCAACCGATTCGGTTTTACCTCCTCTTTGCGTTGTGCCTCTCAACCGACATGGCCCCCTTGATTGGCTCGGCCCTAAACTCTGCCGACACCTTGCTCCAACGCCATGATCTTCGGCTTGATGACACAACTCGGCCAACTCAAGCCGACCTCTAGTTCTGCGGCTCGACCTCGGCTCCCGAGCTCATACCTCCCGCTGCATGCCGACTCGCCAAGACTCCCCCACGCTCGGCCCTTCTTTTCTGCCTAGCTCGCCTTCCCTTCGCCTTCGCCATTTGAGCTACTCGTGTCACGGCTCATTTCCACCATGGGCCATGCGCCGTATGCGTTAATGACTCGGCCTCGCCGAGTTCCTAAACCTCATTGAATACATCACGCGCCGCCACGACCCACTCCGCCACTATGGTGTGTTACCCGCTACACGGACCTCTTGTCGTGACTTCAACTTGTCTTGCAGGAGTTATTCGGCAAGCCGTTCCTTCTACCGCAACCTTGCGAACTCGGCTCGCCCAGAGCTACCTCTCTGTGCACCCCGCAAGTTGACTCGCTTGAGCCGCGATCCAGTACCTCCGAGTTGGGCCCCCTTTCCATCTCACCAGAGCTAAACCACGGCTCACTCACACGACTCCGCGCCTCGACCACCCCGTCTCTCGGAGTTTACTCGGCGAGCCCCCAATTCGCTCACTCTATTTAAACGTCCCCAAGCCACATCCCTCCAACGCCGACGTCAACCCCACAAGATCCCGAGCCGCACTGTCAATCAACTCGGCTCATGCAAAATGAGTTTGCCTGAGCTGTTGAGGACTCGGCCTCCCGCATGCATTACGTTAGCTCGCCGAGTTGCTCCCCGAGCAGCTCGGCAAGTTGTTTCCTAGCTCAATGCCCCCTTATGCCTCCCAACTTTCCCACCAGCTCGGCGAGCTGGGTTTTGGGGCCTTAGACCATTTTGAGATCCCACTCAAATTATGCCTTGATTTTGATTTTCTTCGAATTTTCTTACATTAGTGGACTAATGGGGACTGAGTGAACCATCCTAGGGCTCATTATGTGTTTTTTGCCATGTTTTCTGGTTTTTGCTTAGTGTGGGCCCGTTGGAGCCCATTTTTCACCTCAAGTAAACTCTAAGTCCCTTCAAAACCCATAAGAGGAAAAATTGTTTTGAATGATTCCATACCTTCCAGGAACACTTGCAAATGATCCTTAATTATGAAATTTTTCCTGCAAACTTCAGATCCTTCCCAAAGGCTCTGTCCAGTGCTTGGGCTTGATGACTCCCTGTTGTCCATTTTGCCCGGGGGGGCAAAATTGGATAACAATAACTAAAAGCTATAATATTTAATATTTTATAATATAATATTCAATTAATTAACTAATTGTTAATATAACTAAAAGCTATAGTATAATTTTAAAATGTATAAGCTAAATATTGGTGGTGTGTCAAAATGAAATCCAGCAAGGCTGGTATGGGATGCATTCTATGATCATGTGCACAATCCTTTATTGAAGCTTTTGCTACATTCTTATCAAATGCCACGGATAATGATGTTGGATTTCATGCCCTCCTTTTATATCTCAAGCATGGGAGAAACAACCAAATTAACAATGATCAAAGGAAACAAAGTGGTGATTAATGCACTAACCAAGGGAGAGACAATCAATTGGAGGCTTAACTCCGTCCTGCACCAAGCTAGAAAACACCTTCAAAACTTTACCCCGTCTCTTTCTCTCACTGCTTCAGAGAAGCAAAAAGACATTCGGCTACCTTGCCAATCTAGGTGCCAACCTAGGGATTTTTAGCTCTATTAGAAGTGTATTTGCCTCGATTTTGATGGGGCTCATCACTCTTGATGGTTCAAATATGTCCATGCAAGCCAATAATCACTTGCATCATTAATCCTCCTTCACCCTTATCCATGTGCATCCATGCTTCCCCTAATGATCTGCTTAATGTCTTTTAAAAATCATTTACACACTGTTCTTTAATTCCCATGCACTTGGCTTCTCATTACCGTAAGGCTTGTAAATCTACTCTAAATCCTTTCGTGGCTTTCACATGCTTCAACATCACTCCTTTGTGCATGAATTTCATAACTTTGTCCCATTATTAATCCTAACCTCACTAATTCCAAAACATTGTGTGTCAATACTTCCCCTTCCCTCTTGTGCTATTTGTGGATGTCCTTGTCTATTTGTTCGCACACAAATGGCATCACATGAACCTTCATCATTTGGTCTGCCCTCTTCCGGTCTGGTTTCATTGGAAACATAACAACAATGTTTTGTGATTGGCAACAGCATTAATGAGGCATTTATCAAGCATATCTTGGGTAGAAGCGGCTTAATGGAAGTAGTCCTTGCATCCCACCTCATTTCATGAAGACTTCTTGTCAAGCTGGTTCTTTATCTCACTAACATTTAGCGCCTTTTAGATCAAATTCCCATACTCACCTTGCCATCAAATTTCCTCCCATGTGTGGAGGAGAATTGAAATCTATGTGGAAAATATTCAAGCTGCGCTGCTAGAATGTCCAAGTTTGATGCTAAGGTGGAGTATTTTCGATAAGTGGCATTAGGAGCGAGCATCCTAATAAGCACTCTCCTGAGCCATCAAAAGGAAAACAACCGGTAGATGTTGGTCAATCCACATTGGAAGCTACAATTTCATCTTTGGAGCAAAGAGATAAGCATATCGCTATGGTCCTATCTTCCACTCTGATTACGATGCAATGAAGCGTAGTCACCAAGGCATCTCTTCATCCCCGGGGAGCTCAACCAAAGCAGCATTTTAAGAAGATGAGTCACGTTTCTCTCTCAACAACCCTTGTTGAATCCATTCCAATTCCTCTTGCTCCCCAGTAGCTTCGATTAAGCTTGGAAAATGTAAATGTCCTTCGGGTGCTATTTATGGTGTCACTTGGATGAAGACCCACAAGGGTAAGCCTCCTTCCGCTTGGACTAACGCCATTCTTCCCAAACCTGCTTCCTACCCCTATGTGCGGTGGAGTTTTAGCCTTCCATATGTAAATTCTCCATCCCCAGCTCAATCATCAAGATCTTTATAGCCAACGGTAGCGCACGTAAATAAGATCCCCTAGCTTCGCACAGGAACCAAAACTCTACTTCTTCTGGGCACGAATACATCGAAATCGCGTACTTCAAGGTATAATTGTGCAACACACCTTCCCACCAATGATCTACATCTCTTGTCCACAACACATCCAAATCAGAAAGTGTTTGGTACTTATCCTAGCTCCACACTTGCTTCTTGCCTAGCCTTGCCTATGGACACCCCTGTTATGCACGTAAGCTGATAGCCACTGCAATGCTGATTCTCACCGGGAAGAAAGCAGAAGGTGGTCTCGTCTGAGGAATCATACAGATTTTCTTCCACCCATTTGTGCACATTAAAATCTTGTCCAGTGTTGTATCTCTGAGCAAATTCGTAATGGCCATCATCCACCCAATGCTCAATATTCTCCAAAGACAACCGGAACGCCATGCACACGTCACATCCTAATGAGCAAAAATGAAAAAGGTCTTGGCAACGAAACCAAAATGTAGTCTTCTTATTTACTAGTGCTTAGTTGGGTGCACTAGCACTTCATTCAGACAAAGGTCTAAACGCTCACCCGAAGTGCGCGCAACCACTAGGTCGCTCTTTAGTTACTTATCAAGATGTGGTTTTTGCATACATAGTCATCATAGCATGAATGAAAATAACAAGTGCAACACAGCAACACATATAATAAGAAAGCTACTCAACATAGACAATTATCAATAATATTTGAAAGCCCATTACACCATATTCAGATCTACTAACCCTTCGCAATCCATACACAATTTTCCATCATAAACATAGTTCATTACATAAACATACTAATTACATCCATGCGCGCAATACCGGTGCATGCATTGTATACTTCATGACTACATACTTCTCATATCAACCTCCCATGCCTAGCACTTGCATACATACCACTATTTGTCTCTCTTCTCTTTACATAGAGAGTGACACCTATTTATATACAATACTTAAATTGTCTTAATTATCATTTCTCGCAAATCAACCACATATCGTCAAAGCACTCATTTTCCCTCATATCATCATTAATTAATTACACTAAGCTAATTAATTAAGTTGCTATCAACAAATACCTAATTAACGACCTTGGTTAATAAATCACCCCTTCTACCTAGACTAATTAATTATTATTAATTAATTAGCTTTCCTTCCATTTAACCAATAAATCAATATTTAATTGATTTAATCCCCTTCTAATAGCCTAAATCACTAATATTCCTCTAATTGGCACATAACTTACACCTACTATTAATTAATCACCTTTGATTAATTAAAATACCCCAACTCCATGACTTGCTTAAACATGTATTAAACCCTTAAAGTAAGGTTACCTTTAATAAAGCAACCTTATCCATTCTAATCATGTTTTACCTTTATCCCACATTAAATGAGAATGTGTTGAATCTTTATCCTTTGGGGTATATAAAGAGCCCTCCACTACCTTTTACTTACACCTAAACTTTCTAAGAGAGTAAATGCAAAGCATATAGCAAAAAAACTAAGAGCTTGCACCTTGCCTTTTGAGAGTTCATCATCTTGAAGAGTTAAGCCTCTTTCTTAAAGTCTTGGGTCATATGGGAGGTGTCGAAAAGTCTTGTAGCCCAACTTTGATTAGCCCCATTCACAGGTTCTTGGAGCATTAAGGACAACTATTTTGATAGCGTGGAGAACTTACTTAGGTCCATTCATTTATTTGTTGTTAGAGAATAGAGGAGTTTAGATATTTAGCGTTGTTAGTTTGAAGTTTGTATTGATGAATCTTTAGCATCAACCCTTGTTTAATTCTTATCGTGATGGTGTTTATCTTTGTTTTAGCTAAATTGTAGAACTATTTTAGGTGGTAGTTCTTGCTTGCCGTTTGATTTAGCATTAAGCAAAGTATATCGTGCACACATTTGTTTGCGCCGGTGGGACTTACTCCATTGTCTTTGCACTTAATTTGAGTTTTTGTAGTTAAGTTTTATTTTTGATTCTTAACCCTCTTTTACACATGTTGATCTAACTTGTTTTTTTAACATGTTTTGTTGAGTTTAAATGTGTTGGAGTCTTCGCTTGTAGGTATGAAGGAGGTGAAGTCTTTGTCAGAATTGGAATTGAGGGGAAAATTTCAAGATTTCTCCATGTTTTCATTTTAGAGAGCTTTTTTTTGACATTCTACATCTTTAGTTTTGTCGATTTCTTGAAGATTTTAAATTCTTGAGCGTGTAGGTTAGTGTTTGATAGTCTTGAGTCTTATTTACATATTAATGTGGTGGGTTCTTTGTCGAAATTTAATCTTGGTGAGAAAATTTCAAGATTTAAATCATGTTTTCATTTTTAGAAGCTACTTTTTCAACATTTTACATCTTAGTTTTGTCGATTTCTTGAAAATTTTGATTCTTGAGCGCGTGTAGGTTAGTGTTTGATAGTCTTTGAGTCTTATATTTACATATTAATGTGGTGGGTTCTTTGTCGAAAATTTAATGTTGGTGAGAAAATTTCAAGATTTCATCATGTTTTCATTTTTAGAACTTACTTTTTCATCATTCTACATCTTTAGTTTTGTCGATTTCTTGAAAATCTTAAATTCTTGGCGTGTATGTTAATGTTTGATAGCGTTAGTCTTATTCATATATTAATGTGATGGGTTGTTGTCGAAATTGAATCTTGGTTGGAAAAATTTGCCCATTTTGCATATTAAGGGACGTTTTTTTGACATTTTTAAGTGCGTGTCGAGTGCGTACCGTGGCGTAAAAGCGTATCGTAACCCATCTTAGAAGGCCATAACTTTTTTGCTCCCGACCTCGAAATGACTCCATTTTTTTGCGTTGGAAAGGTATTGAAGTTAAGCTATGCGATGAAAACATAAATTTGGGATTTACACTTTACAGAAGTTGTAGAGTTTTTGTTATTTTAAAGCTGGTCATTTTAACATATCAATGTTTTGATGAATGTTGTATTTCCATGCTTACTTTCGATTTAGATCAAAGCGTGTGTATGCTCTTCTCTTGCACCTTTTGGTGATCTTGAGAATCAAAAACAACTTTGATCTATATCTTTTTAACATTGGGATTAAACTTGGAAATTTAATTATTCATTTCTTGGGAATGAACCTTTTACAAAGCATTTTTCAATGGTCCTTTGATTTGAAGTTTTCCATTTCTATATAGTTGGGATAAAGTTTGTGTATGCTCTTTCTTCTCTTGCCTTAGGGTGATCTTGAGAATCAAAAGCAACTTTAGTCTTCGTTTTATAACATTTGGTAAATTGGAAAGCTTCATCTTTCACTTTTGGTTTAAAGGAATGAACATTTATCAAAAAATTTTGTATGGTTCATTGATTGAAAAGATTTTATTTCTTTTTAGTTGGATTATTTGTTGTGTATGCTCTTCTCTTGCATCTTGGATGATCTAGAATCAAAAGCAACTCTTAATCCTCTTTTAAATAATGTGATTTTCTTGGAGAACTACTTAATGCTTGAGTGCGGGACTAAAAACGCTTGTCGAAGAAAGGAGGAATCAAAGCGAAATCAAAAACTACTATAATACGGTTGTTATACGGAGTTGCCAAAAGGTGTTAAGCAAACCACACCTAATTAAAGCAAGATAAAAAGAACAACATATTCAAAGCTCTTGTATTGCGAGGTTTAGGAAAAAGTGCGTCCTCTCAGCTCATTGGAACATAACCCCTTTGGCATGCGCGCCTTAAGCTACAATGATGGGGGTGGTTCGGGAACCCCAAAGTAGTCACGAGAGGAACCTTGTGGGCCGAAGCGGGGAAGTGCTCGCACTACCTCTTGACTAGTGATTCCTTTGTGAGATAGAGTTACGGGTTGTCGTTGTGGCGACCCCGGTGATAGTACACGTAGGCGCAGCTTAGTTGCTCTCTTTGTTCTTGAAGGGGGTAAAGTAAAGCGAGATACTCCAAGCTAGTCGGTGTGACTTTTTGGGTAAATCGCTTCGCTCGTGTGACTTTGTAACACACTAGGGCGAGAGAACCACTAGGAGAATATACTTTGGCCAGGAGAGCCCACTTTGACCACTTTAAAAGCGGTGTTGAGTTGTGAACCTTCTTTTTGAGAAACGTGTGACGTATTACTTTCGCCTAGTTTTTACTTGCCTTAGGGCGAGGCGAAACTCTGTAGAAGTAAGACTAGCATTTTTGTCATTTTTTTCTTGATTTATTTCCTTCGTATTCTTTTGACACTTTGTTGATCGAAAAGAGGTGTGATTACCTTTGTGTTGCTTGAATTCATTGTTTCTCTCACTTTTATGTCGTTTCGCCCATCCATGTTTCTTGGTGGGTTAGTTAAGCGTCTAAAGTGAGTGGAGCGTTTTCACGTCATTTGGTAGCCATTGTGATCTTGATACCCACGTCGAGATCGTCATTGTAGTTAGGCGTGGTTCATCGCTGCGGACTTCCGTAGAGGAGTTAGTTTGTTTGTCTCGTATCATTCTGATTTCGATATTTACGTCTTGTTTCTTGTAAACTCGACATAAATACCTATATTATGCTGATTCTGTCTGCACACATTCTTAACTATTCTATTTATACTTTGAGCTTTTTTTGTTGAGTTTTATTATTACCTCGATTTGAAAGGTGTTAGGAACTACCATTTGTGCGTGTTATATCGATAACACCTCGATATCAATACTCCACTTTCTTGCGAAGTGGGTTAACATATCTTGGTGATATTGTTGTCGTTCATGAATCGTAATTGACACTTTTTGAGATATAGGTCTTAATCGGACTTGAGCTTGCTCATCGTATATCTTGATTGGGAGATCGCATTTAACTTCATGTATTTACTTACGTTTTGTTCATTCCTTTGAACTTGGCATAAGTGGAGACATCTTGTTAATCATCGGCGTCGTAAATTACTTTAAAGCGTGTCAGGAAGTACTTCATTTGATTAAGTTTTGATACCCAAGCGATTGTTTCATTGGTGACTTTATCATTCTATCACATTGGTATTCTCACACTTTGTTAATTTACTCTTAACACGTACATCTTGTGTTTCACTTAGGGGTAGTCATTGAATTTTGAACAAATCTCAACTTACCTTAGTGAAACTTATCACGAAAACATGGCTCCGAAGGCGCGTCAGGGTTAAAGAAACAAACATATGAGGAGCAGCAGAGCGCGAAGCTTGGGAAACCTCTAAGCAGACGAGGTCAAACCCATTTATCGGACACGATCAGGACCACTATTTTCTGCGAGAAAAGGAAAGCAGAAGAGATGGTCGATCATAGTGGAAATGAATTAGAATCACCACACGCAGACTTTGATTTTGACCCCACTCTCTTAGATGAGTTTCTCCTTAGAAACAAAGATAGAGTTTTGGCACGGGTCATGGAATTAGGGGCAAATTGCCCATTGAGAAGGAACGATACTACAAACAAATGACAACTACTAAGGAGGAACACCCCTTATCGATATGGAAGATATTTTAACGAGCGGACATGCTTCCACTTCTTATGTAGAAAATGATAAAGTGGTAGGGCATAGAATACCCCTCATCGAAAGTGCCACGAAGAAGCAAGATAGAACATGAGGCAGGGGAAGAACCTCCTGATACGAAGAGGAGGAACCTTTAGAAGAAGAAGACCAAACCAAGTCACGATCAACAAAACTCGGTAACTTAAAGCGAAACTGACTAGCTTTGCTTACTTTCCAAGTCGAGAAAGACCAAACAAGAATGTTGAAAGTCAAAGCCTAAGTTTAGGATCCACGAACTCCATCGAGAAAACCAAGGAGAAGAAGACACGGGGTATCATCATGTACACATCCCGTTTCTCCCCTTTAAAGAACAATTGCTCGCCTGAGAAGTACAATCTATGAAAGCAACGCTTGCGAGCATCTGAAAGCAATATAGGGAGTATTAGGAAATACGATACGAAGAACTATGCCCCTATCCTTTTGTGAAGAAATGACCCTTGACCCTTTCGAAAGAAATTTGATATGCGAAGTTGACAAATACAAAGGAAAGGGAGACCCGAGGATCATGTTAAAGATTTCTACATGGCATGTCGAGAGGTGTCTTATAGTGATAATTACCTCATCGAGACTTTTCTAAGAGTCTCGGAGGTCAAGCATTAGAATGGTTTACGCGCTTGCCACGAGGATCAATTTTCACTGGCGAGGTGGCGGAAAGATTCGTGCGTCATTTCTCATATAACATAGAGAGTAGCGTCACCATGGCGAGACTTGTGCGGCCTGCAAAACAACGCCCAAATGAGACCTTCGCCCGACTTCCTCCAGCGATGGAGAGGGATAGCTAGTCGCTTCCCTTGCGCTTTCCACGAGAAGCGGTAGTGGTATTTTCGTCCCTAATCTCGGACCCCGGATATAGCTTTCCACCTCGAATGCATTGTGTCGCACCTTTGAGGAGGTTATCGAGAAAGGGATTGAATAGAAAAGGCTCTCATTGCAAAGGCACCCTCAAAACCCAATCTAAAAACTGACGAAGTGTCGAACCCATTTGAAAAGCCAAAGATCTTTAACAAAAAACAAAAGCGTGGTGGGAGGCGGAATCGCGATTCCCGAAGCGTGTTCAAGCGGTCCAAGCGATCGACCTTTTAAAGCTGACCCGAGGGCCCGATTCACCACCACCCAAAGCGAAGAACATTCACCTCCCTCGATGAGCCGTTATGCGTAAATACTAAAAGCAGGTTGGATGCGGCCCACATGATGACCTATCTACAACCTGACCGTTCGATGACAACGCTCCTAAACCTTCATGGTATAAGGAGCATGAATCTTTGCGAAATGCATCGCGTTAAAGGTCATAAAGCAGACAAATGTTTGCGACTTCGCCACTATATTCAAGACCTCATTGTGACGGGGAGATAGAGGTGGATAACCCTAGCCACGTCTGACACCTACTTGAGAAAATGGGGATTTATAAGGAACCATTCCCCAAGCATGATAAGTCGGAAAAGGAAAAACCGGATCGGGGAGAGTCATCCCGAACCTATAAAGCCACGAATTACTTGTATACAGAGAGATAACAATCATTACGATTCACTTATCGGATGTATTCGCTCCCCTGCTTGGCCAGTGTCAATACCATCGGATCGAGGAAAGGAGCTGCTGGCTGCAGTAGCAAGGCGTGCCGCCTCGTGATTCAGAACCCTCTCTGTTGACCCATGGTAGTAAATATAACCTTTTAGAACAACTTGAGAAGACACTGCTAAGATCTCGATCTTAGATCTTCTCAAGATATCGATGTGCGTAAGGAAATTTTGTATCAAACTCTTCGGGGGTCGGGAGTGCCTTTAGAAGTTGATCTGCATACCTTGAGCCGCGGTGGCAAATATTGCACCCGGTGAGCATCTCACTTTGACCATAGGGAGGTCCCCTGCGAGAATCCTACACATAATCTTCCCTTATACATTGAGGTAGTTGTTACCAGGAAAATCAAGCGGGTGCTGTGGATATGATGGATCGGGATTGAATATTGCACGCTTAAGTTGGTCAAACAATTGGGACATACGGAGGAAGATCTTGAGTCCCATATCATCACTATCACCGCATCGACAACGCGGAAGAGAGTCGGCGAGGCACCATTACGCTGCCGATGGAGGTGGGCCCCACTTGCCATCGAGACAAAGTTTCACGTCTTAGACTTGGAACTTCCATATAATATGCTTACAGGCGACCATGGATCCATGCCATGCAAGCGAGTGCCATCGACATTTCATCGATGCATCAAGTGAAGCATGAGGGACATCGATAACAATACCGAGGAGACTCAGAGCCCTTTGCTCATTGTAGAGCTCTTAATAGCTTTGCACGAAAGGTACATATGCGCATGTCCCTCCACGAGATATATTGTCCCTCTTCATTACGAGGCCATGGAATCTCGAGTAGATTCAAATTCTCTTAGTTCTTGCACTCATGGGGCATCTACTTCAACATCTCCATTTAATTCATGGGAGATGAAAATTCTGGAATATGGTGTGGGGAGTATAATGTACAATGAGCGCTCTTGGTTTGAGACCTCTCCTTGTCGCCCAAGACTAGAGGTCGACCAACCTCTTGCTTGGAGACCTGAGAGGAACATCTTATTGGGTCGTTCCTGCACGGAGGCTTGTTAGGCGAGGAAAAATTACTTGATCCACCTCTTACTTGGGTCCCTGAGGACACTTAGCCATCTTGTTATCAAACCCCAGAATATGAAAAATCTAGCGAGAATGATGTACTCCATGGGCTCTGAGGCTAGGATGTGGGAGGAATGAACAAGGACAAAGAGAACCAGTCCCTCTTCCACATTTCAAAAGCAGAAAGATATGGCATTGGGATTCGCCCTTATGGAGCACACCCAGCGATCAAGATGCGACTTGTTACGAGCATGAGGATAGCTCGATTATCTGAGGCAGGCGATCACAGATTCTGTTGTAGCCAATATGAGGATCGGCCTCCACGAACCTTTTCATGAATAATCTTTGTCCTAACCATCACCCCATAGACCAACCCTTGACCTTGTATACCCCTCCCTTGTTGAATGGGACCAGCATGACGTCACGTGCCACTAGATTTATTCGAGAATGGCGAGGCTATTGCGAGTTCATGGGCATAAGGGATCTGATTCCCATTGGAGATCACAAGAAGGGTTTCTTTATCGACTTAGACACTGCGCCTACTTGGCGAGGAGGTGAACCGTGGTCAGCAAAATTTAAAGAAAAGCGAGGGCAAGAGTTCTAAAGAAAAGCCTCGGCAAAAATCAAAGTCAAGTCACACGGTGAAAACCTCTTTGAGGCATTGGGTGACAAACAAATAAGAAAATCAAAGGACAAACAAAGTGACCACGCGAGGATGAAAATCTCGTAGAGACATCCTTGGATGAAGATCTCAACCTACCTCCCGATCCACGCGTATGGAGGATTTATCAAAATTGTTAGTTGAAGAAACCATTGATGTCGATATTAGTGCTTGAAGAAGATCCCAAGATAGTAAAATTGGGAGCATCACTCTCGGCCCAGAGAACAAAAAGGCGTTCTTTATCTTCTCTGCGAGAGTTTATTGATGTGTTCGCGCATGGTCTTACGAGACATGCCGGCTTAGATCGACTTTGGTCGTGCATAACTTGGTTGTGCTTGCATGAGCTAAGCCTATCAAGCGAAGCTTGAAAGATGCACGAAGAGTGGCCTTGTTAGTTAAAGAAGAGTTGGAAAGGTTGCTTGCGGCGAGGATTCATCAGGCGATTGATTATTACGAATGGATATCGAACATTGTTCTGTCGGAAGAAACCTATTGGTATCGAATTTGCCTGATTTTAGGGACATCGATAAAGCTTGCCCTAAAGATGACTTTCAGTTGCCCAACATTGACATGATTGTTGACTCAACGCGAGGGTATGAAATGCTATCACTTATGGATGGCTTTTGGGTTATAATCAAATTAAGATCGTTGAGGAAGACCAACACAAAACAGCTTTCATAACTCCTTGGGGCACCTTACATTATCGGGTGATGCCATTCGGCCTTAAGAATGCGGGAGCTTGACTTATCGGTGGGCCATAGCGGTAATATTTCACGATATGATTCATGACATCATGGAAGACTATGTAGGCGACATCACAGGAAAGTCCAAAACAAGAGAGGAACATCCTATCATTTTGCGGCGTATCTTTGAACGCCTACGTGAATCAAAGTCGAGGCTAAATCAAAGAAGTGTGTCTTTGGTGTCTTTATCTGGGAAACTATTAGGCTTCATTGTGTCGAGGCGAGGTATTGAGGTAGACCTGCTAAAGTATCGCCATCACGAAATGCCTCCACTGAGAATATCAAGCAAGCTGCGTAGCTTGCGAGGAAAATTCAAGCCATTCGCGCTTTATCTCCCGACTTGCGAGATAAATGTCACTCATTCACTCATTTGCTTAAGAAGGACATCACTTTCATTTGGGGACAGCAATGCAACAAGCCTTTGCTTTGCTTAAAGCGATACTGGCTAATCCACTGTCCTCATGCCTCCCACTCAGGAGAACCACTTTTGCTCTATATTTCCGCTCTGCATGATATATCTTATTGGTGCCTTTGCTGCCCAATATGACCTTAGCCATAAAGAGAAAGCGAGTGTCTTATCTCACGAGTCGCACCCTCATCGCCTATGAATGTAATTATCCTCAGATTGAGAAGGCTTGCTTGTTTGTTGTTTTTACCTTTGAAACTTCGCCATTACTGCTAAATACTAAGACCAAGCTCATATCAAGGTCGACCCACTCAGTATTTGTTGTCGAACCTGCCCTCACGGGTAGAATGGCTAATTGGATCATTACTACTCGGTGAGTTTGATATAAATTTGTCCATCAAAAATCAATTAAAGGACAAGTACTTTTGACCAATTAGCGGAAGCACCTTTGCAAAGCATAGAACCTTTGAGTCTGGATCTGCCGGATGCATCTTTGCTCTACATTGAAGAATCTATCGTATATGGCGAGATACATTTTGATGGATCTTTTACGTTTCATGGTTCAGGTGCAGGAGTGGTCCTTATTACTCCTTCAGGTGATCTATACCACGAGGCTTTCACTTTGGCCTTCCCTTGCACAAACAACATTGCGGAATATGAAGCACTCATTGCAGGGATGAAGCTAGCCATCAAGTGGAATATTCAACATGTGAAGGTTGTAGGTGATTCACAGCTAATCATCAAACAGGTTAATGATGAGTATAAAGTTAAGGATGACAAGCTCATACCTTATAAGAAGTTGGTGGAAACTCTGAAGGAGTATTTTGTGCGCATTACCTTTGAGCAAATCCCAAGAGCGCAGAATAGATCGGCAGATGCTATGGCAACGGTGGGATCTATGCTTCGTATTCCGCAGGGAACAATGATATGCCATTCTTCGTAGAAAATCTACGCCAGCCCGCGTATGACATGCCAGAATCTTGCTTGGCTTGTGAGGTTGTTGGTCCCCATTCACCATGGTATGAACCCATTTTCACCTATCTTAAGGACAGTACATTCCCTCCCGAAATCTCCCGCTCTGAAAAGCAGAGCCTAATTCGCCGAGATAGCCGTTACACCCTGTTAGGAGGTACACTTTATCGTCGTAGCTACGATGGGAATCATTACGTTATGCTGGATGTGCGGAGTCAATCAGCGCAATTAAAAGAAGTACGAAGGGTATGGAGCACATACAAACGGAATGGTCTTGGCTAAGAAAGCTGTTAAAGTAGGTTCTTATTGGCCCACCATGGAGGCTGATTGTTGTAATTATGTTAGAAAATGTGTCTTTATGCAAAAGTATGGAAATTTCATCCATGCTCCATCATGACCATTACTGACGATCACTACCCCGTGGCCATTCTCCAGTGGGGACTTGATCTAATAGGAAGCTTACTCTACCTCATCGATGGTCATACACATATCATCACTGCTACTGAGAATACTTTACAAAATGGGTGGAAATTTGTCCCTTTAACCTATGTCACGAGAGCCACAGATTTCTAAATTCATCATGAATCACATTATTTGCCGATATGGTATCCTATGACCATTGTCACGAGATAATGGGAAGTCATTTAAGAACAAAGCGTGAAAGGTCTTTGCAGCGGTTCCAAATCAGATTGAAATGGTCACGCCATATTACCCTCGGGGTAATGGACAAGTGAGGCAACAAGCAAGACTTTGGTAAGGATAATGGAGAAGATGGTTATGGCCGGTCAGGCGGCACTCTACAAATCCACCCGGCCCTGCTGGGCCTACCGAACATCAATTCGCACTCCTACGGGTGCGACGCCATATTCCCTCGTGTTCGGGACAGAATCTATCATCCCTTTAGAGATTGAACTCCCATCCTGAATTTCTCTTGGGACTATTTGGATAAGGATGAAGATTGCGAGTGGCGAGATTGGGTGAGTTAGAGCTCTGGATGAGAGGCGCATTCGCGCTCTTAATCACACTGAAAGTATATCAACACGAGAATCTCCATGACTTCTGTGAGAGAATCATCCCTCGCCGGTTTGAGGTGGGTGATTTAGTTATGAAGGAGAACCGGTTGACACACGAGAGCGGAGCGAGAAAAAAAGGGAAGTTCGAACCACCTTTGGTTAGGACCCTATGTCATAGTTGCAGTATGGCACGGGGGCATCTGAAGTTGGCTCACCCTGATGGTGATGAGCTCAGGGAGCCCATGAATTCCATGCATCTTAAGAGGTTTTATGCCTAAACATGGCACAAGAAAGTCATAAAAATAAAAAAATAAAAACATCAAAAAAATATATAAAAAAAAAAAAAAAAAAAAAAAAAAAAAGAAAGCAGGTCGTCCACTAGTGAAAACCCATGCAATTGTGGCACTTTGGACAAGTCCTTGGGTGAAAACCGGTTTCGGTGCCTCGGGAGGATTCGTTGTTCACTGAGCATTACGTAGAAGGGTAGTTGTCTTTGTCTGGACTGGTTCTACCTTGAGTTTCCTTGTGCACACCATCTAGTCCGGCCTTGATCGGCTTTCCCTTCTTTATTAAATCTGTAAGGGACGTGGTCTTTCGTTATTTCCCATCTTACTGGCTGGGGCTGACTCAGCGAATTCACCTTCTTGTTCATAAGCGCGTGGCCACGCCCTTGTATATTCCCCACCTATTTTGGGGCATCCATGCTTTCTTGGTTTTAGCTTTGGTTAAAAACTGCACAATAGCTTTGAAAAGCTTTTGAAAACACAAAAACAATAGAAAATTGTTTCACAAAACACAAAAACAATAGAAAATTGTTTTTTGAAAACAAAAACAATAGAAAATTGTTTCACAAAAACAAAAACAAAGAAAATTGTTTCACAAAACACAAAAACAATAGAAAATTGTTTTGAAAACACAAAAACAATAGAAAATTGTTTCACAAACACAAAAACAATAGAAAACAATAGAAAACACAAAAACAATAGAACATTGTTTGAGAAAAACACAAAAACAATAGAACATTGTTTAGAAAACAAAAACAAAAACATATATATATATATATATATATAAAAATCTAAAAAAAAGGCAAAATTTTTCAAAAAATTCTAAAAGTAAAACACCCTACAAAATGGTAACTTGCTTCTTACAATTTGAAACTTGTGTCTTGCGCATGGTATTTTCTCCATATCTGTTGGTTTGTCTCACATCTTCCCCAGATTAATACGACTCGTGGATCTTTGGATTCATAACCATTCACAAAAGCTATTAACTGCTTGCTTAAATGCGTGCTACTACAGGGCACTTTTGGTTGCACAGTCTTTACATTTTTCGTTGCGCCTGAAATGCTTTTCATGGACCCGTGTCCATTTTCATTTCCCCTTGCATGTATCCTTGCTTGGGGCATCATTTTTAACCCTTGTCGTCAATCACGAACTTGTGGATCTCTTCAGCACTGATAACAAACCATTTGTACAATTGTCTTGACCGTTGTTGGGTTAGATATGTGCGTTCGTACTTGTTTTCCCTGTTATATGAGCTTGTTTCCTTCTCGTATTGCATTGCATTATTGTATGTTGCGTGGAGTTGGTACTTTCAGCATGATGGACAATTGTTCGTAGTATGGCTTTTCATGTCATTCTACCTTTGTCGTATGCTTATATTTTCATAAGGACCGATGATGTAGTTCTATGGCGATATGATGACATCAAATTTGTTCCCAAACAAATAAGCGGCTAGAGGTTAAGCTCTTCTCTCCCCTCATCCATATTTCTTCTACACGACTTCCCTTTCACCCCTAATTCTCCCTCTCCTCGGGGCATCTGCCTCGTCCCCATTCTTACGCCTACTTCTCATATTTTTCGATCGTCGATCGGCTTCCTTCATCACCCCATCGACACTCGAGGGCATCTCTCCCTCTACTAATTTTTCTTCCATCTCTTCAAAATCTTTTCTCTCTACTATCTTTGAAGTGGCATCACTTACGCCACCCCGAAAAGAGGGCAAATGTAGACACCTATAATTACGCCCAAGCAATTTAAATACTTAAATTGTGCTAATTATCCCTTTCTCGCAAATCAACGACATATCGTCAAAGGCACTCATTTTCCCTCATATCATCATTAATTAATTACACTAAGCTAATTAATTAAGTTGCTATCAACAAATACCTAATTAACGACCTTAGTTAATAAATCACCCCTACTACTAGACTAATTAATTATTATTAATTAATTAGCTTTCCCTTCCATTTAACCAATAAATCAATATTTAATTGATTTAATCCCCTTATAATAGCCTAAATCACACTAATATTCCTCTAATTGGCTTAATAAACTTACACCTACCTATTAATTAATCACCTTTGATTAATTAAAATACCCCAACTCCCATGACTTGCTAAACATGTATTAAACCCTTTAAAAGTAAGGTTACCTTTAATAAAGCAACCTTATCCATTCTAATCATGTTTTACCTTTATCCCACATTCATGAGAATGTGTTGAATCCTTATCCTTTGGGCTATATAAAGAGCCCTCCACTACCTTTTACTTACACCTAAACTTTCTAAGAGAGTAAATCAAAGCATATAGCAAAGAGACTAAGAGCTTGCACCTTGCCCTTTTGAGAGTTCATCATTTTGAAGAGTTAAGCCTCTTTCTTAAAGTGCTTGGGTCATATGGGAGGTGTGAAAAGGGTCTTGTAGCCCAACTTTGATTAGCCCCCATTCCTAGGTTCTTGGAGCATTAAGGACAACTATTTTGATAGCCATGGAGCTTACTTAGGTCCATTCATTTATTTGTTGTTAGAGAATAGAGGAGTTTAGATATTTAGCATTGTTAGTTTCAAAGTTTGTATTGATGAATGCTAGCATCTAACCCTTGTTTAATTCTTATTATAATGGTGTTTATGCTTTGTTTTAGCTAAATTGTAGAACTATTTTAGGTGGTAGTTTTTGCTTCATTTGATTTAGCATTAAGCACTCTAGACTAAGTTATAAATAACTTGGCCTCATCCATGCTTTATTCCTATAAATAGATGCCTTCCTTGCATGTTCTTTACCTTTTTGGGTCGGTGCTTTATCTATTTTGGACGTTCCTTGCATGCTACGCCAACTTCTGTTTTTTCCTATTTTATCCTTAGCTTTGAAATCGATTATGTCCTGAAACCTTGGTGCATGTGTGGACCCCTTGAGCGCTGACTCTTCTCTGTATTGCACGCACCTTCGTGCATTGACATGTTCCTATTCCTTTCTTGCGGGCATGCTTTCACGTGTTCCTTCTGATCTTTGCATATCTCTTTACTACCTGCGTGCACCCTCATGTGCGCAGTCGTCAACCTCTATGCATGGCTAATACTTAGCCATTTCTGCTGCCCAACAATGAGAAGGAAACATGTGGTAGGGGCGACTCTAAGGTTAAAATTGACAACCCTGTGGTCATCAACTGTGCATAACAACCAAAGCCATATATTTTTGGCCATAACTTTTGCTCCAAGAAACCAAATCAGGCAAAATCAGTCTCGTTAGAAAGCTCTTGAGGAATACTTCAACCTGAGATCGGTTTGGGTCGTTATCATCCATGGTCTAAAAGTTGTGGGTAATCATAAGTGTCAGTTGTTTCCCCTCTGTATTTATAATCATAACAGTTAGTAGTGATCTTTTCCAACAAGCATGTTTGTTTCCAGCTGGGCAAACGTTCCAAAATATGCTTTGAGGCGGTTTGGGCAGATTTTTTCAATTGAGCATCTTTTAGAGTCTCATGATCATTGTGAACGAGATAGACATGAGAAATGGAGATATACTTCAGCATATTCCTGATCCTCTTCTCCTCTCTCTCTTTCATCTTTTTCCCCTTTCCCTCTTCTCATTTTCTATAAATGCAATTGTGCACCTCTCTTTTAATGCAAAGTTACTTTGCCTGTTTGATTTTCCAAGTATTTTGAGCATTCAGACCTCTGTTTTTGAGCTTGTGTAATGCACCCAGTGCCTTTTCTTCATGATTGTAGCAGATTGTAAATCTTTCCGGCATTAATTCATGTTTATTTGGCTAGTATCTGTCATTTGGATTGTGTTATTTTCTCTCGTCTTTCAGTTTTGTTATGTTATAATGTGTGTGGGTTATATTTGCATGGCTCGATTGCACTGTGTCATTAATGGACAGCAGAAGAGTCCGATTTAAATGCAGAACTAATTGTGGCTTATATCTACCCTTTGGGATTGTGTTTTGTCCTCTTGTTCCTTGTCTCAAGGAGAGTGATCCCTTTATTTCTTGGTGCATCGCCATTCATGTTTATTTTCAATTTCCTTCTTCCCTTTTCCCCTTGTAATTGTTACCTTATGTGTACACTAGTGGTAGCATTAGAGAAGTTGGATAAGGAGTTAGCTATCCATTACCTTCTTTATTCTAATATGGTTGCATTTTCATGGCTTATCACTTCACCCATTGCAACCCTTCTCCCCAATTCCATGCACCATAAGTTTCCCTAAAAGTCAAGGATATGAGTATCATCATGATGAATCTACATATGCCCCAAGTCAAACTGATGTCTATGGGTATCCTACTAACTATGGTGGTTTTCAAGAGCAGGGGTATGCATATGATGAAGGTAGCTTCATCCATGATTCAAGTCATGGAGGAAAACATGAGGAGAGTGCAAGAGCTCATTGCAACAATGGAGGCCAAATAGTTTGGTCCTAAGGAATCCTGTCCATGGGGTGACCCCTTACCATACTCATACAGTCCTCCCACTCAAGCATTTGAACCTTTGCAGCCCTCTCAACCCAAAATGCATGCTTTCCCTCATTTTTGAGCTCTCCTAAGGTGTCCATGTCCCCCAAACAGAATAATATACCCATTGAGTCATTCAAACCCCTGCAACATCATCCTAGAGCTCACTTGTTCCCTCATTTTCTAGATCCATACAGCCCTCCACCCTTGCAACATCAAGTCCATCCAGCAAACTCCCCTATTCCTCCATTTGCAGCAATATTCCACCCCTCTCCCACCCTCACCTAAAGTATTACCCAACTCCCAAGAATTTCCTGAAGAATCCTTGGGAAGTCACGGTGATTTGCAGGCTTTCTCTTTTCAATGGCCAACCATATTCAAGCGTGGATCTGAATTTTTGATGATGGGCAGAGGTGTTCCTCATCCTCCTAATGAAGAAGGGCCAATACATTTGGAAAGGCAACCTGAGGAGTTGGAAATCAGACAAAAGCATCTACAATGTTTGAAGGAGCAAGTTAGAGAGTTTGAGATCAAACAAGCTCTTCCTCAAGAGCTAAGTGGCAGCCAACCTCTTGTAGGTGCACCATGGTCTATTGAGGTAAGCTCCATCAATGGAAATCAAGAGATAGTTATTTCAGATTGGAATGAATCTGAAAATGATGATGAAGTCATAACTCAGCCCATTCAAGAGATCCTTGCTGTCAAAATTGATCAACCCAAGGTTGAGGATGAGAGGAATGAACTCAAAGATGAGGAGAAAGAAGTCTTTGATACCAAGGACGATCAGTTAGAGACAAAAGAGAAAGAAAAGCTTGCTGCCATCCTTGGGGATTGCATTTCTGATGAGTCAAATTGCCATCAGAGCTGAAAGGTGGGAGGGAAGAAGTGTTTTCTAAGCTTAAAGCTTTGGAGGAAGAGGAATCAATTGAGCTCATACGTCCTTTTGATCATGTGTTCTTTCCCAACCAAAAGAACCTACTATCAACAATGCTTCAATTGAGCCCAAGGTAGATTAAGAGGTTTCATTGGACGCTAATGATGTTCAAATGAAGCCACAAGTGGATGAGGAGGAAATTGAGCCTACAAACTATGAATTTGAGGGAAGCAAGAAGGATGAACTAGGCACCATACTTGAAGACTTTGAGAGCTTCATGCTTTCCATTGGGGATGAATATGATGATCACAAATTTTTCACTTGCAGAATCCACATGGGAGGAGATCACGGGCTTGACAGAGTCCAAAGTCAAGGAGGATGAGAAAAATTCAAAAATGAGCCACGGGCCTTGGAGGAAAAAAGGAAGATGTGTCCACAAGCTCTGCATCATGGAGCCGAGGACATGGAAAATGAGTTGCCTAGAGAAGGCAGTCCATTGACTTTGAACATTGAGTGTCCTATCAGACACCTATCCATCTCAGAGCTTGGGTTAGAGTTGCCACCTGTCATGTTCACTTTAGAGCATGAGGAAAAGTTTTAGAATACCAAAAATCAGTTGATACACACCTTCACAAGCAAAGAACAGAGCAAGAAGTGGTGTATTCTCTCATTGAAGCTGATATTTCAAAGAAAGAGAAGATGCAGACCCTATTTTCACTCTGCTCACTTGCCATGGGTGCTTCAAAGTTGATTTCATTGCCACATTTTATCAATGAAAGATCCCCAATAGATCTTTTGCCCAAATATGAGATTTTCCCACTTTATAAAATAATAAAATATACTTTTGGCAGCTATGGGAAATAAACTAGGGCAACCGGATTAATTTATGCAAAAAGCGACTAGGGTTTTATATGCAAATGACAACCAAACAGCCCCAAATAATTATTTTTACTCCACAACAATAAATCAGACCTTAGAAAGGATATGGCGATTACCCTAGGGCAGCCTTGAATTAATTTAGGGCAGGTCCACTAGGGTTTGGAAGAGAAAACCATGCAAATGACTTCCAAAAATTATTCTTTAGATCACAAATGATTGCCACTATTTTTAGGAACCCAAACATATAAAAATCAGAATTTATGGAGCCCAAAATTACTCAGAAATCAGATCTGAAATCTGAATAATAAACTGCCTGAAAACCACTATAAAACCCTTCTAAAAATGATGAAATTGCTTTGCTTCACTTCACAAAAATCTGTAGATGATTTGTCAATAGAAATCAGATTTAAATACCTCATAAAATATGTCAAATCAGTCCCAAACTGGGTCGATCCAATAGAAGAAATACTGCTGCAATTTATTCACCAAAATGCCTTCAAAACACTGTTGGAAATGACTGAAAAATCAGATTACAATCAATGGGAATTTCTGAGTGAAAAACCCTCTCAAACTCTTGGGGTTTTCATCCACAAGAGGTAGAATTCACAAGGGGTTTCATCCTTGGAATTTTTGCAAAAGCTGAGAGCTCAATGCAAGACAAAATATCATATAAAATTTTTGCATACAATAAAGGCAGGTCGACCTTTCCTTATAAAGGAAAATGGTCCCAAAATGACCTCCAAAATAGCCAATAGATTTCAATGATTTTCCCTATGCAAGCATTTAATATTTTCCCATATTAAATGTTTTTCCCAACAACATTTCCCTCCTAGTGCAAGTCACATTTCTCTAGGGGAAATACATAAATTAATTATATTTTTATCCTTCCTAAGCTTCATTACTCCTCTTTGGCCCAAGTCGCCATTATCCTATCTAGGAAGAATAAAATATAATAAATCCCTTTACAATGATATTTGCCCCTCAAGGCAAATCATATTTACCATAGGGATTATCATTTATTTTTATTAAGCCAAATAAATTAATATAAGTGCTTTAATTATTTTATTTTATTTTTTATAGCACTTTATAATAATTTATTGTGACTTAAGTCACCCTTATATTTTTCTTTTGGCCGTCGGGTTGACAAAATAGGCCAAAGGTCTTCGTTTGGAAAGGGGACATTACAATCAAAAAGGGAAGATACTTCACGCAGCCCGTTTGTGGCTTAGTATAATTTTGGTATTACACGTTTAGAATAGGTTTGATTTTGCACAACAAGTGCGTTGCACACTCTGCATATTTCATTTGAAGTATGTATGATTTGCCATTTTGTAAATAAGTTTTGTTGAGCCACTCTTGGATGCACTGTTTGGAGAGTTTTTGGAGGATGCTAACAGAATTCAAAATAGAGAAGATGTAAAACGTTTAGGGAGTTTCCAAACTTCCTTCCCAAAAGTTTCAAGTGTTCAAGTGGACTCCATGCCCAATGGATCCTAAAGCTACTGATTTTTTCATTCAGCAGGCAAATGACCCCTGTGAGTGGCCAAAAAATGTTGCCAAAATGAGCTATCTACTCTTTTTGAGCAACTAAATGGTATTTTCTCATGTTTTACATGCTTCATGATCTCTCTTTTGGTGTTTTGTGATCTATAGAAGCTTCCAACAATATGCACAAAGGCTTTGGGAAGAGTTGGAAACATTGAAGTATTATCTCCTCACTTTTCTCTTCTTTGCAGTCCACTTGAGGTCGCTTTTGAACTTTGTCCACGTTTTGTGATGGATCTAAGCTTTGCAAGTGTTCTACACTCGGCCTTGGGGTGTTTTCATGCCTTTGCATTCAAAAGGAAGCCATGGGAAGAGCTTTGTTTGTCATGGGTTCAACACAATCACGTTTTGAACTCTTTTCATGGAGTTGTAATTGTCTTTTGAGGCGGTTGCAAGCTTTGCATCATCCTTAATCGGGCCTAGTATGAATTTAGTGTTTCTCCGCCTTGCTTACGGTTGATCTCTACCTTGGAAGAACTCAAATGGCAGCCCGGTTCACTACAATTACACACTCAAAGCTCTTTAATGGCGGTCGCCTTTTATTTTGGCTTGCGGATTTATTCCACACCCGCAAGGAAGAAAAACACCTTAGTATTTATATAGAAAGACACTTTATTACTAAGTGGAGCAAAGACTCCACTTACTCCTTTAAGGTCAAAGCCAAAATCGGCTAAGGCACAAAGGAAAGCAAAGACCGCTTTGTGATTAGGCCACATGGTAGGCTCGTGATTGCACCACGTGGAAAGTCGGAAGACGAAGGTTTGTGTGAAAGCACGGAGGAAAACCAGCTAGTGCAAAGCAAAGCTTGTAGCCAATAAAATAAAGCCACGTGGCACCAATGATGGATTGCCATGTGGACCAATGATGGACAATCACGTGTCGGGCAGAGTTTATTGCCCGGGAACAAAGTAGAGGAAATCAAAGTCCCAGAGGCCATATAACTAGTCACGGTTTGCCACGTGGCACAAAATTGGAGCACAAAATGGTGGCACGTGGAACCAATGATAGGCAAACACATGGAACCAATTACAGGTTGCCAATTCTGGGAAGTTGGAGAATAAGCAGAGAAGCGACCACTAACACAAGCTCCTGTAGCCAATGAAGAGCAGCCACAAGGCAACAACTAAGTGCATAGCCCAAAGCTCGTAGCTAATGAGAAAGAGACACATGGCATGGGCAAATGCTAAGTTAAATTTAACGGCCTTGTGGTTGTCATCTGCATTTTCACCTATAGAGAGAGCCCGTAACCAATGAGAAGGGAATAGGTTGTAGATGCGACTCTAAGGTTAAATAAATTTGACAACCCTATGGTGGTCAATTGTGCATTATGACCAAAGCCATAGATTAATATTTTTGGCCATAACTTTTGCTACATGACACCAAATCAGACAAAATCAGACTCGTTGGAAAGCTCTTGAGGAGTACTTTGACCAGAGATCAGTTTTGGGTCGCTATCATCCATGTTCTAATCATAGGTACCAGTTGTAGTTTCCCCTCTATATTTCTAATCATAGTAGTTAGTGGTGATATTTTCCAACAAGCATGTTTGTTTACAATTGGGCAGATGTTCCAAAATATGTTTTGAGGCAATTTGTGCAGATTTTTTAGTTGACCATCTTTTAGAGTTTCATGATCATTGTAAAGAAGATATACATGGGAAATGGACATATACTTCAACATATTTCTTATCCTCTTCTCCTCTCTCTTTCTTCTTTTTCCCCTTTCTCTCTTCTCCTTTTCTATAAAGGCAGTTATGCATATTGTAAAGGTATCCTCTCTTTTAATGCAAAGTAACCCTACCTATTTGGGTTTCCAAGCATTTTAAGAGTTCAGATCTCTATTTTTGAGCTTGTGTAATGCACACAGTGCCTTTTCTTCATGACTATAGCAAATTGTACATCTTTCCAGCATTAATTCATGTTTATTGTGGCTAGTATATGCCCTTTGACTTGTGTTATTGCTCTCTTATCTTTCAGTTATGTTATGTTATAATGTGTGTGGGTTATATTTGCATGGTTCCATTGCAATGTGTCATTAATGGACAGAGGAGGAGTCAGATTTAAATGTAGAGCTAATTGTGGCTTATATCTGCCCTTTGGCATTGTGTTTTGTCCTCTTGCTACTTGTCTCAAGGAGAGTGATCCCCTTTACTTCTTGGTGCATCACCATTCATGTTTATTTTCAGTTTCCTTCTCCCCTTTTCGCCTTGTAATTGTTAGCTTGGATCTACGATGAGCAGTAGCATTAGAGTAATCGGGATAAGGAGCCAACTTTTCTGTAATATCCCCTTCCCAATCGAAGACCCTTAGCCTATTATGTCTTCCCGACGGCTAAGGAAAATTTTAAAGGAGACTTAAGTTATATTATTTTATTATAAAGTGCAAAAATATAAATAAAACATTATAAAAACACTTATAATAAAGTAATAGACTTAATATTAAAATAAACATAGAAAAGTGCACAAAAGGTAAAAGCACTTATAAAAATTGTATTTTCTAAAGGAAAAGTGCGACTAGCCCAAGGGGGAATAAAAAAATAGTTAAGAATGTAAAAAGCTCATGGGTCCTATGTATCCCCTCTAGGAAATGCGACTTGGCCTAGAAAGGATGGAGGGTGGAAAATGCATAGAAAAAATCATTGTATGTTGATTGGATATTTTGGAGGTTGTTTTGGGTCTCTTCTTTCTTTATAAGGAGAATTCGACTTGAAAGAGGGCATTCTATGATCATATTATAATTTCTGAAGTGTGTTTGAAGCTTAGAGCTTTGTCAAAAATATTCTAAGGACGAAAACCCTTAGTATATTTATCTCTAGAGGACGAAAACCCTCTTAGAGCATTTGGGGATTTCCTATCTAGGGTTATCCATTGTGCTTGCAAAGATTTTTAGTTATTTTCAGCAGTGAATAAAGGAGATTTTGCAGATTTGGTACAAGGGTTTGAAGGGAAGAGAGTGCAGCTGTGTTTCCTGCATTATTTCAGCCTGAAGCGACCTATCTATTGCATAAATCTGAATTGTTTTGAGGTATTTCAGACCAGATTTGTATTGCTATATCATAATCTGATTTTTATGAATTAAAGCAGCCAGTTTTCAGTACTTTTCCAGCCCAAAACCCTAGGGGCGAGTTGGTGTTTTGGCTGTTTAGGGCACTTATGGTGGTCATTTGCATGCATGGGTAACATCATTGCGTTCTCCTTAATTTTCTGAATCCATGCATAGTTTATTTGTGTGGATCAAAGCATTTTTGAGGGAGTTATGAATTTTTGAAGTTGCCATAATTTTCTGCAGACTGGGGTTTCAAAATAAATTAATTTCAGCCTTCTTGTGCATCAAAATATGTATTTTTCTTCATATTTTGGCTTTATAAAATTGAAGGATCAGATTGGAGTGGAAATATCAAAATTTAAGCATTGGTTGTTGTGAGTTTCCTTTCATACCCTAGTTGCACTTCCCATGTTTAATTCAGATCTGCATGATACTTTATTGGTATTTTGTCTACAAATTGCATATAGTGGTTGGGGTTTGCTTAAAATCCATTTAGGGCAAAATATGTCCATTTTGGCATTACACTTTCTCGGAGGTCTATCCCAAGAAGCCAAAGTCCCACACCTTGGGGACATTCCCATTGTTGTTTCTAAGACGGAAAAACTCTCAATTGGTGCTCTTGGGCACATGAACAATTTCAGCAGCCAAGAATAATGATGTGCTATTACAAAAAAAGGTGAGGGCCCCAATAGAAACCTCAATTTACAAATCAGAATGAAACAAAAAGTGTTGTCTTCAATCAGTTTTGAGTAAGATTTTATCTGCTAGTACAAATAGCTTAAATTTATCTATCGAAAAATGCTAGGATGCATCATTCTCAAGGCCTCTATCTTTCATTTGTCACAATTTCCCATTAAAAGATTCCACATTGGTTAACAACTCCATCACCTTATCTGCAAATTATCCACTATCACGGTGACAAATGGCCTAAAGGCCCCAAACTCCACCATATGCACAAGATATCGCAATTTTTATCAACTTCTCCAAGCAAGAAGAGAAACTGACCTACAACAAATAAATGGATGTCATATTTGAGGTGAATCATATTTTTGACATATCATACTAACACTTGGTCCTCTCAACACCTCCCCATCTATCATTGTAATTAAACTTCTCAGGAAATAAAGCGTTTTGTTGACTAGTTTAAATAATGGCTAAATTCTATTTTTTTGTTTTGGTACTCTAGATGATGCAAATATTACTCTTTCCAATTTATATTGAACTAGTGCAAAAATATTAAACACATCTATGTGAAAAACAGGGAGATATCAATCTCAAGGCACTATCTTAGATTTTCACATACCCCATTAATAAATAACTCCATTACCTTCTCCATGAATTTCTTGTTGGGTGATGATAAAAGGGCTTAATCTAGTTGCACCACCATGTCGAGTCGTGAAACAATATTTCCAAGGAAAAAAGCTACATTGCACGGATACCTCAAAACCCCTGCCAAATCCTGCCTGAGACGTATCGGATACGGATACGCGAAGGATACGATACGGATACGGCCCGGATCCGCGCATTGATACTCCAGGATAAGTGGCGGATACGCACAAAGCGTATCCGCCACGTATTCTGGAGTATCCGCGTGGGTGCAGGGCCTGTATCCGCCTTCAAAAACGTTTTTTAAAGTTCTATTTCATTTTTTTAATGTTTGACTTTTCTACTCCCTAAAACCGAACCCTAAACACTAAATGAATAAAATAATACACCCTCTCCCCCACAAAAAGTTATAAAAAGCACCCACCCCTCTCATTTGAAATCACACAAACAATTTCATTGTCTTTTTGCAAGTGAATGAGCAAAGAGCCAAAGAAGAGTTGTGAAGAGCTTAGTGGAGGCAAAGATTGGAAGGAGGTTTTGCAAAGAGCTTAGAGGAGGCAAAGATTTGAAGGAGGGGCAGCGATTGCTTCTATTGTTTGGAGTCCATCATTGCAAGGAGGAGAACTTTGAAGGAGAAGAAGCCATTGTTGAGACTTGAGAGGAAGAGATTGTTTTAAAATTTTAGAGGCAACCAGGATCTACGATTCTACACTACACTCTACAGGTATACCGTATTTTAATTTTATTTTTATTTTTAATTCATCCTTTCGTTTTATTTTTTTACGGTTATTTATTTATTTATTATGTTGCATTTTTTTAAATTTTATAATTTAAACACATCCTAAATCTGTGTATGCTCTCACCTCGCGCCTTTATGGCGATCTTGGTGATCAAAAACATATTAGGATGGCATAGTTTAGGGTATTTAATTTATTAATTGGTAAAAAATCATTTTTTTATTTTAAATGCATTGTTCAATGTTAATGTATTTGTTTTTTTTTTTTTAGCTTCCTAAATCTGTGTATGCTCTCACCTCGCGCCTTTATGGCAATCTTGGTGATCAAAAACAGATTAGGATGACATAACTAATTAGTAATTTATTTATGTTAAGGCAAATTGTGTTTTAATTTTTTAAACATCCTAAACTGTGTATGCTCTCACCTCGCGCCTTTATGGTGATCTTGGTGATCAAAAACAAATTAGAATGGCATCCGCATAACTAATTTATTTATGTTAAGGCAAAATGTTTTTAATTTTTTAAACATCCTAACTTTGTGTATGCTCTCACCTCGCACCGTTATGGTGATCTTGGTGATCAAAAACAGATTAGGATGACATAACTAATTTATTTATGTTAAGGCAAAATGTTTTTAATTTTTTAAACATCCTAACTCTGTGTATGCTCTCACCTTGCGCCGTTATGGTGATCTTGGTGATCAAAAACAGATTAGGATGGCATCAAGTTCTGCTTCGGGTGGAGTGCAAGGCCAAGCTGAAAACACATCAGTTCCTGTGAGACATGATCCTAATTCCCCTCTTTGGAGACATGTGACAGTGGTAGACAACATTGCGTTGGTGGTGGGTGTCGGGTATGGATATGTCATGGTTGCCAAGCTCAGTACAGATCCTCATATAGTCGAGTGAAAATCCATTTGACTGGTGTTGGAGGTGTGGGGATAAAGAGGTGCCCAAAAATATCAAATGAAAAAATGGCAGAGTACCTAAGAGAGCAAGAGGAGGCTGATAAACAAGCTGAAAGAAATAGAACTAGAACAATTCCTTCGCAAAGAAGGCCTTCATCACTACCACCCACACCTAGACCTACTTCTCATCCTTTCATTCAAACTCAAAGTCAACCATTTGATGAAGAGAGTCCAGAGAGCTCACGAAAAAGGCCAAAAGGAGCATTGGAGAAAGCATTTAATATTGAAAAGAGGGAGGTTGTTGATGAGGTTGTTGCTCGATGCATTTATGCATGTGGGCTGCCCTTTAATGTATTGAGATCTCCATATTGGCATCAAATGGTGAAGGGTATCAATGAAGCTCCACAAGGGTACAAATCCCCAGGTTACGAAAAAGTTCGAACCACACTCTTGGGAAAGGAAGTGGAACACATTCACAAGACTTTGCAGCCAATCAGAGACTCATGGAAGGAAACAAGGGTTTCCATCATTTCAGATGGATGGAAAGATGCTAGAAATAGACCCCTCATAAATGTTGTTGCAGTATGCCCTAAAGGGGCAATGTTCCTTAAAGCCATTGACTGTGAAGGGCAAGTCAAGGATGCACAATTTATTGCTGACATTTTAATAGAGGCAATTGAGTCGGTGGGCCCCCATAATGTTGTCCAAGTCATCACGGACAATGCTAAAAATTGTAAAGCAGCAGGAATGATCATAGAGGGTAGATATGAGCACATTTTTTGGACCCCTTGTGTTGTCCACTCCCTTAACTTGATGCTCCAAAAGATTGGGAAAATCCCATGGATTGAGCAAATTTATTCTGAGGCAAATGACATTCAAATGTTTATCACAAACCATCATATGTCACAAGCCATGTTTAGGAAATTCTCAAGGTTAGAGTTGCGTTGAAGGTTGCAGAAACTAGATTTGCCTCTCACACGCTTGTTTTGAGACGGCTTGTGAAGGTGAGAGAGGCTTTAACTAGTATGGTGATCAGCAATGTTTGGTCAGTGTGGAGGCAGTCAAATACAGAGAAAGCTACAAGGGTAAAATCATGGGTCCTTGATGAGGATTGGTGGGCCAAGGTTGAGTACTAGTTGAGTTTTATAGAACCCATTCTCTCCATGATCCGATATGTAGATATTGATGAAGCATGCTTGGGAGAGATATATGATGGCATAGATTCCATGCTTGAGCATATCAGAGATATAATACAAAAAAAAGGTCTAGATCCAGGTGAGGTCAAGACTGTGGTCATGAAGAGGTGGAATAAAATGACCACCCCATTACATCTCCTTGCTTATGCACTGACCCCAAAGAACTATAGCTCTGATGTACTTGGGCTACCAAACAGGCAAGCACCATTTTCTGACTCCAAAGTTGGAAATGGAACCAAGGCAGCATTCAGAAGAATTTTTCCTGATCCATCTATAGCCAGTGTGGTCAGAAGTGAAATGGGCATGTTTACTGGTTCAAAAGGCATCATGGGATCGATTGAAGCTCTTTTTGACAAGAGTAGCTTGACTCCAACCACATGGTGGCGTGTACATGGCCATGATGCCAAGTACTTACGTCCTATTGCTATAAAAGTTCTTTCACAGGTATAACATTTATAAATTTTAAAATTTAGAATCATTTCAAATATTTTAAATT
This sequence comes from Taxus wallichiana var. yunnanensis, assembly GCA_018340775.1. Lineage (NCBI taxonomy): Eukaryota > Viridiplantae > Streptophyta > Pinopsida > Cupressales > Taxaceae > Taxus > Taxus wallichiana. Next base: position 2,693,446 of record JADAXU010000134.1, read on the forward strand.
TTATTAGGTTAGAACTTAGGATACTAACTTGTCTTTGAATTTCAATTTTCTAACTTTGTTGTAATAGGTGGCAGAGCGGAATTGGAGTACTTATAGCTTTATCCACTCAGCTAAAAGAAACAAGTTGGCATCTAAAAAAGCTGAGGATTTGGTATATGTGCACTCCAATTTGCGCCTCTTGTCACACAAGTCTGAGGAGTATGCTAAAGGGCCTCACAAACTTTGGGATCTTATTCCAGAGACCACAGACTTGGATGCCTCTGTAGCCACGCTTGCCCAACTTTCATTATTTGATGGCGAAGATGACGCTCTAGGAGTTCGCAAGGAGCGGACGGTGGAGTTAATGAGAGTGGAGCTAGCGCAAGAAGTGGCACACATGAACTTGATTTTGAGGAAAATCTAGATGATATATTCTAGATTTGTTTGTATTCCTATATCATATGTATGGCAGCCACATGAACAATGAAATCATAAATGTAAAATCTTAAGTATATTGTTTGTTTTGAAAATTTGAACATGGATCTAGTTACTAGTATATTTTTAAAATTTCAAGTTTTGTTCGTATTCATGTTAACATGATATTCGTATATCATATGTATGGCAGCCACATGATCAATAAAAATGCAAAGTCTTAAGTATATTGAATGTTTTGAACATTGATTCAAGTTTTGTATTACTATTTCAGTTTTTTATGGACTAAAAAATGAGTAAAATGAGTAGATGTACATATATATATATATACGGACGTATCCAAGGGTTTTTAAAATTGACGTATCTGCGTATCGTATCCGTATCCAAACGGATACTCGTATCCGTATCCTGGCAACGTAGGAAAAAGGGGCTCCAAACTCCATTGTATGGCACTTCTCCAACCAAGAAAAAAAAATTTAAAGACAGTCAAATGGACATCAAATTTAAGGTTGAATATTCCCAGGAACAATCAAATGAACACCAAATTTAAGGTCAGACATCAATTGTTAGCATCTCACAAACATTCCACCACATCCACCCAGTTGCCATTGTAGGACACCTCTCAGCATAAAGAAGAATTTGTGAGGAATAATATTTTAGGATTTGTGGTAAGCATGGGGTAATGTCTCACTTCACATCATAACCCAAAGTTCCATTCCCTCAGGCTCTTTAACAACTTGTGGTAGCCATGGGGACATGTAGTGATGAGGGTGGAATCTTATGGTAATTCATTGACCCAAGCCTGCCAGTATGTGTTGCCATGCAGACACCTGGAAATAGAGGTCGAGTATAGTCATATTAAAGACATGATCCCACCACCATGTTCTTTACATGCTCTACTCTAAATTTTACCATAGCATTTAAGTTGAATGAGATGAGCTCAAGTGGTAAAATCAAAGAGGCTTCCAAAGCAGAGCCCCTGGTTCATATCCCCAGGAAACATGATAGAGTGTTAAAATTAGATAAAATACTACATCCAACTCACTAGATGTGGAATACCACAACAGACAAGGTCGGGTGCATGTCTCGGGTGGATTTGATGGAAGAGATACCCCTCAGTCATGGCATTTAAACCAAACAGTACCCCACAAGGTGATTTTCCAGATCAAAACTAAATATTTAAGGATATCACAAAATAGTGCCCATATTTAAGAACGTATGTTGATAGTGGGGAAAAACTTTGAAGCAACAGAAATCAAATTATTGTTCTTTACCTTTCTGTCTTTAGTTTTCTTTGCTGGGTTTTGCTCTTCTGCTTTTCGACGTTTCCCACTCTCTTTTTTCTGGGCACAAAACTATAAATGTGTTAAAACTGAACAGTGTATAGATACCAATAAATCCTAGTCAATTTTCTTACACCATTATAATCATTCAGTCTTTGTTCTTAAATACCAAAACTACTGTGCTTTAATGAAAACCCAATGTTATTATCTACATTCTGTGTCATGAAGAATGAGATCATGACCTGAAGAGCAGATTCAAGAATGGGTTATATTGATTACACATAGCAGAGGTGTGTAAAGGAAATTGATATATAATTCAACAAAATATAGCCCTCAATGATATCAAATAAACAGTTTCCTTTTCATGACATTTATAATCAAGTAATGAAGAGAATGGTGGGAACTCACTGACATCCACCTGCACCGTAGTGCCACATCCCGTACTGTTTTCTCAGGTAGAAGAGTTGCAATTTTGACATATTTCAGAAGGTTTGGTTCACCAGAAAACCTAAACAAGTGCACAAGCGACAACTTTAGGATGCCCCACACACAAGATAAAACTGCTTGTGAAAAAATAATGCAAGAATAAAAGTGTGTTCCACCCAATAATCATTTGAAATAACCTCATTTCTAGTAGATCTTCTGGTCTATATCTGTTTTTAGAATTAAATTAAATACAGTGAATGGGAGCTTAACTGACAAATGACTGACTAGATATGAAGGCATGAATGGCACAACAATGCTGGATAAAGTCATTACCAATATCATTACAGAAAAATCAGAACATCTGGCACATAGACCTAGCACAATTCTTTTTTGATGTTGCAAAAAAATGAAGAAACAACAAGACATAGTAGCATTGTGGAAGCATATCAAATGACTGTTGGGAAGGTTGACCCATTAAACAAGACTGCACATCTCTTGAACTTTTTGGCATTGAATTTCTCATCCGGGAGCAGCATGTAACTCCAAAGATTGAGACAGATATAAACCACCTTACCAGTTATAACTTCTAAGTGCATTCTCCACACGCATAGGCTTTCCATTCTGCCACGATACACAATGAACTAATGATGTGATCACTTTTCGCACACCTATCCTGCAAAGCTAAATAAAAATTCCTTTTCCTTCCTCGATTCTATCTTCAAATTGTTAGCTTTATCATGCCAAATGTCCTGCATATTATTTGCCTCTGACCATATGCTAAAAAATTAGTTTGCCTTAGTAACAAGAATAACAGGAATCAAGTAATGTCTTGAAAGCTCATCATCATATGACATGGTCTTCTTGAAACCTTCCCATGCAGTGGGATTATATGCATCTTTTCATTTGGTCTCTATTTCCGAAAAGACTTGGTAACCATTGTCCCTCAAGTTTCATGAGTCATATGTGGTTTTAATTTATTTCCTCAAAGCTTCAGCCTTTCTGTTTCACTCAACATAGTCTAACTGCTCCAGCAAACCTACCATCTATTTCACCGACTTCGGCATTGCAAGGATTCCTTTCATGGATATACTGAATTAGAAGGAAGAAGTAGTGGCAAGTACTGTGATGGGAAACATACTACTACACAATGGTTTGGAGCAAACCATCCTATCTGCCACTAAAGAACTCAACATGATCATAGTAGGACCCATGGACCATAGTATATGATGAAGTTGTGTATGCAACAGAAACAGAGGAAAATCCTTAGGAAAATGAGCTTATTGCATGCTCATTGTTTGGAAGTATGACTGACACCTTGTGAATGTAAGATTTGACCCGCCCAGGTCACAAAAGTTTGCAGAAATGGTGGGATATCAGGAGTACTCATCGCCCATGAGGAAGGCTTCTCACCTAACACATGGTCATGGTTTACGTGGCAGCTTGTATATCCAATTTCTGTGAATGTAGAGTAGAGACATGCAATGGAGAAAAAAAAAGGGAACAGAGGGAAAGGAGAAAGATGGAGAGATTTCAGCTGTATTACACACATGCTTTGCTTCATCTCAAGGATAGAATATTGACTATCATGCAGCGAGAAGAATCTGCTGACAACACAATTATGAAGCCGTCATCTCTACATCTTCACCCACTTCCTCCCCATGCATGGGTCCTCAATTTTACTACTATAGTTGATATCCCATGCATCTTAATCGATGTTCAGGCTCAACCTCGTTATGGACAAGTTGCTTGTTGAATCATTCATGGAATTGCACATGAAGTGTAAAGTTGCCCCATTTGTGGGCTGGCCGACCATCAATTTATTTCCTTGATTTTCATGCCAAACCATCATAATTAGGACGTACCATTGGCATGTTTGAGGCCTGAAGGACTATACCAGTGGTTTTTCTTTCTTTGTGAGAAAGCTACTTGCCACTTGAGCTGCACCACATACACAAAATTTACCAAGTGTGAGCTGTTTCTATTCCGCCAAAAATTTCCCATCCCTTTTCTCACACAACACTCAATGTGAACCCCAGAGGGTGGCTTGAAGTTGAGTCACCCTCCCTACCTGTTGCCACATGTCATCAAACAACTACATTCCTAGTTTTCTTTTGGTAGTTTTTTCTTCTCCTGTTAAATGTTGTTTGAATTGGCCAAATGTACACCTTGATTTATCCCAATTTGCCTCCTCAGTAGACTGTCCAAAGTGTACAGTCACCCTAATCATAGGTTGGGCCTACCTTCGCACAGGCTATTAAAGTTGAAATTTCTTCCTTGTGAACACATACAATGAGCCTGACAATACCACAATTGCTGTTTGATGCATTTTATTTGCTTTCTTATGCTTTTCGGAAGATATGGCATACACAGTAAATGAATCATCTGTTCAATCTACAAATATAATTGTCAGGAGTCTTATATGTACTGCAAAAGGTTAGTTGAATATGCATCTGTGAATTCAACAGATTCACTTCAATTTCTTCTCTTATATGGCACAGTTTTGGTTTTGATGCACAAAATAGCTTATCATTTATGAATTCATCTAAACTTTCTGGCCTTGTTGTGACATTGTCAAGTACTTTGGCAATTTTATAGGGGCTTAACACAGTTTTCCTCATTTGAAGCTCAAGGGAAGGTCCCTTGAATTCTCAATAAATCCAGGCAAATATGTCTTTATACTCCATAAAGACACAAATGCAATCTCCTAAAAGGTTAGGAATCCAAACCAGTTTGCCATGTGATTAGCTATGGTTCATCTTCTGCATTTAAACTGATTATTTCCTTAGGAGGGACTCCATATTTTATAACATACAAATAAAGAATATAATGAGCTTCTTCCATATTTGTATCTTCTCCATCTTTGATTCCACAAAGTTCGGTTGAATACCCATCTTCTTTATCGGCCGGTGCTGATATGCCCATCCATCTTCCCCCTTACCTGTGTGTGGTCAAATGTGTTTCTTCACATGTGAATTATTGCAGGTGATTTACACTTGTGCTCTTTTCTTGAATAGGAATTTGATATTTATTATTCTTCTATGTGTTCCAGTTTTTTCCATATGGTCTTATCCTTTACTCTATCTCTCTGTTACAACATTCTGAAAACAACAAATATCTTTCATTTACCAGTGACAGAGACCTCTGTCTGACAAAAATGGATAATGACACATTTAAAAGATGATGCAAAGGAATGGTGGGAGAGCTCCAATTTTATCTTCAAACAAAATTTAACATGGGATAGACTAGAAGATATTTCTTTAGCAGATGGTCTAAGAAAATATCAAAAGATGGAAGTTTAAATCAAGAGATTGAATTGTTAGGAGCCAGATTAGTAGATGGAGGTGATAAGATCTTGAAACTTGGAATGAGAATTGTGTTTTTCGACACAAGTCAAATTTGAGGACAAAAAGCAAATTGGAGTTGCTTGTCAATATTAGTGTCACTCATACATATGTATGCCAAACTGCGTCTTAGCTTTGAAATATATTCTGTCCATGAAACCAAGAATGGCTTCTTACTATTAGTATTACCCAATAGCAATTTCTGGGGAACGTAAAATAATATAGAATTTCATATTCAAAAAAATTGTCAATCTTTCTCAACTTATAGAAATGTAGGGTTAAGCTAAAACTTTCGCTAGACTATATCTTCAGAAAACTTTTTCCAAATTATGAAACTGTAATATGTCACCAATGTGTTAGAATTTTATTTTTTTGTTGAAACCAATCGACACACCAGACCAAAAACACGTCAAGAAGCTCTGTAGTAGAGCATCCCAGCAGCAAATGAAAAGTCTTAGGTTTGTGTCATAGAGGGTGTTGTGGCCAGACTAGGAAACTTAAGCACAGAAGTGTGGCTTGAAAAGGAGTTGAAAACAATCTGCACTCCCGAGAAAAACGGGAATACGAGGCTCAGTGAAAGTAGCAAATGGAAGGTCCTATGATTGAGTCCTAGCTGGTCCGTGGAAAATTGAATTGATATTGGAGCCAGACTAGGAGCCCTAAGCACGGAAGTGTGGCTTGAGGAGGTGTTGAAAACAATCTAGACTCCAGAACACAAAGAAAGCGAATAGCTTGGTGGGAAAGCACTGCAACAGCAGATGTAAGGTGATAGGTTTGAGTTCCACTTATTCCCTTGAAAATTGACATCATATCGAAGCCTGACTAGGAGCCCTGAGCACAGTGTGGCTTGAGGAAATGTTTAATACAACATACACTCCGTATCGCAAATAAAAAACGAATTTCTCAATGGTAGAGGAAAGCAGCAACAAATGAGAGGTCCTAGGTTCGAGTCCTAACCATACGATAAAAAATTAGCATCAAATTTCTATAAGAAACAAACAAAAGGGAAAAATATAAAGTTATACTTGACAAGATTATCTTCGAGAATCGATTGTTCGTCAACAGTCCACTCGAGAGCCATGCCAGGATCGTGTTTGAGAGCCTGCAAACCATTACAATTGTCGACCCCGTTGCCTGCAACTGCTGAACTATTATTATGATTGGTATTATTACCATTGCTAGGGTTTGCTTGCCCAGCGCCCTCCGAAGTACTCTTACCACCGCCCGGGTTCGAACTCGCCGCCATTTGAACCTTCGTCTCTTTACAAAATCCTTATCATCTTAATCATTCAAATTTCATATAGTACAATTACAACGGCATGAAATCATCTTGCTATTACTGCAATTAATCAGTCATCCTTGTGACTGAAGGGAGCTATCTCTTGCTATACAATCCACCTGAAGCTCCCTATCTCAATGACTTCGTCAAAAAATTTGAATTCAAGAATATTTTTACCGACGCTAACTAAATTTCGCCCAAAAAAATTCAATACTCTGTAAAATCTGGCGCATAGAATTTTCATTTTAATATGACATTAACCGGCGCTTAGAATTTTCATTTTAATATGACATTAAACGGCGCATAGAATTGGGCCCTTATTGTTTTTTTGGTAAAGATTTGGGGAAAAGGCATAGAATCGAGGAATGATAGGGATGGTCAATGGCGGCATGGCCGTTAACAACATGGTAAGTATGTATGTGAGGGGGTCCAATTATTTATGGATATGACTCCTTGAAGGAAGAAGACAACACTATCACTAAATCTTTTAACTTTGCTCCATTTATTAAACCAGAGTTGCTCCTCTCATACTTATTTGTTGCTAGATATTGGAGTTGGTTTTATGTAAAATGAAGAAGGTTAGAAATTGTATTATTTTTATAGATTTTGAAAACATTATTTTATGTTGTAATTCTATTTAAGCATAAGGATCGAAATACTTATATTATTATTTAAAGAAAAATTTGGAGGCATGTACACTAGTGGTCATAGTGAACTAAAATTGATTTCGGAGATATTATTGATGGCAAGCAATATAGAAGGTGAAACAAGAGCCTCAAAGCCTAGAACTATCGGTGTTTATTATAGAAATTTTAAGCATTATGCAAAATAACCCCCTTAAACAACTTTGGGATGGATACATTTATTGTCATTATTTTTATTAAAATAACTTATAAATAAGCTAAATTGAAATATGAATGATTTTAAGAAAATGATTTAAGGTTGTAAATTGTTTTGGGATGGAATATTTAAATCAAATACTTTGAAATATTAATAATTAATATTTTAGAAAATGGTGAAGTTTTAATGAAAAAATAAATTATACATCTCAATTTTACATTTATTTCTCTTTTGTAAAAGACAAATGAACACAACTTTTTCTCCAATAGACATGGCCATTTCTTTGGATTTTTAAATTGAAAGATTAATGTCCAACAAGTAACTATACTAATGTACATCATGATTGGGCATAACTTGTTTACACTAAAACAAAGCATTTGATGGCGGTGTGCTTAAAAAAAGTAAATTAGACTTGTGACCAAATATTTGCGGTGTCAACCATGATTGATGCAACGAAAACTAATAATAATAATAAAATCTATCATGAGACATAATTTAGGAATGACAATTAATAATTAAATAATGCATGTTGAAAACAAATATTACCTTCCTATTTAGTTTTAAGCTCACAAATTTGTAATTAATTATTTGTCTACAATGTCATGTTTATTATAAATGACTATATAGATGTATTTTGCATATTTTATGTTTCAAAAAATGGAAGTCATCATTGTGTTGTCACGTAAATTGACTAGCCCAAAAATACAAAATTCAAACCATGACAACTAAGCCATAATGTAATTTTTTGCATTCTGATCCTCTTGAATCTCTCCCAGCCAACCTGCCTCCGTATCATCGTCATCTCGATCTTGAAGGTAGTCCAAATGCATCGAGGTAAACATGTTTTTATGTGAAAAAATGTAACAAGGTTCATGAGTTCATTCAGTGAAGTTCAACAAAAGACTAGTTTTCTTAGAAGCCTAAAAAGGTTGATTTTAGCCTTTTCGGAGCATGTGTACAATCCCTAGAAGAGTTCTAGAAACATCTTAAGCATCTAGAGGTGGCATTAGAGACATTTGAAGGTGTTGGAAGAAGTTTATGAAGATTTAGGAAATTTTTACCATTCAAGGTCAATTTGTTCAATAAGCGGGTTTTTAGGTGAAAGGAATAAGAAGTTCAAAATCAAACTTGAAATTCTCTAGATGATTACGAAGCTCCATATGGAGTTAGGGGGAAATTAGACACCAAAAATATTTAATAATTATATACATGGTGGGAGAATTCATTTTTATCGAGGTTTGATGGTTTCATGAAACATTCCATATAGTGTAGGAACACCTCGCGATTACGGAGAAAAAGGGGCCAATTTTTTGAGTTTCATGAATATTCAAGTTCTAAAACCACCTCCATTGGTCTTATAATGTGTTTTGGAGTAAAATCAATATAAAATTTGACCAAAACATTATCCTAATCCTTTGGGGTGAAAGAAGTAGGTTCTCAGGCTATTTTTGGACATCCGAGTATAAAATTTGGCTTTCCAAATGAGGCAAGGCGCACTTTGTTGTCCCTCTTGTCCCCATTATCCTCTTGGGGACATGGGGAAACTATGGACACAAAAGTGTGCCCTAATACACCTCTCATAAGTGCACTTTGTAGCACTTGTTGTATGTGTCGTTTGTGTTATCATTGATGTCCACGATGTCTCATTTATCCCTATTGCCCAAGGGGGCAAGAGGGACAAGAAAGTGTGCCCCATGGAATTTTTCAGATCTCAAACCATCCATATGCATTCAATTTAACCCAGGTTGATTCTAAGTTGATTGAGGTAAGTGTGAGTGAGAGAGAAGTTGCAAATCCCATATTTAGCCATTTTTTCATCATGTCACATGTCACCACCTTGCTTCAAGCAACACTTGTTGGCATGTTGAGTTTAGGTGTTTTCATTTATGTAAAATCCCATTAATGAAAAATGCGATGATGGAGTAGTGTTAGAAGATGCTCGGTAGGATGATGACATGGAGATTCAGTGAGATTGGTTTGGTCTAGCAATCCTAATCAGGTGACCTAGCTAGCTTTAGGGGATGGTGCATGATGAATAGAGCTACATAGTGACTCGAGGAGAATGGTAGAAACATGGAGATCATGTTTGGAGAGTGTTTAGGCACTCACATGAGTTTTATATTATAGGTAAAGGTTGAAGATTGTTGGGCCCCTAGAATATTGACTAAGTACAAAAGGCACGTAAAGGCGCGCGAGGTCCCGATTAAAGAAAGGTGCGCAAGGACAAAGCATGCAAGGCAGGGTTTTAGAAAAGGGTTTAAGGAAGCTCATGGTGCGCGTGATGCGCGTGGATAGAACCAAGGGTTCGGGACTTAGACAAATTGGATGTTTGGGGTTGAACACGTGAAAAGCATGACCCGACTACGCATGGATAAGATGTCAGCCTAGCGACAGGTTGGCCCAGGAAGGAGCATGCATGCGGTAGAATCTTCTAGAAGCACATCATGGGATAAAGTGGGAAGCTCAAGCCTGGAGGAGCATGCTCGCATGGAGGACCACATTCAGACACTTGGCATCGGATCTGAGGGCACTGGAGGATGAGTTGGCAATCCAGAAAAGCTATAAATACAAGCGCCTCTGAGTAAACTAGAGAGACTTAGAGTGTGGGCGGAGCTCTACAAAAATACTGCAAGAACTCTATTAATGGGTAATTGCATTCGGGAAAGGATGTATTGGGCATGGGGATTGTAATTTTTCTTTTTGGTAGCTTAGTTACATAAGTCCAGTTGTAATGCATGACTACGGTCTGCTTCTCTGTGACACTCTGTAATGGCTCCATGGATGTAATGAGGTTACATGTTATATATACATGAATATCAATGATTCTAATGCATACTTCTCTCTCATGAGTTCTCTTTCATTTTATGCTAAGTATGGATGCTTGTATGCTTCTTTCTATTATGATACACATTATAGATTCTGTTAAGTACTCTACTGTCTGAAATGACTGAGGATCTAGAGGCCGTTCTGAGCTCTATGGTTCTTGTATGTCCTAAATCCATTTGAAAGCCTTTTAAACACAAATCATAGATGATGTTTCCCACTAAACTCACATAAAAGAGAGACTCGACACCCGCGTGTTCCTCGAGTGAGCACCCAGCTTCCTTTGGGAGATAGGCTGAGCGCGCATGGGGTTCCTTTCTTTTGTGTTAAGGGTAAAAATGACTACATCTTGGTTTCGTTTATGGGACCTCTTTTCAAAGTTGTAGTGGGAGTTAGCATTCATCATGGTCTGTGTAGTGAGTAATGACAGAGCGGTTAACTTTGGAAAGTGTTGAATCATGGTTTAAGAGCATGGAGGATGAATTCACTCAGAGATTCAACACTGGACCTGAGTTTAATGCATGTAGATGGGTAGAAGAGAACCTCTACCATGATCTGTATGAGACTTTTTTGTTGCTTCCAGTGGAACTATATGAATGGCTCATAGCTTATGCATCTAGATCAAGTTGGCGTTATGGATCACGTGTGTGGACCTAAGAAGAATATCAGAGGCTGTAGGATGTAGATTTGATGTGGACCCATGTTGTGGATCATTAGTGGAAAGGAGTATTGGCTAGCTACACTCTAGAGTACGCCATTTCCACATATTCTTGTCCGGAGGTTACTGAGTTTGAGTTTCTATGGATCCCAGAGGATCGTTTCTATGAGTTTTCCCTCTAGCTATGAAGATTTTGATGGTTACCATGAGTTTAGAGGCATTCCTAATGGCCGGCTAAAACACATTGCAAGGGCGCGCGCATAGTTGGTATAGGAAGTATGACCCTCATCAAATAGTGGTGGACTATATTGCTTTAAAGAATACATTCTTAGCAGAATTCCACATTCCTGAGTTTGAGTAGAAGAGCATCAGCACTTTGAAGGAGATTCAGCAAGGAATGGCAGAGAGTGTGTGGGAGTATGATGCACACTTTAAAACTCTCTTGTCTAAATTATCATATGATATTCACCCTTCACAAAGCATGCTCAGTGGTTTGTTGGAGGGTTGATCACTCCTTTTAGAAGGGCCTTATCTCATAAAAATTTTACAAACCCGCACGAGGCATTGGAAGCTGCTTTGCGCGCTGAGGTTGTTGGTAGTGTTGATACTGGCATTAGCCCATTCCTGGAGGCTCAGATTGTTGTTATGGCCAAGCAGTTGGAAAATTTGTCTGCGAACTCAGCCCATGAGACTTGCAGTGGTTTGTGGTGCACAGATTGTGAAGTAGAGGGGCACGTTAAGGATAATTGCCCCCAGAGGACAATACGTGTCGTGGCAGTAGATTGTGAAATTTGTCATGGGGACCATGATGTGAGTAGGTGCCCCTTGCTGTAGCGTGCAATCCGAGAAGAATGTACCTTGTTACTACAAGATTTACACCTCTACAACCCATGATACTAAGGACTGTAGCCTCATTGATCAGATACATGAGGCCATTTATTATGGGGTGCACCAGACCAACGTTGTTAGTAGTTCTAAGGGTGATGATCATTGTTATGAGGAGCGCGCAAATGGAGGCACGCATGGAAGAGGTTTTCGAGGAGGATTTTGTGGTCGTGGTAAGGGAGGAAGGACTAAGTTCTGCATGGAACTGTTTCAATTTGTGGATCTACATCATCATTACAAACAAGAAAGCCGGACCTGTTGCAATGCTTATGGTGCGGAAAGAAGCATAAGTATGAGGACTGCCTGGAATTGTTAAAGCACATGAATCAAAGAACACGAAAGACAAGGGTGCTCTGATGGTCAGTATTAAGAAAGCGAGACACCCGGTGGATGCCTTGGGTAATACGGGATGCGGAGTTTGGAGCCGGTCTTGGTAAGCAACAAGGATACAAGTTATGCATGTGCAAGAGAGATACCAAGATAGAAGAACCTAGTTTGAGGAGGAAATAGTTCATGGAAAGTATCCAGACCTGCGCACGCATCGAGGAAGGAGGTGTATCGAGACACTATGGATGTAATTCGGAGTATACAAGGAGAAATCGATTAGTGTTTGAAGGAGCAATCCAAGAGTGAGGAACAAGGAAGAAGAGTCGAGGCACCAAAGGATGACTGGATGAGGTCAGGAGGAGGTGTGTAAAATGCTAAGGCAAGAGAATATCATTCCTTGTTAGGATCATGGTAGAGAGAGAAGGTACCATGCACCGGAGGAGAGCACGAGAGGCGGGTCTTGCACGTAAACCTTCCCCCTCACAGCCTTGACTATGACAAGGAGATCACATTGAATGTAGTTTTAGATGGATGGCTCCTTAGTAATATCCTCATTAATACTAGCGCAAAGGTTAATGTTCTAACTTTGGATACATGACATCAGATGGGAAGACCTGTGTTACAGCCATCTTCGAATGTGTTGTATATGGCAAACAAGACTAAGGAAATGCCCATCAATGTTTTAAAGGATGCAACTATTACTATCCAGGGAGCTAAGTTTACTAGGGACTTGAAGTCTTGGTGCTTGTTGAGGTAGACAATTTCCCAGCGCTACTTGGGCACCCATGGTGTTATAAGAACAATGCGGACCTTCGGTTCAACAAAGGGTACATCAGCTTTGAAAACAAGGAGGAGCGGGTCATTATACCCTGGCTGATGGGAAGTTGACACCCTATATTGAACCTTTGGGGGAAGAAGTTCTGGACAGGATATATGTGCACTCAATCAAGGACCCAGAGATAATACATCCTACTAATGGAGTTATCTAGTTTGAGGATGCTTAGTCAGTAAGTGATACCACTAGTCTAGCATGTGACAATTGGGCATGGGGGACTTATGAATTGATGGGACGAAAGTTGAGAGGGTCGGTGACCAAGGTAACAAAGATGCGTACAGTCTGGCACCTAGGAGGAAAAGAGCTGCCCAAGTATTCAGGAGGAGCCTTCCCTGAGATCTTTCAATAGGAGGTGGAACCTCAGCGGAAGGATGAGAAGTAACTCAGAGGGATGCTAAGTTATATCCTACTTGCACAGTGGCATGGTGGTGGGCTACACATCAGGAGAGCCTTTTGGAATGGCGCAAAGTAAGAATTTCTCTCTCTATCAGATTCTCTAGGAGCAACATGCCCACCACCATCAAGGACTACCATGGGAAGGAGCCCGCCTCTTTCCATATCCAAGAGTGTGAGGGGATCTAAAGAGAAGGTGCGGAAGCTTTTTCACCATCCCTTTGGGTGCACAAGTTGTATTCTACACTACAGGGTTGCATGTGCGCATGATACATTCATTCGGAGACACGCCACTAGACAGGGAATTGGCAAGAGCTCGTGGCTGACCTTATTCAAACCTTTGAGTATCAGAGTACTAAGCCATCAGTTGATAAGGCCTTGCAGGGTATCAAGTGCCTTACCATGGGGGATAGTGCCATGGCGAGAAGATAGGCTGTTGGAATTACTAGGTGAACCAGGATTGGAGGTGCACTTTGAAGAAGAAGTAGAGGAAACAAAAGAGTTACAACTTGAGTGTGCGTGCTTGGAAAAGGAGAAAGGAAAGTTGGTGTATGTGATTGATGGAGAGGAATCGAAAGCTTGGATGTTAGCCATTCTATAGGGACGTGTGAGGTAGTGGACAATGCTGATACTCGCGCGTGCACCTACCATGAGCCCTTAAAGACAAAGAAGGTTAACATCGGTTCAAGAGAAGAACCTAAGGAAGCTATTATTGGAGATTACTTGGTCGAGAAGGAAGTCTCTAAGATCATTGATCTGTTGTGTGAATTTGAGGATTTATTCCCGCGGGTACCATGAGCTCAAAGGCATTCACCATTCCTTGGGGGAGATGAAGATAAAGCTGAAGGACGGTGCGCACCCGGTTAGGAAGAGGCCCTACCGAATGAATCCCAATTTGCGTGTGAAGGTTAAGGAGGAGATAGAAAAAATGATAGCTTTTGGGATCATTGAAGCAGTGGAGGAATTAGAATGGATAAGTCGATGGTAATCAACATCAAGAAGGATGGGTGGATTAGGATTTGCATGGATTATAGGGAGTTGAATGCAGTTTGTGTCATTGATCCCTTTCCAACCCCCTTCATTGAAGAAATTTTGGAAGGAGTCATTGGGCATGAAATCTATTTCATTACGGATGGATTTTCGGGTACCACCAAATACGGATTGCAAAGGAGGACCAGGAGAAGATAACTTTCGCCACTGAGTGGGGAAGTTTTGCATACACGGTCATGCCCTTTGGGTTGAAGAATGTGCCTACTATTTTTTCACGCATAGTGGTGCAAGCATTCCAGGACTTCATCCATAAGTTTCTTTAGGTCTATTTAGATGATTGGATAGTGTATGGTCTAGTTAAAGACCATTGTGACAATTTAAGGTTAATGTTTGAGAGGTGTAGGCAGTTGAGGATATCCCTCAACATTAAGAAGTGTGTGTTTTCTGACCTTTGGGAGCTTATTGGGGCATATCATATGTAAGGAGGGCTTGTTGGTAGATCCCGCTAAGGTTGTAGTTATTATTGAGTTAGGGGAGCCTACTAGTCAAAGCGCAGATACCACGATTCCTTGGGCATACGGGTTATTACAGGAAATTCATCAAGGGGTATGCCGGGATCGTCGTGCCTTTAGAGGAGCTGCTTAGACATAAAAGTGCCTTCCATTGGGGAGAGACGCTTGATAGAGGGCATTTGATACATTAAAAGATAGGCTTCTTATATTACCTATATTACATTTTCCCTCTTAGGACAAGCCCTTTAATGTCCATGTAGATGCCTCGGGCACCACGATTAGAGCGGTGCTTGCGCATAGATAGGTGAAGGAATTGTTGATCATCCTCTGTGTTTTGCAAGCAGGAAGTTGACACCAGTAGAGCATAACTACACCACAACTAAGCACGAGGCATTGTCGATGATCTACACACTTTTCAAGTTTAGATAGTATCTGCTGGTAACACCCTTTGTGTTTTACACCGACCACATGACATTAAAGTATTTGGTGAACAAGCTTGTTCTACAAGGGTGCATATGTTGGTGGGTGTTGTTGTTTCAAGAGTTTGAATTCACCGTTGTAGTGAAGCCTGGGAAAATCAATTGTGGACCTGATCATCTGTCGAGAATTGATTCAGGGGAGGATGCGTAGAGTATTGAGGAGACAATGCCAGACGTGCAACTATTTAGGTTGCGGCGTGCACCCTCAGATTTGGAAGAGATTGCGGTATTTTTAAAGGAAGGTGTGGTGCCAAAAGGAATGAAGGCATTAGAGAAAAAGCAGTTAGCTATACATGTCACTCCCTACATGTTAATCAGTGGAGACTTATACAAGTTAAGACGTGATGAAGTTTTGCGCAGGTGTGTATTAGAGCATGAGCACCTCACCATCATGGAGGAAGTGCGGGTGGGCATTATGCAGGTGATGTCACCACACGTAAGATATTAATGGTAGGTTTGTGGTGGGAAACCCTGTACAAGGATTGTAAAGACTATTGTAAAGCATGTGACCATTTTAATGCATTGGAAAACTGGGAAAGAGAGATGAAATGCCTTTGTGCCCTATCCCTAGTGCGGAACCTTTTGAAAAGTGGGCAATAGACTTTGTAGGCCCTATTGCACCAGTGACGCATAGGACTAGGTCACACTATGTCATCACTTGCATGGATTATTTGACCAGGTGGGCAGAGGTAGCCCAACTAAAGATTGCATAGTAGCCACAGTGGCAAGGTTCTTGTGGGAGAACATTATCACGAGGTATGGATGTCCATTGAGTTTGACCAGTGATAGGGGTACACATTTCTTGAATGAGACCGTGAGGATCTTGTTAGCAGATTTCATGGTGGCTCATCACAAGACTACACCCTATCACCCACAAGCAAATGGAACCGCGGAAGCATTCAACAAAATATTGAGTCATACCCTGACCAAGATTTGTGATGTCGAAAGACAAGATTGGGATGACAAAGTATCAGCAGTATTGTGGGCTTATAGGACAACGTATAAAAGGCTGAACAAAGCCACACCATTTCAGTTGGTGTTTGGTGTGGAAGTTGTTCTGTTGGTTGAATTCATGTTACCTTCTCTGCGAATAGCGCATGTAGGAGGGTTGGCCGATGAGCAAGTGCTAGAAGAAAGAATTAAGGAGTTAATGAAATTGGATGAGAGATGATCACTCACTAGGTGGAGCTAAACAACAAAGAAAGCAAAGTAGAAAGCTTGGCATGATTGCCACATTAGAAACAAGAAGTTTGAGGTTGGGTAGATGGTTTTACTATATGATTCTAAGTTTCTGCGCCATCTTGGGAAGTTGAAAGTCCATTGGTTGGGTCCTTACACAATCTTGTACATCCTTGATTCGGGAGCGTGCAGATTTACAAGCATTTGGATGGTACGAAGTTTCTGGACACTTGATGGGAGTAAGCTGAAGCCCTACTATAAATAAGTCTTCTTGGTGTTTGTAAATAAGGTAGTTTTGCTAGTTAGTTTAGAAGTTTCCTTTATGCATTTCTTTTCTCATGTTTCCCTTTTGTGTTGTTTTGTTTTGCGCCTTGGGCGCTGGTAACCTTATTGCTACTTTTTGAGAATTTGTGAGTGCACAGAGGACCACGCATCATTTTAAGTGTGGGGTGGAGTAATGTGAAGGAGCACATGGTTAAAGTGCTAAGGAAGTTTGTGTTAAAAAGCCCAGTTGAATGGCCCGGTTGAAAGAGGTGTATGGAGAGAAAAGATGGAAAAAGGATGGTTGGTGCTAAGATAAAGCTACTTATAGATCCCACGTACAAAGGAGGAGAAAGTGCATTAAGTAACACGAGGTAGGTGAGAGCAAAAATTAGGACAAAAGAAGTGCCTTGGCACTGGTTTTGCATGTGTAAGAGTCTCTTGTCAGGTTGGATTAGTTGCGTCTAGAGGGTTGGAGGATTTTCCGCGCAGGTTGGGCACGTGAGGGAAAGCACTTAAGTCAAGATTTGTTTGAAAAAGCTGCATTAAATGAAGAAAGTACGGTGGTAGGTGAAGTAGCACTTAATGCTCAAAAAGGAAAAACTATAAATAAGGGGGTCGGGACACTTCATTTTTCACTTTGCGTATAAGGAGAACGAAGCGCTTTTGCACCTTTACAAACTAGGGCTTCCAAAAACTGATCCGTGTGAAGAAAAATTTGAAAGGATTGAAGCATGAGTAGCTAGTTTGGATTTGTGAACTAGGAGGAAGGGATTTCATGGGCATGGGAGAAAGTGTGAGAAGATGTCATCTTGTGAAGGGAGTATCCCAGTTAGGGTTTGAAGAACTAGGGCACGGGTTTAAGTAATTTTCTTCACAAGTTTGAGATCTAGGGTTGGAGAGAGCGGAAGAATGAAGTAACAGAAGTGATTGAAGTGGGTAGAAGACCTAGAAAATGGAACCCAAGAAACTAAGCTGGTACACTTAAGAAGGGCGAGGAAAGCAACAAGAAATTGAAGCAAGCAAAAATGAGGAATGGTATGTAGAAATGTAGTACCCAGATGGAGTGTTGTTGGGGAAGGAGTGGGAGTCCCATCTTAGGGATATGTCCGTAAATGATTATAATCATCGGACAAGCACAATTGAAAAGGAGTTGGCATTGGAGTTAGTGCGCCCAACAAACAAGAGGACACTAGAAGGTTTGCCCATATATAATGATGATGTGAAGGTCAAGTTGGAGAAGGCAGGGTTACTACAACTCTTTGAGTTTCCCTACTTTGGGAAACACTGAGTGACTGTATCAGTGGCGATGTCATGTGTGCACGAGGACTATTTCCACTTTGCGGGCGCAAGATGCGCATAACTCCTCAGCTCATTTCACAATTCACAGGCCTCATTTGTGAAGGAGACGGGTTGGAAGATGACTTGACAGACAAGGAAGCGATTAAGGAAACTATTGCCACTCTTGCTTGCAAAAAGGGGTCAAGGTATTATGATGTCACAGACATCAAGGATCTAGTAATGAAGATGGTTGTGCACCTGGTTTCAAAGCTAAATGGCTAGTAGATATGGACTCAAGTCTAGTAAGCCATGGTTAAATGTTTAGAAAGATTTCAGAGGGCACCATCTATAATTTGTCGCGTTTATCACGGATGAAATTATCAACTACGCGAAGGAAGGTGACATGATCCTTTTTGGAAATGTGTTGTTGACCATCGTGTTCTCGAGAGATAGGGGTACCAGATACATTAGATAAATTTGTATGGGAGTACCCTGATGAAGACCCCTCACCTGCCAAAATATTTGAGAAGTATCTTATGACACTATGACAACAATGCACAAGGCACACTTGGAAAAGTGGTACACACTCCTTAAGGAACACGTTCGGGGTAGAATGGAGAATTCCCAAACAACTACCAGCGGCCACTAGGGGAGAGGAAAAATTTTTTGTGTACCAGCATTACTACTGGGAAGATTCAAGTTGATAGATGACTATTACCAGTGACGCCACTAGGGAGAGGTAAAATTTTTACGTGTACCGGCATTCTTGCCAGGAAGATTCAAGTTGATAGCTACCCTTTGCCTTCACAGTTTAGTATTTCTAGCGGGAGTAAATAGGTTCAAGGAGTCCAAAAATTTTAAGTTGGACCTTGGTAGTTTGGACAAAGACCACGGGAATTGCGCAAAGGGTTGGTCTACCCTAGCAAGTGCGCATACATAGAGCGTACATGTCACATGAAGTGAAAATGACAAGGCCCATGACTCTGCCCATTGCAGGAGGATCCACGGCGCACGTTTACATTTGCATAAGGCCCAAGTTGGAGAAGGGCACATACCTAGAGAATGAGGTATCTATACCTCAGGATCCAACTGGGAGGAAAATACCCGCGCCCAAATGGGAGGAAAAAGAACTAGAAAAGAAAATCCCAAGTGTGGTGGAGACACAGGAAATAGGTTCCCCTAGGATAAGTGCCAGAACTAGCACGTACGCGTAAGAAAAAAGGCATGTAATCAGAGAAAAGACTCCAGAACCAAAAGAACCATCAGATAAGGAGTCATAAGAAGAAACATAGTCACCTACACTGGAATCTCTGGTTAGGAAAAAGCAGAGGGTAGAAAAACAGATCACCTCGGAAGAAGCTGAAAGTATGGGCAAGTACATAGGAGAGAAGGATGGTAGTGAAGAAGAAGTAAGTGGGGAAGAGGACCTTGGGAAAGATCAAGGGCTACTATTTTCAATATACATGATTCAGAGGAGGAAGGTAGAGAAGAAGAACAAGGGTTCCTTTTTGTGCGGCGTAAGGATATCCAGGCAGGAGGAAGCACCCAGGACATGGGAAAACATGAAGAGGCTAGCATGAATTGAAGGATGAAAAGGTCAAGGTGAGCGATGTGTACAAGAAAGTAGAATCCATCAACGAGGCCATACTATTAAAGCATCTGGACCTGACATCGCCCGCACAGAAGTATGGATCTGCCTTGGGATGCCGGAGGATTTGACAAGGGTGCTCACCATGGAAAGACAACAACTAGCCTTGGAGTCTGCAGAGGAAGTGGTAGCGTGCTTAGAAAATAAAGATTAGTTGAAAATTGTAGCGCTCGTTGCAGAGTACAACAAGGTATTGGCTGATGTAAGGGCCGCTTCCTGGACTGCTGAGGTCGCGTACGACAATTGCGTGGATAAAGATAAAGTGGCAGGCACCCTGGTCACCACTCATGAAGCAGAAATCAAGGAGTTCTAGGAAAAACAAGGGGAATATGGCGGAGAGAGACAAAATCCTTTCCAAGGTTGAGAAGAAATCAGAGGCCATTGAAACCTTAAGGGTTTCAATCAAAAACCGAGTTGAAGGAGCTATATCCACATATCACACGAAGAATGGATGTGTTGGAGGATATATGCAAGGAGTTGGAGAAGATCACGGATACTATGAGCATGTAAGGAGATTGACTAAATTTTGGGGGAGCTAAGCACCCTGGTCTGCGACCTCTGTCAAAGAGCGCAGGATGAAGTTGATGCCTGGAATAAATTGGAGGCCAAATTGCAAAAGGATTTTCTCAGTTTGTTGCAGTGATTCTTTCACTCTCCCATTCTTTCTTCTTTCCCATTCTTTCATCCTCTTATTCTTTTTCCTAGGCGTAAGCCTATTTGTATTCTTTCTCTCACTAAGGGAAGTGTTCTGTGGATGGAGAACATGCATAGTGTGGGGTGATGTTGGGCCCCTAGAATATTGACTAAGTACAAAAGGCATATAGGCACGCAAGGTCCCAATTAAAGAAAGGCACGCAAGGACAAAGCACGTAAGGTAGGGTTTTAGAAAAGGGTTTAAGGAAGCCTATGGCGCATGTGACGTGCGCGGACAGAACCAATGGTTCGGGACTTATAAAATTTGGACATTCGGGGATGAACATGTGAAAAGCATGACCCGAATGCACGTGGTTAAGATGCTAGTCTGGTGACAGGTTGGCCCAAGAAGAGCATGCTAGATAGAATCTACTAGAAGCACATCATGGGATAAAGTGGGAAGCTCAGGCTTGGAGGAGCATGCTCACATGAAGGACCACATTCAGACACTTGGCATTGGATTTGAGGGCGCTATAGGATGAGTTGGTAGTCTAGAAAAGCTATAAATACAAGCGCTGTAGAGTAAACGAGAGAGACTTAGAGTGTGGGCGGAGCTCTGCAGAAATACTGCAAGAACTTTGTTAATGGGTAATTACATTCGGGAAAGGATGTATTGGGCATGGGGATTGTAATTTTTCTTTTTGGTAGCTTAGTTACATAAGTCCAGTTGCAATGCATGACTACGGTCTGCTTCTCTGTGACACTCTGTAATGGCTCCATGGATGTAATGAGGTTACCTATTATATATACATGAATATCAATGATTCTGATGCATACTTCTCTCTCATGAGTTCTCTTTCCTTTTATGCTAAGTATGGATGCTTGTATGCTTCTTTTTGTTATGATACATGTTATAGATTCTGTTAAGTACTCTGTCTGAAATGACTGCAAGGATCTAGAGGCCGTTCTGAGCTCTATGGTTCTTGTATGTCCTAAATCCATTTGAAAGTCTTTTAAACACAAATCATAGATGATGTTTCCCACTAAACTCACATAAAAGAGAGACTCGGCACCCACACGTGCCTCAGTGAGCACCCATCTTTGGTGGGGTGATAGGCCGGCACACATGGGGTTCTTTTCTTTTGTGTTAAGGGTAAAATGACTACAAAGATCTTGTTTACGGTGCTCATCTAGACCTAGTATAGGTGTTTGGAGACCAAATGATGAGGTATAGAGCCATGTGAGCTCATAGAGGCATGAAAAGGTGTGAGACACGTGTTTCTTAGGTGTTTGGGTCATTTTGGAGAGCTAGCAAGTAGAGCTATGAGGTTTTTCTACTTGGTCATGGTGCACACTAGGCCTAATCCTAGTGTTTGGAGGCCTAATTAGGCATGATAGGCACTTACATGTGTGTGTGAGCTCTTGAGATCACTCATGGAGGTATGTTATATTTTTTTCATCATGTAGAGGAATTTTTCAGAGGTTTCATGATGAGATATAATGTTGGTTCGATTGACCTAGTCTTAAACCTGTGAAAACCATGAGGGCTAATCATGCAAATGAGATGGGATATGAATATTTAGACCTATTTGAGATATATTGATGATTTTATATGGTGAATAGGGGTGTCTTAGAGGTGTGAAAAATTTCAAGTCATTGTAAATAATATTTTTCAAGTTATGATGTTTTAGGTGAAACAAGGTCCAAGAAAGGGTGATTTCAGCTTGAATTACAACTTTTGATGCTCACCATGAATTGTGTGCTTTGCATGGGAACTTATGGATTTTAGGGATTTGTTTCCATTGAGATAAGAGAATTTAAAAAAAATGAGGTAGTTTCATGGTCACACTTTTATGAACAAATGTTAAGAAGGTAAATTGCTTTTGTGAGTTTGAAACCCTAGGTCAGAGCGATGAAGAATATCCTCATGAAATGTGCCCGGGATTGTTTTTTCTTACTATTATGATGACTATAATTTGTAGAGGACTCCTCAATATTACCAAAAATGTATGATATAACATGTGATGATTTATGGACCCCACTCAAATAGGCAAGTTTCTAAATATATCCGAGTTTGGAACAAAGTTGTCAAAGGAGGTATGAAATAAATTGACATTATTTTTATTTTGGGGTTTGTACTTTATGTCCATGATGGTTTTAGATCATGTTTGAGGTCCTATAGGAAAAAGTGTGCCCTATTTATGAAGACTGGTCCTTGAGTCCAAAAAGGGTAGTTTTGGAGCAGTTTCAGAGATTGATCTATTGAAGGCCTTCCACTTAGATTTGGAAGGAAATGTAAGATGTTATGGAAAGTAGATTCATAGGGATTTCAAATGGTATAAGTTTTGTATCTTTATGACTCAATTTGTGAAGAAGAAGGTTGTTTGTGTAGACACTAAATCCCGCACTTTAGGTACTATTTAGTCTTGATCTCATACTATTATTCATATGTTTTTGAGTAAAGAAAGTACTAATTAACCCATGTCCTTGACCTTTTTAATTTTCTTTCGAGTCATCACTACCGAGATTCAAAACATCCTTTCCTAGTTTGTTTTTGTCATTCCACATCATTCTACCCTTATTTGGGATGCTCGAGGCCGATCTTGGGGTGCCCCAAGCGTCGTGGTCCCTTTCGGGGCACCCTGATCCTTTTCCCACTTTACCTCCATCTTTTGGGCACTTTCTATTTGTTTAAGCTTTCCATATTTTTATTGGTCTGCCTTTTTGGGGTTAATTATGAAATTAGAACAAGAGAACCATATAAATATAAAGTTATGAGAGCATAATGAGGGACCAAACACTAGGCAATATTATCATCACCTAAGGTTACATTCATCAAAGGCTGCATTTGCATCCATCTAGCTCCATCACAAGGGACAAGGCTGGTTCATCTGCATCACACTACATAGGAGGGAAGTTTATTATATTCCATCTACCATTTATCACATTTCTACATCTAGTTATAGCTTGCTACTTCACGAGTGAGACTAACAAAAGAGCACTTAGGGCACGATTTACACACACACACACACACACCTAAAACTAAATTTGGGTCTGAAATGTAGTCCAATGTTCAGTTAGTAAGTCCACCATTATGGCCATTGAGGACAATCTGATCCCTTCATATGCATCTTTCTTTTTTAGGGATTTGATGCTTAGCTTGGGGTTTGCATGTCTCTTCTTCATCACGACTACGGCGACATCCAACATAGTGCAACGAAATACACGAGATAGACAGTGAAGGCCTCAGATCATCTAACAACCTTACAAGTTTGGTTTCTAGACATCCTGAGACCAAGGCACCCAGATCTCATACCAGGGTGCCCCAAGTGCCCCATCCTTCTCCAAGTGTCTAGTCTTCTCAAATCGCTTAGATGTACCCTTTCTGAGCCTCTACATGGTTGTTCTTGCATTTTTTTCATCCAGTCTTTTCTGCGACATAGTCCCGAATTTTTTTCGAATCATCTAAGCTCTTTCTAACCCTTCTTTGCACATTAGGGTTTCATATTTTTATCTACTTAGTTACTTGGGTCATTTATCTTATTTAATTAGTTATTATTTATTGCTTTGCATAACATCTATATTAGACTACAATAGGTTACTATTTCCATTTTAGTTTAATCATTTTGGTGAACTTGTACTCATTTTCACACTTATAGGATCGTCATAAATTGCTTATCATCCTAGAGCCTACTCATCATGAATATCTCTATTCACGCTTATCTACAAAATCACCCTAATTGTATTCGTAAGCTTAAAAAGTACTTAGCTACCAATTATATTCCTCCTCACACTTCACCCGAATATGTATACCATAAGTTCACTTCTACCCTATCCCTTAATGAGGATCAAATAAATTTCACAACAAATGACTTACCTTCTCAAGCAATACTACAACATGACCCTCCCTTGTATATTCAAGTTTGTGTTAACAAAGTCGAGTCAAACACACCTTAGTTGATAATGGATATGGCCTTAACATTTGTAACATCACTTTCCTTCATCATTTAGGTATGTCAGAAGCATCTCTATCTCCTTCCTCCATCTCTATTTGTGGCTTTGATAACATTCCTAAATGTGTATTAGGTATTGTCAGCTTACATGTCACTATTGGTCCATGTACAATCACTATTTCATGCCATGTCATGCCTAATAACCTTAATTATAATATTCTTCTTGGATGACCTTGGATCCATGTTATGCATGCAGTCCCCTCTACACTACATGCACAACTTAAATTCTAACATCAAGGCATTGTTTATGATGTTCCGATTGATCCATCACCTTTTGAGTATTGTAACTCTGTTAAACAATCTAGTGATATTTCCTATGATATTACTTAGGACTTCTCTAAATATGGGTTAGGATATGAATACTTGCACCGTTATGGCTTCTTTGATGAAAATTTAGATCAACAAGAACACAAATTCACAACACTTTGGGATCTTCTTATTTAGACACAAATATTACATTTTAAACAATATTTAGCTTTGGTCTTATACTACTATTTAGAAGGTTCTCAAGTGTACAAAGTACTAATTAATCCACAGTTTGGCCACTGTTTCTTATCTTTTATTTTTTCTTTCCCTGTGTATTTCCCAATACCTATCGGCCCATTTGTGACCGTTTACGAGTTTCTAGCCCTAAATCTGGGCACCCCAAGCTATCTTGGGGTGCCCAGGTGCCTCTGTCCCCTGATGCACCTTAGTGCATGCACAACCTCTTTTGATCCTTTTTGGGTAACTTCAAGCCGTTGTTCATCCTTGTCTTTTTCTTAGTCGCCCTTGTTGGGATGATTATAAAATTAAACTTGAGATCCCTATAACTATAAAGCTTATAAGACCATAAGGAGGGCCCTAGGTCATGACATCCTATCACTATTATCACTCCATCTAGGGTTGCATCTATTGCATCACTTGCATCCACATAACACCATACATTCAAGCTAGGAAATTCTGTATCACACACATTCTTAGAGGAGGATGGATTCTATTCATTCTATTCTACTATCTACATCTTCTATAGCTACCATAGCTCATTATTTCACAAAGTGCAACTGACACGAGAGCATCTAGGGCACGACATACACACACTCACCAAAACTACAGTGTAGCTCTAAGCGATAAGTCCACTGGTTTGGTGGATGAGGTCATTTTGAACCCTTCTTCTTCTTCTTCATGTGTAGAGTGTCATACAAATTATCCAGTGAATCTAGTGTGAAAGACAAAGAGTATTTAGAGGCACTTAGGGACTGTAACAAATTAGGGTTTTGAGCATTTATATTATTCCAAGCACCTAGTAGCGGGAGATCGGGCACCCCAGTACACTCCTAGGTGCCTGTGTCAACTCAACAAGCCTAGATATGCCCTTTGTAGGGCCCTTGAGTGTTTGTCTTCACCGAGTTCCAGTTCCAAATCTACGACAACCTACGATAATCTCATGTTATCAACTAAGTCTTTTTCTTACTCCCCTCTTGCATTCTAGGGTTTTATTTCCATTAGATCAAATCATGTAATTACTTTACATCACTTTAGCATATTAGTTTGTTGTTATTTATTACTGTTTAGCCTCTTTATTACAACATTTTAGTCCTCCTATTTAGATTAACACTAGAACCCTAAATACCCCATTTAGGACCTTATTTTTGTTAATCATTTTAGTGAACCTGATGTCTCTTTCTAGCACCTTCTAGGGATTTCAATTTTCCTCCCTATTGTCATTATGCTTTTTCACTTTTTATTTTTCCTTTTTATATGCCATGTATTATTTGTCGTCATTTTCACCTTCTCCCTTTCGTAGTTATCACTACATTCAATGCACCATGAACATATCTATTCACGCATACTTACAAAAATACTTGGATTGCCTCCTTCACCTCAAAAAATACTTAGCTACCCATTATGTTTCTCCACACATATCACCAAAATATGTTTACCATAAGTTTATTTTGGCTTTATCCCTTAATGAAGATCAAATCACTTTCACATCTGATGACCTCCCGCCACTAGAGTTCTTAGCCCATGACCCTCCCTTATATATCCAAGTTTGTATCAATAAAATAGGTGTCAAAAGGGCATTAGTTGATAATGGATCTGGCCTCAATATTTGTAATGTTACCTTTCTTCACCACTTAGGTATTTCAAAATCATCTCTCACTCCATCATCTATTTCCATCTATGGATTTGATAACATCCCTAAGCGTGTGTTAGGTATTGTAAACCTCCCTATTACCATTGGTCCAAAAATAGTTACCATTCCATGCCATGTCATGCCTAATGACCTCAACTATAACATCCTCCTCGGAAGACCTTGGATCCATGCCATGCATGGGGTCCCTTCTACACTACATGCACATTTTAAATTTCGACATCAAGGCACTATCTACGATGTGTTGGCCAACCCATCTCCTTTTGAATATTGTAACTCAATTGAGAAATCTAGTGATCCTTCTACCAACAAGTCCCAAGATTTTTCTAAGTATGGGTTAGGGTATGACTATTTACAACGTTATGGTTTTACTAATACTAGTACACAAGACCCTAAAGTCACAACCCCTTGGGATCTTCCTACACAAACACATAAGCATGGGTTAGGCTATCCCTCTTTACTCTCTAGATGTTTATACTACCTTCCATCCTCCTCCACCTAATCAACCCTTATTAGAATCAATTTAGGCTATACATTTGTTGTTTCATGACAAGTTTCAAGCTATAGAATCTGTTATTACATCTTTCAAATCTGAAATCCAATAACTTAAAGATGTTTCTCAATCACATGTTTCTCCTCCTCTTACATCTCATATGCAATCTAGGTCCACTACATGTCATATAATTGACCCTTAGGACATGCCATCACCTGAGCCTCTTATACTTGAATGTAATAATAATGTTACATCCCAATGGATTCCTATCCCTGAGTCATCAATACCTAATGATCAAACACCACCTCAACAACCTCCTCTAGAAATCAATTCAACACCTCCTTCTCTCAAGTCATCCACAACACTACCAAGTCAAAGTACACAACCACCTCTCACAAACAATCCACCTCCTTCTCCTACCAACACTTCTACAGCATCACCAATCCCACATAAGCTCCAACCAATCACTATTGACAAGACACTACTCCTACTAATGGGCAATCCACATTTCCAACTCTATCATCGTTGCATGGTTTTAATGTTGTTTCGGCCTACCATTGTGTTGGCCCTCTCTCCTATCATGACACTAACCAATGCTCTCCCACAATGGCATGACACCTCTTGTATGGTTCATAGATTGCTATCATCATAGTACACTTGGGGGCATAACACCCTACACCCCCTACTCACTCACACATCTGTCATCTTTATATAGGCATACAATATCATGTGTTATAACACTATCATTACCGATGACACACCCTAGTGCTTCGGTTCACACTGGACTATTGAGGGATTACCATTACACTGAACCCCACACATTACACTACTAGACACACATATATAATATATATATATATTTAATATATATACATCCTACATCATCCTATACATACCTCATCTACTAGTCATTTCTACCTCATCTATCTCATACATGCTACACTAGTCATCATCATATATGAGTCTAGTTTTCTATGTCATCCATACATCAATACATTCTATAGGCTACACTAGATTTCCTTATACTTGGGTCTAGTTTCATCTATCATCCTTGCACATTATCCTTCTACTCATGCATTTATTGCATTACATTCCATACCCACTGCACATTTTACACCACACATTCACATACCTTGGTCATCTACACCACATTTTTCTACGCACTGCACTCACCACCCTATGACACACTTTAGTTCCTCGTTCCATACTCATCATTGCCGAGGGTTTACCAATCAATCGATGTTGCCTACATGTGACATGTCATACCACTTTCATTGGACTAGTGACTAGTGCTCTAGGCTATATCATCGTACCATCACTCGTAGTGGTATACACCTTAGGTTAAATCACCACTCCCTTTCGCATTCGCATTATCCTTTTACATCTAATCATCACATATTATATTACCATATTCTCATTAATCTATTACATCATCATTTATCCTACTCATCACTTAGTGGTATATGCCTTAGGCTAAATCACCACCCTCACCTTATTCATTACATAGTGGTCTACACTTAGTGCTAAATTCACCACCTTTTATTATCCACCCCTTACTTATCTATGCTTCATACACCCACCCATCACCAATCTCGTAGTGACATACGATATAGGATAGATTGTCACATACCTCCTCCATCATGTAGTAATAAATGCTTAGGGCTAAATAATCACTCTTCCAATCAACAAGTCGTGGTATATGTTTAGGCTATAGGGTCCATGCAGATCTTTCCATACAAATCACCCTCATCCACTCATTCTATAGTGATATATGCTTAGGGCTAAATCATCACTCACTCATTCAACAATTCGTGGTATATGCTTATGCTATATGGTCCATGCAAACCTTTCTATATGATGCATTCCCATCCATTCATCTTATAGTGATATACGCTTAGGGCTAAATCATCACTCTTCCGATCAACAAAGTCATGATATACGCTTTGGCTATAGGGTTCACACACATCTTCTCCCCATGTCACATTACATCACCACTCCCCATACACACTAGACACAAACTACACTACTCGACCATTTCCCGATGACGCACTCTCGTTTACGGTTCATTTTTGAGTCCTTGAGGGGAAAACAAAATGAACCTCACTACATATACTTTTATACACTCGGGGCACGTTGCTCCTATCATTCCATCTTGCATTCCATTCCATCCATCCACAACATACTACATTGTCTTGGTAGCATTTACTTTGCTTACTAGTGTTTTACATGCTCATTTTATTACACATGTTAGCTTGCTTTCTATATGTCATTATCATACACACATGCGTGTTCACGCCTTTGTTTAGTGTGATCATAGATACAAGACATTTACACGCAACATGGATGCTCACCTTCTACCCTTACTATATTGGTCATTGGGGGCATCCACATTTGTCTCATACATGTGTTATTGTTTCATTTTGTACTTAACATCTTTTACTACTTGCTTCTACACACTTTGACATATTGGTTATCATTCTAACATGCTAATGGGTGTTCCATGTGCAACACTTGTTTTGCAAGACTACATGTTTCTATGACTACATGTTTGTTTTTACTTATCTGTGTTGTTTGCCATTGTTTATGGGCTTTACCATTTGCTTGTGTGCACACTTGTCTGTTGTTTGTGTCCATGATGGCCTTGTGTGTCTTATGACATCATGAGTGATGTCCCATGTTTGAAACCTACTTTGTGTGGTCTCCTTGTTTTCTTGCATGTTTACACTACTGTACTTGGTAGTTTTTCTACATTGTCTGCGTCTTTTACACTTATTTACATGTATGTGTTTGGACTAACACTTATATTGGCTAGCCATCCCCTTTTGTGTGCGCCTTAGTATCTACTAAGTGCTTTCCCTTTCCCCTGCAGGGTTGAGTTAGTTACAAGGTCAAAGTGTGGTTGGTCCTCTTTTAGGGCCACATTCTCCTTCTAGGGTCGTCGCATGCACCCCCAAAGAGAGGGGGCATCATTGAGGGTTTCTACTAACACAATGTATCTACATCGGTTCACACACAACGAGTGAGTTTAGATCAATCTACGAACTCCATACACAATGGCCTTAACAGGACATGGTGTCCTTTGGCAATTCTGCAAAGCGGTCACAGGCTCAGGGGTTATAGTGGGTGGCCTCTCTACACTTCTTCGTCCAGTGGCATAGGATCGCCCAAAAAACTAGTGTAGTATAAAGATCTCTTCAACAAATTTTAGTAGAAGTGGTTAGAGTTGGAGGACACCGATCATTTCCTCCCTACACTTCTTCAGCCAAGGTGGTGTGAGATCACCTAAAAAATCGTATGAAATTACAAGATATCCTTCTACACCCTTTTTCTCAACATGGATCAAGTGCACATGTTCCATTTTTCCATTTACACTTTCTATTCTAGTGTACTTTACATTTGCGTACTTTACACAATGTTTTTACATACATACATACATATTTGACTAATTGATCGTATTTCCTTGTAGGTCTGCCGTATGAGAAACAAGCGAGAAAATTGGGGGAAACAACAACAAAAACAAAAAATAATAACAATGATAAAACACACCGATGACAATACTTGCCATACTAACCATGCAAGTATACCACACACATATATAAGCAACTACACATGTGTTCCGCCCTAGGTTCACTCTCATCACTTTTATTTACATTTTATATCATTAGGATCCACGCTCCTCCACATTATTCTTTTTGTCATTCCACGCGTCTAGTCCATCAACATGTTTCTTCTACACTCTACATGGACATCAGGTACAATTTTCTATCTATTTTATGTTACCGAGCTATCCATTCACCAACATAAAGTGGGGGAAAATGTAGACACAAATATTACACATTAGAAAATATTTAGCCCGGTCTTATACTACTATTTAGAAGGTTCTCAAGTGTACAAATTACTAATTAATCCCACCTTTTGGCCACCTTTTTCTTATCTTTTATTTCGTCTTTCCTATGTATTTCCCAATACCTATCATCCCATTTCATGACCATTTCGAGTTTCTAGCCCTAAATCAGGGCACCTAGGTTGTATTGGGGCACCCGAGGTGCCTTCAACCCACCCGGGGTGCCTCGGTCTATGCACAACCTCTTTCACTCCTTTTTGGGTCACTTCTAGCCATTGGTCATCCTTATCTTCTTCTCTAGTCGGCCTTGTCGGGATTAATTATGAAATTAAACTTGAGAGCCCTATAAATATAAAGCTTATAAGACCATAATGAGGGTCTTAGGTCATTACATCCTATCACTACTATCACTCCATCTAGGGTTACATCTATTGCATCACTTGCATCCACATAACACCATACATTCAAGCTAGGAAGTCTACATCACACACATTCTTAGAGGAGGAGGGATTCTATTCTACTATCTACATCTTCTATAGTTCTGATGGCTTGTTGTTTCACAAAGTGCAAGTTTGGTAAGAGAGCACCTAGGGAATGACACACACACTCACTAGAACTACATCGGTGCATGTAATGTAGTGCAACACTTAATGATAAGTCCATTAGTTTGATAGTTGAGGTCAATCTAACCCCTTCTTCTTCTTCATGTGTAGGGTGTTATACAAATTATCTAGTGAATCCAACGTGATGAAAAGAGTATTTAGAGACACTTAGTGACTATACCAAATTAGTTTTTTGAGCATTTATAATTTCCGAGCACCGGAGTTACGGACCGGGGCACCCGAGGCACCCCAAGTACACTCCTAGGTGCCCATGTTAACTCGAACAACCAAGATATTCCCTTGCAAGGCCCTTGAGTGTCATGTCGCACACACCGAGTTCAGTTCCGGATCCACGACAACCTATGACAATCTCATGTTATCAGCTAATCCTTTTCCTTACTCCCCTCTTACATTCTATGGTTTTATTTCCATTAGATCAAATCGTGTAATTACTTTGCATCACTTTAGCATATTAGTTTGTTTTCATTTATTATTGTTTAGCCTCTTTATTACAATGTTTTAGTCCTCCTATTTAGATTAACACTAGAACCCTAAATACTCCATTTAGGACCTTATTTTTTTAATCACTCTACACGGTCACACAAGTTTGGACTAGGTATCAACCTCCTTATCTACCTACTATGGATGTTTATACCACTTGTCATGTTACATCACTTTCCATAGTGCATCCCGAACTCATTAGTGATGATCCATCTATCACTTGGGATACCTTAGAAACTCTTCCTATCGATAATGCTCTACTCAATTATATGGTTACTTGTCACCATCTTCCTTATTTTCATCATAAATAGTGTTTCCCATTATCTCTCAATGTTACAACTTATTTTGGAGAATTTGATATATCTCATGACAACACTACTCCTCCTGACACTATTCCTACTTGATCCATATATTAAAGATCACTCAACCCTTCTCAATGAAGAAACAATACAATACAACTTAGGTACATCTGAAAATCGTGAATAGTTTTGCTAGTTGCCTCCCTCACTCCCACCAAACAAAAAGATATCAAGTAATTCCTTCACGATTTCTCTGATATTTTTACATGGGACTATAGTGATATGTTGGTATTGATCCATTAGTCACAATGCATAATATTGTTCTCAACCCGATGTTAAATCCGTCAACATAAAATTTGTAAAATGCATCCCAAAGTAGCACTTCTAGTTAAAGAAGAGATTCAAAAGCTTCTCAACGCTAGTTTTATTCACATTGTTGACTATCTTGAATGGGTATCTAATATCATGCTAGTAATGAAACCAGATGGTTGGGTTCATTTTTGCACTGATTTCCGTAATTTAAACAAAGCTTTCCCTAAGGATAGTTTTCCTTTGCCACACATCGATGTTATTGTCAATTCTATAGCTGGATATGATATTATTTCTTTCATGGATGGCTTTTTGGGTTACAATCAAATTAAAATCAAACCCCATTGACAAAGAAAATACCTCCTTCACCACGCCATGGGAACATTTTGTTATACATTCATGCCCTTTGGCCTTAAAAATGCAGGTGCTACTTATCAATGAGCAATGAGACATATACTCCATGATTACATCCATAAGATCATTAAAGATTACGTAAACAACATCTTGGTGAAATCTAGATGACGTTTTTCCCATGTAAAGGATCTACGAATACTATTCGAATGGCTAAGACAATATAGTGTGCGTATAAATCCCAAAAATTATTTTTGGGGTCACAAGAGGTAAGCTCCTTGGATATATTATCTCCCAATGTGGCATTGAGATTGATCCTAACAAAATCAAAGCCATTATTGATATGCCTCCACCTAAAAACTTACATCAATTATGATCATTTGAAGGAAAAAATTAGATTGTTCGGAAATTCATTGCACAACTCGTTGATAAGACTCAACCATTTACATGACTCATGAAGAAAGATACTACGTTTGTTTGGGATGAGAAATGTCAACAAGAATTTGATGATATCAAAGCCTACTTGTTAAACCCGCTTGTTCTAGTCCCTCCTTTAGCTAATAAACCTTTCTTACTATATATTTTGATATGTTCCATGCATTGGGCACTTTAATAAAGCACAACATGATGATTCTCAACGTGAAAGAGCAATATATTATATCAGTCGTACCCTACTCTCTTATGAATGTAACTATAGCTACATTGAAAAACTATGTCTCGGCCTTGTCTTCGTTGTAGACAAATTGTGACACTATCTTCTTAATAACGAGGTACATATTATAACTAAGGTCGATCCATTACGATACCTCTTATCCGCACACATATGTCAAGACACTTGGCACATTGGGTCATGCTTCTCATTGAGTTTGATTTTAAGTTCATACCACAGAAAGCAATCAAAGGACAAGTTATAGCTAATTAATTATCCGTGGTACCCCTCTTAGATGTGTCGCCTATTTATGATTCCTTTCGTGATGATTTCACTACCTATAATATCGAGCCACACACATGGAAAATGTATTTTGACGACTCTCATTGTCGCTCTAGTGTTGGAGATCTGGGATAGTATTCATCACTCCATAGGGTGACCCACTCCCTTTTGCATACCATTTAGGGTTCTCATGTACAAATAACATTGTTGAATATGAAGCCCTTATTTTAGGCCTTCTCACCACTCAAAAACTTCTCATTTGTAACTTGTGCATTCACAACGACTCTCAACTAGTCATAAATAAAGTCAATGATACATATAACACAAAGGATGAGCATTTAATTCCATACAACACCCTTGTAAAGGATATTTTGGCTACATTTGAGTCCTACTCCATTACTACTATTCCTCGCAAGGATAATCATCATACAGATGCTATGGCTAGTGCTACATCACTCATCCCACAAGATATCACTGATGAACAAGCCACATTCATAATTATGCATTTACAACATCCTTTTATCTTTGCATTTCCTCTTACATCTTGCACCATAACGCGCAATCAAGACAACTTTGAATGGTTTACACCTATTTATAATTACTTATTTAAGTAAACAATCCCTGAAACCCTACTGCCTCATGAAGCTCGCCAGTTACATCGTGAGGCTACTCGCTATATTATTGTTTGGACAAAATTATTTAAACATGTAATTGATAGTCATCTCTTACGTTGCCTTACACTCACATATATCCTCACACTTATCTCAAAGATCCATGACAACATGTGTGGTGGTCATTTCTATGGTAAAGCTATGTCACAAAAGCTTTTATGCCAAGGCTATTATTGACCTACGATGGAACAAGATTGGCTGAAATATGCTACTTGTGAAATATGCAAAAACACATGATAATATCCACCATGCACTGCATACGACCTCTGACCCATTGCACCGACGTGGCCTTTCTCTCTTTGGTGACTCAACCTCATCGGTATGATCAATCTTGAACCTACTATGAGACATAAGTACGTCATTACATGCTACCAAATACTTTACTAAGTGGTTGAAATGACTCCCCGCGATCGATCACATGCACATACATTTTTAGTTTTCTCACCACCCATATTATCACATGTTTTGGTGTACCTTCTGCTATAATTGTTGATAATGGAACTTCCTTCAAAAATAAGGACGTTAAATTTTTTTATTCCAAGTTCAAAATTAAACAATCATTTTCCACACCTTATTATCCACAAGGCAATGGCCAAGTTGAGGCCACCAACAAAACCATTGTCAAGATATTACACAAGACAGTTGACTCTAGTGGTATTGATTGGCATAACCAACTATTCTACCCCTATGGGCATATCGTACTAGTGTTTGTACACCTACTAACGCTACCCCATTTTCCTTGGTTTATGGTGTTGAGGTTGTTATTCCACTTGAACTTGAAATACCTTCCTTGTAGATTTCTCTCAAAGGCATCCTTAAAGAAAATGAATATTATGAAAACCACTTACATGAGCTAGAAATGTTGGACTTATGTTCATGTCCAAGCACTTAAACATCTTCACGCATATCAATCTCACATTGCACATGCATACAATCAAAAAAATCATTCTCAAGAATTCAATAGCATTGACCTAGTTTTAAAAGAATACAAATGTTGAGGCACCTTTCAAAGGAAGATTCAAGCCTAATTGGCTTGATCTATACATTATTACTGAAAAACTTGGTGGTGGAGTTTATCACCTAACCACTCTTTTAGGGAAACCACTCAAAAATCCACTCAATGTAATGCATCTTAAGAAATACTATGCTTAAACATGACATTCATTACCCGATGACACACTCTTGTGCTTCGGTTCACACTTGAATATTTAGGGCATACTACACATGAACCCCACACACTACACAATAGATACTACACATTGTGAATCTTCATACACTCTACATTTAGTTTACATCATTTCAACATTTGCGCATCTATACATCATACATCATATTAGTCTTCATCATACATGTGTCACACTTCTATTTTATATGTGTCTCACATTACATATTACTCATCATGCATATCACATAGCACACATCTTCACACCCCATTAGACTATCTATACATCTAGCATTGCATCCTAAATGCCGAATATCACACACTTTACACATCACATGGTCGTCTCTTATCATCACACATACTACATATTCTTCTACGCACTACACTCACTACCATATGACACACTTTAATTCCTTGATCTATACTGATTGCCAATGGTTTAAAAATCAAATGGACCTTATCTTACTCACACGTTCATCATTCAACCTTATAGCATGATGACATTACTAGGTTATTGGCATACACTATAAGCTAAGTGGTCACACTATTCCTTCATCTTGTAGTGGCATATGCTTTAGCCTACATCACCACTCCCTCTATTCATCTCATCATGATATATGCTTTAGGTTAAATCATCACACTTTCATCTCTATGTCACTTATCATTAATACATATACACATTCATCACATCGCGTTAGACATAACACACACTTTGACCATTTCCCGATGACATACTCTTGTTTACGGTTCATTCTTGACTGCTGAGGGGGAAAACCAAATGAACCTCACTACATACAATTCCATTCACTCGGGGGGGTATGCGGCTCCTATCATCCATCCACAACATGTTGCATATCTTGGTTGCATTTACTTTTCTTACATTTTCTTGTTCATGTTCACTTTACTACACATGCTAGCTAGATCTCTTGTATGTCATTATCTTTACCATACACACATGCATTTTCATGTCTTTCTTTAGTTGTGAACATAGATACATGTATCTTACACACATCATGGATGCTCGTTTTCTACCACTCATACAATGGTCGGTGGGGAATCCACATTCGTACTTCTACAATTGTTATTGTTTCATTTTGAACTTAGCACTTTACATTACTTGGTTATACACACTTTTGACATACTGGTTGTCTTTCTTACATGCTAACGGTGATTCATGTTCATCATTTATTTGTAGGATTACTTGCTTCCATGACTATTTATCTATTTGTCTGCTATTGTTTGTCTATTGTTTTCTCTTGTATGTGGGCATCGCCCTTTGTTTGGTACACACACTTTTTTTTTTGTGTCCATTATGGCCTTGAGTATCTTGCGACATTGTGAGTGGTGTCCCATATTTGCAACACACCTTGGTGATTTATGATTGGATTCTTGTATGTACTTGTTTTCTAGCTTCTACATTGTTTGGTAGCTTACACTTGTCTTTTACATGCATGCTTGTTCATACTAACACTTGTTTTTCTAGCCACTTGTTTGTGTGTGCCTTGGTTTTTACCAAGCGCATTCCCTTTCCCCTACAAGGAACAATTTATGAAGTCGAGTTATCTTTTAGGGTTGCACCTCTTATCCACGACGTCGCATATGCCCCCAAAGATTGGGGCATCATTTGGGGTTACACACTACACAAAACTCTCTACCAGTACAGTTCAGTTAAGTTTTATGTCCTTGACATTGTGGGTTATACAATGAGTGGGTTCAGACTAGTCTACAAACCCCATACAAAATGGATTTTATAGGACAAGCTATCCTTAGCATTCTAGGGAGGAGTTATAGTTTAGAGGATACAAGGAATTTCCTCCCTACACTACTTTAGTCAGTGGTGTCGGATTGCCCAAAAAAATAGGAAATATAGAGATCTCTTCATACATTCTTAGGGAGGCAATTATAGGTTGGAGAATAATGTAACTTTCTCCCTACACTTTTTGGCCACGATGGCGTGAGCTTTCTCAAAAAAATTATAGTTATAGGATATCCTTTCTACACCCTTTTCTCTCATCACGGATTAGGTGCACATGTTCCTTTTACATTTTTCATACTTTCATTTATAGTCTTTTTACTATATACATGCGGTTTTTACACATATACATGCGTATTTGACTACTTGATCATCTTCTCCTTTGCAAGTTCGTTCGTATGAGAAGTAAGCGAGTCAAAAAAAACAAACCAACAAACAAAACAATATTCGTAATAACACATACCACATACTAACATGCAAGTACATCACACACATCGAAACTACACACATGATTCCACCCTAGGTTAACTCTCATCACTTTTGCTCTTTTTCATCTTTAGTTTCCACACTCGATCTTTTTGTCACTCCATGATTTGTCCACTTTTTACATCACTCTGCATGGACATCGGGTATACATCTCTATCTACTTTATGTTACGAGCATTCCAATCACCAACATAAAGTGGGGAAAATATAGACACTAAATCACAAACTTTGAGTACTATTTAGTCCCAGTCTCATACTACTATTCATACTAGTTTTTGAGTAAAGAAAGTACTAATTAACCCATGTCCTTTGGCCTTTTACTTTGCTTTTAGTCTTCTCTTCCGACCTTCAAACACATACTTTCCCGACCTATTTTTGTCATTTCGCATCATTCTACCCTTAAGTGGGGTGCCCCAAGTGCCCCGATCCTTTTCGCACTTTACCTCCATCTTTTGGGCACTTTACAGCCATTTGAGCCTTCCATATTTTGAGTGGTAAGCCTTTTGGGGTTAATTACAAAATTAGAACAAGAGATCCATATAAATATAAAGTTATGAGACCATAACAAGGGACAAAACACTAGGAAATACTATCATCACCTAAAGTTGCATCCATCAAAGGCTCCATTTACATCCATCTAACTCCATCACAAGGGACAAGGTTGGTTCATCTGCATCACACTACATAGGAGGGAAGTTTATTCTATTCCATACACCATTTATTACATTTATACATCTAGTTATAGCTTGTTACTTCACAAAGTGTGACTAACACAAGAGCACCTAGGGCATGATTTACACACAATAGCTAGAACTACATTTGGGTCTGAAATTTAGTGCAACACTCAGTTAGTAAGTCCACCATTGTGGCTGTTGAGGACATTCCAACCCCTTCATTTGCATCTTTATTTTTTTAGGGTTTGATGCTTGGATTGGGGTTTTACAAGTCTCTTCTTCATCACTAACTACTAGAGACATCTAGTGTTATGCAAGGAAATACACACAACATGCATCAAAGGCCTCAGATCATCTAGTGACCCTGCAAGTTTGGTTTCTAGACCTCTTGCACAGACTAGGGCACCCCAGGTTTCCCCATCCTTCTCTAGGTGTCCTATTCTATTCATATTGCTTGGATCTACCCTTTCTCGAGCCTTTGTGTGGTCATTCATGTATTCTTTTGATCCAATCCTTTTTGCAACACGAGTCTCGAATAGTCGTCGAATCAACTAAGCTCTTTCTAACCCTTCTTTACAAATTAGGGTCTCATATTTTTATATAATTAGTTGTTTGCGTCATTTATATAATTTATTTATCTATTATTTACTTCTTTGCATATCATCTAGATTAGACTACAATAGGCTATTATGTAACATCCCCATTTTAAGATACTAGAACAAGGGAATTTTATTTTTATACAACGTTCCCTGTTATGAATTATATAATTCAAACACACGTTCAAGTTTTAATAATTGTTCTCTGTCCAATTAATGCAGTTTGGATCACACAATTTCCTTTTAAAACTAATGTTCTCTGTTCACATATTTGCAATATGGAACACACATTCAGTGCCATTCAATCATATAACAGATACCATATGTTGTTGTAAATGACTCGAAGAACTACCGACCTCCCACTTTATGGCTCGGAGTTTCAGCGATCTCTCATTTCATGACTCGACGACTTACCGATCCTTCATGTTAATTCATGCATAGTATAATGAATATACAGGGTTCTTTTACCGTTTCTGGTTATCGAAGTGATCCATTTAAGAAGCCTATCTGAATATCTGTTACTGATATTCATCTGACATCTTGCATCTTAAACTAGGTGATTAGGAAAACGCAACCAAGACTTGTGATACTTTGGCCAAAGATTTTCACATGCTTTGCATGATCATATTCCTAGATGTGATACACACCAATGGAATACGTCCTTCACCTCACTTCGTCTGTTATCTAGAATGGTCTTTCCTGGTCTCTACCAGTCCTTCCATTTAAGGTCAAACTCTAACCCCAACTAGCAATATGAACGAGTATAGGAAGTTACTCATGGTAACTAAAGATACGCAGACATACGGTGTCGTTCCTAGACGAATCCATGTGTCTAGTTACCTTTAGTCCTCCGGAGTCACTCCGTATACGTGATCACATTCCTATCCCCAGCCAAGAACTTAGTATCCAGCTTATGTAAACTTGATGATTTAATTCGGGAGGGCATTGTAATATGTCAGCTATAACATTGTGTCATCATGAAGGCCCCACCTTCATGAAGACACCATATTGTAGCTGGCGTATGTCAATGTCCTACGGAATCCTCTCATCGAGGGTACACATCCAGCTCAATTGTGATTTGGTTATAATCTTAGTATTTAAGATCAACTTTCAAAGCAGCCATGCTGATCCTTTATCCTTGTTCTTGTTACAGTTGTATGTAGCTAAGAGAGACTTAATCCATCTTCTAGCTTAATACGCATCTCCTCCTTCATACCGAAGGGTTACATTTTCACTTCTTGGTTCCTTTCTTAATCTTTGGACTAATCAGTCCATTATCGATAAACTTAATAAGTTTAACCTATTAAACTTAACCAAGTTTTCCACAATGGCTTGTAAACAATTTCAGAATTCCATCTTATTAGACGTCATTTAAACGAGGTCTAATTCTAAATGAATTTATTCATTTATCCTCCTTAATCTTACTTAGTTAAGGTTCAGTAACAATAGATATGATTTCCCATATCTTTATTTTACGAATTTGAACATCGAGGCTATTAACGGAGTCCTAATACAAGGTTCGGCTGCCCTAAGTTATTTGATATCCCTTAGCTTTCAAACTAATCCCGAATACCTTCCAATTAGGATTTCGTGTTTATTTAAATCTTTTTAATGTCAATTCAAAATTCATCTTAACCCAAGTATGAACTAATTGCACATTTCAACGTCAAAGTTGCATTTAGGTAAAGAATAGATGTTATTTCCTTTTAAATTCATCCATTAACATTTGAATAATTCTAGGTCAAGGAATAATGTTATATTCTCAAACTTATTCAACAATATCAAACCGATACGATTATTGAAAATATCACACTTTTACTTGTATTCATCCATCGATTTACAATCTATACATTTGCAAAGTCAAACGACTGGACTTTGTTTATATTAAACAACATTACAACTCATAAAGATAGAAGAATGTAACTTCTTCCTTTCTCATTTCCTCGTGGAGGAGTAATAGCTATCAATACAATCCATCTTCAGTTAATCAAAGAAGTATTAGAAAACAACCATGTCTTCATTTATACTCAAGTTTCATCTGCAAAATTACTTGCGAGGGTCGATTCATCAACCGAGCATATTAAGCACTTGTCATTAAAATGAGGTGCTTTTAATTAACCTGTCTCAATAAAAGAACCCGATTTTATGAAACGTTAATATGAACATCATTCAAGAATTAAATACCAAAAAGGATGAACAACATATCAAATCAACCATCCAATAACCCTCCTAATCAGACAAAGGATTACTGCACTCTTTCCCAAATAATTATTACAAGAAGTAATTTCCTTCAACAGTTCTAGATTACAAACATCTGTAAGAACTAAAAACACAATTATGCAACTGCTGTTCTAACATAAATGCTATCAATTCCATTCTCTTACGATAGTTGTGAATTCAAAAGATAGATCTTAATGAAAATCTAAACCCAATTATTGTCCCTTCTTTCATACAACTCATCCGATTTCAAGCAATCAAACATTGAAGAGAACAAGAAAACAACAATTAAATACAAATGCTTAACCCAAGCAGTACGAAATTCGTTCCATAACAATTATAGATTTCCAACTGTATGAGAGAAAAATGATCATTAATTCAAATTATCCATTCACACTCTCTTTCTTTTCCTCATAGCCATACTAGAAGTTTTTAATCCAAACGTGATATCAATCAATGATAAGTGATCAAAGAGAAATAAACGAAAATCAATAATCGAATATAAGGGAGCAAGATCATATCACCTCTTCTTACTGTCTATCCAAATACCTCTTATTTAGAG
Source organism: Taxus wallichiana var. yunnanensis (assembly GCA_018340775.1). Lineage (NCBI taxonomy): Eukaryota > Viridiplantae > Streptophyta > Pinopsida > Cupressales > Taxaceae > Taxus > Taxus wallichiana. The sequence continues at coordinate 2,735,527 of JADAXU010000134.1, forward strand.
CAGACATACTCCAATAGTATAATTCATTCAGAGTAGTATATTCAGTAATTGAAAACTACTATTACCTTTCCAAAAAGTTGACCAGAGTTCATTGCAACTGGTCTATAAACATTAGTACCAAAAGAACCTATAACACAATCATTTCCTTTTAAACATTTCACTCTACAGACATTCACATCTTTATAACATGCAAGAGTGTACAACGACTACAACCAGTCACACTTTCATCCTAATAATGAGAGTTTTCACTTTCCAACAACAAAGAATAATTCCATTCATATTCTGTTCTTAATGAAAACGATGAAAGGTCCACAATCCTTATATATATATATATATATATATATATATCCTTGAGTTCAGCAAGACACAATATAATTTGCATGCTCTACTCAGTTTATTATATAGACTGATTTTCTGTTCCTCGTCAGATTAAAACTTCCTTCCAAACAGTCCTATATGAATACCAAGAACCAGCAGGCAGAATACCATATCAAATTAGTACAACAAAGTAAGATGCTACAATAACCTTACTGTCCCAGGGAACCCGTGTTTTATGCAATGAAAAACATCAAGGAATTATAACTCACATAATAGTCTATTAATATCACCACAGCTTTGTTTTTCCCAAATGTTTCCACACACTGAACTCAGAAATACAATATTCGCATAACAATGCCTTTATCAATGCAAACCCGCATAGGGTAATAGATGCAAGCAAGGTACAGTCAAAACAATCTCAACAACAAGCCAAATCTCATTTGTTTCATTCATTTGCACAGAAACACTAAGCCATGTTCGTTTTCATGATGACAGTTCAGACTAGAAGATCAAATCGCATCCAAAATGCACAATAAAATCCTCTTTCTCATTACCTTTAGATTTCAGAACAGCAAAGAGAAAACATAATTCATTAATGATTTCAATAAGAAGAACAATCATTTTCTTCAAACACCCGAGAATACCCAAGTCGTGTTCATTCTTTTAAGGATAGTTCAACCAGACATACAAATCATCTCATCTTTTCATTTTCACAAGAATGCTCAGAACTCAGAAGTGATATTCATTTAGCTAATGTATTTATTAGCATAACCCAAAATGGTAATAAAGCAAATACCCAACACTGCCGAAACGAACCACACAACAAGGACAGTGTATTCAACTTAATCGTTATGCAAAGAATGCTCAAGCCGTGTACAACAAAAGAAAATGACTCAACTCGAAATCATCTCAACGTAACAGCCAAATCAAATAACCAAAACCCCCATCATAAGAGTAGGGTTGTTTTAATGAGACTATTAAGCAAAAGCAAGTGGTTTAAGGAGAAGGGCTTAACATGCCTGTTAATTTTTCTTGTGGCTCGAAGAAAACCACGCCCACTGGAGTTGTTTCTCTCCACGACGTCCTCGGCCAGGCTTTCCAACCAGTCACTAACTTCCACAGGCTCAAGAATAGCCTTTGTTTTTCCAAAGAACAGAGATAATAATCAAAACACAGCTGGTTCAATAGAACCATGGAGAAACAAAATGCAGAGCAACTAAAATCCAAATGCACATAGCAACAAACAATTTTCCTTTTTCCTCTATCCTCTTTCCAAGGTGAGCTGGTCGCTAAGACCAAGATAATTAATGCATTGAATGCACTGCCTTTCCTCATTCCTCACACCACCGCCGACTCGGGTTGGTGAGTTTCCAAATTTCAAATTTGCATATAAATTCCATTTAGTTTCTAAGCTAGTTGGACGCCTCCAACTTTTCTTTGTTCCCGCCAAACTTGGCGCTGTACATGTAAGGACTTCATTTACTGTCCCATTAAATTTCCTACCTTCCCCCTTATCCTTTCCATCCACATGGGTCTATGCGTCCCCTTCCTTAGGTTAGGATTAGTTTAGGATTTTAATAGTCCATATCTAGGTCATTCACCTAGTTCATAGGTTAATGGAATTCACATCTATTTTCATCCTTATAAAATTTAAAATCCATATAGGATAGTAGTTAGGGTATAAGATAAAACTTAGGGGTAGGTTAGGGTTTAATCCCCTAATATTTAATTAACTAGTTTCCATATCAAGTCTTTCCGCCTGACAGTCATATTCAACATTAAGCAGGACATTTCGTCCTAAGTTCCACATACCTGTGCCACTTGCATCCAGGCCCTTATCGTCTTATGTTGTCTAGCGTTACAACGGTGTGTGGTTGAGAATCGAACCTTTTTCATTGGCATCTACGTACCAGATATTCATACCTGAAATCAGGTGCTGCAACATTTATATCAACCTTCAGTCTAGTTTAAAAGTAAATCGACAAAGTGATCATAAGAAGGCCACAACATACCTTGGATCAATGGAATTGATTCAAGGTGTGCTGTCAATCAATGAATAGAGTTCATCAAGCATACGACAAGTCTGTTGTCTCATTAGCAATCACACAAGCAATAATAACTTTTGTCCCAAGTATCAAGTTACAACAAACAAGGGTCCGGATCAAGCAACACATTCCTCTAAGATCAAAAGATGTGTCTTAACATATTTATCTTCATTTCTCTGATTACAACATCATGAAAGGTAATTACCATGATAACTTACAAAAATCAAGGAGTTACATTCCTCCTTCTTAAAGAATCATCGTCCCAATGATCAAATTAACCAATTCAAGGAGTTTCTAGGACAAAATTCAGTTATTGTTCTTCCATTCATAAGTTCATACAAAAATAGATTCACTCTTTAAAACAGTGTGTTTTAAGATAACTGTAAAATAGACCAATAATTGTCTAAATTTGGTAGAATTATCAGTTTTTCGAATTTCAATTTCGCTCAAACAAGTATGGAAAAGTAGATCTCATTTCTTCGAGATTTTCCCAAGTTGCACTTTCTTCGCTAAACTGGTCCCATTGGACCTTACATTGATTCACTTCGCGATTTCTTAAGCACAACTGGTGAGTTCCCAACACTCGAATGGGCTTAATCACGATTATTCCTGGGTCTTGAACCTGTAAGGAATTCCAATTCAACACATGTGATAAATCTGTTACATATTTCTTAAGCAAAGAAATATGAAAAACATCATGCATTTGTGATAAAGCAGGAGGTAATGCTAGACGATAAGCTACAAGGTTGATTATTTCAACAATTTCAAAAGGTCCCACGTAACGTGGCAACAACTTGGTAGCCTTGCCAAAATTTATTGAGCTCTTTTTCGGCTTAACCCAAAGAAAGACCTTCTCACCAAGTTTATAATTCCTATCAACCCACTTTAAGTCTGCATAACTCTTTTGCCTATTGGCAGCCTCCTTTAGATGTTCCCGAATCATTTTGATTTGTTGTTCCATTTCCATGAGGATTTCTGGCCCAATTACCTCTCTGTCCTCTACGCTGTCCCAGCTAACAGGGGTTCTGCATTTTCTTCCATACAATGCTTCAAAGGGCACCATTTTTAAAGAGGCGTGGTATGTATTATTGTAGGCAAATTCAACCAGCGGAAGGTATTCCTCCCATTTATACTGCTGGTCCATGCAATACATCCTTAACATGTCCTCTAAAACTTGATTGACTCTCTCGGTCTATCCATATGTCTCGGATGATATGCAGAGCTGAAGTTTAATTTAGTTCCCAAGGCCGCATTAAGCGTTTGCCAAAACCTTGATGTCATCCTCGGATCTCTGTCCGATATGATCAATTCGGGTATTCCATGCAATCTAAAAATTTCATGTACAAATCTTCTTGCTAACACTGGTGCATCGTCTTTCAAATTACCAGCAATGAAGTGTGCCACTTTGGTTAATTTGTCGACGACAACCAGGATGATATCATGCTTATTCCTTGACATAGGCAATCCTTGAACGAAATCCATCGTTATCACTTGCCATTTGTACTGTGGAATGCTATGGGGATACAATAATCTAGCGGGATGCATATGTTCTACCTTAACACGCTGACATTCCAAGCAGTGTGTTACAAATTCCACCACATCCTTTTTCATTCCCTTCCAGAAGTATTGCTTCTTAAGATCAGCAAGCATTTTCGTAATGCCAAGGTGTCTAGAAAAAGGTGAATTATGAAATTCAGTTAACAATTTCCTTCTTAAATCATTTGCCAAGGGTATATAGACCCTATTTTTGAACCTCAGAATTCCTTCGCTATCAAAGCGAAATCCTTTATACCTCACATCCTTTGGATCTAAAGCAAGTGCTATTTTAACTTGCTGGAAATAAGGATCTGATTCCAAGGCATCTTTCACCTCATCCTTAAACTGAGTTCTTAACGTTATAAGAGCAGAGATGTGCTTCCTTCGACTCAGAGCATCTGCCACTCTATTTTCCTTGCCTTTGATGTAGCTTATATCAAAATCATACTGAGACAGAAATTCTAACCATCTTCGTTGTCTTGCATTCAAATTTGGCTGAGTAAAAATATACTTCAACCCCAGATGGTCAGTTTTTAACTCAAAAGGTTTGCCTAAAAGGTAATGCCTCCACATTTGAAGTGCATGTACAATGGCAGTGAGCTCTAGGTCGTGTGGAGCATAATTCTATTCATGTAACTTAAGCTTTCTACTTTCATAAGCTATGACATGGTCATTCTGTAACAGAATACCTCCAAGGCCTTCTCCCGATGCATCCGTTACAACCATAAAATTTCCATTTGGATCTGGTACAGTTAAAATAGGTGTTGTAGTTAACTGTTCCTTTAAATTTTTAAAGGCAGATTCACATTTGTCAGTCCAAGACAAATTTCTTATCCTTCTTTTGCAGTGAAGTGATTGGGGCAGCAATTTTTGAAAAATCCTTAACGAACTTTCTATAATATCCTGCCAAGCCCATGAAGCTTCTTACTTCATGCACATTCTTAGGCGCAGGCCACTTGGTTATAGCTGCGATCTTTGAAGGGTCTACAGCTATTCCGTTCTTGCTTATAACATGTCCCAAATAATGCACCTCTGCATCATAAAAGGAACATTTAGATAGTTTACCATACAACTTCCTCTTTCTTAAAACTTCCAGCACTACCCTTAAATGTTCTTGGTGCTCTTCGACATTTTTAGAGTATATAAGAATGTTGTCTAAGAATACAAGCACAAACTTGTCTAGGTATTCTTGAAAAATATTGTTCATCAGATTCATGAAGGTGGCAGGTGCATTTGTCAACCCAAAAGGTAACACTTGTGAATTCATAATGCCCGTACCTTGTTCTAAAAGTTTTTTATGAATATCTTCTTCCTTTATTCTCGGTGATGATACCGGATCGAAGATCTATTTTTGAATAGACCGATGCTCCACGCATCTGGTCGAACAGATCATCAATCCTAAGAAGTGGGTATCGATTCTTAATAGTTACCTTGTTCAACATTTTGTAATCAATGCACAATCTCAATGTGCCATCCTTTTTCTTTACAAAAATTACCGGTGCTCCCCATGGTGAGACGCTCGGTCTTATCAGCCCCTTAGTCAAAAGTTCCTGTAATTGAGCCTTTAGCTCTACCAACTCGAGGGTGGTCATTCTATAAGGTGCCTTAGATATGGGTTCAGTTCCTAGCTTGATTTCTATTGCAAAGTCAAACTCTCGTTTGGGTGGAAGACCTGGTAATTCCTCCGGAAATACATCACTGAAATCCCTTAATAATGGATATCTTTCCATGAAATCATTATCCTCCTCAACATTTTCTGTCATTTTTACTGCATACAAGGTGTAAGCCTCTATTTTTAGCCCTTTTTAGTTGCATAGTTGTTAGTTTCCTAACTGCAACTTCACGCTTTACACCTTGAATGACTGCTGCTTTCTGCAGGTCGTCAAAACAACAAATTTGTTTTTCATAATAGTCGACCTTTGCCTTATGTTCTGCCAACTAGTTAACTCCAATAATGATATCATATGATCCTAAAGGAGTGACATACAGGTCAACTTCGGTGGAGAAACTGGGCAAGTCAAGAATTTCCCCAAAAAGGCACATTTCGACTGTATGGACAACATTATTCCCATAATGCACTGTCCATGTCTTATCCATTTGTTCAGCCTTTATTTTTAATTTCATTGCAAGTTTAGTAGAAATAAAGCATTCAGTGGCTCCAGTATCAAAAAGTATGACTATAGGTGTACCGAATAACTTACCCGGAACTTCTATAGGCATAACTTGCTTTTCAGCTTGTCTGTTAGCCACCGCAACGTGTATCCTATGCTCTTGATTGCGATCATCCTTTTTAGAGGACAGTGACTCGTGTAATGGTCCTTTCCACAGTTGAAGCATCCTCCAACTGGCCCTTTCCTAGGCTCAAATTTGTTACCAGCTTTGAAGTTATCATTCTGGCTCCCATAGGACTTTTGTCCATTGCCACTAACTTTTACGAAGCTGTTCCGCACACTATTTACAGGTTTGTTCATTACAGATTTCTTGTTGTTATCTACAACAATTTTGTTTTTCACACCAAACCTTTTCCAAGGCCCCCTTTTGGGTGCGAGAGATGAAGAAGAATTGGGAATCTTCTTCCTTATCTCTTCCCTATGAGTAGAAATTGCTCTCAATTTATGTTCCTGTCTTATTGCCTTTTCAACAACTCCTTCCATGGTGGTTGGACCGTGGACATCCACTTCGCCACCAATGATGGGATTTAGTCCCATTATGAACTTTCGTATACGAACTTCTCGTCGACTTGGTAGTGCGGCACATACTTAAGGAGTTTAGTAAACCCTTCCTAGTATTACGTCACCGTCGGCCTTCCTTGCGATCGAGTTACGAAATTCAATCATTTTCCTATCAAAATAGAGTTGAGGCAGCCACCGTTTGCCTAAAGTAACTCTTAAATTGATCCCAAGCTATGTCCGATTCGACAATATTCAACTCAATCTTACGGTTGTCCCACCATGATGATGCTTCATGAGAAAGTTGATATGCTCCCCATATCGCTTTGGTCTCCTCGAGAGAAGTTTCTTATCGCAAAGTACTTCTCCATTTCTTGAGCCAATTCTCGGCTCCGTCCCCAAGGGTTGTTCCATCAAACTTTGGAGGACTTATTCTCTTTATGTCATTTGTAAGTTCAACTACTAATCTTGCCCTTTTATTTTCAGGATGATTAGGAGCATTCACATTACTATTATCAACGCCTGGATTCCCTCCATTTGTGTTGTCCATAGGAGGTAGCTGATCATTTATATCAGCTTCTTCTTCCTCCTCTTCATTGCCCATTGACTGCTATTCCAAAACAGTCAAACGATCTCTCGTGTCTAGTAGGGCAACAAGGATTTCATCCAACTTTTGAGCAGTAGCTACTTCTCCACCCGGTAACGGGTTGTTTGCAGCATTTCCTCTTGTTCTGACCATTTTCTGTTCAATAAGAAAATGTAAACCTTATTAAATTATGGACTCATTAGGTCCAAGAGCTGCAACCTTCAGCTCTGATACCAAGATGTAACATCCCCATTTTAAGATACTAGAACAAGGGAATTTTTTTATACAATGTTCCCTATTATGAATTATATAATTCAAACACACGTTCAAGTTTTAATAATTGTTCTCTGTCCAATTAATGCAGTTTGGATCACACAATTTCCTTTTAAAACTAATGTTCTCTATTCACATATTTGCAATATGGAACACACATTCAGTGCCATTCAATCATATAATAGATACCATATGCTGCTGTAAATGACTCGAAGAACTACCGACCTCCCACTTTATGGCTCGGAGTTTCAGCGATCTCTCATTTCATGACTCGGTGACTTACCGATCCTTCATGTTAATTCATGCATAGTATAATGAATATACAGGGTTCTTTTACCATTTTCGGTTATCAAAGTGATCCATTTAAGAAGCCTATCTAAATATCTGTTACTGATATTCATCTGACATCCTGCATCTTAAACTAGGTGATTAGGACAACGCAACCAACACTTGCGATACTTTGGCCAAAGGTTTTCGATCATATTCCTAGATGTGATACACACCAATGGAATACGTCCTTCACCTCACTTCATCTGTTATCTAGAATGGTCTTTCCTGGTCTCTACCAGTCCTTCCATTTAAGGTCAAACTCTAACCCCAACTAGCAATATGAACAAGTATAGGAAGTTACTCATGGTAACTAAAGATATGCAGACATACGGTGTCGTTCCTAGATGAATCCGTGTGTCTAGTTACCTTTAGTCCTCGGAGTCACTCCGTATACGTGATCACATTCCTATCCCCAGCCAAGAACTTATTATCCAGCTTATGTAAACTTGATGATTTAATTCGGGAGGGCATTGTAATATGTCAGCTATAACATTGTGTCGTCATGAAGGCCCCACCTTCACGAAGACACCATATTGTAGCTGGCATATGTCAATGTCCTACGGAATCCTCTCATCGAGGGTACACATCCAGCTCAATTGTGATTTGGTTATAATCTTAGTATTTAAGATCAACTTTCAGCAGCCATGCTGATCCTTTATCCTTGTTCTTGTTACAGTTGTATGTAGCTAAGAGAGACTTAATCCATCTTCTAGCTTAATACGCATCTCCTCCTTCATACCGAAGGGTTGCATATTCACTTCTTGGTTCCTTTCTTAATCTTTGGACTAATCAGTCCATTATCGATAAACTTAATAAGTTTAACCTATTAAACTTAACCAAGTTTTCCACAACTGTAAACAAATTCAGAATTCCATCTTATTAGACGTCATTTAAACGAGGTCTAATTCTAAATGAATTTATTCATTTATCCTCCTTAATCTTACTTAGTTAAGGTCTGTTAACAATAGATATGATTTCCCATATCTTTATTTTTTGAATTTAAACATCGAGGCTATTAACGGAGTCCGAATACAAGGTTCGGCTACCCCTAAGTTATTTGATATCCCTTAGCTTTCAAACTAATCCCGAATACCTTCCAATTAGGATTTTGTGTTTATCTAAATCTTTTTAATGTCAATTCAAAATTCATCTTAACCCAAGTATGAACTAATTGCACATTTCAACGTAAAAGTTGCATTCAGGTAAAGAATAGATGTTATTTCCTTTTAAATTCATCCATTAACATTTGAATAATTCCAAGTCAAGGAATAATGTTATATTCTCAAACTTATTCAACAATATCAAACTGATATAGTTATTGAAAATATCACACTTTTACTTGTATTCATCCATCAGATTTACAATCTATACATTTGCCAGTCCAAATGACTGGACTTTGTTTATATCAAACAACATTACAACTCATAAAGATAGAAGAATGTAACTTCTTCCTTTCTCATTTCCTCGTGGAGGAGTAATAGCTATCAATACAATCCATCTTCAGTTAATCAAAGAAGTATCGGAAAACAACCATGTCTTCATTTATACTCAAGTTTCATCTGCAAAATTACTTGCACGGGTCAGTTCATTGAACTGAGCATATTAAGCACTTGTCATTAAAATGAGGTGCTTTTAATTAACTGTCTCAATAAAAGAACCCTACTTTTATGAAACATTAATATGAACATCATTCAAGAATTAAATACCAAAAAGGATGAGCAACATATCAACTCAACCATCCAATAACCCTCCTAATCAGACAAAGGATTACTGCCCTCTTTCCCAAATAATTATTACAAGAAGTAATTTCCTTCAACAGTTCCAGATTACAAACATCTGTAAGAACTAAAAACACAATTATGCAACTGTTGTTCTAACATAAATGCTATCAATTCCATTCTCTTACAATAGTTGTGAATTCAAAAGATAGATCTTAACTAAAATCTAAACCCAATTATTGTCCCTTCTTTCATACAACTCATCTGATTTCAAGCAATCAAACGTTGAAGAGAACAAAAAAATAGTAATTAAATACAAATGCTTAACCCAAGCAGTATGAAATTCGTTCCATAAAAATTATAGATTTCCAACTGTATGAGAGAAAAATGATCATTAATTCAAATTATCCATTCACACTCTCTTTCTTTTCCTTATAGCTATACTAGAAGTTTTAAATTCAAACGTGATATCAATCAATGATAACAGTCCAAAGAGAAATAAATGAAAATCAATAATTGAATATAAGGGAGCAAGATCATATCACCTCTTCTTACTGTCTATCCAAATACCTCTTATTTAGAGTAGACATACTCCAATAGTATAATTCATTCAGAGTAGTATATTCAGTAATTGAAAACTACTATTACCTTTCCAAAAAGTTGACCAGAGTTCATTGCAACTGGTCTATAAACATTAGTACCAAAAGAACCTATAACGCAATCATTTCCTTTTAAACATTTCACTCTACAGACATTCACGTCTTTATAACATGCAAGAGTGTACAACGACTACAACCAGTCACACTTTCATCCTAATAATGAGAGTTTTCACTTTCCAACAACAAAGAATAATTCCATTCATATTTTGTTCTTAATGAAAACGATGAAAGGTCCGCAATCCTTAAATATATATATATATATATTCTTGAGTTCAACAAGACACAATATAATTTGCATGCTCTACTCAGTTTATTATATAGTGATTTTACTTCCTCGTCAGATTAGAACTTCCTTCCAAATAGTCCTATATGAATACCAAGAACCAGCAGGCATAATACCATATCAAATTAGTACAGCAAAGTAAGATGCTACAATAACCTTACTGTCCTAGGGAACCCGTGTTTTATGCAATGAAAAACATCAAGGAATTATAACTCACATAATAGTCTATTAATATCACCACAACTTTGTTTTTCCCAAATGTTTCCACACACTGAACTCAGAAATACAATATTCGCATAACAATGCCTTTATCAATGCAAACCCGCATAGGGTAATAGATGCGCAAGCAAGGTACAGTCAAAACAATCTCAACAGCAAGCCAAATCTCATTTGTTTCATTCATTTACACAGAAACACTAAGCCATGTTTGTTTTCATGATGACAGTTCAGACTAGAAGATCAAACCACATCCAAAATGCACAATAAAATCCTCTTTCCCATTACCTTGATTTGAAGCAGCAAAGAGAAAACATAATTCATTAATGATTTCAATAAGAAGAACAATCATTTTCTTCAAACACCCGAGAATACCCAAGTCGTGTTCATTCTTTTAAGGACAGTTCAACCAGACATACAAATCATCTCATCTTTTCATTTTCACAAGAATGCTCAGAACTCAGAAGTGATATTCATTTAGCTAATGTATTTATTAGCATAACCCAAAATGGTAATAAAGCGAATTACCCAACACTGCGAAACGAACCACACAACAAGGACAGTGTATTCAACTTAATCGTTATGCAAAGAATGCTCAAGCCGCATACAACAAAAGAAAACGACTCAACTCGAAATCATCTCAACGTAACAGCCAAATCAAATAACCAAAACCCCCATCATAAGAGCAGGGTTGTTTTAATGAGACTATTAAGCAAAAGCAAGCGGTTTAAGGAGAAGGGCTTAACATGCCTGTTAATTTTTCTTGTGGCTCAAAGAAAACCGCGCCCACTGGAGTTGTTTCTCTCCACGACGTCCTCGGCCAGGCTTTCCAACCAGTCACTAACTTCCACAGGCTCAAGAATAGCCTTTTTTTTCCAAAGAACAGAGATAATAATCAAAACACAGCTGGTTTGACAGAACCATGGAGAAACAAAATGCAGAGCAACTAAAATCCAAATGCACACAACAACAAACAATTTTCCTTTTTCCTCTATCCTCTTTCCAAGGTGAGCTGGTCGCTAAGACCAAGATAATTAATGCATTGAATGCACTGCCTTTCCTCATTCCTCACGCCACCGCCGACTCGGGTTGGTGAGTTTCCAAATTTCAAATTTGCATATAAATTCCATTTAGTTTCTAAGCTAGTTGGATGCCTCCAACTTTTCTTTGTTCCCGCCAAACTTGGCACTTTGTACATGTAAGGACTTCATTTCTTGTCCCATTAAATTTGCTACCTTCCCCCCCTTATCCTTTCCATCCACATGGGTCTATGCGTCCCCTTCCTTAGGTTAGGATTTTAATAGTCCATATCTAGGTCATTCGCCTAGTTCATAGGTTAATGGAATTTATATCTATTTTCTCCCTTATGAAATCTAAAATCCATATAGGATAGTAGTTAGGGTATAAGATAAAACTTAGGGGTAGGTTAGGGTTTAATCCCTTAATATTTAATTAACTAGTTTCCATATCAAGTCTTTCCGCCTGATAGTCATATTCAACATTAAGCAGGACATTTCGTCCTAATTTCCACATACCGTGCCACTTCGCATCCAGGCCCTTATCATCTTACGCTGTCTAGTGTTACAACAAAGTGTGTGGTTCGAGAATCGAACCTTTTCATTGGCATCATCTACGTACCGGATATTCATACCGAAATCAGTCTTTGCAACATTTATATCAACCTTGATCTGGTTTAAAAGTAAATCAACAAAGCGATCATAAGAAGGCCACAACATACCTTGGATCAATGGAATTGATTCAAGGTGTGCTGTCAATCAGCGAATAGAGTTCATCAAGCATACGACAAGTCTGTTGTCTCATTAGCAATCACACAAGCAATAATAACTTTTGTCCCAAGTATCAAGTTATAGCAAACAAGGGTCCAGATCAACAACACATTCCTCTAAGATCAAAAGATGTGTCTTAACATATTTATCTTCATTTCTGTAGTTACAACATCATGAAAGGTAATTACCATGATAACTTACAAAAATCAAGGTGTTACATATTATTTCCAATTTAGTTTAATCAGTTTGTTTCTCGGGACAAGATTTCTTTGGCTAGAAGACGGAGAGGTAAAAGATGCATGAGATGGATTGGCTGGCTTTGTATTAGTTTTAGAGTGAAGAGGGATGGATTTTTTCATATTGAAGGCCTTTAGAGGTCTTGAAGGTGGCGAAAGGGTGTAAACCACCGAGTTTCTAAAACTACTTTTGGGTAACTCAGTTTGGTGAAGAGGAAAGTTGGTGTGGTTTACATGTATGGATGTTTCATGGGCTCTAGAAAGCATGGATTTGATATACAGTTAATTGGTTTTCCAATGAGTTGTTACATGTCATAGTTTAGGTGTTCGGTTTGGTCTTGAGTGCCATATGTGAAGACCGGGTTCCTGAAACAAGCTGTTTTGAGAAGGACCTTCTTTGTAGTGTTATAAAGAATTTGATTGGTGAAAGAGATTAGATGACCATGGATGATGTTTTAATGTCATATTTGACATGTGTGAATAATTTGGGAGCTTGAATAATCATGGTGATGATGTTTGTGGTCCTTGATGAATCAGGTTCGGGTGATCGGTTTTGAGATATTTTTGATCTTATCGGAGCGTTTGGGCATGGCTGGCCTACATGGGTCCATTCCAAGTGATTTTATGAATTTAATGTTATGTTTTTATGTTATATTGGTTGAGATAATTGATTATGAACTTCTTGCTTTGTGTTTTTGAGTTGATAAGGGTATAAAGCAAGGGTTTTAGTTCAAATTTGAACTAGCTAAGAGAGAGGGGAAAAGTGTGACCCAAGTATGATAGAAAAAATGTACGAATGTATCAAGATAGAGTTGAGAGATTTTTCAAATGGTTAAGGATTGATAGAGAGTATGTATGCAAGGGTTTTAAGCCAAAACAAGTTCATGAAAGAAGGGGAAACAACAAGTTGAAGAAGAGAGGTTTGAAGAGGTTTATTAATCAGAGAACACTTGACATAACTCACACAAGAAGTCCGCACTAGAAAATAGGATAGGTTCAAGGCGCGAAGGGATAGGAAGAACTCATGTGTGCAAGATAAGTCGGAATTTAGGACTTAGCTATTTTTGGGCATGAAGACATATTTTTAGAAGATAGCATGCCGAACACACCAATGATGCGAGAGACGTGCGCACCACACATTGTCTATTTACGGAGGATCGGATACATAACAATTTTGCATAGAGACAATCTAAGAATAGGATTTTCACCTCAATTATCTATTAGTAGTCTATAGATAACACACTTGCATGTGTGGCTATGCATGAAAATGACACGTGGCTATTAATAGCATGCGACCTTTTTGGGATAGATAAGCGGTGAAGGAAAGTCCCCACCCTATAGATATGTAGTGAATTACCTAGTAGGATGAAGGTGGATATGGAAAGATAGATAACATAGTGTACATTTTTCTAGATTATTGTATCAGATACATGCACACATCGGCATATATTTCCAGTATTATAAGAAGCTTCGTGTTATTGTGATAATTAAAGATGGAAGATATTGACTGAACCTAAGTGTCATTCCTGTGTGTATTTGGATAGTGCATGTTCTTATTTCTATCATGATTATTGTTTAAACCTATTCTTTCCTAGATCTAGATCTATCATGCACTGTATAATGATGTATTAGTTATGGATCTATAAGCTTTAAGTCTCCATCATATTAACATTTCACATGACAACCCTAAAGAGGGACTGGTACCTTTACGTGCTTTGGGTGAGCGCTTAGTCTAGGCTGGGTGATGTGCCAACACGTCTAGGGTGTTATTTGGTGAATTCTATGCTGCATTATTTGTTCCATGCTTTGGGACCTCTTTTGATTGTTTCGGGATGGTTCGCGATGAAGATGTACCCGTTAACTCTAGCAAGTATTGAGGAGTGGATACACGATCTGGAGGAAGAATACACATGGTGGTTCAACATTGGATCGAGTTTAATGCACACACTTGGGTAGAACAGAATCTATATGACAACTTATATGATATCTTTTTCATTATCTTTCTAGTAGAATTATATGAGTGGCTGATTGCTTATGCATCTAAGTGGAATTGGAGTTATCACGCACTTGTTTGGACATAGGAATAATTTTAGGCCCTTTATGATGCTGATCTGATTTGGGATCGAGTTGTGGATGCATGGTTTCATGGTGTCTTGAATAGTTATATCTTGGAGTACTTAGTTTCCACTTATTCGTGTCCAGAAGTAGCTGAATTCTAGTTCTTACGATATCCAAGAGGAGCTTATCTACAAGGCATTCCACTGATGATTAAGATCTCGATGGTAACTTTGAACTTGGAGGGTAAAACGATGGCTAAATAAACCTCACCATGCATGAGGGCGGGGAGACAGGTTTGGTGAAAGATAGTAGAACTAGCGGTAGAAAGGTAGAGATAGGAGAGGCGGCTTAAGTATAATGAGGTGCATGAGAGGGAAATAGAGAAGCAACGTACTGTATCAGAAACTATGGCGTTGAGGAGATAGATGACTCATGAAAGATTCTAAGCTCACGTAGAAGATATGGAGCTAGAGCATAAGGAAATCCCCCATCTTGGAAAGCATGATAGGGATCCCCCTTGGCCTCACATAGAAGTATGCTAGTAGAGACTACCTGGGCCATGGGCACGCATCTTAATCCACCTAGTGACCTAGCCCTTGCACTTGGTTTTCCAGTATCTAATACGACAAGTAATCAACAAGTGAATTTGGGAAACGAGAGAAATGAAGTAAGTCAGAGAGCAAGTACATTAATGGCAGGATAGATGGCTTTAATGTTATTTGGAGGAACATTTTTGGCTGCATAATCTACATAAAATGTAAGTGCCCTGAATGTTGGATTCACCCCTGGAAGTGGAACTACCACACAAAATTTAGGGGTTCAGTATAGTACTACTATCGGAGCACGGGGAGTACATCTACAAGTCCTATTCTAGCTATAGGTGGAGGATTAGGAGGTATAGGTGGTTCTAGTTCCGGTGGATCTGGTGGTTCTAGAGGTAGGGGAAACACATGAGGTTTTGGATCAAGTGGGCAAGGTCCACACTAACCCCAAAATATTTATATGGAGATGTCTCTTTGTCTTCCAAGTATAGAGGCATAGAGGATGCTATTGAGCATGTGCACATGTGTGAAATATTGTGGCACGTGAAAGGGATCATGACTTCTGAGTGCAAGGCAAGTCAATTTGCTACTACATTACAGGGACGTGCACATAGTTAGTATGGAAGTTTAACCCTTATTAGACTTACGTGGATTATGCAACATTGAAGGATGCATTTCTTAAAGAGTTCCATATCCCTGAATTTGAGTAGAAGAGTATAAGTGTGCTCAAAGGTATCAAACAAGGCACTACTGAGAGTGTACATGAGTATGATGTCCATTTTAAAACACTCCTATCTAAGCTGTCTTATGATATTCACGCAAGACAACACACACAATGGTTTGTTGATGGTTTGATTACATCATTCAAAAGAGAACTGTCACATAAGACATACACTGATCCACACAAAGAACTAGAAGTATCTTTACGTGTTGAGGCAGTTGGGAGAATTGACACTGGCATTAGTCCATTCTTAGAGGCACAAATTGCAGCTATGAAAAAATAGTTAGAGAAGCTATCAACAAATTTAGTCCATGAAATGCACTCATGGATTTGGTGTACTAATTGTGAAGTGGAAGGTCACACCAAGGATAGTTACACTCGTAGATCTATACGATCATTACTGTTGGACTGTGAGATCTGTCATTTGAATCATGATGCTAGTCACTATCCTTTGTTATAGTGCGTGATAAGGAAGAATGTATCTTATTCTTTGTAAAATTTCCTAGTCCACGACCCATGATATTGAATATTGTAGGTTGATTGGTCAGATTTAGGATGCTATAGACATTGGGGTATGATAGACAAGTGTAACAGATAATTCTAAGGGTAAGAATGAGCACCAGGATTGAGATCATAATCAAACATGCTATGATAGGAATGAGGGGTGTTTTGAAGGAGGTCATGGAAGAGGACATGGATATCATGGTGGATATGGAGGACAAGGCCGTGGTGGTGGGAGAAATGAGTTCCTCCCGAACATGTTATACATGTGGATCTCACAGCCACTATAGGCACGAATTTCCTCGAGAATATTACATGTTCTTTATGTGGGAAGAACCATAGCTACAAGGAGTGCACGGACTTGTATGAGCATAAGCAAGCAAAAAAAAAAGGTGTCGGGATGGTTAGAATCTAGCGCATGGTAGAAGATCATTGGATGCCTAAGATAGTACTAGGACCTGAGGCATTAACAGTGAAGATTACTACATGAGCTGAAGTTGGCACGCGCAAGAGAGACACTTGCACCTGAATCCTATGATCACCAAGGAGGAGGTTTTGCATGCAAGGTACCCAGATCCTACTCATCAAAAGGAAGTCTATCAAGAGACCATGGAGGTCCTCAGGAATCTTCAAGGTGAGATACAATGTTTAAAGGAGAAGTCAAGGAAGATGGAGTAGAAGAAAGAAGCAAGAAAAAGTCCCCTCTGATATTGATGACATTAGAGAGGTTTGTAAAATGCTACGCCAGAGAATATTATTCCATTGCTAGGAAATTGGTTGAAGGGGAATACCCCACACATAAGCACTGAGAATGAATGGAAAATCCTACATGCAAATCTTCCCCCTGATAACATTGACTATGACAAGGAAATTACTCTAAATGCTGTTGTGGATGTATGGCTCTTTAGAAACATATTGATTGATATAGGTTGCAGAAGTGAATGTTCTTACATTAGATGCATGGGTACAAATGGGGAGGCCTCCATTGCAACCATCATCTAATGTGTTGTTTATGAAAAACCAAACTAAGGCCACTCCCATAGGAGTTTTGAAGGATGCATCTATAACCATATAAGGGGCCAAGTTCACTGGGGATTTTGAGGTATTAGCACTTGCAGAAGCAGACAATTTTCTAGCCTTGCTTGGACGCCCTTGGTGTTATGGGAATAATGCTGACTTAAGATTCAATAAGGGCTATATCAGCTTTGAGAACAAGGAGGAAAGGGTTGTAATACCTTTGTGAGATGAGAAGTCTACGACATATGTTGAGCCTCTAAGTGAGGAGGACTTAAACAAAATCTATGTACACGCTATCCAGGACCCAGAGGTTAATGAGCCATCAAGGAAGGCATCCTATAGTGGGAAGAGTATCAGGTATTAGTGATACTACGAGTATTGCTTGTGAAAATTGGGCTCATGGTACATATGAACTAGTAGGGTACTGAGGAAAAAAGCATGGTTGCATGTAAAAATAGACTTCGTTATGTTCGATGGATAGGTAGCGCAATACCTTAGTATACTAGGGCAAAAGATCTTCCTGTATTTTTAAATCCATGGAAGCACAATGGACAGATCAAATTAAGAGAAGAGATATGTTAGTGTATACCTTGCGTGGGGACAATAGCATGCTGGTGGGTAGTCCACATAGATAATATTATAGAATGGGAGGATATTGGAATCACCCTATCTACTAGGTTTTTAAGGAGAAATTAACCTATGCAGATCTACCCTTATAATGATAACCAACCTTTTCAACATCACATTCAGTAGTGTGAGAGACTCTGGACAGTGGGACAAGAAGCATTACCACCTTCACTCTGGGTGCATAAATTGTATTCTACTCTACAAGGATGCGCACGCGCCTAGTATGTATATGCAAAACTACATAGAGAGATTGGGAATTGGTAGAATTTGACTACAGGAATGATCCAGACCTTTGAATACTTCTCGACTAAACCTCCAGTAGAAGAAGCATTAAAATTTTTCAAGTGCTTAACTATGGGAGATAGTGCAAAGGTAGAAGAGCATATTCAAGAAATATTTGGTGAGATAGAGTCCAGAGCGCATTTTGAAAAGGAAGAAGAAATGGACTCCATACTACTTGAATGCACTTGCCTTGAGAAAGAGAAAGGAAAGATGGTTTACATAGTGGATGATGAGGAAGTTGAGAACCTGGATATTGAATATTCATAAGGGGTGTGCGAGGTCTTGGACAAGTGCAAACAAGGATACACGCGCCTATCACAAACCCATGAAGATAAAGAAGGTGAATATAGGTTCGGAGGATGAGCCAAAGGAGGTCATAATTGGAGACTATTGGTCAGAATCAAAAGTGGAAAAGATCATTGAGTTACTCAGGGATTATCAGGACTTATTCCCTTAAGGGTATCATGAACTTAAAGGTGTGCATGAATCACTTGGTGAAAATAAGATAAAGCTTAAGGACGGTGCACACCCAGTTAGAAAGTGACCTTATAAAATGAATCCCAATTTACATGAAAAGGTGAAGGAAGAGATTGATGAGATGCTAAAATCTAGGATTAGTCAACCCTTGGATGAGTCAGAATGGGTTAGTCCTATGGTGATAAGTATCAAGAAGGATGGTAGAATTAGAATCTGTGTAGATAACATGGAGTTGAATCTTTGCATGTGTCACGAGAACCTTTTCCTACACCATTCACCAAGGAAATACTTGAAGGAGTGGTAGGGCGTGAAATATATTAATTCACATATGGGTTTTCTGGGTATCATCAGGTTAGGATTACTCAAGTGGATCAAGAAAAGACAACTTCTACTACTGAATGGGGTAATTTTTCTTATATTGTGATGCCTTTTGGACTGAAAAAAATGCCTGCTATATTCTCGTGGATAGTTGTTCAGGCATTCAAATATTTTATTCACAACTTCTTACAGTTTTATCTAGATGATTGGACAGTATATGGGCTTGTGAAAGATCATTGTGACAATCTGTGCTTAATGTTTGAATCTGCAGACAATTGAGTATCTCTTTGAACATCAAGAAGTACATATTTGCTACACCTTTTGGAATATTGTTAGGACATATAATCTGCAAGGAAGGTTTTGGTTGATCTAGCTAAGGTTGCAGTCATTCTAGGCCTGGAAGTGCCTACCAGTCAAAGTGAGGGTGCAGATTTTTGGGTCACATAGGATATTATCGGAAGTTCATCAAAGGGTATGCCAAAGTTGCTACACCCTTGGAAGAGTTACTAAAAGGAAAAGGTACATTTTATTAGGGAGAACTGCAGCAACGCGCATTTGAGATATTAAAGGAAAAACTTACTACCACGCTCATTCTATGCTTTTCCTCATGGGATAAACCATTTCATGTACATGTGGATGCCTATGGCATGGCCATTGGCGTTGTGTTAGCTCAACATGGTGAAGGTATTGTAGATCATCCAATTTGATTTGCTAGTGGGAAGTGACTCTGCTTTGAATAGAATTATACAACTATAGAGCGCGAAAGTTTGTCAATGATTATGCATCGCATAAGTTTTAATAATACTTGTTAGCAACACCATTTGTGTTTTATATAGATCACATGGCATTGAAGTATTTGGTGAACAAAATCGTCTTACAAGGGCACATATGTAGATGGGTACTCCTATTTCAAGAGTTTTCCTTCATAGTTGTTGTGAAGCTAGGGAAAAGTAACTCTGGACCAGACCACTTGTCTAGAATTCACTCAGGAGAAGAAGCACAGACAATTGAAGAAACCATGCTAGATGCACAATTATATAGGTTACAATGTGCACCATCAGAATTAAAAGACATTGCTATATTTCTATGGACTGGTTTGGCACGAAGGACCAAAGGCATTAGAAAAGAAATAACTTTCTATATGCGTGACATTGTTTATGTTAATCAGTGGTGACCTCTACAAGTTAGGAAAAGATGAAGTATTACACCATTGTGTATTAGAACATGAGTGCAATGATATAATGGAGGAGACAAATGGTGGTATTACACGGGAGGCCACTATGCAGGTGATGTAACTACCGAAAGATCCTACTACTTGGATTATGGTGGGAAACCCTGTATAAAGATTGTAAGGTATTTTGTAAGGCATGTGATCATTTTCAACATCTTGGAAGACTAGGTTAGTGAGATGAAATGCCTCTTAGACCTATTACGAGCAAAATAATTTGAGAAGTGGGCCTTCAATTTTGTAGGACCTCTCTCACTAGCCACACGTAGGACTAGGTCACATTATATCATTACTTGTACAGATTGTCTCACAAGGTGGGCATAAGCGGCACCTACGAAGGACTACATACATCATTTGTAACAACTAGGTTTCTATGGGATAATGTTCTTACAAGATATGGATGTCCTTTAAGCTTGAAAAGTGATAGGGGTACACACTTTTTGAATGAGACACTCAGGATCCTATTAGATGAGTTTATGATTACACACCATAAGACTACACCCTATCATCCTCGGTTAAATGGAATTCTTTGAGGCTTTCAACGAGATTTTGAGCCAAACCTTGAATTTTTTTTTGATGTTAGAGGAAAGGATTGGGATGATAAAGTGTCAATTGTTCTTTGGGCATATAGAACAAATTATAAGAGATTGAACAAAGCCACACTTGTTTGGTTGGTGTTTGGCAGAATAGATTCTCCCTATAGAATTTATGTTACCTTCTTTGCGCATTACACGCGTTAGAGGTCTCGTTGATGAGCAAGATTTAGAAGAGCGTATTAAGAAGATGATTCAACTAGATGAGTGATGAGCCATAGCATGATGGAGTTAGAAGCAAGAAAATGCTAGGAAGAAAGCATGTCATGACATAAACATAATGGATAAGAAGTTTGAGATTAGATAAATGGTACTTCTCTATGACTCTAAGTTCTTGCGCCATCTAGGAAAACATAAGGTACATTGGTTAGGGCCGTATGTTATCACTTACATCCTTGAAACAAGTGCTTTCTAGTTAGAAGTGCTTGATGTAACATGGCTACCCAGTTACTTCAATAGGAGTAGGCTGAAGCTCTACTATAAATAAGTCTTCTTGGTGTTTGTAATAAGGCAATATTGCCAATTAGATTAGGTTTCCATTATGTATTTCCTTAATGTATTTACTTCATTGTCACTATGCTTTGTCACTTTAGTTTTTGTTCTTGTGTAATAAGCATGCTTACGTGCATGAAGCTAACTACAATATGGAGCATGTTGATGCATGTCAGATTGCACATACTTTTAGTGTGGGGTGTGGTTATTGATATCAAGGTACAAGACTGCTAGAATTGAAAGGTGGAAAGGAATAAGCTGCTATGGGTGTTTGTTAAAGTAAAAATATTGCTTCTCAAAAGTGACCAAGGATGAAGATAAATGAAGGAACAATATAACACGAGATAAGCAGAGGCCATGATAACTACCAGGATAAGGTACAAAGTGATGAGGTACTTAGGTGCATGGGCACGCACTGAAGAGAAGTCTATGACCAGAGGGTAGGAATGTGCGCTAGAAGGCTATATCTGGGGGCACGAATATGCTCGCGTAAAAAGAATAAATTTGGTCAATAAATGAGAGGATATTTGGTAGGTGGAGAAGTAATAAATGCATCAAAAATTGAAAATATATATAAGGATGGGATGCGAGTTCATTTTTACCATTGTGATTAAGAGTATTTGAGAAAGAGCTAAGTGCGAAGAGCTGAGTAATCAATTTGAGGTGTGAAGGGTGTGAAACCAGATGTTATAAGTAGATTTGTGCATAGAAGAAGCTTATGTCCCTGGTGGTGAAGGGTTTAAGCCAAGCAAGATGAAAGAGAGGAGCTAGGGCATGTGATTTCACCTAGGGCACATTAACTTGAGCTAGGGTTTGCGTTGGGCATTACAAAGTTGAAGAGGCAAGTGTCTACAGAAGGATTACAAGGTAACAATAAGCACCCAAGAAAGTAGCTACAATGGGAAAAAGGGGAGGAATAAGGTAGTTGTAGAGGAGGAAGAGATGGAACATGTAGTAGAGAGGAGCTAGGGCACACAATTTCACCTAGGGCACGTTAAATCAAGCTAGGGTTTGAGTTGGGCATTATAGAGTTGAAGAAGCAAGTGTCTACAGAAGGATTACAAGGTAAAAATGACACCCAAGAAAGCAGTTGTAGCGGGAACAAAGGGGAAGAAGGTAGTTGTAGAGGAGGAAGAGATGTCACCGAAAGTAATTTTTCAAAAATGCAATATCCAGAGGGTGTCATAGTCACCAGAGTGGGATTCACATATAAGAAAAAGCAAAGTGAGTGAGTATAACCACAAGACCAAAAAGAATAAAAAGGAACTCGATGCCTTGCTCAACATGAAGACAAACAAATGCACGAAAAATGACATGCCACTTTATGATGATGTAAATGAGAAAGTTCTAAAAAGAATTAGAGTCTACCAATTGTATGAGATTCCATATTTTGGGAAGTATGGGCCTATATACCAATGGCTCATGAGCAGAGTACATGAGAGCTTTTTCTACTTTGCAGACACAGAGTCAGAATCTCATCCGCGCTGATCTCCACAAAGTGACAGTTTGAAGGCCACAAGAGAGGATATAAAGACTGATCTAACAGATAACACCACAATTCTAGAAACCAAGAAGGAGTTGGGATACTTTAAGGGTCCACATGATATGGACATTGATAAACTAAAGAATTATGCAGTTGTATGCAGGCACCCACACATCTTGTTACAAAGTTGAACGACTGGGAGATGTGGTCACGGGTGAACACCATGTGGCTACATGTTGTAAAGCATATGTCGAGGAGTAGTCTACAATATTACGCAAGCTACATTACTGAGAATAGATAGTCGAGGAAGCACGCATGGGAGAAAAAATAAGCTTTGGAGTTGTTCTATTATCTTTGGTATTCATGGAGATTGGAGTACCGATAGACTAAAGGAGAAGATATGGGAATACCCCATGGAGAATAAGTCACCAAGCTGAAAGGTTCAACAATTACCTATGTAAAGGGTCCATGACAGACGATGTTAAGTAAAGAGTGGAGAAATGGTATGATAGGCTCCGCATGACCTTTGAAGAAGAGTGACGAATCCCAAAGGACCTACCTTTGGTAATAGGGAAACAAGTCTAGCTTGCTGTATATAAAAATTTATGCATCATGTGCTTCCTAATGAAATATGGATCCTATAGCCCTTTGTGTAAATCACCTTACACCTTCATAGAAAGGTACTTTCAAACATCAGTCCATGATTCATAGACACACGCCGCCTAGCCTTCAATGTAAATAAGGTGGATTTGTGACTACCACACCCTAAGAAAGAAATATGTGTATCTAGGGCGAAGCGCGTATATCAAGAGGCTCATTTCAGAAGTATTGAGCATAAAGCCCATGAGTCTAGTTGTCGAGAGATATTGGGGCAACACTAGTATACCTTTAGTTGAAGCCCAAGATGGAAAATAATAAGTACGTGGAGAATGATTTCGTGCTCCCAGGGCCACCAAAGGGTCAACATACAATGGAGAACATACCAATGCCTAAGCCCACAGAGCCAATTGAAGTGGAGGATGAGGAGGATGAGCACGAAGATAGTGGTGGTTTGGAGCATAGAGGTAGAAGACATCCTACGAATAAGGATGAAGATGAGCATGCCACTACACCACCTCAGCCACAAGAGGGGGATGATGAGGACTTGAATGTAGTCCAAGGAGAGCACATATTTAAGAGGGTGTTTAGAAGAACAAGGACCCAAGGTGCTACTCCAAAAATAGTGCAGATCACCCAGAATCTCCCCACAGAAGGAGACAACCATGCAGAGAAGGAGGAAACTGAAGTTGAATGAGGAGGCTAAAGATTTAGAGGAAAAAGCACCTAATTCTCCTACACTTCTAGAGAATTTAGAAGGACAAAAGGATGAGGAATTGAAGGACAGAGGAGAAGAAGAAAAGGGAATAGAGAGACAACTATATAAATGGCTCAAGAAATGGAGACATAAGTCCCAAATTTGGAAGCTAAGGTTCCTAAGCAGCAATGGTCTTGAAGAACAAGTGTATAACACATTCCCCCAGCTATGGGTTATGTAGAGGATGCAAGTAAAATTGTTCGCACTTGTTTCTGAGCATGCTGATCCATAAATACTTATATGGCTGGGAGCTCATGGATGAAGATATGGCCATGGTATGCACAAGGAAGTAGCTATCATGGTCAATGCATACCCACATGGATGAGCCTGACTTTGATGTATGCTGAGGAGTCATGCATGTCGAGAAGGTGAAGAAGGCACCCCAAGCTAGACATATGACGGTAAAGCCTATTGTCATGTCAGATGAACAGGTGAGTAATGCATTGGTCAAAGTCTCAATAGAAGTGGTGAGGCACAATATGGACAAGGCCACCATAATGCTCGAGCAAGGATTAAAACAAAGGATGGGGAAATAGTGCGCCTAACATAGGAAAGAGACTTAGCGCAAAAAAAAAATGTTGTATTTATCAGCATCATAGAGGAAATTGGTGATACTATTATGAAGGCTAGGCCATACCTAGAACCAAAGGTACAAAGATGTTTTTCCTTAACGATACACTATGTAAGTACCTTAGTAGACCTAGTGCTTGAAGATGAACCTCTATGTATGCCAGTGCAGAGAGGATCTAATACAAGAGGCAGAATGAGAAAAGGCTTCAGTGATGTAGAATATTACATCCTATGAGGGACTACTACAAGCGCTGTAAGAAGAATTGAAGAAAGTAGGCTAGGCTTTGAACATCTACACAACTCTAGAGGTCTTTGATCAAGGTAAAGAATCTAGAAGAAGATAATGAAGTCAGAAGGCTATGAGGATGATACCTTGGGCTACACACAGAGAGATTAACTATTGTAAAATAAAATCTCTAGGACTGTGCAACATCACAAGAGAGCCGGACAAGGAAAGATTAAATGAGCTTGGGAAACTCATCGCACAAAAAATGGATGTACTGGAGGGAAAAATGGTGTAATGTCAAGCATCATGTTGGTCTGTGAAATGAAAAAGGGGAAATTGTGAAGGATGAACTTGAGTCCATCATTGTGGACATTCCAGAGAAAGCAGAGAAGGCTCTCACTGAGTGGCAGGCCTTAGAGGCCGAAATAAAAGAGGAGTATCCAGAGTTGATCCTTCAAGATGAGATAAATGAGGCTGCCACATAAAAGAATTCTTTATTCATTCAAATTCTTTCTGATTCTTTCTATTCAACATATTTTTTTGGAGAAACCCATTGTCGGGCGAAAATGAAATTTGTGTGGGGTAATGTTGATCATAGAACACTTGACATAAATCACACAAGAATTCCATGGGGAAAACAGGCTAGGTTCAAGGGTGCGAAGGGACAAGAAGAACCCACACGTGCAGGACAAGTCAACATTCAAGACTTAGCCATTTTTGGGCATGAAGATCTATTTTTAGAAGATAGCATGCAGAACACACCAACGATGTAGAGACGTGCGCGCCATGCATTATCTATTTCTAGAGGATTAGATTTAGAGCACTTTTACATGGAGACAGTCTAAGAATAGGATTGTCACCTTAGTTAACTATCAGTAGTCTATAGATAACACACTTGCATGTGTGGCTATGCATGAAAACAACGCGTGGCTATTAATAGCATGCAACCTATTTTGGGATAGATAAGCGGTGAAGGGAAAGTCCCCACCTATATATATATATATATATATATATATATGTAGTGAATTACCTAGTAGGATAACGATGGATATGGAAAGATAGATAACATAGTGTACATGTTTCTGGATTACCATATCAGATCCATGTGCGCATCGACATAGATTGCCAGTATTGTAAGAAGCTTCTATGTTATTGTGATAATTAAGAGATGGAAGATATTGGTGAACCTAAGTGTCATTCTGTGTGTAATTGGGTAGTGCATGTTCTTATTTCTATCATGATTATTGTTTAAACCTATTCTTTCCTAGATCTAGATCTATCATGCCTTTGTATAATGATGTATTATTTATGGATCTATAAACTTTAAGTCCCTATCATGTTAACATTCTGCTATAACCCTAAAGAGGGACTGGTAGATTTACACACTTTGGGTGAGCACTCGATCTAGGGTGGGTGATGTGCCAAAGATGCGCTTAGAGTGTTATTTGGTGAATTCTAGGTTGGATCAATGTTTTTAAGGTGTGTGAGATGAAGTTGTGATATCCATCAATTAAAGCGAAACAAGACATCAAAGATGTTCATCCAAAGGTGGTTGAGTGGGTGTTTGATCATATTAGGGGGTTGTAGCCTCCATGTAGAGTTGGTGCTTCACTAAACTAAGGGTTGGTGCTCCTTGTAGGGTTGGTGTTTGTGTGTAAGTATTGTTTTTAAAATAATGCTAATGTAAACAAAGACTAACACCTAAATAGTCTTAATTAACAAGAATTAAACAACATTATAAACACCATCATGATAAAAATTAATCAAGGGTTAGATGCTAACAATTATCAATACAAAACTATGAAATCAACTATGTTAAGCACCTAAATATCCTCTATTCTCTAACAACATATAAATGAAGGAACCTAGGTAGGTACCATGGCTATCAAAAATAGTTGTCCTTAATGTTCCAAGAACCTAGGAATGGGGGCTAATCAAAGTTGGGCTACAAGACCCTTTTGACACCTCCCATATGACCCAAGCACTTTAAGAAAGAGGCTTAACTCTTCAAGATGATGAACTCTCAAGAAAACAAGGTGCAAGCTCTTAGTCTCTTTGCTATATGCTTTGCATTTGCTCTCTTAAGGAGTTTAGGTGTAGGTATAAAGGTAGAAGGAGGGCTCCTTATATAGCCCAATGGATAAATGAAACACTTTATCCCTTTGGATGTGGGATAAAGGTAAAACATGATTAGGAATGGATAAGGTTGCTTTATTAAAGGTAACCTTACTTTAGAAGGGTTTAATTTATGCTTAGCAAGTCATGGGAGTTGGGGGGTGTTTTAATTAATCAAAGGTGATTAACTAATAGGTAGATGTAAGCTTATAGAAGATAATTAGAGGAATATTAGTATGATTTAGGCTATTAGAAGGGGATTAAATCAATTAAATATTAATTTATTGGTTAAATGGAAGGGAAAGCTAATTAATTAATAATAATTAATTAGTCTAGGTAGAAGGGGTGATTTATTAACGGAAGGTCGTTAATTAGGGTACTTGTTGGATAGGCAACTTAATTAATTAGCTTAGTGTAATTAATTAATGATGATATGAGAGAAAATGAGTGCTTTTGACGATATGTCGTTGATTTGTGAGAAAGATGATAATTAACGCAATTTAAGTATTTAAATTGCTTGGGCGTAATTATGGGTGTCTACATTTGCCCCTCTTTGGGGTGGCATAAGTGACGCCACTTCAAAGATAGTAGACATGTGGAATTTTGAAGAGGTAGAAGAAAAATTAGTAGAAGTGAGAGATGCCCCCTCGAGTGTCGATGGGGTGATGAAAGAAGACGATCGATGATCGAAAAAGGTGAGAGATAGATAGAAGAATGGGAAGAGGCAAGATGCCCTGGTAAGATGGAAGAATAGGGGTGAGAGGAAAGCGATGTAGAATGAATATGGAGGAGGGGAGAGAAGAGATTAGCTCTCACGGCTCTTTGTGTATTGGAACAATTTCAGTGTCATCATATTGCCATAAGAGCTACATCATTGGTCCTTATGAAAAATATAAGCATACGACAAAGGTAGAACGACATGAAAAGCCATACTATGAACAATTGTCCATTGCTGAAAACACCAACTCCATGCAACATACAAAATATAATGCAATACGAGAAAGTGAAAGATGCCTAACTCCATGCAACATACAAAATGTAATGCAATACGAGAAAGTAAACAAGCTAAACTAATAAGAGAAACATAATATAATGTTTTTATTATTGAGCTTCAGTTACAACCTATGCAAATTAATGACAAGGGTTGATGATGGTGCCCCAAGCAAGGATACATGCAAGGGGAATAACAGAGGACACTTGGGTCTAATGGAAAAGCAATGTGCACTACGAAACAATACTGACAACTCGTTGTGCCCCAGAGTACGGATGAAGTAAGTAGCCTAGCTTTTGTTGATGGAGGTAGATCAAGATGATCCAAGTTGCACACATGAACAAGTGAGAACCAAAGAGTGACGTTTTGTAGGATGATTTTCAATTTTTAGAAGTTTTCTGAAACATATTTGAATGTTTTTTGATGATTTTTTTCTCTAACATATTTGAATGTTTTGGTTGATTTTAAAAGTTTTATGAAACTATGTACAGGAAGACGAGAAAGCGTGGATGCCCCCAGCGATAGATGGGATGTACAAGGGCATAAGGCCACGTGCGTACCAGAAAGGTGAAGATGTAAAAATGTCCCAACGATAAGGTGGGAGTATTCAAAGGTAAACTCTTCACAGGTAGAAGTGGGACCCAAGGCCATTATGGATAGGTTCAACATGATGATGAACATAAACCAATGAAATGTTGGGAAGAAGCAAGGATGCCCCTAGCGTAAGTTGGCCTAAGAGCACGTGATAGAAAGGAAGGAGAAGATTATTTTTGTGGAAGGGGACAAAGGTGTCCACAAACATGGAAAACAAGTAACCTTATACACATGGATGTTCTGAATGAAGTAGAAGAACGATGTGAATGATATGAATGTAGCTTAGAAGCCTCATGATGAAGAAGTGATTAGCCAAAGGCATAAATCATGAGACGAGATATGGACTAGAGTAAGAGTCTGAAAAAGGTCCAAAAAGACACTTGGTAACATACTAATCCTGTTTACTCATAGAGATCTAGTGTGTGCACGTGGATTTTATTACCTCTTGAAGTGAAGATTTAATAGACAACAAGTGAAGAGACCCTAGCCAATGTGTAGGAATGATTTATTTTGATAAGTGATTTTGTGAATGGAGGGTGAAAGGATAGTCGTACATTGCTCTGCTGCCAGCCAAGTGTCCATAGCCCCGACGGAGATGTATTTGATTCTAATCACAACATTGCTCTACTGCCAGTCAGGTGTCCATAGCCCCGATAGAGATTATTGGAAATACCCCAAGAGAGAGTTATATATTAATTTGCTTTTGCTTTGTAGCTTTTAGCTTTTGAGTTTTGATTGATTTTGATTCTTTTGCTTTCTGAAAACTTATTTCAGCTCTCTTGTTTGACAAGGGGTTAAGAACCATTGATGGCTTGATGGAAGGAGGTGGAAGTGATTGTGATGATGACATTGGCTAGTGTCAACAAATATGTCCAAAATTTCTTCGCAACAAGTTTATTAGATGTTTGAATGTGATAGGATCTCCATGAGGTCAGTCGTTCTTTAATTTACCAAGGTGATAAAAGACCAGGGACAAATAGATACCATAGAGATAAATGTCACAAAATGCGTGCGAATAAGCTAACCAAAATATCACCGAAGGGATGAAAATGGTAGGAAGACTTGCAGAAGAATAGCAAGGAAGGGAAGAAAGAAATATCCATGTGTACGCAACACCTGATTGCAATGTTTGATCTTTGTACCTTTGATTTTTGTTGTTTTTTTTTCTCATGTTTTTTTGTATTTTTGTATTTTTGCATTGTTGATATTTTCTTTTTAAAAAAAAAAATATTTTTGACAGTTTTTTGGACCGTTGGGACTAACAAAGTCACTATGTGTGATAGGATCCAACAACGATGTTTGCGAATTCCTTGATAAGGGAGACTAAGCATGTTTGTTTATCAAGAGTCATGTTTTCCCAGATCTTGATGATCATGGTGAGTTCACACTCAACAAAGGACTGTGATTTATCCTAAAACATGGATTTTGTATGTGGGAGCTTGAGTTCCCTATCCAAAGGTTTATGCACTTTGTGCCATACTTGATGGTTACGTTGATGTGCATTCTTGAATCGCACTTGATTTAGAATTTTGAGATTGTTCTAGTTATTGGGTGATTTTGAGCTCTTGGAAGTTTTGACTGAGCTTGATAATGAACTTGTTTGGGTTTCTTATAAGTTGACGCTTGAATTTTATGACCTCGAGAAGGAAAAGAATGTGAACATTTATGATTGATGATAGGAACGATAGAAATGGTAGTGGGCTTACCACAACCATTGATAGAAGAAATATGTGATAGATGAAAAGGATACGGTCCAAGAATTGAAGAGGATGGGCTACTAGGAGGTGAGCCATAGATAGAAGGTGAAAGGCTACTAGGATGTGGCCCAAGAATAGAAGAAGAAGGGCTACTAGGATGTGACCCATAAATAGAAGATGAAGGGCTACTAGGATGTGGCCTAATAATAGAAGAAGAAGGGCTACTAGGACGTGACCCATAGATGTAAGATGATGGACTACAAGCGATGGCCCAAGAATAGAAGATGATGGACTACCCGGGGTGATCCAAACATAGAAGATAAGGGGCTAGTTGGACGTCCCCAATAATCGAAGATAGTGGGCTACTCGAAAATGTCCCATAAATAGAAGAGAGAGGGATACTAGAAGGTGACCCACACCTAGATGAAGATGAAGGGATACTTGGCGTGGACCCCACAAGAGATTGTGATTAAGGAATTATGATAGACGAAGAGTTATTGGGTGATGAGAAGATAGGCCATGGATCTATGTAAGACCAAGGAGTTTCATCACATAATGAAGAATGTGAAGATGGAAGAATAGGAGGAGGATCAAGTTGCATGATCTGAGGCTCTTCCTCCGTTTCTTGATCAAAGGAATCAACCTTTTCCTCACAATATGCAGACACATCAAAGTCTAAAGAGAATCCTTTTTTGTAATATACTAAAGGAATATCTTCATATGCCCTTATAAATGCCCTGATTGTTTCTTCATTGAAAGAGATCAATCAGTATGAGTTGTTGATCGATACCTAGGGGTTTATTGGAAGAAATAGGTTCACTTGGTGTGGAAGGCTTAGAAGATGTTTGATGATTATTGATAGAAGAAGATGATGTGGGGGACGAAGAATATGTGTAGCTAGATGTCTTAGGAGTAGAAGAAGGTGGTGTGGACCTACCTATACAATGGTATGTCATATGTAAAATAGTAGGATTAATTCCAAAGTCTATAGATTGTGACACATGGGTTGATTTAGATGTTTGTCTCGAAGGACTTTGAGTCACACGAATCTTCAAAGAAGGAAGATTCCATGGGGGTGATTGATGAAGAAGGTCTTGCAAAGAAGGGGAGGACTGTGATTCAAGCATCACATTAGATGAATGATGACAAGGGTCCTGCGAAGAAAGAGAGGACTGCGATTCAAGAATTGTATTATACTTCTGATTGGAGGGATTTGGAGTCACATGTATCTTCAAAGGAAGAAGACGTCATTGGGGCGACTGATAAAAGGGGTCCTGTGAAGAAAGGGAGGACCATGACATAAGAGTTGCATTAGATGATTGATGAAGAGGATCCTACAAAGAAAGGGAGGACCATGACTTAGGAGTCACATTAGATGACTTAGGAGTCAAATTAGATGAATCCGAATAGTAGTTTGGATCTGAATCCTTAAGAGTCAGAGGAAATATTTGGATTGGAATCCTCAAAAGAAGAGGAAATGTTTGGATTAGAATTAGAAGAAGAGTGGGGGGAACTCGAATAATAATTTGGATCAGACATGTCCAAATCATACCACCGACTATGAGATGAAGGTGGGGAACGAGTTACCCGAATGGGTTCTCTAGCACGAAGAACCAATCAAGGTTTGGTCATGATGGGCGTCCTTTGATGTGAACGCTGAAAGTTGGATTCCTTATTGTCATAAGCGTGAGGAACCACATGATAATCAGTCATCTCTTGTGTCATTTAAGCACAAATGTCTAGACCTAGATAGTGTGATCAAACTTCTTCAAAGTGAAGAAGGCTCCATGCTGATTTGGGCAGCACAATGGTAGCCAACTAGACATTCATTATGTAGAGATGCATGTGTGATTTTCCGAAGGAGGTATAAAGAAAATAGAAATCGTGATGACATAATATCAATGAGATAAAAAGGATTGTCCTTGAAAATAAGTTTTCTGAATGAATAATCACAAGGAACAATCATGCGAGTGTGAAACCCAAAGCCAATCAATAAGGAAATACACCATATGAAAATGTGATGCAAAGATGATCAACAAGATGTTTTCACTTATGAAAAGTTTAAGGAAATGAAAAAAACGTAAGTAAAAACAAGAAGTCAATGTGATCCCCCAATCAAGATATATGATGAGTGAGCTCAAACTTGATTAAGACCTATATCTCAAAAAGTGCCAATTACAATTCGTGAATGACACAACAATATCACCAAGATATGTTAACCCACTTTGTGAGAAAGTGAAGTATTGATATCGAGGTGTTATTGATATAACACACATAAATAGTAACACCTAGCACTCTTTGAAATTGAGGTAATAATAGAACCGAACTAAAAAGCTCAAAGTATAGCTAGGAATAGTTAAAAATGTGTGCAACGTAACCATACAATATAGGTATTTATGTCGAGTTTACAAGAAACAAGACGTAAATATCGAAATTGTAGCAATACAATACAAACAAGCTAACTCTTCTAAGGAATTCCGTGGTGATGAACCACGCCTAACTATAATGACGACCTTGACATGGGTATCAAGATCACAATGGCTACCAATGACGCGAAAAACACCTCCGCACACTTTAGACATTTAACTAACACAACCGCAAACATGGATGGGTGTAAACAGACATAAAAGTGAGAGAAATAGTTGAATGGCAACACAAAGGTAATCACACCTCTTTTGATCAACAAAGTGTCAAAAGAATATGAAGGAAATAAATCAAGAAAAATGACGAAAAATGCTAGCCTCACTTCGGCAGAGTTTCACCTTGCCCTAAGGAAAGTAAAAGTAGGTGAAAGTAATACGTCACACGTTTCTCAAAAAGAAGGTTCATAACTCAACACTATTTTAAAATGGTCAAAGTGGGCTCCTGGCCAAAGTATATTCTCTTAGGTGGTTCTCTTTCCCTAGGTGTTACAAAGTTGCCACGAGCGAGCACGATTTACCCAAAAAGTTGCATTAACTAGTTTGGGAGTATCTCGACTTTACTTTACCCCTTTCAAGAATAGTAGACAATTAGTGCATCTATGTGTACTATCACTAGGGTCACCACAATGGACAACCCTGTAATGCTTTCTCATAAAGGAATCACTATTAAAGTAGGTAGTGTAGAGCACTTCCCGTTTCGTCCACAAGGTTCCCTCTTGCGTGGACTACTTTGGGGTTCCTGGAACCACCCCCATTGTTGTAGCTTAAGGCGTTATGCCAAAGGGGTTATGTTCTAGTTGAGCGGAGAGGGACGTACCCTTTTTCAAAACTTGTAATACTGATATTTTAAATATGTTGTTCTTTTTATCTTGTTTAATTAGGTGTGGTTTACTTGAAAACCTTTTGACAACCTGTATAACAACTATATTAGTAGTTTTTGATTTCATTTTGATTCCTCCTTTCTTTGACAAGCATTTTTAGGTCTTGCACTCAAGCGTTAGTAGTTCTCCAAGAAAATCACATTATTTAAAAGAGGATTAAGAGTTGCTTTTGATTCTCAAGATCATCCAAGGATGCAAGAGAATATCATACACAACAAATAATCTAACTAAAAAGTAAAGAAAATATTTTCAATCAATGAACCATACAAAATTCTTGATAAATGTTCATTCCATTAAACCAAAAGTGAAATATGAAGTTTCCAATTTACCAAATGTTATAAAATGAAGACTAAAGTTGTTTTTGATTCTCAAGATCACCCTAAGGTGCAAGAGAAGAGCATACAAAAAATTTATTCCAACTATATAGAAATGGAAAAATTCAAATCAAAGGACTATTGAAAAATACTTTGTAAAAGGTTCATTCCCTTAAACCAAAAGTGAAAGATGAAGTTTCCAATTTACCAAATGTTATAAAATGAAGACTAAAGTTACTTTTGATTCTCAATATCACCCTAAGGTGCAAGAGAAGAACATACACAAAATTTATCCCAACTATATAGAAATGGAAAACTTCAAATCAAAGGACCATTAAAAATGCTTTGTAAAGGTTAATTCCCTTAAGCAAAATGAATAATCAAATTTCCAAGTTTAATCCCAATATTAAAAAGATATAGATCAAAGTTTTTTTATTCTCAAGATCACTAAAATGTGCAAGAGAAGAGCATATACACACTTTGGTATAAATTGAGGAAACATGGAAATACAACATTCATCAAAACATTAGACATGTTAGAAAATGACTAGTTTTAAAATAACAGAAAAACCTACAATTTCTGTAAGTATAAATCCCAAATTTATGTTTTCATTGCATAGTTAACTTTAATAAATTTTCAACGCAAAAAAATGGAGTCATTTCGAGTTCGGGAACAAAATTTATGGCCTTCGAGGAAGATGGGTTACGCATATGCTCTTATGATCACGGGTATGCACTTGACATGCACTCAAAAATGTCAAAAAAAACGTCTCTTAATCTACAAAATGGGTAATTTTTTCCAACCAAGATTCAATTTTGACAACCCATCACATCAATATATGAATAGAAGACTCAACGCTATCAAACATTAACATACATGCTCAAGAATTTAAAATTTTCAAGAAATTGACAAAACTAGCATGTAGAATGATGAAAAAACAAGCTCTAAAAATGAAAACATGATGAAATATTAAAATTTTCTCACCAATATTAAATTTTACAGCAACCTACCACATTAATATATAAATAGAATACTCAGCACTATCAAACACTTACCTACATGCTCAAGGATTTAAAATTTTCAATAATTGACAAAACTAGCATGTAGAATGTTGACAAAGTAAGCTCTAAAAATGAAAACATGGAGAAATCTTGAAATTTTCCCATCAATTCCAATTTTGACAACACTTCACCTCCTTTATACCTAAAAAGAAGACTCAACACATGCAAACTCAACAAAACAAGTTAAGAAAAACAAGTTAGATCAACATGTGTAAAAGAGAGTTAGTAACAAAAAATGAAACTTAACTACAAAAACTTGAAATTAAGTGCAAAGGACAATGGAGTAAGTCCCACTGGGCGTGCCAAATGTGTGCAAGTGTTGTTTTTAAACTAATGCTAATGTAAACAAATACTAACACCTAAATAGTCTTAATTAACAAGAATTAAACAACATTATAAACACCATCATGATAAGAATTAATCAAGGGTTAGATGCTAACAATTATCAATACAAAACTATGAAATCAACTATGTTAAGCACCTAAATATCCTCTATTCTCTAACAACATATAAATGAAGGAACCTAGGTAGGTACCATGGCTATCAAAAACAATTGTCCTTAATGTTCCAAGAACTTAGGAATGGGGGCTAATCAAAGTTGGGCTACAAGACCCTTTTCATACCTCCCATATGACCCAAGCACTTTAAGAAAGAGGCTTAACTCTTCAAGATGAAGAACTCTCAAGAAAACAATGTGTAAGCTCTTAGTCTCTTTGCTATATGTTTTGCATTTGCTCTCTTAAGGAGTTTAGGTGTAGATATAAAGGTAGAAAGAGGGCTCCTTATATAGCTCAATGGATAAAGGAAAAAATTTATCCCTTTGCATGTGGGATAAAGGTAAAACATGATTAGGAATGGATAAGGTTGCTGTTATCCAAAATGTGCCCCTGTTCATCTTGGATGGCTAACTCTTTGTGTTCTTGCCTCTCTTGTGCCTCGAGTCTCCATTTTTGATTTTCAGGAACTCAAATCTTTCTGGAAATGGCACCATTGGATAGAGCTCTCTCTCAAATTTCTAGAAAGGTAAAGTTTTCCTACTAACTCCTCATATTTTTCAAGTTATGGCTCAAATGAAGTTTTTGGGGGAACTTTTCCCTTTGGAAGCCCAGCAATAGGAAGCTGCCACGTGTCCCAGGAGGTGGCGGAGAAGAGAAAAACTTAGAATTTTTTTCAAGTTTTGGTAAAAATTTGCAAAAGGAAAATTTTTGCCCGCGGGCCCGCCGAGCCAATCGGGATGTGACACGTGTTGGGAGAGGAGGCAAAGTGAAAATTTTGCTAAGTGTTTTGCGCAGGAAAATTTTTGAATTTTGGCCCACAGCCAATAGGAACTCGCCACGTGTCCAGAGGAGGGTCGTGGACGTCAGAGGAAAGGTTAGAAAATTTTCAAGTTTTTGCAAAAATTCCAAAGTAAAAAAATTGGCCCGTGGCTGTAGCGAATAGGCTTTCGCCACGTGTCTTCACCAATCTGGGTGGCGGAGGTAGAAATGTAAATTTTGCTAAGTGTTTTGTAAAAATTCAAAGGGAAAGTTTGGGGTAGAGGGCCCGCACCCAATGAAAATAGGACACGTGTCCTATGGTCCCAGGGAAGTTCGGAGCTCGGGAAGATTTTCAAAATTTGGCTAAGTTTCGCCAAAAATTTCAAAGGGAAAGGTTTGCCCCACGGTAACTTCCAGCTAATCAGATGCCAACACGTGTCTTGGGATGGTAGAGCATGGGGAAAATGAATTTTTTTCCCAAAAGTAAAAATGCAAAATTTTCAAAGGTAAAATTGCGCCCCCGGGGCGCGAGCCAATCAAACCTCGCCACATGTCCATGTTGCAAAAATTTTTAAGGAAGGGCCCGTAAGAAAAATTTCAAGGATGAGCCCGTGACCAATCACATCATGCCACATGGCATCTAAGTGGCAGAGTGTGGGGATTTTTGAAAAAAATTTCCAAATGCAAAAAAGAGGTAAAATTCGAAATTTTTTCCCGCCGATCCATTTTGGGCCTGTTTTTGCCCTAAATCTTCAAATGACCATAACTTTCAATCCAGAGCTAGAATTTCATGTTCTTTATATCAATGGAAAGCTGGGGAAATTCTCTACAATATTCCATGGTCAATTTTGAATTTTGGTTCAGTTTGGAGGGATAAAATCAAAAAATTCTTCTGGTACGCGACCATGGACAAAACTGACGTTTCAACAACCAATTTTAATGCAGAATGGCTCGCATTCTTCTTCAGCATGGTTAAAAATGTTAGGGCATGGGTTTGTAAGGACCTCCATGCCATTTTTAATGCATTTTGGTCAATGGGGAATGGCTCCCACGTTTTTTCATGTTTTCTCTCTCCTGGGCTCGACCCATGCACTGTAAAAGCCAGATTTGTCTCATTTTTCAAAGGTGGAACACTTTTTTGCACAGCAAGCTTCTATTTTCACCTTCAACAAATGATTTTGGCAAGTATCAAACCTTCCAGGGATTGTAATAGGTTTTTTTGCCTCTTTGGTGTTGGAATACAAGGATTTTGATGTTGAAAATCACAATGCAGGCTCTGTGAATGCTTTCAGTCCTTTGTATGTGTTGTTTGCTTCATTTCAAACCCTTGATCATAGTTATCAACCTGTGCATGATGTTTTATGTTACAATTTCTGATTTGTGTCAATTTGCATGAGTAAGAAGTGCTCACCACTCCTTTGGTGTATCACCTTTATCAGTTTAGTTTCAATTTTTGCATTTCTTATCCCTGTCTCCTTGCAAATTAGGATAAAATTAGGATCTGAACCTCTGCAGTTGTGCAAATAATAGATCTAATTAGAGGAGTTTGAGGAACCAGCCTCTAATCTGGAGATTCCTCTCTCATCTTGCAAGTCCCACACTTGGAGAGAGGTTTCAATGTTGTGCAATCACACTGGATGCCCTAAACATCAACTTAGAACCTTGATTCATATCTAGGGGTGTTGTTGATTTGCAACAACAAGATTGCTTTATTAAAGGTAACCTTACTTTAGAAGGGTTTAATTTATGCTTAGCAAGTCATGGGAGTTGGGGGTGTTTTAATTAATCAAAGGTGATTAACTAATAGGTAGATGTAAGCTTATAGAAGATAATTAGAGGAATATTAGTATGATTTAGGCTATTAGAAGGGGATTAAATCAATTAAATATTGATTTATTGGTTAAATGGAAGGGAAAGCTAATTAATTAATAATAATTAATTAGTCTAGGTAGAAGGGGTGATTTATTAACGGAAGGTCGTTAATTAGGGTACTTGTTGGATAGGAAACTTAATTAATTAGCTTAGTGTAATTAATTAATGATGATATGAGAGAAAATGAGTAATTTTGACGATATGTTGTCGATTTGTGAGAAAGACGATAATTAACACAATTTAAATATTTAAATTGCTTGGACGTAATTATGGGTGTCTACGGTGTTCTACTAAACTAGGGTTTTGTACTCCTTGTGAAGTTGGTGCTTCACTAAACACTTTGATTTGTGTAATATAATGATAAGTTCAATGGGTTTTCTTCCTCTTGAGGGTTTCCTACTTATATATTGTATTATGGTGTTCTCTCTCATGGTTATGGTTTTTTGAATAAATGTTGTATGTTGTTGTGCACACATTAATGGCTGAATGGTTTATGATTTAAACAAGAGAATTTGAATTCATTAAATGTTTTAAAGGACTGATTCACCCCCTCTCATTCCATTGTGCTTCTAATAATTGGTATCAGAGTAGGTCATTTTAGAGAATTTTGATCACTTGAAAGGAGATCCTTGAAGGATATAAAATGTCGAGTCAACAGAGTGGTTCTTCTTCTACCAAGGCACCATTGTTGGATGGTGCAAACTAATCCTTTTAGAGTCTGAGGATGAGTACTCACATCATGTCCTTAGGGTTTGATATTTGGCAATCTGTGGAGGATGGTTATATTGTTATTCTTGCTACTCCTCCAACAAGTAATGTAGACAAGAAGTTGTGTAGTGACAATTCCAAGGCTATGAATGCCATCATGTGTGGATTGGATGAACCTAAGATTGTGAAGGTGATGCATTGTAAATCAACTAAAGCAATGTGGGAGAAACTTCAGGTCCTATGAAGGAGATTCCAAGGTAAGGATAGCTAAGCTTTAGACTTTCATAAATGAGTTTGAAGGACTAAAAATGAATGATGATGAGCCTATTGCTGCATATTTGCTTAGGGTTGACAAGGTTGTCAACACCATGAAAGGGTTAGGTGAAGATGTGAAGGAAGAAGTTATAGTTCAAAAGGTTTTGAGGTCTCTTACTCCTATATTTGATTCCAAAGTGTCTACTATTGAAGAGGCCAAGGATTTGACTCTCTTGAAAATGGATTATTTGCATAGAACCCTAACTTCATATGAGATGAGAATTCAGAATGATAAACTGTCAAGAAGGATATTGCCTTCAAATATGAAATGAAGACAAAGGGAAAGAAAGATAAGGATGTTGATGATGCTCCTAAAATTGATGATGATGAGTTATTTGCAATGGTTGCTAGAAGACTGAATGTTGGATCTGGTAAGTATAAAGGTAAAATTCCCTTTAAGTGTTTCAATTGTGGTGAAGTAGGTCACTTTGCTGCTAAGTGTCCTCATAGGCATGAAAAGGAAGGTGATGAAGACCATGAGGATGATCATGATAAGAAGAATCATAAGTATAGTAAAGGTAAGAAGAACTTCAAGAAGTTTGACTATAAGAAGAAGGGAAAAATAAGTTTCTACACAAAAGAAGAGGCTTGCTTATCTGATGCTAGTAGTGGTGTTTAAGATTCTGAGTTTGAATCGGTCATAAAGATGAGGTTTTGTTTATGACCAAAGATGTTGCTAACTCTATGAGTAATGGCCCTATCATTTTTGGTGACTCCATACATTCTAAAGATGAAGAAGAAGAAGATGTTACTGATGAACTAGTGTGTATCCAAAATGAGTTAAAGCATGCTAAAAATAAGAACACTAAGTTGAAATCTCAAGTCAAAGGATATGAAGATAAGATCCATGATCTAGAAGAGAAGCATTGGTTAGAAACAAACAAGCTAAATGAGATAGTTAGGATGTTAGAAGAAAAGGTAAAGTTTCTAGTCACAAATTTGTAAGACAAAGAGAGTAAGTGCACCAAATTTGAAGAGGATATAGAGTTTCTAAGGGAAGAGTTGTTAGAGGTTGTTAAGAAGGCTAAGTCTTTTTAGAAATTTGAGAAAAGCACCAAGGATCTTGATGATATTCTTGGAAAACAAATGATCCTAAAATTGACCGAATTTTTTTTCTCAATCACGGACCCCTACAGGCTTTAAATTCTTTTCCGAACTCACCCAATTAAAATCAACTTTAAGAAATGAAAGAATTAAAACATACCGCACACATGTTGATAATCGAGTTTGGCATAATGCATGCATCTATGGGTTCATCAATAAAACTAATTTATTATCCACTTTAACAACTGCAATTCTAATACAAAATTACAATCAAAGTATGATAATTACTGAATACAAAAGAACAAGAACCTCCTATCTGTAGCAGATTCGATCCAGTATTCACCTTCATGGTACAATGCCCTATGGCTCCCCAATCAGTCTTCTAGATGCTATTACGATGCCCTATGGCTCCCCAAGTCAGTCTTCCAGAGATTTCCCATTATGGTTATGTGGCTAAATAAGCATGAAGAACAAGAACCTCCTCCACGATCACCGAGTGACAAAATCCTGACTTATGTAGTAGATCTGATATGTTTTTGTAGAATACCCTATGGCTCTAAGGTCCAAGGTGCAGTAATATCTCTAGTTAGTTAATAACAACTCACGTGATGATGAATACCTCAACGTCTCCATTTCATGGTGCTAATTATTCTTCTAGAAACCTCCACACTCCCATTATACGGTGCTAAGCCTCCAGATGTGAGCAGACTACAATCATCGCCAATAATCTTAAGACTGAATAAGGACCATCCTCCAAAGCCAATGGTCTAATGAAGCATCCAATGTACTAAGGTTATGAGCTCTATTTCTTTTTGATGCTTCGTTGCATCCCTTGGCTCCATGGCATCTTTGGGCTCCAACTTGAGAAGTCTCTCGGTGAGTTAAAAATAATAACTCCCGAACCATTATGAAGATGCCTATATTAGTACGATATAGGTATTATATCTCCCTTATGTCTATATTAGTATGATATAGGTCTTAGTCATGCCCATTTACGATATAGGTCACCATCACCATCATGCCCATACTATTATGATATAGGCCATCATGCTTATATTATTACGATATAAGCATTTTCTCTCTCCATAATGCCTATAAAAAATAGGACTTACATATCCATTACATCGCCACAATCACACCTTTGAAATTCATCATTCATTCTCCTCGGCTCAGGGCTCGAGCATTACTTTGTGAGTGGAGAGATCTCGGGGCTTAAATTTCACCTATAGGACTTATACAATGCCTATAAATAGGCCTCTACACATTGCTTCAAAAATGCCTATAATAATATAGGGCTTATCTTTGCCTCCAAAATATGACCTTAAAAAATACTAAGGCCTTATATTCTCCACCATATTCCTCTATACTATGCCTCAACCTTTACTTGGGAGAGAGACTTATAAGCTTGGGAGGAGCTTACTTAAGCTCAGAATGAGCTTATGTTTGGAGCTCGAAGTGAGCTTGTGTGTTAATGGAATGGAGAGGGCCTTTTATATAGGCACGGGGACCCAAACTATGTGGTTAAATACCACATCTGCTAGCTTTAACTTTAACCAACTCACTTGCCGAGTTGGATGGGCCACATGAGTAGGCCGGGGAGATCATCGGTTCCACTCCCCCATCTTTGGTTTTTTGCTGTGACCACTTCGACATGTCCACTATCTCGTTGCCCACATCCCGCCACATAGCCTTGAACGTTTCCGTTTCTCGTCATGCATCTACCGATCTTTGCTTCCACTGTGCCATGTCACCCTAAGTCCAGTGTCGACCCCCATGTTCACTATGACTTCACTTGTCCCACTTTGTTGGTTTTGGTCAATTTGTTTGGCCTTGTGCATTACTCCCACATTTGCGTGGGGAAATGATTAGATAGACTTTATAAGGATTATCCCCATGTTATAAATTTGTGGTTTAAGCCACGTAGCCCCTTTGTCACCATAAGTATATGTACTCGGCTTGTTGAGTTGATAAAACAAATCTTTAAAGTATAAAATCAACTCGCCACCTTGCATAACTCAAGCTTAAAAATGCAATGTAACTTAGCCCCTAACTTTATGAATAACTCAATATAATGTGGCAATATAGACCAATGAGGCAATGTGGTGGTAGGACATGTGGTGGCCTGAGGACCCACCATGTGGCATATTTTTTTAGATTAGTCGAAGACGATGACTAAATTTTGAACT
Organism: Taxus wallichiana var. yunnanensis; assembly: GCA_018340775.1. Classification (NCBI taxonomy): domain Eukaryota; kingdom Viridiplantae; phylum Streptophyta; class Pinopsida; order Cupressales; family Taxaceae; genus Taxus; species Taxus wallichiana. The sequence goes on from JADAXU010000134.1 coordinate 2,778,129, forward strand.
ACAAGTGTCAAATACCAATGTTATGAAACCAAACTTCTCACCCTCACCCAATTCATTTTGCTACTTTTTCATGACTCACCGGTTGATTCGGTCCAACCTTGGTGTTGAATCAACTTTGACTAGCCACCATTTGCACGTACATGATCCATTTTTGTGTTCATATAGTTGATGGAAAGCTCACGGATTTGAGTTCCGCACTATGATGATCTTAGGAGATTTAGGAAAATCTATCATATGTACTATCCTATGGATCAACAAATATTAGTAGGTGATAGAGTAAGTTTAGGGTTTAGAGAGGAGCTCAATGACAAGGAAATAATGTAAGAAAATAATGATTTAGGTAAGATGAATAAATAACCAAGCATTAAGGAAGAACAAAAGGGGAAAGACACCAAAGACAATGTGAAGATAAATTCCATAAGGTAACCTAATGCCTCAAGGTATGAGAGATCATTTAATGGTTATTGTTTCACTTGTAATGGTTTTAGGCATAGATCTAAGGAATGTAGGAGGTTTTTCAAGGATGATCATCCTTGGAGAGATAATAGAAGTGAGCAAGAAAAGAATGTAGTTTGTTACAATTGCCATGAGAGAGGTCATGTTGCCAGGTATTGTTTGGATGAACCATCAAGTTAAAATTAGAGTAATGAAGGCTATAAGGGAAGGAGTAGAGTTGTGTGTTTCAATTACAATAGGTTTGGACATGTTGTTAGGGACTATTATGGACCTAAAAGGTAAGGAAGGAGCTTTCAAGGTCATAATATGTTGGCTAGAAGGAAAAACAAGTTATGTGAGCCTAGAAGGAATAATGGGGTCTCATAAGAAAATGTTAATGGAAATCAAGGCATGTCTCGAGCTCAGATCATAAAAAAGTGGATGGAATTGATTTTCAGGTGTCCAAGAAGGGTTGGGACCTTTTCAAGTCTTTCTTCTATATCCATCATGATGATATATACCTCTACTAGGCTTCTTAAAGGTATATAGATCAATATGAAGCATTGAGAAGAGGGGAGATAACTATTTGATTTATGATGATGTAGGAAGTGTCTTCATAATGTTAAGGTATGTCTTGCAATTCCATGTTGTTGTTGGTATTTTTCCAAACAATGAATGTGTGTGTGCATTCAAGGGGTCATTCAAAGGTGTACAATCATGTTTTCAAGTATGTGTTGCTACTATTGATGTCCATTAAGTATTGTTCTTTATCTTGAAGGTATAAGTCATGATTTGCTTGTGTTTAATCAATATTGCACAAGGGGTTTGGTATGAATAAGAGGTTGTCTAAAAAAGTATTTGAGGTCATACTTTTAGTGTTTATCAAGATATGTCTCAAAAGTGTAAAGTGAATGGTACTTATCTTAGTCTAAGTATGAAGTCTTATTGGTATTTTAAAAGAGGTTCATCTTACCCCATCTTGTGTAATGGTTATGGTATGTCAATTGTGTGTACCTCAAGAAGGTATTATGAGGAGTGTCTAGGTTTTTCTAAGATTCAATAAGATGTGTATCAATGTCAAGAGTTGGCTGAGTCCTACATTATGGATTAGGTGTCATTGAGTCATGTTCATAATGGTTTCAAGAATTCTCATGCTTCATGAAGGAGAAATGAAGAAGGAATTAGTCATTAAACATGATGACTTGTGATCAGACCATAATCACAAGGTGAATTGTGGTAGAGTTCATGAAGAATGATTGAGGACAAGCTCGAGAAGGGTACAATTTGAATAAAATCTTGTGCTTGAGGGACTAAATGGTGGATTTAAAGGCCAAGATTTTGAATAAAGCATATACATTTTACCTACGGTAAGATTCAAGAAGAATTAAGCCTTGGGAAAATTGTGATAGTTCTCAAATCTGACTATGGAGTGCAGTAGGAGACCTAGTTAAAAGAAGTAACTTACAAATTGGGCATAAATCCTTCAAGAAAATGCTACAAGATTTATAGGGAAGATGTAATGGACAAATGGGTACTCAGAATAGGTAATATTTTCTTGTGAAAGTGAATAGATTAAAACTATGGAGTGAATTCTTCTTAGAACAAGGCAAGTAGCTTGTGAAAGCATAATAGAGAAGAGAAAGTGGGATATAAGCTTTTAACATGCAATTTGATCATCACAAGAAGTTTGAGTCATTACATGGATCTTGATAAAGTTGATAATTAGTGTCAAATAATGAAGCTCATCAAGTTGACATGAAAGTTAGGTCATGTGCATCTATGATTAAGAAAAAAGGAAAATATGATTACTACAATGAACTCGACATGAAGCATTTAGGTATGTGTGATTAGTGACTTGATTCATGTTGGATTGAATCATGCTCATGACATCATTAAGGTGATTCACATATTATGGAAGGTGTATGAAGAGCTATCAAGACTATGAAGGCTAAATATATTGTATTAGTTGAGGAAATGGAATGCTACAAGTATAAAGGTAAGATAACATTGCCCTTAATGTTTGAGAACTTTTAAATAAAGTTTCAGGTGATCCAAATGTGTACACATCATAAAGATGCATAGAGGGAGACAATGAGTTATTAAGAGAGTAAGGTAAGTTTTCAAGCTAAGGTGGTCTTATCAATACTATAGAATGAAGAAATGATAACCTACATGTATGAAAGGTACCTTTAAGACAGGGAGCCCATTTTATATTTGATCAAGTATATAAGGTGTCTATCAGGAGTTCTAAGAACTAGAGGAACTAGTGAAGACAAATTAACAATGATGTGTGCAAAAAAATTGACAAAACCTATGTAATGATGAGGCATGCTCTTCCATTTGAAGTTCTACTGAGTATCTTAAGGTGAAAATGTGAAGTTATAGGTTGTATATGAGGTTTCTTGATGTCTCAAATTGGATAAATGAGTTAAAATGGGAACTTGAAGTGATTTTATCCACTAAAATAAGGAGGCAAGTGCGTTAGTAAGGTTTGAATGATACATACATTGCCCTTTGGATGTGCGATAGGATGTTTTGTTATTTTAGCATGCTACATGTATAAAGGAGGCTCTTGAGGTAGGGGAAATTAGTTTGGTCATGAAGAAGGTGGTTTAGGTGATAAAAAGGATAAGAATGACAAATATTTTGTTACTTAGGGGGTTTATGTAGCTTCTTACTTGCATTATGAGAAAAACATGCTTTGATTTAGGTTAATGTAGGCTACATGATCGTGCTACAATGATGTGTTATAGGTTTGGTATGTCCCATGAGAGAGCAAGGGAGCTTGATTTGTTACTCTATTAGGTATATCAAGTGTTTTAGAAGGCTTGCATGGAAGAGTGAGTGGTGTCTGTAGGTAGATTGAATTTTGAGGTAGTTCACTTGTTCAAGAAGAGTAATAGGCATGCTTTAAAGGTTAAAAACAACACTGAAAAGTTGCTTTAGGATAGTGATGAAGTGTTGATCTATTCCTATCGCTTGAATTCAAGGTAATAGCTCAACATTTTGCATTCTTAGCTAGAGATATGTGTTGTAAAAGTCTAGGGGAGCTATAAAGTGTTGAGTCATGTTGTGATTGGGATCCTAGAGCAAGGCAAAGTTGGTCAAAATTACATTGAAAGATTTTTGTAGGGATTTCAGTCCTTAAGGAGGTATGAAGTCATGTTATGGAAAAGTCACAACTAGTTTGAGATTTCTCAAGAGAAGATAGGCCAAGAAAGAGGTAAGCATGATGTTCTAAGCTCAAATTCATGATTGATGGCATGTATGTGTGTTTTTTCATTGCCTTATCAAAATTTGCTACAGTGTTCCCATGGCGAGAAAGAAGGAAAAACATAGTTTTAGTGAGAAATGTCAATTTCTGCATGCTTGTATGATGGTTTGATGATGATTCCACTCAAGAAGGGATCCAATGAGGTCAAATAAGATGGAGAACATGATGCTCAGGTATGTGCTTTGTCATTAATGTAAAAAGGAGAGAAGACTAGGTAGTTTTCCATCAATGAAAAAGGGGGAGATTGTTGACATGTTGAGTTTAGGTGTTGTCATTAATGTAAAAGCCAATTAATGAAAAAGAGGATGATGGAGTAGTGCAATAATATGCCTAGTAGGATGATGACATAGATATTTAATGTGATTGGTTTGGTCTAAGAAGTAAGCCTAGTCAAGTGACCTAGCTAGCCTACGTGACGGTGCATGATTAATAGAGATACATAGTGAACTAAGGAGCATGATAGCAATATGGAGAGCATGTTTGGAGAGTGTTTAGGCACTCACATGAGTTTTGAGTGTATGTAAGGTTGGACCTTGTTTGAGTTCTAATCTAGACCTAGTCTAGGTGCTTAAAGACCAAATGATGAGGTATAGAGCCATGAGAGCTCATCAAGGCATGCAAAGGTGTGAGACATGTTGTCTCAGTGTGTATGGTCATTTTGGAGAGCTAGCAAGTAGAGATATGAGGTTTTTCTACTTCTTCATGGTGCACACTAGGCATAACCCTAGTGAATGGAGGCCTAATTAGGCATGATAGGTACTTGTAGGTGTGTGTGTGAGATCTTGAGATCACTCATGGAGGTATGTTATATTGTTTTCATCATGTATAGGTTGTTTTTAGAGGTTTCATGATGAGATATAGTGTTTGTTTAGTTGACCTAATCTTAAACCATGCAAAACCCTAAGGGATAATCATGAAAATAAGATGGGATATGAAGATTTAAAACTATTTGATACAAAAATATTATTGGAGATGGTGTAAATGGGTTTCCTATAGGTGTGAGAAAAATTTCAAGTCATTCTGAAGAAGATTTTACAAGTTATGATGTTTTAGGTGAAACAGGGTCTAAGAAAGGGTGATTTCCATCTCAAATTACAACTTTTGATGCTCACCATGAATTGTGTGATTTGCATGGGACCTTGTGGATTTCAGGATGTTTTTCCATTGATCTAAGATAATTTCACAAAAATAATGAGGTCATTTCATCATCACATTTTTATGAATGAATGTTAAGAAGGTAAATTGTTTTTGTGAGTTTGAAACCCTAGGTCTAGAGTGATGGAGAAGATCTTCATAATAGGTGCCCATAATTGATTTTTATTTCTAGTATTATTATTAGATGATGTAGTGGACTGCTCCATATTTCTAGAAAGGTATGATAGAGCATGTGATGATTTGTGGACCCCACTCAAACATGAAAGTTTCTAAAGATGTTCAGTTTGAGACAAATTTGTCCAAAGGAGGTATGAAATAAATTGACATAGTTTTTATCTTGGGAGTTTTACTTGATTTCCATGATGGTTCCATATCATGGTTGAGGTCCTAGAGGGAAAAGTGTGCCCTATTTATGAAGATTGGTCCTTGAGTCCAAAAAGGGTAGTTTTGGAGCAATTTTAGAGATTGACTTGGTTGAAGGCCTTACACAGTTGGAAGGAAATATAAAATGTTTTGGAAAGTATATTCAAAGGGATTTCTAATGGTATAATTTTTGTCTCTTTACGATGACTTTCGATATGTGAACCAACACAATTTGTGAAGAAGAAGGTTGTTTGTTTCTCAAGAAAAGATTGCTTTGGGTAGAAGATGGAGGTAGAAGATGCATGAGATGGATTACTTGATGCTTTATATCAGTTGGAGATTGAAGAGGGATGAATTTATTCCGTATTGAAGGAACTTGGAGGTCTTAAAAGTGGCAACAAGGGTGTAAACCAGTTGAGTTTCTAAAGCTTCTTTTTGGGCAACTTAGTTTAGTGAAGAGGAAAATTGTGTTGTTTGCATGTATGGATGCTTGATGAGCTCTATAAAGCATGGATGTGATCTATAGGTCAGTGGATATATAATGAGTGGTTACATATCATAGTTGAGGTGTTTTGTGTGGTCTTGAGAGCCCAGGTGAAGACTGGTTCTTGGAAACAATTGTTTTGAGAAGGATATGAGCCTTCGTGGTAGTGTTAGGAATAATTTGATTGTTGAAAGATTTTTACGATCATGGATGATGATTTTATGTCATATTTGACATGTACGAAGAATTTGGGAGCTTGAATAATCATGGTGGTGATGTTTGTGGTCCTTGATGAATCCGGTGATAAGGTTTTGAGCTTGTTTGGTGCATTTGGACATGGCCAACCTACATGGGTCCATTCCACGTGATTTTATAAATGTAATGTTATGTTTTATGTTTTATATTTTAGAAGGGTATGTAGTAAGGGTTTTAGTTTAAATTTGAGCTAGCTAAGAGATAGGGAAAAAGTGTGACCAAAGTGTGAGAGAAAAACAAGTATGAGGGCATCAAGAGAGAGCTAAGAGAGTGTGAAAAAGGATGAGGAGTGATAGAGAGTATGTGTGTAAGCGTTTGAATCAAAAAAATTTCATGAAAGAAGGAGAAAGAGCGAGTTGAAGAAGAGAGGGTTTGAAGAGGTTTTCAAGGTGTGTGAGTTGAATTTGTGATCTCCATCAGTTTAAGTAACAATAAGACATCATAGATATTCATTTAAAGGTGGTTGAGTGGGTTCTTGATCATCTTATAGGGTTATAACTTTGTGGAGTTAATGCTTCACTAAAATAGGGGTTGGTACTCCTTGTAGGGTTGGTGCTCTACTAAACTAGGGGTTGATGCTCTTTTTGAAGTTGGTTCTTCATTGAACACTTTTTATTTATGTAATATAATCAAAAGTTTAGTGGGTTTTATTCAACTGCGATGGTTTCCCACTTATATCTTGTGTTATGGTGTTCTCTCTCATGGTTATGGTTATTTGAATGAATGTTGTATGTTGTTGTGCACACATTAATGGTTGAATGGTTTATGATTTAAGCAAGATAATTTGAATTTATTCTGTTTCACTCCCCTCTCATACTATTGTGCTCTCAATAGTACTTTTGTGTCTCTTGTGACCCTCATGTCCCCAAGGGGACATAAAAAGTGCACCCATGATCAAACCCAAGCACATGAACTTCCATATGACCTTCTACAGGCTCCACATGTGATTTTTTAGCCCCTCCATCTCATCCTCATTTTCTCTTATGTTGCCACTTATCTTAATATTTCTCCAAGGTGCACTTTACCCGCTATTTTATTTTATGTCCCTTATGTCCTATTAAAATTGATTTTTAAACCTCACATTAACTCGATCGACTCGAGTTGATATGTGGTTTGTAGGGAAGTATGAAAGTGAAATATAACTTTGTTTTAAAGCATTTATTCACCACAAGTTGACCTCCCACCATTTTTACTGCTATAAAACCTTTAAAAATATCAATTTTTACCAAAAATGCTAGTAAAGTTTTTCCATAACAGCCATAGCCTTGAAAACCAAGATGTTTTCATATCTCACTAACCATAAACCTAATTCCAATGAAAATTTGCGATTTTTCTCTAAAAATGTTTGGGAAGATTTTATATGCATATTAGATGATGCCCTAGCTTTTATGATACAAAAATTTGAAAATAAAAACCCTAGGAGTTTCCTTTTTGATTTCCAAGAGTTCCAGTAGACGAAAAACAATGAAAATTGGAGCACGATATCACGGTGTAAAATAGAACATAATGACAAAGTGGTTTCATTGCAATCTATGCCGGTAAGTAAAATTACTAAAAATAACATATGTTATGAACAATGAAATGCTAAAAATATCAATTTTCCTAAAATATCAAACTTTAAACATTCAAAACATCCAAAAGTAGTGAGAAACACTAAACATGATAAATCAGACAACTTTCTAAAAATAATGGGTTTGGAAAAATCAAATGTCCCAAAATAGAAACTATATAAAAATATAAAATCATCATCAGTGAGAGTAAATTAAGTGGATTAGGAGCTCTAGGGAACAAATATTGTGAAAATCATCCAAATTCTAAAAATAACAGCTCCTGACCCCACCTGCTAAAATAGAAAGTTTCATATTTTAGTGTAGAAAGTTGTCAGATTCATTTTCACTTATCTTTTTGATGTTTGGAAACATGAAGTTAAAATTATTTGGTATGGAACCTATTTCAACACTGTTCATTTAGTATCTGAGTGTGGGTGAAAATGATGTTGCTCACATGAACTAAGAGGACCTAAAAATAGGATGTTCGGAGGACCAAGAGAGCTAGTTAAAGAGAAGATTTTCATGAGAGGGTTGTTTACAACATAAGGCCATCCTTTGTCAAGTAGAAAGTATAGAATTTGTGCTAGCATGTGCTAAAAACTAGTGAGAGTGGATGACAACTCCATCGTTGCGGTGTTTACACCCAAAGGTATATTACAATGTATGCATATTCCAACAAGTAATAGTATGGTCATAATATCCAAAGAATTTGTATCTCGTGAATGGTAAAAGACTGAATCATACCTCTAGGGCCTCTTACTAGGTTCATGGCTAAGATAAGTCCGGAAACCCTCTTGTATGCCAAAAACCTTGTCAACAAATGAGTTCCATGAGGGCGACTCGATGCTTTATTATATTGTTAAGAAGGGTAATAAGTGAAGAAAAGATAAAAGATTTTTAGGACTGAATGGCCCAATTCATCCTCATTTCCACTAAGGGAAACCAAGTGATAGATTGGGGAAAGATCATAAGTGAAAACATTCACCATCAGTTATTCCTACTCCTTGCTACAAGAAAGTTCACAATGACCTTGTATTTAGTGTATAATCTTGCAAGCACGAGGTAATTCAAGGGTTGAACTATCACTCTAAATGTTTCTTAAAAAACACCACCTTCAAAATATATTCTTAACTCAAGCTTAAGGAAAATAACCACCATTTTCCAGGGTGAATGATGTAGTCACCATGTTTGTGATCTGACTTTTAGAAGGCAACCTAGAGCTAAAGTTATCTTCTCAAGCTGCAACATTGATTGAGAGGTATGGATGTTTCTTCACTTCATTTATAACTTTCTCCTACATCTAAGTTTCAAGATTCAACCTTGCCCCTCACAAACTCTCCAAATATCTTAGTGAAAAGATAGTGATGTTTGAGTTATGTAAGCATTTTCTCAAGTCCATAATAGGTGCAAGAACCACAGGAAAAAAGGCATGTCCTTCCCCATTTCTCTTGGAATATTTTCATGTAAAAGTGTTGCTAGATGCATCAAATCTTGAAGCCTCCTTTGCTTCCCTTAGCCTCTACTCATACACCTCTAGGTCTAATTTTGACATCCTGAAATAATCCCGAAACATTAAATCTCCTCTATTTGCACCGTATTCCCTAGATTGAAGATTATTGGGTTAATTAAGGGATGATTTTGATGTAAGGAAAAGAGATCATATGAGAGTGAATGTTGGTCAAATGAGGAGATTTGTTTTTGACTGGTTTAGTGAAGGTGTGGAAGATGACGGATCTGATTTGTATCCAAAATATCAAGCAATAAATTCTTCACCTCTCCCACCTGTCTTATGGAGCATTCGAGAATCAAGTGATATCAACACGAGAATTGCAGTAGTGATCTAGAGGTCTAAGGAATGGTTTATAAGAAATAAGGTTGCTTTCATAGAATTTTTCAGTCTTTTAACCCTCTCAAGGTAAACATCTCATCTCTCATCCTTACAGGCATGTGAGAAAGCTACAAGCTCTACTCATTCAGGGGAAATCGCAAAGAGGAAAGCAATGGACATGAAAGGATCTCACTACAAGAGAATTTACAAGAATACCAAAGTCACCAAAGATTTCATCAAGGATCTTAATAAAGGAGAAATTGATTCTCACAACCCCTGGTTCTACACCAATCTCCAAGTATCTCTTCTTCTATTTCCGAGTCAACTCATCAAGTGCAGGATGTGGTTCCTCATCATGAACTTAAAAGTATAATCATACCTAGTGTTGAAACCATAAAACAAAGATCTTCCCATAGATCCAAGAATTGATTGGACTTGAGCTGAGAATAACACAACAAGAAGTGGTACCGGACTTTGAAACCATCTAAAATATTGTAAAGGCCAAACGGGGTAAAAAATCATAGGCAACTTCTCACTTTTTCAGTGGTGTTTTGGTAATCAATATGTAGAAGTTTCTGGCCTAAATTGGTAAAACCTGTTAAGGAGATGACTCAAATAGACTATGAAATGAAAAAAATTCCTTTGGGGCCAACAAAACATGAAGGGGATGCACTTTTGTTCAAAGAGTCTGTGGCCCATTTGCTTTCAAGTAACAAAGAGTATAAATAGAAAATTGAGCAATTGGAAGAACATGTGAGAATATGCACTTCCTCTCGTTTAGTCATTCATGGATCCAAGTTCAATTCCATCTCTCCCCACTGAAGATGTTAATCCTATCAATAGATTTGATTCCGTAAAAATCAAAAGTGATCAAGGTCATTCTTTATAAGGAAGAGCTAATGATCGATGGGTTGACAAGATTCTCGAGAAAGGTAAAACTCTTTTTCTTGAAATTATTTCACTATTTGAATTTTTCTTACTACTACTACGAAGGTAAAGATGACCAAAGATGAAATTGAAAAGGAAAAGGCTCATTGGGACCAAGTGTTTCCATTGGTGACAGAAATGGGTAACCTTGACTCTTTCGTGTTGGTGGGAAAAAATGTGTTCAATTCTATAACTAAGAATATGTCCCCAATTTGGTCTCAAACATTGGTTGCCTGATATGAAATGATGAATAATGCCCTTGAGGAGCTTGATTCTTGTGAATAGATCACTTTATAGATTTTGGAAAACATAAGCAATGGAGTGCAAAATTTAGGGCACCTCCAGTAAGTGAGAATTCATCGGTGGAAGACCTTCTGAAGCCATTTGAGGAATTGGTCAGGAAAGAAGTAGGAGATCCCTTCTCATTCAATGAGGACACTTTGGAATCTATTACAAAAATTAGGTGTATAATTTCCAATACTACTAAGGATCATCAAACTTAGTTCAAACAATGTAAAAATAATAGCATTACTTCGAAACTTGGATCAAGGCTCTGAGCTACGTGCATATCCCTCAAGTAGAGAAAGTGGCACCTGCAACAGCACGCTTCAACAAGGAGTTCAAAAATGAAGAAATTTTCCCAGGTGTATTACCACATAGTTCATCAACATCCAATTCTTCAGCAATGAATGAATCATCTCCATCAACATGATTCCCTTCCCTCTTATTATCTCACCCTCCCTTTCTCTTGTTCTAATTCTTCGTTGGGAAGGTACTTTTCACTTTTTGTCTTATTCACTTAAATGTGGCCTATAGTTAAACATTGTAATGAGTTCTCTTTAATTAATAAAAAGGGACTCACTTTTCTTTCCTAGGGATATGAAAGGTCACAAGTGAATAAGGTAGGTGAAAATTCATGTGGGGGGTAGATGAAAGGTATCTTTGTAAAGCTATATATTTAGATGACTTCCTCATTCTAAGGGGTTGTCAATTGTGAGTCTCTAGGTAGATAGTTATTGCATTGCTAAAAAGTAAGCAAAAGATAACATTATTCCATTTCTTTTCTCTATGTTTCCTCTATTTCCCTACTTGTTCAAATTTTTGCACATGATGATCTTATACAACCAAGGAAGGTGTTAGTGCCTTTGATAAATGGATTAATGGAATTTGTGTCCATGATTTATTGTGTCTTGTCATTGTTAGCAAAGTTGCATTTCTCTAATTCAGTGTGGATTGATTTTGGTTAATGTTTGTGAAACTCTACTAGTACTTATTCATAAAATTAACCCCTTTCCCTAAGTTCTTACCCCCTTCTTTGTATCTCTCAATAAAATTCCTCCCTTGCAATAGGTACAAGAAATTTTCCACAGGTCTAGTGGAGTAGTTCCATGTGATCCCTGGCTTCATGGCCACCCACATAATTTATTTTATTTGTATTCAATAAATGGGAACCTCAACATCACAAAGAGGGGGATATATTCCTAGAGCGTTGGTGAAAATCGACTAATTTGTCCTTGTGAATAATTATTTTGGCAACACACTGAAATAAGGCCTTAAAATTTCTAGATCAATACTCTTTGACCAATAAATAGGAAAACAAAATAATTTCCATTATTATTTTTATTAGAAAAACTTTTTAAATAATGTGTAAACATTAGAAATTATAACATTGAACAAAAATATATTGTTTAGGATTAATGGATTGAAATTTTTATTTAAGCGAGATGAAAAGTATAGTGATCTTGCCAAAGGTAGGAACTAAAAAGTGTGGTTAGTTGGTATTAAAGGTTTAAACTGAAAGACAAAATATATTATGAAAAATTATACAAGGTATAAATTATTATAAAGTTAATGAGTAGCATTTGTATTGACTATGACAATCATAACATTGTGTTTGTTATAAGAGAAATGGGGATCTTTGAGAAATGACTTTAGTTTTGAATAAGTGTTTGAGTGGGAAACATGGGAGGACATATAATTTTACGTGGGTGAAACCTTTGTTGGTTGGAAAGGAGAGGCAAGTTTGCGGTCATTTGAAGAAGAGGAGGATGATAAAATTTTACTGTGGTGGAAATACGGATCAATTCTTGAGGAGAATGTGAGTCACTCCAAAGTTCATCGATGTGTAAGTCCATGGTTTCTAATGTCCAAAATTGCACCCTATGAAATTTTGAACAACTTATCTCGGATTGGGACTTAAGAAAAATTTTACTTAGGAAAATCCATGGGACATTGAGTTTGTCTTTCGTGGAGTGTGAAATGTAGTATTTCATGGGTTCTCCTAACCCGTAGAATGAAGAAATCAAGAGATCGGGACTTAGGTGGATTTTGATAGAATTGGTGCTTTGCGGGGTTGGTTATACCTTTAAAGCATTGAGGAAGTCAATCCTCCATAGGGATTTACTTGCCTAGGAGAAAGGTTAGAGAATTGGCTAATGATAGGATCCGTGGAGCGAGCAAAGAAATGAGAATCTTAGTTCTTCATGGTATGGAGAAACACAATATTACACGGACTCGAGAACACATCACATTCTCGTGGAGTTTATCAATTCCATGGAACTAAGGATGAAGTCCACTAAGTTAAAAGTCATGACGCGAAGAGAAAAGGTGTTGTAAGGTTCCATGTGGAAAAGGAAAACAAGTTGGAAGTGACTAAGGTTGGAAATCATGAAAAACCATCAAGTGTTACGTGAGCTTCGAATGTGGTGTCTATGGGTTTTAAGGTTCTACGGAATGAAGGAACATAGTCATAGGTGAAGTGTCACAAAATGAAGAAGAAACACTTTCACGGTAAGGAAGGAGTGTTAAGTGGCTAAGGTAAGAAACATTCAAGCACCGCTAGACAAAGGAAACTCCACTCATCACTCGGGAATACGAAGTTACAAAAAACCATAGATCAAAACAATTCCACAAGGCACAAGTGAAAGCCACACATCTTCTAAACCGGGTGACCAACCACCTCAACCACCAAAATTTAATGAAGCATGAAATCATCTTGTGTAGTCTAATGGCGTGCGATTGAAACAAGGTGATGTATCTTTGTTGTGGTTGGATCTTTTCGAGATGGTTCCCATGTTTGTACTACAATTAACACTATAATAAATCATAACATCCATGCTTATTCAAAAATATTTTAGGAGTTGGTATTTGAACATGGTGGTCCTTCCTTCCCTCTTATCTTTCTCTCTTCCTCCCACAAGTTATATAAATGTAAGTTCTCATGTACATTTTAAGGGTTCTTCTCTTGTGTTCTTCCTTTGCATATTTTACAATGTCATGCTACTGTGAACTCAAATTTCATGCTTTCAATCTCTGCAAATTGGGAATGTAATATCCTCTTGCCTCGGATTTTTATGTAAAATGTCAAACATCAATTACTACAAGTGTTGATTTCTTCTTTCCATCAAATGTTATGTGTTTGACGTGAATATCTCTTCCCTTTTATATAGCTTATATTATTTTTTTAGTTGCTTGAATTAGAGTCATGTGCATCCTTACGATCTTTATTCTAAAAAAATTCTATCTATGTCACTTAGATCTAGATTAGCTCCACTTTTAATATGGTGATATTATCGCCCCTTTAGCTCATGATTCACTTTTTGTATCTCTTCTCTCCTCTCTCTCCCTATTTCTTTGAACGTGTTAGTGTAGGTTAGTTGTAGGAGTATTTTTAACATTAGATTAGATTATGTTCCACAAATTCTCCTAATCCACAAAACAAAGGAATTCAACCTTCTCCAGAGGTGTGTCTCAAGATACAAGTCCCAAACTTGGAGATAGTCCCATGTTGGCCCAAAATTTTGAATCTCCCATAATTTAGGTGATTAAGCTAAATATGCAAATATACATGCCTAATCTCATTGCTATATTAGCGGTAAATAAATGAATAATTAAATACAGAAATTAACCCAAGAAAACTAAGAAATAAAATGTGAAACCCTAGTTGTAAAGAGGGTAAGAAGAGCCTTACTTGATTTACAATGATCCCAGAATTGTGCCAGAAGTGCTGAGCAGACAAACATATATGGAGAAGTGTCACACGAGCGTTAGAAAAGTGTGTGATATGAAAATCTACATGGAATGGGGTGCCAGAGAGGGATATGGGTGCATGCGGGTGCCCTAAACTTGTTTTTGGGTGCCTATGCTGCAGAAATGCTAAAAAAACCTCCTCTGAGTGGTCGCAATGTATTCATTATTGTTCACATTTTGTCACTATGAGGTCACACATTGATGTACCACCTTGAAATTTTGTTACTTTCTCCTTTGCATTCAAGTGTTGATATGTGATTTTCCATATGATGATATGTTCTTTTGATTGTGGGAAATCATGCTTGAATTGGTTGTGTCCTTTCTGCTCTCAAGATCTATGATTGAAAGGGAATATGCTTGGATTTATTTTCTTTCATTTCTCACATATGAGTACAATCTGATTTCTGGGAGATCGTAGACTTATCTATCTCTATGACTCATCCTTGGGTCAATTGCATTGATCCAAGGAATGTTTTAATTATATTCGGGATGAACAATTATGTATTGAAATTTCATGAATTATTAAGTCTGACTGAACTTAGAAAGTATAAGTTCTTTTAAAATCTTCTTCATATGAAAATATTTCCATAGTGGAAGTTTTGTTGGATTCCGGAAATTAATCCTGGCAGGTCATTGCAATCGGAATCTGGTCTCAATCATTTTGGCATCGGAAAGGACCTGGACCTTAAGCCAGGTAAGATATGTAAGTTTTCCATCTAAAGCTAATTGCTTGATGCAAATCCAGAATCTGATATGGGAACATTGTATTCTGTTTGAATTCAGAATGATGATTTCAGCCTATTAAAATAGACTTAAATTGGAATCAGTAAGGTTATTAGTTTTAAACCTAAACTATAACCTATTGTTGCTAGGGTTAGTTGATCTAACCTAGTCCTAAAACTATGTACTTGATATTCCTAAGGGTTATCTAAACCTAATACTAAGGTGGGTGACTTATGTTATAACCTAAGGTGTTAAGATTAAACTAACCTAGGATCTAACCTAAGTCACTAACCTATCCTAAACTAATGCTATGGAAAGGAACCTAAGGGGGTCACAAGCTTTGGGGTGGTGATTTCAATGGCATTTAAGGAAAGGATAAGGATGAAGGGGTAGGGAGTACTGCCAAGGTTAGCGGAGGTTAATTTGGAAAGAGGGAAGCTTACGTGGTAGGTATTGTTGTCAAAATTTCACCCCACAGGTAATTTTGATAACATGCATCAAAATATTCAAGTCCGGGAAAATTGATTGATTCGGGGCCAAAAATCATGTTCTTTAGAGTCCCCTCAAATATTTTCTAAGTTCCCTGTCGAGAGGAAAAGAGCAAGCTACGAGAAAATGTGAAAAAGGTTGCGAGAAGGCAAGTAGGTTGATCCAGGAAAAAATCATAAAAATGACTAAGTCCTAGTCCTAAAGGCGGTCGGGACATTTGGGACGTCAAGGCGTGGATCGGCCGCAGAAAAAGCCTCAAAGCGGCCCAAATTG
The DNA here is from genome assembly GCA_018340775.1 of Taxus wallichiana var. yunnanensis. Classification (NCBI taxonomy): domain Eukaryota; kingdom Viridiplantae; phylum Streptophyta; class Pinopsida; order Cupressales; family Taxaceae; genus Taxus; species Taxus wallichiana. The sequence continues at coordinate 2,793,914 of JADAXU010000134.1, forward strand.
CATTTGGGACATCCTGGGACAAAAAAAGTACGCGTGGCGGGCGCGAAATGCCGATTCGGCCAGAGAAAAATTGGCTAAGCTTTGAGAGGGGACGAAATGGGACAATCGGGCCAAAAAGGCGCGAACCGCTGCAGGTGAAAAGGGGCCGAGCAGTCCAAAATCAAATGGGAAAATCGGGCCAAAAAAAGGCATGAACTAGCCGAACCGGCTGAAAAGAGTCAAGTCGGTCCCGAAGCAAAGTGGGACAAGCGGGCAAAAATGCCCGAACCGGCCGAATCGGCGAAATGAGTCGAGAGGGTCCAAAATCAAATGGGACATCTGGGACAAATGGACGCCAAAATGCCGAACCGGCAGAAATGAGCACAAAGGGCCCAAAATCAAATGGGACATCCGGGACAAATGGAGGTGAAATGCGAAGGAAGGAGCCGAGGACCAATCGAAGCGCCACGTGTCCTCACGGGAGAAAAGTCAAAAAAAAGTCAAGGGGTGAGTTTTGAGCACCGATCCGAACCAATAGGATCGTGCCACGTGTTTCATTTAAAGGGCCCACGAGGAAAATTCAAAAGACAGCCCACCGAAAGGTAGGAGGAGAGAGAATTTCTCGTCCAATCGAGATCTGCCATGTGTCATCCAAGTGGCAGAGCGGGAAAAATTCCAAAATCCGTTTTGGTCTGCTCCGTGCCCTAAATCTTCAGATCGCCATATCTTTTGATCCAGAGCTCGGATTTCCACGTTCTTTATATCAACGGAAAGCTGTTGAGATGCTCTACATGATTCTGGGATCAATCTCGAGTTTTGGTGTAGTCTGAAGAGAGAAAATCGAGAAACGGCTCTGACGTGTGGTAATGGCCAGAAGCGACCTTTCAACAACCCGTTTTAATGCTAATGGGTCGCATTCTTCTTCTGCACGGCCAAAAGTGACATTTTAGCGGCCAAATTAATACAAATGGGTCGCATTCTCCTCTAAAATCACTCAAAGTGACAGGGTATGGGTTGGTAAGATCCTCCATGCTGATTTAATGCATCTGTAGTCAATGAGGAATGGGCTTGCACGTTTTCCCACATTTTCTGTCCCCTGGGCTCGTCCCATGCAATGTAAAAGCCAGATTTGGCTCATAAAAAAAAGAGGTTGTTCATTCTTTCTGCTCTGCTCTCCCTTCTTTTCTTCTCTAGGGTTGAAAATGGAGTTCGAACCTCCTCCCTTGCTCTGTAATGGCGTTTTTGCCTCTTATTAATGGAATGATGTTCTGTGCAAACTTCTGAAGCAACAAAACGTGTTTTGTGATGCATCTGTCCATCCTTTCTCATTTTTGCTTGTCTTCTTCTTGCCTCTCTTCATTGCAGGTATTTGTGCATGTTTGAATGTTCATTGCGAGGTTTGGAGTGTGTTCATGGAGTTTTGGGACATTTTGTGTGAAATCTATCCTTGGGCCATGATGCATCTGTCCATCCTTCCCATTGCTCACCTCTCTTTGTCCCATGGCAGTTTTGATAGATGTTCAACATCCTCCTTCTCACAGTGTATCACCGTTTTAGTGTAGGCTTTTCTTTGTTTTTCCCTTCTCTCTCTCTCTCTCTGTCTCCTTGGCATGGTTAGATTAGGATTAGATTAGCTTGCACACTTGCTGGAATAGCTTGTGGCGGGTAGTTTAGGAGCGAGGAACTAACCTTCTCTGGAGATTCCTCTCTCGGTTTCACAAGTCCCACACTTAGAGAGAGGTTTCCATGTTGTGCAATCACACCTTTGGATGCACGAACATCAACCTAGAAGCCTGATGTGCATCCGGGAGTGCTTTGTGATTTGCATCATCATGATTTTGGCACGCCGGTGGGACCTTAGAGGTCTTTCACTTCATCTTTTGCGAGGTTGATGTGTTCTGTGAAGATTTCAGCCTTTGGAGGCACTTGCAAACACATCGGCGACTCCATCTAGTCAACAACCATCTCGAAGTTGCGAGACCTTCCTTTCCATTCATTTTCATTCATTTTCCATTCATCTCTTTCATTCTTCCTCATTCTTTGAAGTTGTGCAATCATGACTTCATTTCCATCATGGATTTCATATCAACAACAACGAGTATATTCCACCTCACAGGTTTTACAAATCCTCCGAGATCGGCATGCATATTCATATGAGCAGCGGTGCAAAGTCGGTTTGGCTATGGAGCTTTCAAGAGCAAGAGTATGCATATAATGAAGACAATCAGATGCAAGATGCTGGTCTATTGGAGAAAATCCAAAAGATGGAGGTAAACATAGTGCAGTCCAGGGCTCAGGCACAGATGAAAGCTTTTGGAATCGGTTATGGAGCACCCTGTCCATGGGTGGGACCTTTTCCAAGGCATTACAGCCCTCAGGAGAAGCTTGACTTCATGATTGCAATGCTGCCTTTGCTTGCAAAGTGGATTGAAGAAATAGAGGTGTATGAGAGAAGTATTCAGCAACCTTGTCAACGGGTAAGCACACCATCTCATGCCTTTCCTTTTCCTCTTTCCCAATCTGTTTCATTTCAGCAGTGTCAAGTTTCAAACCCTCCATCTGCTGTCCCAAGTGTTGAATCCATTTCTCCACCCCCAGTCTTCCACCTCATCTCGATTCTTCTTTCCTTTTCCCTTCCAAACAGTCATCCCCTCCACAAGAGCTAACAGAAATACCCCCTCCTCCAAAGAAACAAGAGGTTTCACTGCCTCCACCACCACAAAAAAGTGTAAAATCGGTTGAGTTTCAACCCATTCCTCCTCTTGCATTCCCAATTTCATATGGGGAAGAAGAAATTGAAAAAATCAGTCATCAAGGACAGCAAGAAGAGGAGCCCAACAGAAAAGAAATAACAGACGACTTGAAGGTTTGGGCTGCCAAGTTTGGGATGACAAAGATCCCCTTGATGGTTAAGCCTACAGAAGAGGCTAGGGTTGAGAAAAATGGTGGTCGGGACTGATTTTTTGCAGAGAAGAAGAAGATCTTGCAGTCCCAATTTGTCCTCTAGAGCAGCAAATTGAAGAGTTTGACTTGACAAACTTCATGCTTTGGAGAAGGAGTTCAATCAAGAGCAAGATTGCCTTCAAACATTGGAGGAAGGAGAAGCTGCTCCAAATCCAAAAGAAGAGGAGCACAATCTAGGTGTGGATGAGAAAATGCAGATCAAGGGCTTTGAGCACAAAGCGAGTTACGGGAGAACCTTCGGTTCTTCTTTCCACTTCATCTCTCTCAAGTTCTAGCTTTGAAAAGGAGTTTGATCTCTCAAACTCAATATTGGAAAGTGAAGGAAACCATGGTGGTCAAGTTGCAGATCAAGAGGACACCATGGAGGAAGTTGAAAACGAGTAGCGAGGACAGCAATGAATGAGGCGGTTTACAGCCGATTTGGAGGCTGTTTTGATGGAGAAGAGCGGTTGAGCTTTCACCTTTCTCTCTTTCATCATCCACATTCCAAACACGAGCTGCTGCCATGAAGGAGAGCTTTCATTTGCAGCAGCCTGCATCTTATAGCAGCTCTTTGGGATCAAGATTGGAAGATTTTTATCTTCCATGTTCTTCATTGGAGGAAGAGAAAGGACAGAAGAATTTCACCATTTCTTCCACACCATCCATTCAAGAGGGTCTACAAGAAGACTCCATTCTTGGAGTTGAAAATCAGAGCTATGGGCATATCAAATGGATCAGACCTTGCCCAATCAGGTATTTGGCTTCATTGGAGCCAAAGGAGAAGCCACAACCAGTCATGCTTGCTTCTGAGCATGAGGATGAGCTACAAAGTACCAAGGATCATTTGTCATACCTCTCAATCAAATGTAGAGAAACTAAAAGAGGTATTGGATTTTGATTGATACCTTGATGATTTGGATAGAAGACCACTTCTTGTTGATTTTCCATCCATCAAACAGCCATGATTAGTGCCAAATCAATTGCATGGCTGCAATTTTGAAGAAAGGAAGCTATTTCTCACAACGATTGCGGGGTTTGTTTAGCTTGCCTTTGCTTCGATTAGAGTAAGTAGCTAGGTTTGCTTTGTAGAATAAGTGCTTGTGCACACTCTGCATGTTCCATTTGGGGCATGTATGATTTTGATTTTGTACATAGTTTTGGTGTTCTTTGGTTCTTGCTCTTGCAGTTCATTTGAGTGGCATCTTGGTGAAGACACTCCGGGTTCAATGGGTTTCCAAGTGGCTCGAGAGGAGGTTTTCAAAGTTCGAGATCGATTCTGAGGTTGCGACTCATGACTCCATGCCCAATGGATGCTTGAGCTCTTGATCATTCATCTAGCGAGCGAGATGACCCCATTGAGTCGCCAATTTGTTGTCAAAATTTCACCCCCACAGGTAATTTTGATAACATGCATCGAAATATTCAAGTCCCGGGAAAATTGATTGATTCGGGGCCAAAAATCATGTTCTTTAGAGTCCCCTCAAATATTTTCTAAGTTCCCCTGTCGAGAGGAAAAGAGAAAGCTGCGAGAAAATGCGAAAAAGGTTGCGCGAGAAGGCAAGTAGGTTGATCCGGAGGAAAAAATCATAAAAATGACTAAGTCCTAGTCCTAGGGGTAGTCGGGACATTTGGGACAAAAGGCGCGGATCGGCAGTAGCGAAAAGCCTCAGCGGCCCAAATTGCATTTGGGACATCTGGGACAAAAGTACGTGGCGGGCGCGAAAATGCGGTTCGACCAAGAAAAAATTGGCTAAGCTGCTTTGAGAGGGCCGAAATGGGACAATCGGACCAAAAGGCGCGAATCGGCGAACCGGCGAAAAAGGGCGAGCAGTCCAAAATCAAATGGGACAATCGGGCCAAAAAGGCGCGAACTGGCCAAACCGGCCGAAAAGAGTCAAGTCGGTCCGAAGCAAAGTGGGACAAGCGGGCCAAAAATGCGAACCCGGCCGAATCGGCGAAATGAGTCAGAGGGTCCAAAATCAAATGGGACATCCGGGACAAATGGACGCGAAATGCCCGAACCGGCCAAAATGAGCACAAAGGGCCCAAAATCAAATGGGACATCCGGGACAAATGGAGGTGAAGTACGTGAAGGAGCCGAGGACCAATCGAAGCTGCCACGTGTCCTCACAGGAGAAAAGTCAAAAAGTCAAAGGGCGAGTTTTCGAGCACCGAGCCGAACCAATAGGATCGTGCCACGTGTTTCATTTCAGGGCCCACGAGGAAAATTCAAAAGAAAGCCCATCGAAAGGTGGAGGAGAGAGAATTGCTCGTCCAATCAGATCCTGCCACGTGTCATCCAAGTGGCAGAGCGCGGGAAATATTTCAAAATCCGTTTTGGTCTGCTCCGTGCCCTAAATCTTCAGATCGCCATATCTTTTGATCCAGAGCTCGGATTTCCACGTTCTTTATATCAACGGAAAGATGTTGAGATGCTCTACATGATTCTAGGATCAATCTCGAGTTTTGGTGTAGTCTGAAGAGAGAAAATCGAGAAACGGCTCTGACGTGTGGTAATGGCCAGAAGCGACCTTTCAACAACCCATTTTAATGCTAATGGGTCGCATTCTTCTTCTGCACGGCCAGAAGTGACATTTTAGTGGCCAAATTAATACAAATGGGTTGCATTCTCCTCCAAAATTGCTCAAAGATACGGGGTATGGGTTGGTAAGATCCTCCATGCTGATTTAATGCATCTGCAGTCAATGAGGAATGGGCTTGCACGTTTTCCCACGTTTTTGTCCCCTGGGCTCGACCCATGCAATGTAAAAGCCAGATTTGGCTCATAAAAAAAAAAAAGAGGTTGTTCATTCTTTCTGCTCTACCCTCCCTTCTTTTCTTCTCTAGGGTTGAAAATGGAGTTCGAACCTCCTCCCTTGCTCTGTAATGGCGTTTTTGCCTCTTATTAATGGAATGATGTTACGTGCGCAAACTTACGGAGCAACAAAGCGTGTTTTGTGATGCATCATCCATCCTTCCTCGTTTTTCTTGTCCTCTTCTTGCCTCTCTTCATTGCAGGTATTTGTGCATGTTTGAATGTTCATTGTAGGTTTGGAGTTTGTGTTCATGGAGTTTTGGGACATTTTACGTGTGAAATCTATCCTTGGGCTGTGATGCATCTGTCCATCCTTCCCATTGCTCACCTCTCTTTGTCCCATGGCGGTTTTGATAGATGTTCAACATCCTCCTTCTCACGGTGTATCACCGTTTTAGTGTAGGCTTTTGCTGTTTTCCCTTCTCTCTCTCTCTCTATGTCTCCTTGGCATGGTTAGATTAGGATTAGATTAGCTTTCTGCACCTTTGGAATAGCTTGTGGCAGGTAGTTTAGGAGCAGGAACCGGCCTTCTCTGGAGATTCCTCTCTTGGTTTCACAAGTCCCACACTTGGAGAGAGGTTTCCATGTTGTGCAATCACACTGGATGCCTGAACATCAACCTAGAAGCCTGATGTGTGTCCAGGGGTGTTGTGATTTTGCATCAACAGTAGCATCTCTAAAATGGAAACTCTTGTGTTTTGTGATGTAGAACTCACCAACTTTGGCGGATGGTGGCAATGGAAAACAGGCGGGAGAAAAGAATTTAATGCAATTAAATTGCATGGGTTCTTGAGCTCGGGCTGCCTTGAGAGACATGCAAAGGGAATTTTTTTGGTTGTTTCTTTTGTTGTGCCTTCCGTTTTTCACTCTGCATGAGCACTGGTTTTTCAAACCAGCAGTTTACTCTCCGATGCATGGCAATTTTGAATGTTTCAAATTTACTTATGTGTCATGGGGAATATATAAGGCATGGAGGAAGCAATATTTTGTTGTTTAATCTTTCATGGAAAGGAGAAGAAAGGGTGAGCTCATCCAGAGGTCTTCTTCGACTTTTAAGTGACACTATCAGGCATGATAGGCCCTAACTATTAAAATCTTGCTTTCCTTTAAATGTTTTCATTAAAACAACTCTGTTCTGATGATGTTCGCGCATTTTTGGCTTGACTGGTAGCAATGAATTGTGGGTTTTATGTAAACTTGGGCTCTGGATTGAACTTGGAAATGTTAGTTCAAAAGGAAACTTGTTTTTGTTGTTTTCTTGTTCCCTTGCTGTGGTTTAAGCTTGGAGTTCTTATCCTGTTAAAACTGTCGTATTACCCTTCTACGCTAGGTATTTGCAACAAAGTAACCTGTACCAGACTCTGTAGGGTTTACTTGGTGTTGAGATTGGTAAATGTGTTTGATTTCTTAAAATCCTTACTGAAGTTAACATTTTGGTTGTAATCGTTGATCTGGGTTTTTGTGAACTGTTGTGTTTTCATACCCATTTTGGGTAACCAAACATGATAGCTACTTTGTAAGCTTCTGTCTATTTGATTTACTTGGATAAAAGCTTGTTCCATGAAAGGAATCATTTGTAAAGGATTACGTGTTTTAATGCTAAGTTAATTTCTTTTGCTTCGGTTGTGAATGGATTGTTAGATTGTCTACTCTGCCTTGAGAAACTCTGACTGTAACAAGTTTATGATCAAGAGAACTGGAAAATGATTGCGAGATCGGGTTGCTCATAAACTCAGTAAAAGAAAACTTGATTGTTACATGTTGTGTGTTTGGAAACATGGAATGATTGAATCCTTAACACCTCTTGTGAAGGTGTTTGTTTGCTTTTTAATTTTCTCAAGTACTGTGAGTAATACAGTGTATGGCTTAGTTGTTAATTTAAGGTGTCCATGTATGTTGGCAATATGAGTTATACAGAAAGATTAGTTGTTGAATGGGGTTCGTGTTCTTCTTGTGAATTCTTGGTTGCTTTTTGGATAAGTTGTAATGGAAAATGGTGTTCATCAATTCTAGGTTTTTAAAAGATATTTTGAATTTGACATTAGAAGTAAAATGGTTGAAGCTTATGGAAGATCTATTTTACTTTGACTGTTGTTGCATATTATTATAATGGTAAGAATATTTTGACCTTAGGTGCTTTCAAAATTAGGATTTGAATACGTTTCACATACTGAATATTCAATCTTGATTAGTGTTTAAAAAGAAATGGCACCGGACGATGATTCGGTCCAGTTTGATTAGTATTGGATGACCATGTAATCAAGGAAAAACGTTAAGATAACCTAACTTGATTCTCATCTCGAATGGTTCGAGCATATGAAGGAAAATAGCCTGTTTATTTGAATCAGGTCTGTATCGAGTTTGATAGGTTGTAATTATGTTTATGTAGAATATGATTTTGGTTTCATAGAATGTATAGTGGTAGATCCTGTAAGGATCTAAGGGTAATTCTATATAGTGTTTCTACCTGAATCATCACTGTTGAATGTAATTAAGTGCCAGAAATAGATCCTTATTCCTTGATTAGGTTTATTAAATGGTTATTATTTCATGGAAATTGGATTTAGTTCTAAAACTTGGTTACAACAGTGTTTGGTCATCTCTGTTTTATCTTGAGTTGAAAGGATAGGTTGGACAGAGGCTGTAAAAGAAGGAAAGTTATGTCGATTTCTTCTTGTATGTTAATATACTTTTTTGAAATTATTTAAGGAACCCAATTAGTAAAGTTATGGGATGGCAGATTTTTACTTTAAAGATGGAAGGAATATTAGGATTAGGGATCCTAATCTGGGAAACTCCTTTCATTTTACAATAGCAGGTTATGATATTGATATAAACTTACTGTTTGTTATTCTTATTGTAAAGTAATCTAGTATTTATTGCTTTACATACTTGCCATGATTGAAAATCAGTTATACTAAGATGAAGGATAGATTGGCAAGTGAACTTGCAAGTGATAGCAATCCATTCCTCTTGTTTAAATTACTTTTGTATGATCCGTTGGATTTAATATTTCAATTGGTTTAGTGCTAAATAAAGGTGATCAAATCATGATATACACTGTTTCAGCTTTTTCGGATGATTAGGTGCATAATAATCAAGATGCTCCTTCTTACTTTCTTGCAAGAAATGGGATGAATCATCTGAAATAGATTTAGTTGAAATTACGTCTGTAATTTATATTGTAATATGAAGTTGTATTATAATTGGTAGAAAGAAATTTCAGGGTGTATTATGATTTTGGATTGTGAAGGTAATTGTTGGATTCAATTATGCTTTAAATTGAGGACAATCGAATAGAATATTCCTTCTGTCCTTTTTGTTTTAATAGTGTACTTAGACTCTCTTTATATTGATTTCATTCTAGGATATAAAGTATGAATTAAGTGAAGTCATTTTAATAGGGTTGTTTAATTGAAACAATTAGAGGAATGCAATTGTTTTAAGGATTAGTGCTTATCATGCTCAGTTCATTGAACTGACCCGTGCTAGCAATTTTGTAGATGGTCTTCGTAAGTGGAAAAGGAAGACAAAATCTGATAAGATGTATTGATTGTTCTAAATTGGTTCTTACGAAGAATTCTGATTAGATTTTTAAACTGTATTGTGAAAAGAAAGGTTATCTCTTTTGTTGAAGGCTATTGTCTTAAAGCATGCCAGAAGTGCATAAGTTGTAATTGTATGGTTTTGGAAACGAATGAAATTGTGAGGAAATTACCTATGAAGAATGTGTATCTTATTTTGTTGGGATGATCTTCTTATTGGCTATATGAATGAGTGTGCATTCTTATTGTTTTGAACAATGGATTATAGATGATCTTCTTAAGTAAGCCATAGCTAATGATGTGGCTGATTACTACATTCTTAATTAGTGACTCATTATAACTTATGATTGTGAGTAAAAACGAAAATAAGATCACTACATTTATAGGGAACATCGAGAGTGGGTTATGCCCTAAAATGTACCTATAAGAAGAGGAGGACTTTCCCCTCTTGTAATGCAATAATTATAAAAGGAATAAATGACTATAAATCGTTAAGACTTAATGGTATAAAGTCTGATATGTCTCAACCTATTAGGTTGATACATTTCCCTCGTTGGTTGAGTTATTTTTCTAAATTAAGGAACTTAAATGGTTGTTGTCCTATTTTTGTGGATAAAAGGTTGATCGGCCCCAACCGAAAACCAGAAACAATCAAAATAAAATTAAGACCCTTTTTGTAAAACTGAACCCTAATTACAAAAAGGTAACTTAAGGAGTGTTGGACTCGGGGTTAGAGAAGGCTGCTTAATTATGTAGTCTTGTAACCTAAATATAACTTAACGTAAGTAATTCTTGGAGGTATGTACATCTTTCCGAGATTTTCTGTAGGATGTTGACACACGTCAACTACAAGGTTGTACCTTTGAGAAGGTTAGGATCTTCTCGAGGATACAACAATGCAGATGACATGTGGCAGCACCCTTCGACATTGATCGTTAAGATTTACACACCTGGGACTTGATCAAGATTTCTCTCCGGGCTAGTTAGGACCATAATCAGGTTATGAGGAAGCCCTTTGAGTCTCAGGGTACCTTGGCACATGGAGTTAACTTTGGTTGACCCTGTATGCCAATTTATCCTTAGTCTTTAAGAGCCTCTTCATAATGTGGACTATGATGTTAACCTGATCTAGAGTGAAACCTTGGGACAAGGGGACTGATAGAAGTCAGTAAAGATGTTCTATATAACAATAGAGTGGGGTGAAGGATGTATTCCAGATTGACGAGTATGTTGTCAAGGAATAAGTAATACGAACAGTATGTTATGAATCTTTGGCCAAAGTATCGCAAGCTGCTGATTGCATTGTCCTATGTCACCTAGTCTAAGGATCGTGATGCCGATGAATAGTGGTAACAATTATTTAGATAGGTTCCTTGGGCTAGATCACTCAGAACCCGAAATGGGGTAAGAGAACCATGTATATGAAGTATTCAATAGAAAATTCAAGCTCAAAGTTACACATGAATAGATCGGAAGTTCACTGAGTCATGGAATGAATAGATCGGTGGTACATCAAGTCATTACAACTGCATATGGTTATATGTTATAAGAATGATTGCTATGATATGTGTGTTCTAAATTATGTGTTTAGAATAGAGAACATTAATCGTGTAATTTTTTTTTCCTTGTTTCTAAAGTATTAAAATGGGAATGTTACATTGATCGGAAAAGTCTCTGGAAACCTGAAATGAAGTAACAACCTACAAAAAACCTCAAAGAGACATAAAATCCTAAAAAGAAAGATGTAGAATGAGGGGTCAGACTGTCCACAACTATCACAATGGTGATCTTATAACTGAGCACTTCAATACATCTCATACCTAATTTAGTTCTATGTGTGTGTGTGTGGAATTGTGCCCTAGGTGGCTCTTGTGGTGTCGCACTTGATAACAAGCAAAGTATCTAGATGTAAAAAAATGTAATAAATGTGTGCATGTAATAGAATTAACTTCCCGCCTATGAAGTGTATGCAGAATTACCTAGCATTCATGTCCCTTGGATGGCGCTAGATGGATGCAATGGAGCTCTTATATGCTTGATGGATGCAACCTTAGGTGGTGATAGTTAATGCTTAGTTCTTGGTCCCTTATTATGATCACATAACTTTATATTTATATGATTCCTTTGCTTGAATTTTGTAATTAACCTCGAAAAGTCTGACTACCAAAAAGATAAGATGCTCAAACGGTTATAAAGGACCCAAAAAGTGTGAACAAAGTATACTAAGGTTAAGGGCGTCCTAGAGGGGATGAGGGCACCTAACACCGACATCCTAGCTAGGTGTTGTTATCTAGGATGATGAATACCGAGGTATAAAAAGGCAGACTGAGCAAGTAAGGGTGCAAGACCAAAAGTGGCAATAGAAAGAAAAGAAAAGTGGCCAAAGACATGGGTTATTAGTACTTTTCTTACTTAGGAATCATATGAATAGTAATATGTAATCAAGACTAAATATCTACCCAAAGTGTGTGATTTTGTGTCTACATTTGCCCCACTTTATGTTGGTGAGTAGAAATCTTGGTAACATAAAGTAAATAGATATGAATACCTGATAACCATGTAGATCGACATGATGAGAGTGTGTCGAGGGACAAGACAAAGCGTGGAGTGATAAAAAATGTGAAGCGTGGATGTTAAGGAGGAGAAAGTGCAAAAAGTGATGATGAAAATGACCCTAGGGTGGAAATGCATGTGTAGATGTTGTGATGTGCATGTTGTCGATGTCGTTGTTGACATGATTGTTTTTTTGATGTTATGATGATGTGATGTGACTACCACTTCCCATAAGGATGAAATTATAAAAGAGAAGAATGAACAAGTAGTCAAATACACATGTATATGATTGAAATGTGTAAAAATATGTAAAGAAATTATGTAAAATACAATGAAAATGAAAAAGGAACATGTGCACCTTTCCATGATGAGAAAAAGAGTGTAGAAAGGATCCTGAAGATGTTGTAGATGAATGAGTTTTTTTGGGAAATCTCATGCCAGTTGTGTTGGCCACATGAGTTTTTGGGGCGATCTCATGCCAGTCATGGAAGAAGTGTAGGGAGAAAATTTTAGTGTTATCCTCCAACCTTTAATTCTTCTTGAAATGTGGAACACCACTGTAGATGGTGTGTAAAATTCAAACAATTTGATCCAACGCGAAAGTGAAAAGTGTTGTGTAGTGCATGCATGTTGAGTTCTAAGGACTATGTGCCCTATAAAATCCATTGTGTGGAGTTTTATAGACTATGTTGAACTGCCAAATGTTGTGTAACTTCCCCATGGTCACATGTGTCTAGGAAGGGTTAGGGGCACCCAATGTGATATTGTCTTGGTCTGGGCATTGGTGTTTCTGTGTTGTGTTAAGGACCCAAGTTTGATTTTGAGCCATGTTTGATATTGAGAAATGTGTTGTATCAGTATTATGTTGTGCTGAAATGTGATTGTATGATTATATGGGGTGAATGATTCACCCAAATGATGTCCCCCTCATTTTGGGGTGCATGCGACATCGCTGAAGGAGTATGCAACCAAAGGAGGACCGACCGTTGTGCTGAAATTGTGCCCTATAAGGGGAAGGGAATGTGCTTAGTATAAACCAAGGAACATGCAAAAAAAGTGGCTAGGAGACAAGTGTTAGTACAAAAAAACAAACACACATGTAGAAGATAAAATGTAAGCTAAACATACAATGTATAAGCTAAAGAAGAGAATGTGTAAGCTAAGATGTAAGAAGACAATGTAGACCACAAAAAGTGGGTTATAAACATGGGACACCACTCACGATTTCACAAGACAATAAAGTTTGAAAAAAAAATCCAAAAGAATAGTGTGCACACAAGACAAAGGAAAATCCCAAAAACAATTACAAATAAAGAGAAAAAATGACATGCAATGTAATAGACAACCATGGAAGTAAATAGTCTTGCATAAAAAATTTGCACATGAAGCACTCATTAGCATGTTAGAAAGATAAAAAGTATGTAAAACATGTGTATAATTTGATATAATAATGTGCTATGAAACAAAATGAAACAATAACACCTATAGTGTATAAAGTGGATGCCCCTAGGAGCCATTGTGGGATTGGTAATAGGTATGTACTGTGCCAAGCATCCATGTTGCATGTAATAGATATGTATAATCTATGATCACAACTAGAAAGGAAAGTGAACATGTGCATGTGTGTATGATAATGATAATGAAATACAAGATATCTATCTAGCATGTGTAAAAAGTGTACATGTAAAAACATAAGTAAGCAAGAGTAAATGCAACCAAGATATACAAGTATGTTGTATGGATGAGATGGAATGGAATGTAGTGTGAATGATAGGAGCCATGTCCCCCGAGTGGATGTGTATGCATGAGATGAGGTTCATTTATATATGCCCCCTCAGCAGTCAAGAATGAATTGTAAATGAGAGTGCGTCATTGGGAAATGGTTTGAATTATGTGTATGAAAAATATGTGATCATGAAAGCACAAAGTGTAGAGTGTAAGCATGTGAGTGAGTGAGTGATTGAACATGTGAGTGTGGTGAGGTTCATTTTATATTTAAACCCTCAACAGTCAAGTATGAACCATGGAACTAGAGTGCATCATAGGGTAATGACCACAATGTGTAGAAGTAGATGTAAGAGGAGATGTAGCGTGAATGTGTATAGTGAGTAATGTACCTAGTGTGTGATAGAAGATGTGAGAAGAATATGCTGTGTGTGTATAATGTGTGATGTGTGAAGAGTTGTAATGTGTGATATAGTGTAGAAGGATGTCATGAATATGTCACCATTGGTGAAGGTATGTTGAATATTGTTGATAGAAATTGATTGTGGGAACATTGAGTGTGTAATGTTGTGTGTTGAGAAAGATGGGCTATGGATATGTAGGTGTGTGTGTGTGTGTGTGTTGATTGATTGTGCAAAAAATAAGCATTGTGATGAAAGAGGGGTATGTGAAAGTGATGAATGCATTAAGCATGTACGTTGTGTTGAATAAAGAGGATGTGTTGTTATGGTTGTGAGAAAAGATGTATGAGAATAGTATATGTGAATGTGCCACGAGTGTGTGTCAGAGTGTTGTATAGTATGTGTAAAAAGCTATATTGTGAATGTGTAAAGTAGATGTTATGTAGTGATGAATGTGCACAAATGAAATATGTAGTGTGTAATGTATAATATGTAAGGTGTATTTTGTAAGATAGTGTGTAGTGTGTGGTGTGTGAGGTTCATGTATATAGTATGCCCTCAATAGTCAAGTGTGAACCAAAGCACGAGAGTGTCATCGGGAAATGATGATATGTGTGTATCAAGATGTGTATGTTGTAAGTGAGAGACTAGATGTGAAATGATGAGAAAATAAGATGTTTGTTGATGTTAGAGGGGGAGAAAGAGGTGTGATTCCCCCAAGTGTGTGATGAGAAAAGAGATCAAGTAATGTCATCTAGGAGGTCGTCATTGTCATGATCAAAAATTGAAAGGTAAAGCATCTGATACGTGATAAGCAATAGTGTCAAGTTGATCATGTAGTGATCCATTATGATGAAGGTTGTACATGCCCATTGTGTATTCTTTCATCAGTGAAAGGAGGTAGTGGAAACCATGTGCATACCAACGTGTAAGATTTTGTGAATAGCCTAAGAAAGGAATCATTGCAAATGAAGACATGACCGAAAGGCATAGGAAATGAAATGTCAATATGATCAGGATCTAAGGTTCCCTAATATAGTCGAGCCAAGACTATCCAAGTGTAAGCGGAGCAGCATAAGGAGAGCTCATGCAAGAAACATTGTGAGATGAAAGATGAAGCCCATAAGTAGTAATAATGTGAATGAATCCATGATAATGATGAGGATCATAGGGTGGAGGAAAGATGTCATCAACTATAAAGCCTAGCCAAGCCAACCCATCATGTGTGCATATAGTGTCATCACAAGTAGGATCAAATGGAATATGCTCCCAATAAGAATCATTCATGAAAAGTGTACATGTGAAAGGAGGTTGTGCTAATGATGGTTTCTCATGAGATGATGTAGTATGTGGAATGACATCTCGATGTGTGGATAGGCCCCGATAAAGTACCATAGCATTTGTAGTAGTGGGGGGGCGATGACATGGATGGAACAACATCCAACATGCAAATAGTAGCCTCTAAGTTAGGTGGAGGATCCATAGGTTGTGGTTCATAGTAGTAACAAATTGTGGAGTGGGGATTGTAGTGGTGGGATCATGTTTGTAATATTTGAATGGTTCATGATCAATAGGAATGGTGTATTCAATACCCTCATGTAATAATTTGACACATCGATGTACTATGGAAGGTATAACTTGCATGGCATGAAGCCATGGTCTACCAAGTAAGCAATTATATGAAACTGGAAAGTCCATGACAAAGAAAATTGTATTAAGGGTTTTTGGCCCAACAATAATGGGTAAAGTAATATGGCCGATGCATGGATGAATGAAACCATCGTATGCGTGAAGAGAAATAGATGAAGGACTGACATTAGTAGTTGAGAGACCTAAATCCTTAAGGAAGGTTAGAGTGCACAAATTAAGTTCTAGATCCATTATCGACTAAAACTCACTTGACACCAATATTATGGATGCACATCATGATGTATAAAGGAGGATCATTGTCAAAAGTAACAAGATCAGCAATAGGATTAGCTCAAAAATAAATGTGTTGAGAAAATGCATCTACAAATGTGTTATAGACTAAGTCTGGATGAATGTTAGAAGGAACGTGAGTAGTAGTCAAGAGAGTGATGATCTTAGCCCTTAGCTCAGGATGGAGGAGTAAGAAATCATGAATAGAAATATTCATGATGAGAGGATCTTAGAAAGATGTAAGAAGTGAAAAAAGAAATATCCTAAGTGTGTTCGAAGAGGTCGGGTTCACCAAAATGATTAAGCTAAATATGGAAATATATGCCTAATCTTGATTTCTATTATTATAAGTAAATAAATAAATAAATAAGTACATAAATTAACCCAAAAAAATAAGCAATAAAATGTGAAACCTAGTTGCAAAGAGGGTAAGAAGAGCCTTAGCTAATTCAAAGTGATCCCTGGATTGTGCCTAAGTGCTAACCAGATGAACAAAAATTGAGAAGTGTCTCACACTAAGCCTCGAAAAAAAGTGTGGTTGACTTGGGGAGGAGGGAGGGGAGGGACATGGGTGGGCACCCTAGACCTATTTCTGGGCACCTATGTCTGTGGAAATGCTAAAAAAACTCCATTAAGTGGTTAAGAGGTATTCACTATTTTTTCTCCTTTTGTCGCTATGAGGTTGCACAATGATCGCCGAAGTCATCGAAACCTACAATGAAATAATGACCTACAAAACCCTCAAAGAGACATCAAATCCTAAAAATAAAGATACAAAATGAGGGATCGGATTGTCCTCAGTTGTCATAATGGTGATCTTACGATTGAGCATTGCACTACATCTCAAAACCAATGTAGTTTGTGTGTGTGTGTGGAATTGTGCCCTAGGTGGCTCTTGTGTGTGTCACACTTGATAATGAGAAAAGTAGCTATATGTAAGAAATTTAATAGATGTGTGCATGGAATATAATGAACTTCCCTCTTATGAAGTGTATGTAGAATGACTAGCCCTTATGTCCCTTGGATAGTGCTAAATGGATGCAATGGAGCTCTTAGATGCTTGATAGATGCAACCTTAGGTGGTGATAGCTAGTGCTTAGTGCTTGGTTCCTTATTATGATCACATAAATTTATATTTATATGATTCGCTTGCTTGAATTTCATAATTAACCTTGAAAAGGTTGAATACCAAAAAGATAAGATGATCAAATGGATAGAAAGGACCCAAATAGTGTGAACAAACTATACCGAGGTCGGGGGTGCCTAGAGAAGATGAGGGCACCTAACATTGGCGTCTTGGTGACCTTTGGTGTCAAGATGATGAATGTTGAGGTATAAAAAGACATCTTGAGCAAGTAAGGTTACAAGACCAAAAGTGGAAAAAAGAGAAAAGAAAGGTGGCCAAAGACATTGGTTGATTAGTATTTTTATTACTTAGGAATCATATGAATAGTAACATGCAATCATGATTAAATAGCTACCCAAAGTGCGTAATTTTGTGTCTACATCATGGTATGGTGTAATTTTGAGTTCCAATAGTTTTTACACACCTAGTGGGACATGTTTGATAAGCTATAGATCATTGCTACTAATTTTTATGTGTAACTTAGTAGTTTTAACCTTTAGAGGCGACCCTTCAACACACATGACAACTCCTAAATGTTAAATATCTTGGTTTCAAGTAGTTCAGTCCTCCCTTTTCATGAGAAGAGTGCAAACAAGGCTAAGAATATCTAGAGGTGATCCATTTAACTACCTACAACTCTCTCTGTGAAGGAAAAGAAAAGGAAGAAATCTATGGAGATTCACGTCACCCCAAGTAGAATTTTTTCAACTCCGTCTCCTGGTAGAGAATTCCTCTCTTTTATTAAAACTTTAAGTCTCATCCCATTCATGGCACATTAAAGGAGATTTTATTTTACAAGATTGAGTAGTGATAGCCCATTGGTTCTTTCTACACATCATGATATATAGTTAACAACCTTGAAGATTATCCCCTTCTTCACATGCCAAAATACTACCACACCCATAGAGCACATTAAGAAAATTTCAAATGTATGTTCAAGTACATGTGGTTATAGAGGATGATGTCATAGTGCATCTTTTGGCATCATATCTCAAAGGTAAGGCCTTGTAATAGTAATTTTTTTTACCAATTGCTTTAATCCATACCTGGGACAAGCTCGGGATGACCCCTCTACAAACAATTTGGTGAGAAGGCAGACAACATTTCCCTTCTTGAGGAGTTAAATACTATCAAAGTGGATCTAAGCAAACTTACAATATATTTTAACTTTAGGTTCAGAAGACATGGGACATAATTCCAATCCTTCTAAGACCAACTCCTCAAGGTGCATTTCTATATTTTCTTAGAGCTTTGAATTTTGATATAGCAGTAATGATTCAGTCTATGGGTGTTACCCAATTACCCAATGCTTATGAAATAAACATTAGGGATGATTTTTTATCCAAGTTGGTAAAATAGATGCTAGATTGCCAATTCCCATCTTCCCGAATTGCCACAAAGTACCCAACCCACCATTACTCCTATTCCTTAGCCATCTACTTCATTATTTGCATCCACTTCTAGTTCTTCTATGAAGATAGAAGAAATTGAAAGCCTTAGTGTTCAACTAAAATTTTTAAAGAATGAGATTGTATCCCTTAAGAGATAACAAGCTCAAGCCCCAAAAATTTATCCTAATCCTCCTTAGGGTTATCCACAACAAGGCTCTCAATACCCAAGCCGAGAAGTTTGGACATAATTACTTGCCAAGGAGACTACCAAATCCAAATCTCCAACCTTCATCAACTCCTAACTTAAGTAAAGCCATTTTTCCAGTCAAGAACAATATGGCCCAAGGTTTTGAATGGTGTTATCCTTGTGATTAACCCCATAATCAGTATACATGTGAAGCTGGAATGAATTAATTGTGAGAGAAGGCTCTCATGGTAAAAATACATTCTACATCGAAGAAAACAATGCAAAAGAGATACAAGAGATCGTCATTGAGCCTAACTTCATGTTTTTGGCACTTGAATATTTTTGTGTGGTTAACCAAGCCATGGGAAATTTGAACAGGTCACAACTTCATGTCGCAGATAACACAAGGTCCAAAAAGAGACAAATAGATGTAAGGTCTCCTCCCCTTAATTTTTCAACTCCACATGACAATCCTGGCTAATTTACAAACTTAGGTGGAAGTTTGACTTCACCCGATTAGTCCATGAGATCACTTAGAAACCACAAAGTAAACAATATCCTTGGAACCTAGAATAACCACATGCTTTAGAAAACCCACAAAACCTAATAGAATTACACAGTGAAGAATTTCTGTGTGACAAGAAAATCCCACATCTCAACACAAATCCACATAATGAAGTGATTCCGCCATCCAAAGAGTTTCTGAAAATGAAATAAGTAAGGAAATAAATGTCTCTACCTCATTGTAAAAGGCCATGGTTATTCCTCTCAACATCATTAAATATATGAAAAGGAAAAATTGAACGTCATAATGTGGGATGCCTTATTTATCCCATCTCAAAGGATTTCTTGTAAGAATCCTTAAAGAAACTTCCACATCTTGAACTGCCATGCATAAAGGATACTCCATATTTAACATATATTATCCTTAGGAAGAACAAGTGAGTGTAGTTGTCAAGCCTCCTCCCTTTTACATGTCTTTAATTGTTGGCAAACACCTTGTACATAACTACATGATAGATTCTAGTGTATTACCTAGTGATGCCTAAGAAGATTGTAGTTATATTGGAAATTGAGTACATTCTAACCTCAAAAGTGTTTTGTATCTTGATGGATCAATAATACAAGTCTTGGGTGTGATTAAGAATTTAGAGTTAACTATTCAATAAAGCCCAAGCCTAACTATAATGCAAGACATCTCCATGATCGACTTGTCACCTTTGTTCGCCCTTTGCCTCTCTAGAGATTTCACAACCAAAGTGGGTGGATACCTATCTTTAGATTGGTCTCACATGCTATTGAGAACAAGGTATGGGACTAGATTTACAATCAAAGATGAGCCCATCTCAACTTATCATGTTGAAGTTCATGATCTTAGTCCTATCAATGTTATTTTGTATGGTTTAAGGAGAAGTGAGCAAGTGATCTGAATCCGTTGAACCAATGTATTCAATTCATTCAATTCCTAATCTTATGCTTGATGAATGGGATAAATAGCATTATGAGTTTGATCCTTATGAAACATTTGTGGAGAATGGTCTAGGCAACCTATTGTATCCATGAAGAATAATTCACAGTTCCCATGCCACACAAAGAAGACAATGATGCTTCGGTTTATGGAAAATGTTCTTTGATGGTTCTAAAAGTAGAAATGGAGCTGGAGTGGGTGTGGTTTTTTTCCCCAAGAGATAAAACATATTCTTTGAGCATATGCTATAATTCACATGCTTAAACAACATGGTGGAATATGAAGCATTGGTTCATGGTCTATTTATTGGAAAAGAGACAAATCAAGGCCCTACAGATTTTTGGGGATATTGAATTGGTCATTCACCAAGTCAAAGGAAATGTTCCACTAAGAATAAGCTTTTGAAATCTTATAGACATAGATTTTGGATATCTTAGAGAGTTTTGATGTTGTCAACCTTCAAGTAGTGTTGCGGAAGCTAAACAAAGAAGTAGATCAAATAGAGGTTGTCGACTATCAGTTTCCCCCCGTGGAAGACCTTATCCAAGGTAAACAACATGCCAAGATGGTTGTAAGGTCATCTATTCCAGATAATGAATTCAACTAGAAAGTGTTTGAGAATGATGAACCGATAATTCAATTCATCCAAAATAAGGTTAAATTTTCTTTTCAAAGCTTGCAACCTATTTTGTACAAAAGTTATGGTAATCAAATCATTTAGCCATGAACTCAAAAATATCCAAAAGGGTTAGTAACTCTTGAGGACATATTTAATCCCGATGATGAGATCAAATGGCATACCAAAATAATGTCCATGGAAATAGAGGATTGAAAAACATTCACCATCACACAAGATAATGAGTTATTGATTGGAAAGGTATGTGATCAATATGAAAAGAAATTTTTATCTCCTTATGTCAGAAATATAATGATGTAATCTCATGGAGTTATGAATACCTTAGAGGTTTTGACACTATCATTAACCAACATGCCATTTATCTTGATCTCGTGACCAAGCCTAATTAGTTAAAGAAACAAATGCCTGTCAATCCCAAGATCGAGCTCCTCATGAGAAAAGAGCTATCAAAACTCATTGATGCAAAAATC
Organism: Taxus wallichiana var. yunnanensis; assembly: GCA_018340775.1. Lineage (NCBI taxonomy): Eukaryota > Viridiplantae > Streptophyta > Pinopsida > Cupressales > Taxaceae > Taxus > Taxus wallichiana. The sequence goes on from JADAXU010000134.1 coordinate 2,815,077, forward strand.
ATATTCCCTATCAAGTATTCATCTTAGGTGGCTAATTTGGTCCATATTAGGAAGAAAAATGGATAAATTCGGTTTTGTGTGGAATTCAGAAACTTGAAAAAGGCCTCCTTGAAAGATCATTATCATCTCCCCTCCATGAAACATTTTTTTCAGAGAGTAGTAGGAGTTGAAAGATTTTCTATGCTTGATGGCTACTTAGGTTTTAATTCGATCAAATTGAGAGATGAGGATCGATATAATATTGCATTCACAACCAAGTGGGGAACATATGCATATGAAAATATGCCCTTTGGTTTATCAAATGTGGGTGCCACATTTCAAAGAGCAATGGATATTGATTTTAAAGGATGCATAAAGATTTCATCCTCATCTACTTGGATGATATCACAATTTTCTCAAAGGAGAGTAAAGATCATATCATTCATCTTGAGAAATTATTTGAGAGATGTAGGGAATTTGGGGTGTCTCTTAACCCCAAGAAGTGTATTTTTGTAGTTCCACAAGGCAAGATTTTGGGTCATGTTGTTTCAAAAGATGGTATTTCCATTAGCCCTGAAAGAAATTATCCTATCCTCTCTCTCTTGCCAACTCATAAGAAATTTCGCTGCAATATTTCTTGGGAAAGAAAATTTTTGTTAGGAAATTCATTCCTAATTTTTGCGGGACTAGTCAGACCTATCACTCTAATGCTTAAGAAGGACACAAATTTTAAATGGACCACAAAAGGAAAAAAAGGATTCACCAATATCAAATAGGCTATTGCTCAGAACCCACTCTTATTAACCCCGACTATTCAAATGATTTCATACTTTATGCATATAGGGATGATAACAACATTACCGCAATTCTAACACAACAAAATGATAGAGGTTTAGAGTAACCAATGACATTATTTAGTCAAACAATGAAGGATTATGATCTAAAATATATTAACATTCATAAGCAAGTGTTTTCCATCAAGAGATCTCAAGAAATTCAAGAGCATGCTCGCGTGTTATCCACATCAAATTTTTTTCATTTCACATCATGGGAGTGGAAAGTGTGAGAGACTTCATCATGGGAGTAGAAATTAGGGCCAAAAGAGAGAGCTGGATGAGTGACTAAGATTCTTAGGATAATAAAAAAAGCCTCATTTTTCATGGAAGAAGAAGAAAAAACCGTAGAGCATTCGTTGAACTTAGGGGTTTCTCATAACAAAAATTTGTGGAATATTCCTAATCCGCACAACACATAATTTCAGCAAGGCAAAGGAGATTGACTTAGCCATGGTAGCTGGATCAAAGACATGACAATCTTATTGTTAAATAGAGGCTACTCTCTTGGTTTAAGAAAATAAAAAAGAAGACACCTAAGGTTGTAATATATGCCTTATGCATTGGTTGGTGGGTTTCTTTTCAAAAGGAACCTCGATGGAGTGTTGTTGAGGTGTATTGAGGATGAGTAGGTGAACAAAGTCTTAGTATAATTCCATAATGGATTCTCTCTGTGGACATTTCTCATCTAAGACCACATTGATGAAAATCATGAAGATGGGATATTTTTGGCCCACATTGTTTGTAGATGCACATTAATGGGCTAGAAAATGTAAAAATGTGTTTTCTTCACTGGTAAAAAGAAGATGATGGCCCTTCCCCTTCATCCTATTCAAGCTGATGAGGCCTTCTCTTAGTGGGGGTTTTATTTTATTGGCACGATCAATCTTATATGAAGTGTGAGTAAAAAATGGGTCTAAATAACAACTAATTATTTTACTAGGTGGAAAAAGCTATAGCACTCAAGGAAGCTATTGAGTTAACCATGCTTGATTTTCTTGATGATATTGTGATAAGGTTTGGGGTTCCCCAAACTATTATTTTGATAATGATAAATATTTCTTAAGCTTTAGGATATCTAATTGGGCTCTTAGAAATGGTGTATATTTGAATAATTCCTCCAACTACTACTTGCAAGATAATGACTGGAGAATCCATGAACAAGAACACGATTAGGATCATGAAAAAGGACTTTGGAGGTCAATCAAAGGCAATGCCACATAAAGGTGAGAAACAATCTCTAGGGCCTGATAGAATCACATCAAAAAAGACAATTGACAATTACCCTTTCAAACTTGTCTATGGTAGAGAGGCCATGATTCCTTTATCTATGGAATTATCTTCATTAGAGCTAGCCTAACTACTTGAATTTTAGGATGAAGACCAAAGATAAATCAGAATGGGGATTTGGTTGAACTTAAATAATTAAGACAATAAACCATGATCAGAGTGAGAAGAGCATAAAAATTAACCAAACAATGGTTTGATAATAAAGCCAAAGCTTGGGCATTAAAGGTTGGTGACTGGTCCTAAAATGGGATACGAGATAGAGCTAAACTAGGGAGAACTCCAAGTTTTATGCAATTTCAAGTGGGTCATACATCATCACTTCCTACAAAGAGGTAAACTCTTTTAAGTTATCCAATATTTATGGATAAGCATTATAGATTCTATTGATGGGATTCATGTTAAACCTTTCCATTAAGTCTATACATTACACCTCATATATACTTGTGTTTTGTGTTTTGTGTTTTGTGTTTTGTGTTTTGTGTTAGAGGTTCTTGTAGATTGAGAAACAGGGACGGAAGCCTGTGATATTTTATTAATCTCAATCAGTAAACAATTACAGAGAATGGGCTGCAATATTTATAGATATTGCACAGCCAAATACATCCGGGAAAATGAGTTGCACAGGTGCAACCAAAAACCAGATTTCACAAGCTTCCAATAACATCCGGGAAGCAAAATTACATAAAGACAAATATATTGTTTATAACAATATAACAATGTGCAAACAGACAAATATGGTTGTTTAACCATATAACAATTTAATCATTAATTATTTAATTAATAAAATTAATTAAATAATCCTACTATGCATAATTAATAATAGGATAATAAAATTTATCCTAACATTCCCCCCCTTAATTGTGCATTGTCTGAAGAGATGAGGAGAGAAATGCTCTGAACAACTCGAACTTGTCACGTGCAAGTGACTTTGTGAAAATATCTGCTCGTTGTTCAGCTGTTGGACAAAATTGAAGCTGGATGTTGTGCTTCAATACATGTTCGCGTATGAAATGAACCTGAACTTCAATGTGCTTTGTTCTCTCGTGAAAAACTGGATTGCGAACAAGTTTGAGAACACCTTCGTTGTCAACATACATGGTGGTCGGTTTGTCCTGTGGTATTCCAAGTCCTTCCAGTATGCGACGTAGCCAAATCGCTTCTGACAAACTTCTCTGCAGACGATATAAACTTGTGGAAGAGCGAGAAACAAAGTGTTGTTTCTTACTTCCCCATGATATTGGTCCAGATCCCATAAAGAATACAAATCCAGAAGTGGATTTTCTATCATCAATGTTACCTGCATGATCTGAATCCGAATATCCAGTCAAGAAGAAATTGTCGTTCTTCTTGTATTCTAGACTAAGATCCACTTGATCCTTTGAGATATCTTAAAATGCGTTTTGCTTTTTCCCAATGACAAATTTTGGGTTCTTGCATGAACACGGATAGATAGCTCACTGCAAAGGTGATATCTGGTCTAGTGTAGGTCGAGGTAAATGAGACTCCCAATCACCGCCGGAGAGAGTGGCACTTACCTCGGGAGATGGATCTCGAACGAGATAAGCGTAATCTGTTCTCCATAGGTGTAGCAATTGGTGTGCAATCCATCATCCTAAACTTCTCGAGCGTTGTCTTGGTATATTTCATCGAGAAACAAATATGTGATTCTCTTTCGCCATACTTCAGTCAAGACAATAATGCATAAGCCGAGATCTGTCATGTCGAATGATCGCTTAAGATCTTTCTTTGTTTCATCAATCATCTTCACTGAACTGCTAGTGATGACTAGATCATCGACATAAACTACAATAATCACCATCTCCCCCCCTTGCTTTTTGAGGTAGAGATTGGGATCGTATGGATTTCTGACAAATCCATGTTGTACGAGATGCTCATCAATCTTGATGTACCATGCCCAGGGTGCCTGTTTGAGGCCATACGGAGATTTCTGAGTCGCATACCTTTTCTTCTTGACCAGGTACTACATATCCCTCAGGTTGAGTCATGTAGACTTCTTCTTGCAAATCTCCATTCAGGAAGGCACTTTTTACGTCCATCTGGTGAACTTTCCATCCAAACTGAGCAGCTAGAGCAAAGATCATCCTGATCGTTTTGATCTTAGCTGTGGGAGCAAATGTCTCCTCATAGTCAATGCCTTCTTTTTGTGCATACCCCTTTCTACAAGTCTTGCTTTACACTTGTCTATTGTCCCATCTGCTTTGTACTTAGTTTTGAATATCCATCTATAACCAATGGGTTTCTTCCCTGGTGGAAGATCGACAAGCTGCCAAGTGTTATTCTTCATCACTGATTGATATTCAGAATCCATGGCATCTTTCCAAGCTTTTGACTGTAGGGCTTCCTGGACTGTAGATGGCTCGTCTGTTTCAATAACTCTACTCATCAAAGCAAAGTTAACTTCTTCTCTTGCTTTTTACTGCTGAGTCCGTGGTCCGAGGGGGTGGATTATCCAGGTGGAGCATCCAGTCTTGCATCTCGTAATGTGCTTGTACACCATTTAGGCATACGTTGAGCTGTTCCCATGGGTTGTGGTCCTATCTGATCAACACCATCATCCCCATCATCACTTTCATCTTCTGAGGGAACATTTGCTTCAGTTTTTACAACTGGTGAAAAATCTACATCTTGCGAGTCCGGAGGAGGAGTCTCTGCTTCCTTCTTCTCGAAAAACTCAACATCTCTGCTTGTGTAGACTTTTGGTCTTAGGATCCATCAGTCTGTACCCAAGAGTCTCTTCATTGTATCCAATGAAGATGAGATTTTGTGACTTCATGTCCAATTTCTTTCTATTCTGTTTGGGTATGTGCATGCTGGCTTTGCACCCGAATACTCTAAGGTGTGCAATGGATGGTTTCCTTTTTGACCATGCTTCTTGTGGTGTAATTCCATCAAGAGCAGTTGTGGGCGCTCTGTTTAACAAATACACTGTTGTTTTTGCTGCTTCTGCCCAAAATGTCTTTGCAAGTCCAGGAATCATCGATCATGCATCGCACCATTTCCATGATAGTACGATTTCTTCTCTCAACAACACCATTTTGCTGCGGTGTGTGTGGAGGAGGCATTTGTCGACGAATCCCGTGAGTTTGTAGATAGTCTCTGAACTCATCACTGGTGAATTCCCCCCCTCGATCTGAGCGGAGAGTTCTGATGTGATGACCAGTTTCTTTCTCAACTGCCACTTTGAACTTTTTGAATGTTTCAAAGGCTTCACTTTTCTTGCGAAGACAAAAAATCCACATTTTGCGTGAATAGTCGTCAACACAGAGCATGAAATATTTGGAACCACTGAATGACTTATTGCATTGGACCGCCTGGATCGGTATGAACGAGTCAAGTTTTCCATGAGCTCAAAAAAGTACTTGTTTGGAATGAAACTCTGTGTTGTTTCCTATAAGCAGTGAGGACACTTGTCTGTATCCTTCTGAAGAGATGGTAGCCCATGTACCATATTGCACCGGCGAAGTGTGTCGAGATATTTGAAACTTACATGACCAAATCTCCTATGCCACAACTGAGTGAGGTGGAGTTTTTAGCCATGAGTGCTTGATCATTTTGTGAATGAAATCAAGTTGAAACATTCATCCACATTTGAGGCTTTGGCAATTATTTTCGAGCCTCGGATTTATCTCGAATCAAACACATTTTCTTGCCGGATTGACTATCAAAGTCAATTTTCGAGTTGTGATCTAGGAGTTGGTGGCCAGAAAGAAGGTTCTTTGTCAACCCGGGGACATATAGAACATCGATAGTTTGCATTTGCGTGAACCAAGGGTAGAGAAATGTTTCCAATCCCATCTTGTATATGAAGAATCATCTCCCAACGAAACATGATTTTTCGATGGCGTGTCCCTCATTGAAATAAACCAGTCTCGTGGCCGGTCATGTGTCGAGTGGCTCCCGAATCAACATACTGAGACTTCACTAGATGCGTGGATGGTTCACTTGATCGGCAGTGAACAAGAAGTCTTCATTGTCGGATTTGATCTTGTTGCTCACAATATTACCTTCTTGGTGGGGTCTTCTTTTCAGTTCCCCTTTTACGCCGCGTGATAATTGTTTGAATGTCCCTTGTAAGTTTGTTGTTGTTGTGGTCCAGAATTGCTTGATGAACCTTTCTTATATGTGTTAAACCAACAATCTTGCAAGTCATGTCCTCTTTTGCAAATGGGACATCGCTTCTTCTGTTGATTGTCCCCATGATACTGATTCTGATGTGGGGACTTCTGATAGGATTTAGGTTTTCCTTTACCTTTTCCTTTCCATTTTTGATGTGAAGACAGTGCCTGCTCTTCTTCATCATCCTTGTTGTGCATTGCTTCCTCTTGTTGCAGTAGGTTTACTAACTTGTCAAAACTAATTGTTGTATCTGACAAGTTTAGAGTTGTGACAAAAATTCGATAAGAAGAAGGGAGAGCTCTCAGAACAATGGGAACGAGAGACTCATCTTTGACCTCTTCTCCTAGGGCTAGAAGTGAAGCCCTCAACTCTGCAACTCTTCTTAGGAAGGCTTCGATTTTCTCATTCTGTTTGAATTTCAACGTATGTAATCGACTGCAAGGTGAGTATGACATTCTTGTTCTTGGCCTCATATATTGTGCTCAGTTTATCCCAAGCTTCTTTTGCTGATGTGGCATCTCGAATGTGGACTTGCACATCGTCGGATACTCCAAACAAGATGATGAGCTTTGCTTTCTGATCTGCTCTATCAAATTGTCGTTGTTGTGTTGCATCCGTTGGTGATCTGGTTAGAGTACCAGTCACAACAGGCCAGATTTCTTCAAACTCAAGCTGTGTCTTGATTTTTGTCTTCCAAGCAGCATAGTTGCTTCCTCTGAGCAATTGTGAATCCGGAAGAAAAAATTTGCGGGCATTGGTGCCCATTTTGCGAGATCAATGAGGTTTGGCTCTTATCACTCCTCGGGTATAAGGTCTCCCAATCTATATACCGTCGGTCCGATATACCGAACCTTTCTATATACGCGCCCTTCCGATATACCCGTCAGTGCGTGGAAGAAGCTCGCCCTTTCTATATGCCGTGATGCGTGAAAGAGGCGTTAACGTCACGTGAAAGAATTCGATACGTGGTACCAAGGCATGATCTTGATGGGGTGCATGCGATTATTGACTTCGCTCAAAGAAATATCCTCATACGCTTTGCGCGCATGAATCGCTATATACTCGGATAATTTCTCGGTCGGATTTATGTCTCGCAATCGTTCACGAGCGGATGGGATGGTTCATAGTGTGTGCCTTTGTGACCTTATTACTCCCCGTCGATTTATAGGACGATGCCTGACTAGACGTTGTTGCAGCTATATTAGGCGTTAAGTGCGGTAGTAGTCGCGACGACTTTACCGTAAGCGCTTCCCAGGAGGCACTCGTATATACGACCAGCTGCGAATGAGATCTAAGATCTCGTGAGTGTCTACAGAACCAAATTTACTATTTTTGATTACAATTCATCGAGTTTCTTAGCGATTACAAAGTTTTGCGAGCTTTTGTAAGCAACCTTTTGCAAATTAGTACAATATATAATACAATTTGAATGACAGCAAAATTTACAATTAGGGTCTGGTGACCTCCCGAGCCCTAAATGCTAAAAATTGCAAAAAAATAGCTGAAAATGCAATTTTTAGGTGGGTCTCCTTTTGCAAAAAATCTCTGGAATGAGAAAACAGACCAAATAGGAGAAATTTTTTTTTACCCTAAATTAGGGATTTCTCCGCTAAATTTAGTTAGTTATAACTAAATTCAAATTTTGCCACTAAATTTGGTAAAGCCAAAAAATCCGCCAAAATTGAAAATGTGAAGTTGGGGTGGGATTTGAACCATGCACCTCCCACTTCTAAGGCGTTTAGTCTATCCACCTTGGCCGCTTAGGCTTGTTTGAATATGAAACGCAACATATTGTATTTAAACAAATGAAAAAACACCGACCTTTTAAAAAACGTGATTTGAATGAAGCTCCACGTGGCTGCATGCGTGGTAATGCAGATTTAGGTTTTCTCCATGCTTAAAATCCGGATCTTGAAACGTTTTTATCTTCTTTTGCTTGTGAACGCCTTTTCCACGCACTGTAGCAAGTGCAGGCCGCGTTTTTGACTTGTGGCTGCGTTTTTTTTATTGCTGGGCCGTTTTTCTCCTTTGCCGCTGTTGCTTATTGCCCTGGCCGCATTTTTCCTTGCCTGGGTGCGTGTTTTCAATGCACGGGCGCGTTTTTAGAATTCTTTGGCCTTTATGCAGCCGTGGAAGATTAAAAATGGCGCGTTTTGTTTGCTTTGGCTGCGTTTTTGCTGCTGGGGGCGTTTTTTAATTGCTGGAGGCGTTTTTGCAATGCTGGGGGCGTTTTTTCAATGCTGGGGGCGTTTTTGCAATCTTGTGAGGGCGTTTTTGACTTGGGGCCACTGTATTTGCTCACAAAAACGTTTGTTTTCTTTGTGCAGGCGCTGGGGGCAGCAAATGGCGCGGGCAAGCTAAAAAAAACGTTTTTTTTTTTTTGCTATGCAGGCCGTGGGGGACAGCCAAGGGCACGTATGCTCTAAAAAACGCCTTTTTTTTTCTTGTACAGGCACTAGATGAAGAAAAACGCCTCCTTTTTTTTTTTTTTTTTCTTTGCTCTGTGTATTCTCTGCAGGTGCACAGACAGTCCTCCAAACAAGCAAAACAATCTCCAAATACAGTAAAACAAAACCTTGATTGGAATTTTTTTTTTTTTTTAAATTCAATACCTGTAGCTATTTTTGCCTGGTGCTGAGTGCACCAGTGCAAAAAAAAAAATTTGCCTTCCAAGTACACGGAAGGAGAAACTGATGTGGTGGGCGGGGATGGGCCTGCAGGAGTTTGCACGAGGCCGCACTTGGGCTCTCAAATGCTGCAAACACTTCTCCAATCTCCTCTTTCTCTGCTGCTCTCTCTTCCACACCTTCACAGGGCCAGAATTTCGCTCTGGTACCAAATGTAGATTGAGAAACAGGGACGGAAGCCTGTGATATTTTATTAATCTCAATCAGTAAACAATTACAGAGAATGGGCTGCAATATTTATAGATATTGCACAGCCAAATACATCCGGGAAAATGAGTTGCACAGGTGCAACCAAAAACCAGATTTCACAAGCTTCCAATAACATCCGGGAAGCAAAATTACATAAAGACAAATATATTGTTTATAACAATATAACAATGTGCAAACAGACAAATATGGTTGTTTAACCATATAACAATTTAATCATTAATTATTTAATTAATAAAATTAATTAAATAATCCTACTATGCATAATTAATAATAGGATAATAAAATTTATCCTAACAGATTACCTCATTTGTTGCATTGATCACTAGTTGAGTGCTTTTCCCTTAGCCCTACGGTGCTCATATTTGTTTGTAATAAGTGTGTATACACTCTCTACATGTTTCACTCAAACATGTATGATCTTCCTTGTTGTACATGATTTTAGAATCCCCTTTGCAATGAAACATAGTTTAACTTTTAGAGCTAGTTCTATGGAATAATCGGATAGTTGGAGAAGTTTCCAAGTTTTATTTAGAGCTCAACAGTCAATTTCAATGCCTTTGTTAAGTTCATGTGGATTTAGGAGACATGTGTTTCAAAGTTAAGATTAATTTTCTTCAAGGTGTATGCTTGAATTTATGCCCAATGGATGCTTCAAGTCTCTTGGTATCCATCATATAAAAAATTTTTACCCCAAAGGTCACCAAACTGTTGTCCAAAATTACACCCTCACAATTTTGAATAACTTATCTAAGTTGGGACTTATAAATTTTTTGTTCAGGGATAAGTCATAGGAAACTTAGTCGGTGTTTCATAGAGTGTGAAAATTTAGTGATCCATGGGTTCTCCTTACCTACGGAATGAAGGAATAAAGAGCTCAAGACTTAGGTGGATTTTGGTGGAATAGTACTTCACGGGGTTGGCTAGACCTTTACGAGAATTAAGCAAGTTGATCATCTATGGGGATTTACACACCCATGAGAAATGTTAGAGAATTGGATAAGGATATGATCTAAAAAGTGAGAAAAGGAATGAGAAGTTTAGTGCTTCACGATATGGAGAAACACAATGTTATGTGGACTCAGAACACATAACATTTTATGGAGTTTGTCAATTCTATGGAACCAAGGATGAAGTCCTCCAAGTTAAAATCTATGACACAAATGGAAAATTTTATTCAAGGTTACACATGATAATGGAAAGAAATTTGGAAGTGACTAAGGTTGGAAGTTGCTAAACACCATCCAATGTTTGCGAGATTCCCAAATTTTGTGTCCAACAGGTTCTCAAGGTGCATAGAATGAAGGAACATAGTTGCAGGTAAAGTGTCACACAATGAAGAAGAAATAAATTTGTGACAAGGAAGGATTGTTGTGGCTAAGGCGGAAAAATTCAAGTGCCGCTAGATAAAGGAAACTCCAACCATCACTTAGGGAATACATGAGGCCGTGGAAAACCATAGATCAAAACAAGTCTGCAAGGCACGAGTGAAAGCCACACTTGTTTTAAATTAAACAACCAACCACCTTAACTACCAAAATTTAATGAAGCATGATGTCCTCTTATATAGTCTGATGGCGCATGATTAAATTAAGGCACCATGATGTGGTGGTTGTATTTTTTAAATGACACCCTTGCTTGTACTACAAGTCAACATTGCAAGAAATCATGACATCCATGCTTGTTCAATAATATTTCAGGGGTTGGTACTCTAGTATGACAATCCTTCCTTCCCTATTCTCTTTCTCTCTTCTTCCCATGAGTTCGATAAATGTAAGTTCTCACTCACATTCTAGGGGTACTTCTCATGTTTTCTTCCTTCACATATTTCACAATTTCACACTTGTGAACTAGAAATTCATGCTTTTGATAACTATAACTAGTGAATGGAATATTCTCTTGCCTTGAATATGTATGTAAACTATCAAACATTGATTAATGTAATTGTAGATTTCTTATTTCCCTCAAACATTATGTGTTTGACATGAATATCTCTACCCCTTTTCATAACTTGTATTCTTTTCAGTTACTTGCATTAGAGTCGTGTGCATCCTTATGATCTTCATTCTACAAACTTATATCTGTGTCACTTAGAGCTAGAGAAGCTCCACTTTTCAATTTGGTGCTATCACTACCCCTTTTATCTTAGGATTCACTATTTGTCTCTTCTCTCCTCTCTCTCCCTGGCTCCTTGGACAAGTTAGTGTAGGTTAGCTTTAGGAGTAGTTTTAGCATTAGATTATATTGTGTTCCATGAATTCTCTTAATCCAAAAACAAAAGAATTTTACCTTCTATGGATGTCTATCTCAAGTTGTAAGTCCCACACTTGGAGACATTCCCATGTTGGTCCAAAATTTAATCTCCCATGATTCAGGATAGGGTGCAATTTTGAGCTCCAACAATTTTATACCAAACATTGATTTTATTAGACTATAGAATTTAAGGAAATGGAATCCAACATGAAACATGGATATTATAGCCATGCCTAAAGGGTTCTTCATCATATCCTTTGGTTATGAGGAAGACATGGAAAATGTACTTTTAAAGGACCTTCATTTTTAGATATGGTGGGTTTGACCTTAAAAAAATTGAAGCCAATGCTAAACTGGAAGAGGAAAAAGAAAATGAGTACCCTATATAGGTGAATATTATAATATTACCCTTGGAGTTTTGAGAGGAATAAGTTTATGAAGGAATACAAAAATCAATATGCCAAGTATATTATTTGTGCAAAAGTTACCAAATCAAGAAAAATGATGGTAGAGGCTATATTTTGTGTCATAGTATCAAAAAGGGATAAACTACCCATGTTCATCAACCTAAGGTATAAGTTATGGAAATGTATACAATTGATCGAATATGACAAGAGGCATACAATTATAAATCATAAGTTGGTAAATAAATCGAAGGACATCCTAAAGGGAAAAAAAGTGGAGAAGAAGACCTAGATGAAGAAGCTTATTATTAAGATACAAGTATGTGGCGATGGTGGAATATTTGAATCCTAAGATAAAATTTATAGCTTTGGAAAAGTGGAAAAAATGGGTTGATGGAAGATTTGGTATGTAAGACAAACCTTATTTAGAAAGGTAGGGAAGGAATATCTAGACAAAAGCCCCTTAATTTCTCACCAATAGTTCATGATAGTTCCAAAGAATTACATGCTAAATTCTTTTATCTAACCCTTGCTTAAATATTTTTTGAGCGGATGAAATATATCTCAAGGATGAAAGCACATAAGGATTGGGCATGCGGGAATAGGGCGCATAGACGTGTGTGAAAGTATAACAAAAATGAATAGGTTAAAACAAGATTTAGCCATTTTTGTAGACTAAGGCTATTTTTGGGACATGGAGTACTGAAAATGACTTCTAGAAGACTTGAGGACCACACCAAGGCTATTTTGGATAAGTGAAGGATCGAGTGCCATGCAATTTTTTGGAGCTAATAATAGGATCTGAACTAAGAGTTAACTTTAGGAGATCTATTATTAGCACTTGCATGCTTTTGTATATTTATGTAAGGGCGCATGGCTATTATTAACATGTAGCCTATTTTTGGAAGGTGCATGGGCATTGAAGGGAAATTCCCCACCCCTATAAATATGTATTTATTTACATTGTTTAGATAGTTCATGATTTATTGTAGTGTTATGCTGCAAATTTGTTAGTGCGTATGACCATGGTGACATTATTATGATGTATGAAGCTTCTATGTTTTACAAGTATTTAATATAATGGATATTATTGGTTGGATATTGGTGTTATATGTAACTGAATATGGATCTTGCATGGTAAAACTGATTATAGTGATTGTTTAATTATTCCTTCATATGGTTTAGATCTAGATCTAGTTTATGAACCGTGGTTTACTTGATTATCTATTATGGATCTGAAATATATTTGTAATCATGTTAACATCTTGAACAAGCTTCACTAAGAGGGACTGGTACCCTTGCATGCTTCGGGTGGGCACTCAATTCAGGTTGAGTGATGTGCCATCGCACCTTGGGCTATTTGTAGTGAATTCTAGGCTACATCATTGGTTTTGTTTCGGGACCTCTTTCTTAGCTATTTTTCAGGATGTTACATGATGAAGACATATTGGTTAACCTTGGAAAATATTAAAGAGTGGTTAGATGATCTAGAAGAAGAGTATGCTCGTAGATTTAACATTGGACCTGAATTTAACACACGCGCGTGGGTTGAGTAGAATCTGTATGACGCATTGTATGAGATGTTCTTTGCTATATTTCCCATAGATCTGTACAAGTGGCTAGTTACTTACGCATCTAAGAGAAATTAGAGGTTTCACACATTTTTTGGATGCAGGAAGAATTCTAGGCCTTGTATGATGTAGATCTGATTTAGACGCTCTGTGGATGTTTGGTTCCATGGTGTTTTGAATAGCTATATTCTTGAGTATGTAGTTTCCACTTACTCTTTCCCATAAGTTGTTGAGTTCTAGTTCTTACACAAGCCAAGAGGATATTACTTACGTAGTATTCGTTTGAAATCAAGATCTTGATCGTAACCCTGGATTTGGAAAAGAAGCCTATGGCTAGCTAAACCCCACCATGCGCGGGGTAGGAGTAGGTTTTGTAAAGATGGCAGACCTAGCGGTAGAGAGATAGAGAGAAGAAAGGTGGATTAAGTTTAATGAAGTGCATGAGAGGGATCTAATGAAGTAGTGAGAGATCATGGAAAGAATGGTGTTGCGAGAGGGAGATGGCTCATGAAGGATTTGGAGCTCATGCAGAGGACATGGAGCCAAAGCATCGGAACTCCCCCATTTGGGAAAGCATGGCAGATAACCCTCCTCAGATTTGGATGAAGGTGCATTGGGAGAGAGATTATGGACCATAGGCACACATCTGAACCTACCTAGCGACCTAGCCTTTGTGCTTGGTTTTCTAAATTCTACAGCAGTTAACAGTAAGCAAGCTAGTGTGAGTAGTAGAGTTACAGTAGATAGAGTCAATTTATAGTCAATTTTAAGAGTTAATCAAGGATCTTATTCATCTATGGTGGCACAATCATCATCTATGTTATTTGGAGGTCCATCTGGAGGTATCTTTTCTAGCATGTTAGCAAAATAGAACGTGGGTGCTTGAGAGACCGTTGGTATAACATTTGGAAGTAGCACAACTTCATTGACTATGGGAGTCCATTTTAGCATGACCGTTAGAACACAAGGTAGTGCACCCTTTGTTTCATTGCCTACTTCAGGAGAAGGATCAGGAGGGTCCTGGTGGCTTGGGCGCTTGGTGGAACTGGTGGCTCTAGAGGAAGAGGAAACATATGAGGAAACAAAGGTACTAGATTTGATGTGTAAGGTCTTCACCAACCCCAACAGATTTATATGGATATATCTCTTCATCTTCTAGATTATAGAGGAATTGAAGATGCAACTAAACATGTGCATATGTGTGAGATACTATGGCGTGTGAAGGGGATCACTGCTCCGAGCACAAGGTGAGTTAGTTTGTAACTACATTATAGGGGCACATGCATAGTTGGTACAAAAAGTTTGACCCTGACTAGAATTGTGTAGATTATACCACACTGCGGGATGCTTTCTTGAAATAATTTAATATCCCTGAGTTTGAGTAGAAGAACATCAACGCGTTGAAAGATATTAAGCAAGGCACTATTGAGAGTGTTCGAAGTATGATGCTCAGTTCAAAACCCTTTTGTCTAAATTATCTTATGACATCCATGTAAGCCAACATATACACAGTGGTTCGTTGGAGGTCTGATCACACCTTTTAGGAGGGTGATTTTGCATAAGACTTATACAGATCTACATGAGGTGCTTAAAGTAGCTCTATGCGCCGAGGCAAAGTAGGAAGTGTATACACAGGAGTGAGCCCATTTTTGGAAGATTAGATTGTAACAATGGCTAAATAGTTGGAAAAATTATCTACTAATTCGGCACATGGGACATGTAGTGGAATTTGGTGTATAGACTATGAGGTAGAGGGGCATACTAAGGATAATTTCCTCGTAAGTCAATGCGCTTATTGCTGCTAGATTGCGAGATCTTTCACTTGGACCACAGTTCAAGTTAGTTCCCATTGTTACAGCAGTGCATGATAAGAAAGAATGTGTCCTATTACTACAAGATTTGTAGGTCTTCCACTCATGATACTAAAGATTACAGGTTGATTGATCATATTCATGATGCCATTGATATTGGTGTATGAAAGACTATGTTACAAATAATTCTAAGGAGAAAGGTGAGCATCATGACCATGATCATAATGAAGGGTGATTTGATGGAGGTGTGGTCGAGGATGAGGGTTCGATGAGGATTCAGAGGTTGAGGTTGTGGTAGTGGAAGAGGTGATTTCCCTCATGGAACTTGTTATACATGTGGATATCTTGATCATGAGTGTCCATAGAATGTTATTTGTTCTTTCTACAAAAATAATCATAGCTATGAAGAATGCCTAGAATTGTATGAACATTTGAGTAAGAAACATAAATAGGAGAACAAGTGTGCATGAATGGTTAGAGTCCAGCGTGATGTGGAAGATCAATGGATGTCAAAGTTAGCACCAAATCATGATTTGGTACCTATGAAAATTACTACACATGCCGAGGTTGCGCGCACTGCAGAAGTTCTCAAATCAAAACCTACTATTAATAAAGAGGAGGTTCTACATGAAAAGTATCCAAAACCTATACATCGAAGGAATTTTATCAAAAAAACATGGAGGTAATTCAAAATTTATAGGGTGAGATACAATGTTTGAAAGAACAATAAAAAATTAGAAAAAGAAAGCAACTCGAGCTCCATCAAACAAATGTAGATGATTTAAAGGACATTTGCAAAATACTACACTAAGAAAACATTATCCATTTATGGGGAATTATTTAAAGGGAAACACTCACGTGTTGGGATTGAACATGAAAAGGATTTTTTCTTCATTATGGGTTGCATGTCTTCCCCATGTTTTGATTGTAATCAATGGTTTCTAACTAGTTTTTTCACGTTGAAAGAGGCCTTCATCAAAAGGATCCTTTATGTATTTACATTTTATCATCTTAATAGAGGCATTGGGAGAATATTTCCTATTCATCAAGAAAAATAATTTATTAATGGTCTTTTGGTAACATCATGAATCTCTTTGATCTCCCACCAACAATTTTTTGATAACACACTAATATTTTGTAGAGATTCAGTCTCAGAGGCTTGCAGGATTAAGAAATATCTTTTAGATTTGAAGATGCTTCAAGTCAATGCATTAAATTTAACAAGAAATTTCTATATTTTGTCAATAAATTGGAATCTTTTAGAAGGAGAATTGTGGTATTTTTAATTTGTAAATCAAATCCTTCCCTATTAACTATTTGGGTATGCCTTTGGTGCTTAGCCAAGGGGAGATCTCATGCTTTTCAAACTTAGTGGATAGGATTCAAAAATAATTATTGGGATAGAAAGGTTGCTTATTGTCCCAAATTGACAAACTCCAACTTCTCAAAATCACCCTACAAAATCTTCTTGTTTTTTATTTTATCCATTTTCAAAATTCAATTAAAGATCGAAGTGACCTTGGAGAAATTTTAAAAACATTTCTCTAGTCGAGGGACCGAAGAACACAAAAGGATCCCCTTGGTTAAATAAAATATATAGAACCAAAGAGCAAGGTGGTTTATGATTTGGATAGATTTATAATATGAAAAATCCTTGTTGGTAAAACAAGGTTAGAGATTCTTGAGGGAAAAAAATACGTGGATAAGTATCCTAAGATCCAAGTACCTTGGAGGAAGAGAAACTAACTACCTCCTCACGTTGGAATGTTGGATAATCACTAGAAAGGATCTATATTTTGGAATTGATTTAATGAAATTTAAATCTTAATTAGAGGATTGAGATCAAATGAATATAACAGTAACAAGAAATATCTATCATGCAAGAAACAAGTAAGTGTAAAAATAGTGAAATAAGAGTGACTTAGCTTGTATTCAAAGATCTGGACTGATTCTAGGTTGGAAATTGAGTGGAACATGTTAGATTTGGATTGGATATGCTTCATCTATAAAAATGGGTCTTGAACCTCCTTTAGAAGAGACCACCCGAGATAAGGACAAGATCACTTAGGTGTTAGTGTTTGAGTTGGGCACTAGTGTCCTAGAAAATGCTTTGCTTTTGATATTTTTAGGGTATGAACTTGTATTCTTCCTTTTGATTTTTGTCACATCCACTTCGCTATAGGGTTTTACCATCACACCTAAACTTGGAAAAAAACCCTAACTACGAACAATATTCAATCAAACATTAGATGAAATAAATAATGCATATGCTTGAGTCAGAATGATCTCAACAGTCACCCCAATGTGATTATTATTAAGTGTTGCACTAAATTTTAGAATCTATGTAGTTCTAATGTATGTGTGATTGAATTGTGTCCCTTAAATATAAGTTTCCTTGTACTAGTCACACCAATATAACGAGATACAACTACTTTTCCTACAATGGTAAATGTGTGAGATGGAATTTATAAAGAGTCCCTCCTACGAAGCCCAAATGTAGTTCTTGAATGTTGCTCTATCCCCAAGTATTAAATAGTAAGTTATAACCCAAGATGTCAAACCCTTAGTAATAGTAAGTCATGTATATATGATTCCTTTATTTGAATTTCATCATTAACAACCAAAAAGGATGAACCAAAGTGCTAAAAAAGGTTTTAGAAAATATAAAAAGTAATATGGAAATTCAAATTTGAGAAAAAGAGGGACAAAGACATAAGCACCTAAAAGGGATATTAGCAATTGGGTGCTCTTATCCGTAATGGGTAGTAATGTTCGGGATGCTTGGAGGATAAAATAGAAAATACAGAGCTAGGTCACATGTTTTCTAATGTTTATAAATAAAGTGTACATTCCAGAAAAGTAAATGATAAGAGTATTAAAAGGATAAAGAAATGTAAAAACAAAATAGGTGTTGTTAATGTTTAGTTTTCTTTCTTAGGAATCATGCATATAATAACATACCTAAAGGCGTGATGTAAGTAGTAAGTGTGTGTCTAAATTTTCTGTGCTTTATGTTGGTGAATGAATATTCGATAGCATAAAGTAGATAGGAAGAGCGTACCTTGTGGAGAGCTAAAGGGAGTTATAATTGATAACATGTCAAATGAGGATTATACTTGATATCGTGCTGAATGGAGATTGTAGAATGTGTATCATAGAATCTAGAAGAGGATAAGGATCCTAGGGGTGACCTTATGTGCATAGTAGAAATGATGCCTAATTTATTACTTGGATATTTATTTTGTTGGAGCATCTTGTGCTTGAGATTGTTTCTTATTCCATTTGTGTGTTTCCTTTTGTTGGAGTAAGGTCGGACTTGCAAAATAAGATAAGTGTATTCAATGCTCATGATAAATGAAATTGAACTTTAAATTTGTAAATGTGAAAATAGGAATGCATATTGAAAAACAAGTGAATCAAGGATAGAATACACCTGAATGTTGTGAGAGAAGAGATAAAATTGTTCCTGTATGTTTGTTTCCTTGGAGATGGTTGGAATAGTACTAAGGATTTAGGTGTCCTGTCACTAAACTAAGGATTTGAGCGTCTTGTCACTAAACTAAGTATTTATGTGTCTTGTTTCCAAGGGAAGATTATTAGGAGAGATGTAGGATTTTCCCTCCAACTATTAACACTTCCCAACAAATAAGTGCTAATTTACAAATGGTCACAAACCCAATAGAAACCAGTCCTGAGATGATACATTTCTCCGGGAATATCGTTGTCCTACATATTCCTTAGGTTTTATTCCTTATTTGATCTCAAGAAAATATTGCAACTAGTTCCCTTGCTCAAAGTATATAACTTGCCATTGGTTTTGTTCTTGTTATTCTTGATAATAACTCATGAATCGAGTACTATTGCTGGATTTTGGATAAACCTATCACTAGACACATGTTGATCCTATGATGTACCTATTTTTTCCCCAAGAAAAACTACCCATGTGGGACACTAGTGCCCACCACTACTGTCATATTTGGGTGCTTATATCCATGTATTAATTTTGACCCAAGTTTTATTTTGAACAATGTTATTATATTTTTTTGTTATGATTTTGTTGTGTACCATTCTATTTTTGGTCTCTAAATTGTTAAGAGGGTGAAATATTCACTTGATGATTACCCCCATTCATTTAGGCTACATGAGATGAACCAAGGAGAGAAAAACCCAAATGAGGAAATTTGAAACTGATGTGCACATATAAAATAAAAATCCTACTTGGGACTAGGGAATGTGCATGGTAACAACCATGGCACATGTAAAATAATGGGAAAGGCTAGCCAAAAGTGTTATTCATAAACAAACATGACATGATGCAATAGAAACTAGTCAAAACACACGGTAACATGGAAACATGTACAATGAGTAGATGGTTGAATACATGGGACACCAGGATGTCATAAGACACTTAAATCCTACAAGGTTGTATAAGAAAAGACACACAATAAATTATAGGGCATAACCACAAACAATGTCAATCAAAACACAAACATAGATAAGATATAAACAAATAAAATAACCATGGTTGGTTGTAGTTCTGCAAGATAAATGCTACACATGAAGCACCCATTAGCATGTTAGAAAAATTGATAGTATGCCATAATGTATACAATTGGAAATAGGAACAAAATTTTAGCTATTACAATGATAAAACCTAAATATACAGAAATAAGAAAGGTAGATTCCCCTAAGAGCCTCTATGGGATTGGTAAAGACTAATGTCGATCATCATACATCATGTGATAACCTATAAGTATCCTAAATTCACCTCAAGATTACCATGTGAATGCACATGTGTGTATGGAAAAATGATAGAGCATACTATGAATAAAAGTAACATGATAAGCAATGTGTAATATAGAATAATATAAGCAAGTAAGAATACATCTAATCAAGATCTAATTTATCATTATTTGATATTTTACAAATATTGGAATGAAATGTTATGGACCTGGGAGTGTAGACACCAAATTTGGGTAACACTTCCCTTTACCCCACATGTATATTAATTTAATTACCCACAATTAAATTAATGCCCATGCTCACAATATTCATTATTTAATTACCTTAATTAAACTAATTTCCACCTCACCTAGACACCTCACCCCACCACCTCACCTAGAAACCTCATCATAAACCTATTCTTAGCATGTTTCCTTTTACTAGGACTCAATATCCACTCACCATAACTAACTAAGACTTAGTCCTACCTACCTTAATTAACTAAGACTTAGTTCAACCCTAAAATCACATGCCTATTCTTCCTCTAACCACATTCCCGCTTATCTAAGCACAAAATTCCATTTTGATCCATAAGAATGGATAGAGATGGCCAAAAAGATTGCCAAGATCTGTCATTTTAGTAAACCTAGGATTTCTCGCCTTAATCGATGCCAATCAACCCAAAACCGATGCCGATCACCCTAAACCATCATCGGTTACCATATATCCACTTTGGTAACCTTTTTTGTGAGGTTGGAAGAATTATTCGAGTTTTGGAGAAGAGAGATCTGTATGCAAGCACGCACCAGAGAACTCCTACACATCCAAGCACCTGAACCATCACCAAGCATTGATCAAGGCGAAGCATTCATGGTAACATTTCAAGAAGCATAGTCATGGAACTGGCCACTAATTCCATGGATCAACCATCACCTCCATCCAACCACCCGATGTGCAAACACCTATAAGTACCTTTGGATCTGCACCTTTCCATATTTATTTAAATTAGTTTCTTCTTCCCTGTTTAGGAGTTCTAGTCTCCTCAGTATCCCATCATCTCTCACCCTCCCGCCAATCCCCTGCACATAATCATCTACAACATTTTAACCTCCCCATACCTAACTCCAAATCATCTCTAACTGCTCCCAACACTTTCATCTACCTCACCATTATTTGTCCATTCTCCGGGAAATCCTAGAGAATCATCAAAACCCAACTTCACTAATTTTCTACCAACTCAAACCTACCGATGCTGGTTAGCCCAAACCATCATCGGTATCCCTTGTAATTAGCATCAGTCATATGTTTCCATTTTACTAGGACTCAATATCCACTCACCATAACTAACTAAGACTTAGTCCTACCTACCTTAATTAACTAAGACTTAGTTCAACCCTAAAATCACATGCCTATTCTTCCTCTAACCACATTCCCACTTATCTAAGCACAACATTCCATTTTGATCCATGAGAATGGATAGAGATGGCCAAAAAGATTGCCAAGATCTGTCATTTTTAGTAAACCTAGGATTTCGCCTTAACCGATGCCAATCAACCCAAAACCGATGCCGGTCACCCTAAACCATCATCAATTACCATATATCCACTTTGGTAACCTTTTTTGTGAGGTTGGAAGAATTATTAGAGTTTTGGAGAAGAGAGATATGCATGTAAGCACGCACCAGAGAACTCCTACACATCCAAGCACCCCGAACCATCACAAGCATTGATCGAAGCGGAAGCATTCATGGTAACATTTTAAGAAGCATAGTCATGGGGCCACTAATTCCATGGATCAACCATCACCTCCATCCAACCACCCGATGTGCAAACACCTATAAGTACCTTTGGATCTGCACCTTTCCATATTTATTTAAATTAGTTTCTTCTTCCCTGTTTAGGAGTTCTAGTCTCCCTTGTATCCCATCATCTCTCACCCTCCTGCCAATCCTCGCACATAATCATCTACAACCTTTTAACCTCCCCATACCTAACTCCAAATCATCTCTAACTATTCCCAACACTTTCATCTACCTCACCATTATCTGTCCATTCTCTGGGAAATCCTAGAGAATCATCAAAACCCAACTTCACTAATTTTCTACCAACTCAAACCTACCGATGCTGGTTAGCCCAAACCATCATCGATATCCTTGTAATCAGCATCAGTCATATAATTACGATGTTAGTCTATGTGTTTGGAAAACCACGGCTATAACAACAACCTCATACCTTTCATCCAAACAACTAAATCACCTAAATCTTGACCGACGACTTTGTCTTGACCACCTTGTTTACCGTATGACTTCTAGATCTGATCATAACCTAGCATATTAGATTATATTTTCTTATTGTACTTGAATGAGATACCTAAATCATATCAAATACAATAGTACATTATTGGTTTACATCATTTCTTGCATTAAGTTGTTTTAAACAGTGGATTGACAACCATCTAGGAAGTATCACACTTCCTAGATCTAGCATACGCTAGGTAGTCCACTGATATATATTGTTTAATATTCATCTTGTGGTCTTGTTTGTATTTATAGGTAGTTCCTCTTAGCAAAAAGGAAGTTCTTGCAATCAACATTAGATTGGGAAATCAGACGCACATACTCTACCTTCCACCTTCATTCATAGGTATTCCTCCTCACCCTTACCTTATCTATTTTTCTCTTACTTACGCATCAATATTCAGTGAAACATTTTAGCATGCCTGGTGGGATCCTCTCTTGGGTTCATTATATTTTTATTCATATAGGGAAATGTTTTGTGTGTCTCTTTCCTTTTGAAAAATACTTCTCCCTAGTAATATTCTTTTCTTCTATTTGTCTAAAATGACATTTTTCATTTGGTGCTTAAAGTGAACCAATTCTTCCATCTTGCATTTGCATAGTAGTGAAAGATCATGTTCTTGACCTATTCATAATTTGCTTCATTGAATATAATTGTCAATTTTGGTTATAAAATCTCTTGCATTTCATCCTTGTATTTGCATTATTAGCTCACATTTAAAAATGAGGACAACTTATATGATGGAAGTTATGTCAGGTTAATGGTTGACACAATAGAACCATAGAAAGCAAATTTTTCTATTCTCCCCTTTACAAAACTACACAAATTTGAATTTACACATATTATTAAATAACATCCCACTTGGAAGAAGTGTCAATGATCACATGATCGGAGGATTGACAAGTGGGCGCCCAACCGGTTATCTCTATCCAGTCATCACCTTAGAGAGAGGAACACCCCCACCATAACATAACTCCGAAAGCTCACCTTTATATTTCCTTCTTCATAGGAAAACTTCCCAACATTTTTTTTTATAAATTCACAAGTCAGTCTAAATAACATAAGCTAAAATAAACATAAATTCACTTTTAGGATTACGTGTTTTCTTGGCTTTGTTCTTGACTTGCGTTTTGAGGTTTGAGTTATGATTCTTCATTTTTTTCTTCCTTTCATACTCCCCATCATAGTTGGAGTATTCTGGATATTTCTAAGTGTTTCAAGACCTCATCTTATACTTCTCGATTTTTGGGTTGGTTCTTCATTTGGTTTAATTCACCAAAATCCATTTGTTCCTTCATTTCTTCTAATTTCATAGTAACTAGTGTTGGTCCAGCAACCGTTGTTGGTTTCCATCGACCGATCATCGGTTTACCTAACCGATGTCAGCTTCTAGCTATTTTGGTTATTTTAACTGAAACAACCTTCATCATATATTCTTTTTTTGGGTCCTCAGGACACCATCATATCCCTCAACATTCTGATATCTTTGACATATACATTTTGAATAATTCTTCCAGTTCATATTCATCAATTTTATTTCATTTCACGTAAATGGTATTTTCCATAGTGATAGTGTATCGATTATCATAATCATCATCGGTTTCCTTGTAACCGTCATTGGTCATATTGACCATCCTTGGTTTCTCTGTTTGATTTTTAATCAAAACACCGACAGATTTCCTCTCGAGACTTTATCCTTCTCTCGCTTCTCGCTATTTTTTGTATCATTTATCAAATACAATCTTACCAAGTCAACACTAATTCACATGGTGTTGACTCGTATCCAAACTAATGCCCTTGTATTTCCGGCCACCACTCCCACCTAGTCCATCGCCGCCATCCATCCTGTCACCTATGGATCCAACTCAACTTATCCCCATTGCTACCGAAGATGAGGAGTTCGCAAGACTCCTTGATCAAAATCCCATGGCCTTATAATACTATCTCACCCACTCATCTACCCGAGACTCCTCAGGATAGTTAATATACGACATGCCTATATCTATCCCTCCTACCCTTGCACCCACTTCCACGTTAGCTACCACTAGCTTGATGCTTCCCTCATCAACATCACCTCTTGTGGCCTCTCAGTTAGGTTCCACCATTGCCATAACTTCTGCCCCAACGACATCTATCACACCCGTAGTATCAACCGTTCCTTCACCGACTACCTTGAGTATAGCCCAATCGCCCGCTCTTCCTTGTATATACCACTTGCATCACAACCACCTCCAAGTGTTGGCAACCCAAACCCCTTTCCAAAATTTGGTTCTTTATATCCCTCAGTCTCTACCACCCATTACCACGAGAGTTGTTACGACCAACCCACCTATTTACATGCATCATCAGAAGCCCCCAATCTCATCTCGCCAATTATTTAGGGTACATTCCACCCGCATTTATCCCCCATTCATAGTTTTCCTATTTGAAACCCCCCCCATCTGGGATGCCCTTCACATCATACACCCATCATTAACCTCGCCTTTATCGTAAGAGGCACCCATTCGTCACAACCCACCAATGACCTCATTAGGATGATGATGGAAAAGATGTAGACATTAGAAGCATCTCTCGGCTCTTGTAACTCCTTGACCTATGAAAAATATGTAATGAGCCTATTCATCCATCCATTCCTATTTTCCCATACCTCGTACATTGGGAAATGGCTAAGTTCAACCATTTCAATAGTAAATAGGACTCACAACAATACTTGTAGTCATTTAAGCATGGGTGCTACCTAATTTCCCATGATGATGCTCTGCTCTTACAAACATTTCCCATGTCCCTAACAGGACCCGCCTTAGATTGGTACAATAGTTTACCTATACATTCCATCTACTCCTTCAACCAAGTGGCTCAGGCATTCCTAGACCACTTCTCGATCAATGTAGTCAAGAAGGTCACCATGACTGACCTATATTCAACATGACAAGTATGAAGATGAATCTATCGCATATTTCATTTCCCACTGGTGGAGTCTTATCAACTAATTAATGTTCTAGCTACCTTAGACCGAACTTATTGAGTTGTTCACTAGAGCTTGTGCTAGACACATCTCACCAACTCTGGGTCCAAACCTTATGAACCTTTGATGAAGCATTCACCATGGCATGAAAGCTAGAAATTTGTGCCATTGAAGAAAAGAAAATTCAATTATGAAACAAGAATGCCCCATTCAAACCAAATGATTCTTCTTCATCTTCAAAACCCCAAAATAATTATTCAAAAGCTAAAGGATTTTCCAACATGGTAGTTCTCAAAGTGGGTCCATCTCATCCCTCTAATCAAGCCCAACCTTCTTCCAATCTTTCCCATATCGAGGTCTTTCAGTTCTGGCGAGAGCAATGGAATTACACATCAATTGGAGAACCCTATTCTTCAGTCTTGGAAAAGCTTCTTAAAGCTAGAACCATTACACTACCTCCCATAAAACCTCATACAAGTTTCGATCCCACTTGTCCTATGCCTGCATGGTATAAGGAACATGACTACTGTAATTACCATTGTGTCAAAGGCCATAGTGATGGTAATTGTTAAATTTTTAAGAACATTGTCTAAGAAATGATAGATTATGGAGACCTCATCATGGACAACCCGAACGTGCCAAAAATCAAAATTTTCACATCTTTGAAAAAGACATTCCCTAACCATAAGCCATCTTCTAATCAAAATAGTGAACCTTCCTCCAGTGACAATAATGTCCATGAAGTCGACTTGGTTTTTGATATCATAGCGATCGTTCCTCAAATCCCACCTATTTCTTCTATTGAGGAAATTATAGCATGAGCCCTCTACCCACAGAGGAGCATACCTCTTCTACTCCTTCACCCACAGAGGAGTCCCCTTCATCCCCCTTACTCTCATGGAGGAACCCATGTTTTCTATTGATGTCATTTCACCGTCTACCTCACAACCTACCGAACAGTCAATGCTTTTAATTCTCCCATCCACAAGGGAATCATCATCATCTTCTCCTCCACCAAGGGAGAAGTCTACCTCACCCCACCTATCATTTCTCGTACACATGGGAGACACTTCAGACATACCACTACCTATTGGAGGAAATTCTCCCTCAGCATCCTAGGACCCCATCGATATGATCTTGGCTATGTTGTCCACAGAATCCTTGGCTAGCCAATTCCCTGTCTCATAGACATATTTTATAGGGATTTCCACCAAACCAACTCCATCTTCTTCTATAGTAGTCCTATTTTCATAGCTAGCCGATCACTTGGATTATGTTGATAATTCCATGCTCTAGGGATGTCTTCAAATTCCCTTTTGACCCAAATGAAAATGTTTCCTAAGGATACTTCCACGATCTACCCAAAGGTATTTCCAGCAACCAGATCAATATTGACCATGCCTATCAAAATGACTTCTTCTTCATCATCTCTACCTACATCCAAACCTTTACCCATGACTAAAACCATTCCAAAACCTGAAATCCTACCCACACCTATATCTTCATCTGTATCTAGACCCATCACTACCTTGGGTGTCATGCCGACATCAAGCCTTACTCACCCACTTGTCAAATTGGACTTGGCCACATCTTCCCAAACCCACATCAACATTATTCCTCTACCTAAAAGGAAGACCCAACCTTCTAGGCCATATACACCGGTCTCTCCTACCACACCTTTGTCACCTTCACCCCTTCCATCCATCCTAGGGCCCCATCCATCAACCCTGACCAAATAGTTTCCTACCCAAGGCCGGTCAAAAGCTAAGCAACCTATTGCTTCATCATGAGCCTTTGTTACACCTCATTCACCCAAAAAACCAAACACCCTTACCCTCACTCGTACATTTCTTACCACCTATACCTCCACCAGTTACTATAACCCCAACTTTTCCTATACGACTTCAACCCATACCATCCACCCAACCTCTACCAACCACTTCCATCGCAACTCAGTTGTCCCCATGGGTAACTCATCCTCTTCCACCATTTGCTTTCCCTTTTACATCCCATACTCCGGTGTCACCTCTACCCAAGAAGGTGCAACCCAAAGATAAGAACAAACTACCATCCAATAAGGTAGTCAAACCAACAAAACCTTCCATCACTAGCTCTTGTACCACACCTTTACCCAAGTAGATGCCCTCAAAACCTAAGATAGTACCACTCACCAAACCAGTGGACCAACCCATTCACCCTCCTATAAAGCCACTTCCATCATGATCATCCACACCTTTACCCAAACCCACACTCACTTCCCATTGTGATCCATTCACAAGGTCTTACGCCAACCTTTTAACCAATCTCTTAGAGACTTCCATCATCACATTACAGCCCCTTTGACCTTACGATCCTCTCAAACCCACACAAAAAGGGTTTGATGAAACCAAGATTTGTGCCTATCATCGTGTGCTAGGACATGATGTAGAAAATTGTAAGGCTCTAAAGAAGGTTCTTCTCCAACTGTGTCCTCCTAAAAATATTTTGATGATGATGACCTTCTTGATGAGGACCATATTACACCTTCACCTATCATCACACATGCTTGTCTTTGCTTCTTCAATGACTTGCATCTCCACCCCCACAACTCATTTTTTCATCTATAAAATTTGAGATCAACATGGTCCATATTAGAGAGTTCACAAAATCACCACCCAAATGGCGGTGTGCCCAACTTACTTCACAAGGCTTTCCCCGGTGGGTTTTTTCCCATCATGCCATTACACTACTCATCCTACACCTTCTCCATTTACCACCTCCCCTTAGATTAACATGGTTCAAGTTTCCACCCATGCCCAGAAAGAAAAAGGAAAAAAAAAAGCAACTAGCCCATCAACCAACCCCGTTCCCAATATACCATCTGCACCGCGCCTAAAATCACCATTTGGGGAATCACATACTTAATCTCTAACAGTGGTCACCCATCGTACAATGATAAAACAATTACATCAGTCCCCCTCAAGATGTCTTTATATGATCTCATCAAAACCTTTGAATCTCATTGACAAGCCCCTATGGAGGTTTTGCAATCCATCGAAGTTTTACCTAACGACCCCACACTAGTAGACTCCATTATCACCCCTCATCACATGGCCTCACTTAGAAAATCATCTCCTTCTTCTACCCCTATGCCTACCAATCAAGTCACTACCCTCAATTTATTTGATGAGGAGATTTTACCTCTCCAGTCAGATGATCTCGATCCCGCCCTTTTAATTTACATCTATATCGATAACATATGCATATGACGTGTCATGATTGATGGTGGTGCTAACATTAACATTATCTCCTCCCACGTGTATAATAAAATGCACATCACTTCCAATTGTATGCATAATAACCCAGTTATGTTGTGCTCCTTCAACAATGCCATCACCTCCACCCTTATCACCATTATACTTCACATTCACGTAGGCCCTCACTTTGTCCCATAAGGCCGATTGCTTGGAAGGCCTTGGATTTTATCGAAAGGCCTTGGATTTGCATCATGGGTTGTGTCCCTTCAACTTTACACCACTGTGTAAAATTCAAACATGAAGGGCATAACTATACCATCCCTATCAACTTGTCATCATTCAAAACTTGTAACATGTTGTAATGACGTAACGATGTCCTTTTAGTAGTCAAGGTATCTCGCCATTACCTCCACTTCTCCTTCACCCATGACCCCATCCAATAATGCTGCCACCACCTCTCCCACACATAACTCTTCTATTCCTACTGCGTTCGCAAACTCTTCAGCTGACCCATCTACTTCCCAACAAACCGATACCCCTCCGGCCCAATCATCTAGTGATTATTTTATCCCCGCTACCTGCATACCGACTATTGATCCCTTAGAAGTAAGGTGTTTTTCACTGCCTCACTCTAGGGGAGTACCACCTCTACAATATCAACACATTCCTCAATCCACAGGAGTATGGAAACTTATGCGTAACCCTCGTTATGACTACTGCGTAGGTGAGGTTTTCCCTTATGGTCCTCACCTTCACACTAACCTAACGTATAGGGGACTTGACATTGCCACCTATTCACCCGAACCTCCATCCCAAACATGACTCTTTTGTCTCGACATCAAATCTCTTACTAACCACCACTTTGCACACACTTTCCTTCATTGGCACTTGCGCACGGAAAGGATTTGGTTTCGGTTTTTATGAACAAGGCCGCCATACTTGTCATTTCATGTACCACCTATAAACAAAATGACTGTAGTGGAATTGGATTTTTGTGTGCTCTGTTGGTTGGATATTTTGTCAACCCAAAATATGAGGTTCAACCACAGTATATGGGATTAAATCCCTCCTCAAAGACAGGTGAGGCTGCCTGCTTGCTACTAATCTAAAACACAACGAAAACAATATATACAGTATTCACACTAATCTAACCATTGGGGGTTGGGATAGAATCCCGAAATCTGCATTCACACGATTCAAAGGTATTGCTTTCGTAAATGAACGGGTTAGAAACTATTACAATGAAAGAAGCACAATGGAAAGGAAATGAGAGAAACGTATTTTCTTTCGAGTAAACGCAGAGCACGAAATAATCATACGAGCTTTAGATCATAAATATAATGTCTGAGATGATTAGAAACAATAAGATGCTATGCAAAGAATAGCTTAAGATCATGAATGTAAGAACAATGTCTTAAGAAAGATATATCCCACAACACAAAGTTTGCGAAATAATATCAACTTCTATTCTTGAAATGATTGAACGAAAACACAAAGTTTTTCTTCTTTCCAATAGCTCCGAATATTACAAAAATCTCGACCCTTTGGAATGCATAAGCATCCCTTATTTATAATAAAAGGGAACGAGAGAAAATAGGATAAATCCTAGAAAATAGTGTTCTTTAAAAGAGTTCTATTTTGCTTGACTCTCACGCAGGAGACCAAGTCAAAATTTGCTTCCTATATGACGAAACAGAAATGAAAAAGACATGTCAATTTCAAGATTGAAATGACATGAAACATCAAGAATTAATCTGAATCATCATCTTTCGCTCCTTCATCTTTCTCTTCCTCCAGCTGCACCTGTTTGTTCCGAAATTCTTGGAACCTTCGAATTATGCCTTGCATTTCATTTTCGTCAGGTGCAGTAGAATGATCATTCCAAATTTCACAGGTTTCATGGATATCACTAGCACCACCGGGAAGCTTTTTCAATCTTTTGCTGAGCTTTCTCAAGGCCTCAAAAGAATGTTCAATTCTTACAAATCGATCAATGATCTCAATACCAAATCCGTGCATTGGTTCATGCTGAACAGACTCTTGGACTTGTTTGAAAAGATCATCTGCTGATAGGACACCTGAGTTTCCAACTGACACCTTTGGACAAATCTTCAGCAACTCTTCTTCCAAATCACTTTTTCCATCAATCAATTTATCCCTTGATTCTCTCAACTTAGCGCAGGCTTCGTTGAGAATCCTCACCCTGAACCTGATGGC
Organism: Taxus wallichiana var. yunnanensis; assembly: GCA_018340775.1. Taxonomy (NCBI): domain Eukaryota; kingdom Viridiplantae; phylum Streptophyta; class Pinopsida; order Cupressales; family Taxaceae; genus Taxus; species Taxus wallichiana. The sequence continues at coordinate 2,845,686 of JADAXU010000134.1, forward strand.
TTTAGTCAGCTGAAAATGCTTATCCGTATGTGGGATAACGCCTTCTTCTACCAAGAGATGTGCTGGTATTTGCTTTAATACTTGGAGAGCTTCATAAGTCAAATCAAGATGTCCAATTTCTTGAGAAAACTCATCATCCATCTTCTCTCCATCCTTCTGAATATCCCCCATAGATTGATGAACTTTCACAACGTCTTGTATCACCTCCTTCCCCTGTTGGAGTAACCTTTGGATCCATTCATCGACCACTCTTCCTTTTTTAGCAATCTTCTCAATTGTAGGTACTGATGAGAAATCAAATCCGACAGGGACAGAAGAAGATGGTATGGATTCAAGGGGTTTTGAGAGTTTAAGCAAAACCTCATCAACTGCTCCACTTTTCCTTTAAGCTCATCTCTGCTGTCTTTTGTTTCTTTCAACTTCTGGCACAACACGTTTGTGGCATCCGCGCATCTTGTTGCGCCCCTTCTACTGTCACTCTTCCTAGAGCCACCCTGGTTATCTGATAATCAGAGGTTGTTATGTCCTCTTTAGTTTTGTCAGTCACGGGAGTGGCGATCTCTGTGAACTTATCTCCTGAAGCGTCCACCAAAACCCTTGAAACTGTTTTGGGTTTCTTGACTGATTTAGCAGTAGGAGCCTTGAGTGAGCTGAAATCAAAGGCTGGTAGGGGCACAATCACCTTCCTCTTCCTCGGAGTTTTCTCGAGTAGCCATTGCGGCATATCAGAGGGAGTTGCCACGGTTGTAGAAGCTGGTATCATACTCTCAAGGGGAGAAGATTCTACTAGTGGAGGGGGAATAGTTACCAATGTGGTAGTAGATCCAATAAAAAGAGGCACAGGAGGGGGCGTGTTGGTGATCACTTGGGTCCCAGCAGAGAGGGGTGAAAGTCCAGAGAAAATACTGGCCATTACTGAAGAAGTTGATGGAGAATAAGGAGGTAGGAGTGGTTGTGAGGAAAGAGGCACAGATTCAGACTCCAAAGCCTTGGATGCAAGAGATAAGGTCTCTTCAGTTGAGCAATCAGCAAATGGTGAAACCAGAGGCTGGCTTCCTTCTCCTTCCAAAGTAATTTCTCCTATTTCTGGTGGTGTTGGTGATTCTGGCACATTCACCGTTTCAACTGGAGAAACAATTGAAGAGATTTCTCTTTCTTTCCTCTTTTTGACAATCTTGACCTTTATAGGCCCCCTAGAAGATTTTCTGTCCTTTTCCTTTTTGGAGGGCCCCGCCTCTGAAGCAGCCAACTTTGAAAACTTATCATCTTTAAAACTCATTCCCCAAGAGGAGAGCCATGCTTTGGTGGATGCAAGAATCAAAGCCGACCTATCTGTGATGGAGGCTTTTTCACTGATTGACCAATCAATAGGTGGGAAAACATATTGATCTTCATTTAGTCCATCATAGGAAAGATCCAAAACACTTTCATTGTCACTAGTACCTTCTGGTAAATCAGCAAGCTCAAGTGTTTGAATCTCAGCAATTGTCAATCTGCTATGATCCTTCCTGCGAACAGCAACCTCATCACGCAGATCAATCCAAATGTCCTCTATGCTTGGCCTGTGCAGGTGCAGGGTTCCATACGCCCTGAGGACTCCTCGAATGTCAAACCCATCTCGGGGCTTCATATGCTTCCTCAACTTGTCCTGGAGCTCATGAATAACATTTTTAGCTTTCACCACTGTTGAACAAGTGTATCTCCCAATAGAAATTGGGAAAGATACAGCAGCCTTATGTTTACTTTGTTGGAATTTATGGAAATCCAACAGTTGCCTAACCAATTCCATCAATATCAGTTTATCTCCTAGATATCGGGGGCAGGTGAAAAGGATCCCAGTACATAACCACCCGAAGATATGTGAACTTCTTGAATTGTAAGAAGACACATCCCCATTTGGAAACTTCAGCCCAGGCCTCATCTGAGACTCTTGTCTTCCTCAACTCAGGGTTTAGCCTGCAGATGTTTTCATAAAAGAAGGCGTCATTCACCCTTCTGAATTGGTCTTGGGATCCCTTCCTTGTCAGTTGAGGGAAGTATTGATACACATGGTTCCCCATCCTGCTTCCCTTGGTATCCAATCGGGATAGTTCCTCATCCCGGCCGCTGCATATGTGACATATGAAGACATATAAAATTTCCCTGTGGACAAGACTGTTGTCAGTTGGGAATCTATCTCATTACTAATGAGAGTGCCCCAGTCAATCCCTTGTTGATTCTTCTTGATGGTGATCATGAATTGATACATCCACCCTTGGAACACATTTGATTCGGGTAAACCAAAAACCCGACTCAACAAAGTGATGATGTCATTGATCTCCTGGATGAAATCACTCCTGGGGATAAGTCTTGGGAATCTGGAGACAGCCGGTTTGGCCTTGATCAGGAACTTCTTATTTACATGCTTGATACAATTTTCCTGATCGTTATCCCAGGCTTTCTGAGCTGACTTGACATCCAACTCTCCATATTCTTCAAAATTGGGCAGTTTGAGGAGGTCATCAAAGTAACCTCCATCCAATTTGATCACTACTTCTCCTACCTGATTTCTCACAGAACGAGAAACGAGTCATAACTGGAAGCACAGGATAAGATGAATTCAGGGCACTGAGCGGACATGGGAAAACCCGCTGCAAGAGGTAAGCCACTATCGGCTATCGCTTTCATCCACGGAGTTTGGGAGGAACTCCTTACCCTACTCCAGAAATCTTCAATATCTATATTCCCGAGCTCTGTATCTCGGATGTCATAATTGCAATCGATATATGACGGAGACTCCACCTTTCTGAACTTGTATTTCATTCTTCCTGACTTCTCAGCCTTTTCTTGTGATGGACCAGGGTCCGACATGAAGGATGTTGAAGGAAGAGAGTTTCGAGAGATCAGGAGATGTTGCACACTGTGGAAATCCGACCTACTGGAGATGCCGGAAGAACGGAAGAGTCCGACACACTGAGGAGTATGTCGGGGAATCCAGAAAACCCGATGCGCTGAGGATGTCGAGAAACTTTTGAAAGCCCGACACTTTTTAAAGATGTCGGAAACTTTAGAAAGCCCGACACTTTTGTAGATGTCGGAAACTTGAGAAAACCTGACCCTTTTGCAGATGTCGGAATCTTGAGAAAACCCGACCCTTTTAATCTTCTGATATACTTCGGGTCTTCAATACTGCACAACACCTTTCAAAACCCGAAAAGGAGGAACAGGGTTTTGGTTGAATTTAAAACATGTAAATTCTTTTTACCATTCATATACCAAACATATCTTAATTCCAACAACAAAATTCTGGGGAAAAATCACAAAGTGGTAATTCCAAAGAAATAAACCCTAAAACATAAACCCTGTTTGGAAAACAACCCCAAAAGGAAAAAGAATAAAAACCCCACAAACCTGGTAAGGGAATGGGAAGAAGTCCATCCATAATCAATCCATAAAAACCAAGAACAAAGAATGGAGAGAGAAATACCTTCAACAGGAGTGAGAAAAGATCGAAAATGGGTGATTCAATCGGGCACAGGCGAGTTTCGGGTTTCGAGGTTGGAGAAGCATGCGCGAAAATCCACGAGTTAAAAATACGTCAGTAAAAATGACGTGGAAATCCACATATTTATAAGAAAATTTGCAATTAATACACTTCGGCTTGGCACGTGCCAACTCACCCGACAACTCGGCATTAACGCCATGTCAGCATGCTCGGGAGGTCCGAAAACCCGCCACAAAGGTGTGTAAAGCAATTCAGGTTTCGGGTCACGGGAAACAATCGACACAAAGCATGAGATGTTTAGATGCTTCAAAGTTCGAAAACCTGACACAAAGGACTAAATCGGACTTCGGGTATCGGAAGACAGGTGACACAAAACATGAGATGTTTAGGTGCTTCAAAGTTCCGAAAACCCGACATGAAGGACTAAATCGGACTTCGGGTATCGGAAGACAGACGACACAAAACATGTTTCGGATAAGGCATGTTCCGATGCGCCGAAGGCCCAAAAACTGACTCGACTTACTTGAAGCGGGTTTCGGGTTTCGGGGAACACAAGACATAAAACATTCAAAACACATGTTGACCTGTCGGTGAAACCCGAAAACCTGATTTTCTCTCATAAGGGCAATTTTGCAAAACCAGACTTTAAAAATTTCGTAGGGGTTATCTGATAGTTTTGGCGTAAACTCAAAACTGAGATAACAAAGTGCCACCTTCCAAGAAGTCCCGCATCGTCCTCATTAAGGAAGAAAAACCTTCCCCACCCATTCTCTAACATCACCACCTTCACCCATAGAGTCCATAGATCTCGAATCCATTACTCCTAACTTTTTTTTTTTTTGTAAATACAATTTCCCGGGACTTCGATTTATGAACACAATGGTGAGCCCCCTCTTCTCTTCCATTCCTATATCCTGACATGATCGATGATGATACACCTTCTATTAATGTTGTTCAATGTCAAGACGATGAGTATATACTCATCTACCTTGGTGTGGAAGATTCTTATATTCACCAGGCATTACCTTCTGAGACACAAACCATGTTGAACGAATCAACTATCGAAATCAACATTAATACTCAGGACGACCCACACATTCTAAAGATAGGCCAATCTTTAGATATGGTTGAACATGACGTTTTTACCTCTTTCATTGGGGACCATAACAACACTTTTTCTTGTTCCTATGATGATATTCCCAGTATTGACCCAAACATCATGGTCCACAATATCGTAACCATTCTTGATGCCAAACCTATAAAACAAAAGATGTGGAAAATACATCCTCACATTGCTCTTTTGGTCAAATAAGAACTTCAAATCCTCTCGATTTCCTTCATCCTACCCATTGAATATCCCCAGTAATATCATTCCTATCACAAAAGCAACATGGGTACTCCGCATTTACACAGTAATTATTTGACCTCAACTTAGCTTGCCCCAAAAATGACTTTCCTCTACCTGTATTGACCAATTGGTTGATCTCACCACCGGCCATGAGATGCTATCACTCATGGATAGTTTCAAGGGTTATAATCAAATATTACTCGCTCTAGAAGATCAAAAAAAAGGATACCTTAATCACCCTTGGGGACCTTCTACTATTGAGTCATGCCTTTTGGCCTTAAAAATGTTGGGAAGTGCTACGTACTAGTGAGCCATGACTTATATCTTCCATGACATCATACATCACATATTAGAAGATTATGTAGATGACCTTCTTGCCAAATTAAAACATCGGGCCAAACATCCGGCGAGTCCTTAAAGTCATCTTTGATCGCCTCATCAAGTATTGTGTTCGCCAACCTAAGAAGTGTGTTTTCGCGATACTTTTAGGTAAAGTCCTTGGTTTCATTGTTTCTTTGCATGGTATAGAAGTTGATATTGCTAAAGTAAAGGCTATTCTCGAAATTCCTCCACCTACTAATCTCCATCAACTTTGAATTTTATAAGGTAAGTTGCAATCTATTTGTCAGTTCATTTCACAACTTTCTGACCGCTACCAACCATTTCATCATCTCCTAAAAAAGGACGTCTCCTTCACATAGGATGATGAATGCCACAAAGCCTTTAATGCCTTAAAACACTACCTTCTTCCACCACCGGTGCTCATTCCTCCTAAAGATGACCAACCTTTTAACCTATACATTTCTACTACTGACCACTACCTAAGTGCCATGCTCGCTCATCACGGTGAGCACCACAAAGAACAAGCAATTTATTACATAAGCCGTACCCTTTTGGACTATGAAACTAGGTACACCCATGCTGAAAAACTTTTCTTAGCCTTAGTTTTTGTTGCCACTAAACTTCATCATTACCTACTCAACCACAAAACCTTTGTTGTCACTAACATTGATCCCCTACATTACATGTATGTCAAACCCTACCAACATCAATGTGCTGCATGTTGGCTCATGCTTCTTGTAGACCTTGACCTTGAATTCATCCACCAAAATTCTATCAAAGGACAAGCCATCACTGACCAACTAGTAGACGCACCTCTTTCTAGAGATCAACCCTCTAACTTTGATTTCCTAGACGAATCCATTGCTACCCTCTCTTTAGACGATACCACTTACCAGATGACCTTATTATTTGATGGTTCCAAATTTCAGCGTGGAGGTGGTGTAGGTGTTATCCTCATTCCTCTTGATGGTGAACCTATGCCTTTATATTTCAAACTAGATTTTGATTGCACTAACAACATCACCGAATATGAAGCACTCGTATTAGGCCTTCAAACCACCATATCCCTAGATGTTAAATCAATTAATATCTTTGGTGATTCCCAACTAGTTATAAACCAAGTCAATGGTATATAATAGTATCGTAACGAAATAATCCAAAAGAAAAAATGTCACGTTGACATGATTTTGACTACCTTTGACCATTACAAACTTCAAACCACCCACATTCTACTAATAAATTTATGGATACCATGGCCTGCATGGCTTCTCGATACACTGCTTTCCTACCAACTCCAAAATCTTTGTCACCTTAGAAATGTTGCAATCACCCTCTTATTTATCCCATGAGGTCAACTCCATCGGAACCATTGTACATGTGACCTTTGGTATAAACAGTTTGCAGACTACCTTTCCATTTCCATTCTTCCCCCGATCTCACTCGTAATGGACAACACACATTTCTTAAAGGTGTCTCTCGGTATGTCATCATGGGTGGTCTCCTTTATAAGTGTAGCTTCGATGACATTCTCTTACGATGCCTTACAAGTTCTAAAATTCCTTACACCATCAAGGAAGTTCATGAAAAAATTTGTGGAGGTCACTTTAGTGGTTTAACTATTGCTAAACACATCCTTCACCTTGGATATTACTAGCCAACCCTAAACCATGACTATTGTGACTATGTCAAACGTTGTGTGAAATGCCAAGAACATGCTAATCTTCATCACACACCTAGTCATACCTTACAAGTCACATGAGACCTTTTTCCTTTCTCTTAGTGGGGTTTGGATCTTGTCGGAGAGATCAATCCTCATTCTTCACAACATCATCAATGGATTATAAATAATACTGAATACTACACTAAATGGGTAGAGGCTATTCCCCTCATTTCTACAAAAGATGAGAAAATATGTGAATTCATCAACCACCACATCATTTGTCACTTTGGTGTTCCTCACCACCTCATCACTGATAATGGAAAGAAATTCAAAAATAAAACCCTATGAAAATTTGTGACACTTTTGGAATTCAACTCAGTTTCTTGTCACCTTATTACCCATAAAAATGGCCAAGTAGAATCAACCAATAAAACCTTGAACAAAATTCTTATGAAAGTAGTTGACAATACTTGGGAAGGATTGGCATACACACATTCCTTTCACCTTGTGGGCTTATTGCACTAATATTCACACTTCAAATACTGCCACACCTTTCTCTTTGGTCTCTGTACGAGGCTATCTTGCCTCTCAAAGTACATATTCCATCTCTCCACATTTCACTCCAAGACATGTTCAACGATGATGACTTTCACAGGACCGTTTGACACAACTTAAGTTATTAGATGAGCGTCGTCTCAATGCTCTTGATCATCTCCAAATATACCAAAAATTTATCAAGTGTGCCTATGACAAACGTGTCCATGAATGAACCTCCAGTGTCAATGACATCGTCTGAAGGAAAATCAACATGTAACAAAGAAGAGAAAAGTAAACACGGAAAATTTGCTCCTAATTGGCTTCAACCCTATATCGTTACTCATGGCTATGGATCAAGTGCTTATCATTTATATTTAATTGAAGGTAAACCTGAACCTGAGCCCCTCAATGCCTTATATCTTAGACCATTTTAGTGTTGAAATCAAGTCCTACATCACCTTCTGTCTATTGACCGCTCATCCCTTGAGCGCGCTCACCTTCCATATTACCCTTTTTGAGGATGAATGATTAAATAAGAATAATGTGATTACCTATCACCTTTTAGCCTTATCTTCAATATGAGTACCACGTCTCTACTCATGGCATGGTTCTCATGGATACTTTTCATCTTTTTCAAAGATGGAATTCCATGGTCGTTCATCATTTAAAACCTTCTCTTTCATAAGTTAACCTATGTGTGCTATAGTTTTGTCTTCTTAACAACAACCTAATTTTCCTCCATAGTCTTGTCCATGACTTAAATGTCCAAAAGAAAAATGGGATTCAAATCCTTGAGTCAAACTTCCAGCAAAAATATGAATCCCTCAAAAGGGACATCTCTTCTCTCTATCTCTCTGTTATAAATAGATTGCTCCCTCAAAGGACAACTATATAAAGTCATTGAAAAATTACAATAACTTATTCAGAAGCTTCTCGCATTGATCAGCTTCACCAAGACCTCAAGGAGATAATATACTCATCCCATATAGAATTTATTCAAAAACAAAAATAAATGAAGAAAATAATAACTTTTTCGTCATGAACTTTCCTATTTTTGATCATGGGTTTCTTACTAGGTAAACATGCTATCGCACTCTAAGTTACACTAAATCATCCATTTTCACCTCATTGCATTTTCATCCTACTATTCTATCTACTCAAGGGACTTGCTACAACTGTGGCATTTCGTGATCATGTGACTTTCTTCACCCTTAGAATAATCCATTATGCAACACCTTTAGGGTTTTACGTTCATAAGCCCATATTTGGTATGGTAGACCCATTATGGTTCTTATAAATTAAACGGATCTTTTACCACCTCTTACCATTCACCTTCTTCATTACTTATTGATTATCCTATACAAAACTAGACCATTGACACCTACTATTAATAGATTTTCACTATCCCCTAAGACTCGACCATGCCTATGACCTAGACTCGACCATGCCTATGACCTAAGACTCAATCATGCCTAAAACCTACCAAACCATTCCTCTAATTCGTCATATTCTTCCCTAGCTTATGGGAGAACTACATTGGTCTGAGGCCCCTTTTCATCGGGGCTATGTAGGCAAACACTTCAAGGGCATGGGGCCCTTGAAGGTTAGCTCAACCACTCTTTACCCTAACCTATTTCCCCCATTTTCCTATTCATATTCTATCTTAGTTTCCATTTTCTACAACACTGGGAAATTAATACAAACATCCATATCTACCATGTTACCACATCATAAAAACATCCAATCAATCATTTCACATTTCTATAATATCAAATATTTTGGAAATCTACACCATAACATACATATAACTCATCATTTATTTCCCATGTTACCAATAACTTGGACATTAAATCAAAATTACAAACAAGACTCCATCATGCCTAAACTAACCTGACTCCATCATGCCTAAACCGACCTGACTCCATCATGCCTAAACCGACATGACTCCATCATGCCTAAACCGACCTGACTCCATCATGCCTAAACCGACCTGACTCCATCATGCCTAAACCAACTTGACTCCATCATGCCTAAACCGACCTAACTCCATCATGCCTAAAATGACCTGACTCCATCATGCCTAAACTAACTTGACTCCATCATGCCTAAACTGACTTGACTCCATCATGCCTAAACTGACCTGACTCCATCATGCCTAAACCGACCTGACTCCATCATGCCTAATCCACCTAGTTTCCACCCATATACATATAACAATGGAAATTAAAGCAACTACATCATCCATACCATAAATCCCATCATCTATACCAATGAAATTCTGCACATCAATACAAATGTACACCGATACAAATACATAAAAGTATCTCAAAACTCTCATATATAGCCTCACCATCTTCAGCACGCAGTCGGCTAGTATATGATCAAAAATATCAAAAACCTCTCATGTACAACCTCACCATCATCGGCACGTAGGCCTGGTATATATCAAAAATAATAAACAAAGTGATGACATCAATCATCGGCCCATCTGATGTCCAAGTCGGTCTCATCTATCTCTTCCTCCTCTCCTTCAGCCCGATGCCCTACCATCATCTCTCCGCCCTCTATGGGTCTAGCCCTCACCTCCTCCTAACCTCGTAGTGGGTCAAGCCTCTATGAACTAGTGGCCTCTCTCTCGACCCTATGTCCGGGCTCGCTTAGCCCCCTGTACTCTCTACACTATGTGTGTGAGATCTCATCCTCTCACTCAAGGCCTGTTGTACCTGTACTCTACATAGGAAGGGATGTCTATCCCAACAACAGTCAAATGATCATGGTAGTACCTGGCCTCATTCAAGACATCCCTAAATCTTTCCATGACACTGCATACATGGTGGTGCTATAGGTCTCGCAGAAATATGCAAGCTCTACCTGCTACTTTGGTGTCCTCAACCCCTATACCTGTGAACCATGCCCTCCTCTCTGTACCATGGGACCTGTCATGCTAATGCTTGTACCATGAGAACCTATCCCCAAGCTTGAGGTAGTCTGCTTGTGCTATGACCTAGGCCTATAAGGTCATAATATGAGAATGTGTAGTGGCCAAATGGACATGGAAAATTGCTACTTGCACCTGCGGGGTGGCCACCTGTCCCCCATCTCCATCTCCACCTTTGCGGGTGCCTATCCCTATACAAGATGAGCTTGAAGGGATGCTATCTATTCCTTTAATGTGGAAACCTATGTCTCAAATCCTATCAATCGACCTCGTACTATCCCACTATGTCGAAGGGTAGCCATATTCCCTATTTTGTGTGTCCCTACGAATAGTAATTGTGGCTAGATCAAGCTGCCATGGCCTTGGTGGTGCTGCCCATGGATTCTATTCGTCCACCACTATCTCGTATCTATTTGTAACTCCAATGTCATCAATCCACCAGTCCACCGCCTACTCCTCCTACCTTGTTGGCACCGTTGGATGTGGTAGAGGCATAGGCCTCTCCATGTCGTCTCTCCTATACTGAGGGAATGGTGGAGGCACATCTTGATGCATCCTAAACTGCCATCGACCCTATCCATGGGTATCATCTCATGCTCTTTGACATGATGTCCCTCTATCCATCTCAACAGTTGTAGCTTGTCCAACTCTACTACCATCTACCTATATGAAGGGAAGCCAACATATGGCCTCTAAATGATGTCCACTTCAGAAAACCCCCTCATATGCACTCTGTAGTATGCCACATCATGTGTAGCCACGACAACCCCTGTGCTCTCCGGAAAAAGGAACCTAAATACTATAGCCTAATTGAGCCAAGCCCACCTTGAATGCATCAGGCCGAGGCATACCAACTGGACGCACACATATGATGTGCTCGTATGCCCAACAGTGGAGAAGAAAGGTGCAACACAAACTGAACCTCTGAAGCCTCCCATAGGCCCATAGCTCCATGTATAACTAAACCAAGTATGCTGGTGCCCAAGAAAAATGGGTCCTCTCCTCCATCATGTCATGGAGGACCCCCATCAGCACCCATGGGAATCTCCCACCCTCTACATCTGGCAGTGCAAAACAACACATTTCCTCCATAATCAAGACAACTAACCTCATCTCCTCAGGATGGGCCACATACATATCTCCATAACTCAGGCTCATGTTATGAAACATCATCTCCACCATCCCCTTTCCAAACACCATCAACATCAGCTCCTATGATGCCTCTAAAGAAATAGAATACACTGCTCTCCCACTATAGGTAATTATAGGATCATGTATATGTCCTCCAAGGTGACTATAATCTCACCCATTGGTAAATGGAATGTGTTGGTCACTGAATCCCATATGTCGATGAGTGCAACCATCAAGATCGGCTCCCAAACTATGTTCCTATAGAGTCGGATCCCTATCGTGCCAATGTACGTCACATGCCTCCACTCCTCAACAATCACGCTCGATCATACCGCTAGTAACAGAGGTACTTTGTCTCTCATCTGCAACTAGTCCCTAGCCTACACCCAAAAATCACAACATTGTTAAACCTTGACCATACCCAACATCACTCGTAACCAACCACCCTACTCCCAAGACCCTTACTACTTATTACCCTATGTGAGCATATTACCCTACCCATCCTCACTACACCTATCATTATATCCCATTACCTACCTTTCCCTCCCACCTGTCCCACTTATTGACCTATTTCCCTCCGGCTCCAACCAATATCGATCCCTATTGGTGACATCATTTCATCATCACGGCATCATTCACATCATACTTGACCAATGTCACCTATGCCAACCGACATCATCAAACCTTGACTAACGTCGGTCACTGTCACACCATCCAAACCCACAAACCCCTCCCCCTCATTTCTCAAAATTTGACCATACTGACCTAAATACCTACCCTATCCTACCCAAACCTCCACTACCTTTCTCCCTACCCCTATTTAACCCACATTGGACTTCCTACCCTTCCCATTTCATCAATTTTACTTCCAAATTCAAATTTAATTCCTACCCAAAACCATTTCTACCCAAACCAATTTCTACAAACTATTTCAACTAACAAGCGTAGAATTGGATCGAATCCTACCTCATCATGGTTCCATCTGCGTGGTGGTATGTCTAGCCACCGTGCGGTGGTCCACCCAAACCCTCTCCCACCTCTTCCATGCCAAAATCCACTCCTCACCTCTAACCAATCAAATCAATCACACCACTCTCGTGGACCCGTCTACTAGCTCCTCTCACTAACTCGTAATCTCCACCTCAACTGATACAATGCCTTGTCCTTCTCTCTAGGAAAAGTGCTACAAGGTCAAACAAATCTGTCATTTTCTCAAAAGTCACAACACAACAATGATTCCGTAAAATACAAATTTTTTATTTTATAAACCCAAATCGACCTGACCGATGTTGGTCATATTTTTCCCTAGACAACCGACGTCGGTCACCCTATAACCAACATCAGTCAACCCTTATAGTTATTTTCCCTTGCTAAGCTTCCTTTACCTACAACCATTAGTGCTCAAACACCTTTTATCATTATAGACACCTATTGAACCATACCTATAAGCCCAAACTACCCCTACATTTCCTTAGTTGCATCTTGGGATTTTTTATTTTACCTATACCTGGGCCTTACCCATGCCATGACCTATTTGCATCACCCTCACCTTCTTGGTGTGACCACCGACCTTATGTCCTCACTATACCTTGGGATGTTGTTACCTATGTTGTTTTAGCCTAATGACCATACCTTGCCTATTCCTGTGCCATTTATCTTGACCAAACCTCTGGTGTAATAGAACATACCTAAAAATTCCTACACCTAACCTACGTTGTGTTTTTGAACCATATCCTATACCCTAGATACCTGAATCACTTCACCCTTGTTTGGATAAACCTATCGACCTTAGACAATGTAGAGTTTGCAAGCTCTTCAACTTGGTACCATGTTGTAATCTATATGTGTGCGTGCATTTGATTTTCATTTCCCATTACGATTTTGGACCCTGGCCTATTACCTATTACCCAAGTTAACCACTACCCTTCCCCACCTACCTTCACTTCCACCAACTACACATTTATCAACCCACTCACCGATTCTGTATTACACCTCATTAGTGCCTGGTTTGAGGGGGATCACCTTCACCCACACATGGGGCAACCACTTCCTATTTTTGTCAACATCGCTTACCAATACAAGCTATGTCAAAAAAGGGGCAAAATATAGACACCAAATTTGGGTAACACTTCCCCTTCACCCCACATGTATATTAATTTAATTACCCACAATTAAATTAATGCCCATGCTCACAATATTCATTATTTAATTACCTTAATTAAACTAATTTCCACCTCACCTAGACACCTCATCATAAACCTATTCTTAACATGTTTCCCTTTTACTAGGACTCAATATCCACTCACAATAAATAACTAAGACTTAGTACTACCTACCTTAATTAACTAAGACTTAGTTCAACCCTAAATCACATGCTTATTCTTCCTCTAACCACATTCCCACTTATCTAAGTGTAACATTCCATTTTGATCCACGAGAATGGATAGATCTGGCCAAAAAGATTGCCAAGATTTGTCATTTTTAGTAAACTTAGGATTTCCTGCCTTAACAAAGGCCGGTCAACCCAAAACCAAAGCCGGTCAATTCCTGAAATTGATGATGGTCACCCTAAACCATCATCAGTTACCATATATCCACTTTGGTAACCTTGTTTGTGAGGTTGGAAGAATTATTTGAGTTTTGGAGAAGAGAGATCTGCATGCAAGCACACACTAGAGCACTCCTACACATCCAGGCACCCTAAAACAACACCAAACAACGATCTAAAAGGAAATTAGTCATGATAACATTCTAGGAAGCACAATCCCGACATTGGCCACTAGTTTAGTGGATTAACCATCACCTCCATCTAACCACATGATCTCGCAAAAACTATAAGTACCTTTGGATATGCACCTTCCCATATTTATTTAGATTAGTTTCTTCATCCCTGTTTGGGAGTTCTAGTCTCCTTTACATCCCATCATCTCTCACCCTCCTGCCAATCCCTCCACCTAATCATCTAAAACCTTTTAACCTCCCCATACTTGACTCTAGATCATCTCTGACTATTCCTAGCACTATCATCTACCTCACCATTATTTGTCCATTCTATGGGCAATCCCAGAGAATCATCAAAACCCAACTTCACTAAGTTTCTACCAGCCCAACCCTACCGATGTTGGTTAACCCAAACTCTCATCGGTCTCCTTGTAACCGACATTGGTCATACCGGAATGACGTTGGTATTTGTGTCGAAAAACTTACCTATAACAGCAACCTCATACCTTTCATCTAAACAACTAAATCACCTAAAGCTTGACCCTGACCTGTCCTAACCACCTTGTTTAAGCTGTCGAATTCCAGATCTGATCAAAACCTAGTATTTTATATTAGATTTTCTTATTGTACATGAATGAGATACCTAAATCATATCAACTACAATAGTACATTATTGGTTTATATAATTTCTTGCATTAAGTTGTTTTAAATAGTGGATTGACAACCATCTAGGAAGTATCACACTTCCCGGATCTAGCATACACTAGGCAGTCTACTATATATTGTTTAATATTCCTCTTGTGGTCTTGTTTGTATTCATAGGTAGTTCCTCCTAGAAAAGGAAGTTCTCACAATCAACATTGGATTGGGAAATCAAGATGCACGCACTCTACCTTCCACCTTCATTCATAGGTATTCCTCCTCACCCTTACCTTATCTATTTTTCTCTTACATATGCATCACTATTCGGTGAAATAGGGATATAGGAGAAAGGTTTCTCCAATACATGTGTACGTCATAAGGTCCATGTGCACCCTCAAAACCATGTATGAACATAGAACAAAAGTGCGTCGTCAGGTAGTAGGGGGAAGTATGTCACCAAGTGTGAATTCCATGGTGATCTACGTTATGTTATCGAGTAAATATTCTAAATATTATTCATAACCAAAGGGGATAACACAAGAGATACCAAAGAATAATGTCAACACGGTGAGGGGAAAACCCTATCTAAGCTAATATCCCAAATGTATGAGGAATAAGTGTAATGATATAAATAATAAGAGTGTGTCTAATAGGAGAAACTATAATAGGTGGAAAATTATGCTTGTTGAAAATAATGTAAAAATCAAGTGCAAACATAAGGATAAATATGTGAATCAAGAGATGTGTAACATATGTAGTATGAGGAGGATCATCAATATCAAACTAAATTAATGGATTAGGAGACACAAGACTCATTATAAGCAATAGGTACATTTTGGGAAGAGTGGGAGTATTAAAGAGTTATGAATTAGCCCCTATGATCATAGATATAAATGTGGAAAGAGGGGAATTGATTTTCCTCATGGATTCAATAAGATGAGATGTAGAAAAATATATGATTCATGCATATAAGTGTGAAAAGTGAGCAAGTTAATATCACCAGAATCTAATCAACACACCGTGTTCTAACTTGTGAAAAGGAAGGTGTAAAGAGTGTTATAACATTTGAATAAATAATCATATGATCATTATAATTACATTGAGAGTGAGATATAATGAGAGGAATATCATGGGTGCCAATAGAAATTTCATCATGTAAATCAGTAGCGCTATAGTCCATCACAAGAGGAGAATGATTTACAATGCAAGTAGTGTCTTCATGGTCATGTATGATAGGGATAACAAAAATATTAGTAACATGAGGTGTATAATCCATTGTAGCATTATCAATGGAAAATGGTGTGGAAAATGCATGGATAGAAACAATTGTATTCATAGTATGTAACCAAGGATGACCTAAAAGGATATTATAATTGAGACTATTAGGCATAAGATGACATAAAACATTGAGAGTGCAAGGTCCCATAGTAATGGGTAGACTGATTTTTCCCAACACTCACTTAGGTGTGTTATCAAAGCCACATATACATAGAGTAGATGGAGTTATATCAACAAAAAAAATTCCTATTTGATGGAGAAAAGAAATGTTGCATATATTAAGACTAGATCCATTATCAACTAAAACATGCTTAACAAGTACATTACAAATTTGAACCTAAATATATAATGGAGGAGCATTGTCAACAATTATTTGGGAATGAACAATAGACTCAAGATATTGTGTGCTAGATGAATATGCATGAGAGATATGATAGCTAGGAGATGTGGGAAAGCTAGATAGATATTGATAATGATCCTTGAGAGTCAACATGATGAATGAAAGATATTTAAATCCACAACTAAAGAAAGAAACCCTAAGGGTATTAGGGTTAGGGCTATGATGAACCAAATAAAATGAGGGATCCTATAGAAATTGAGGGTTTGATCAAACGTCAAGCTCACCAAAAGAGTTAATGAAATTTAAATCTTAATCGAGGATTCGAGATCAAATGAATATAACAAAAACAAGTAAGATATATCATGCAATAAATAATAAAATGTAAAGAAAAGTGAATTAAATTGTATACAAAGATTTCGACTGATTCTGGGCTGGAAATTGAGTGGAGAGGCTGGATATGGAATGTAAATGCTTCATATGGAAAATTGGGATTTGAAACTCCCTCGTAAAAGACCACCGAGAAAAGGACATGACGACACAGGAACTAGTGTCCGAGTTGGGAATTAGTGTCCTAGAAAATGCTCTTGCTTCTAATATTTTTAGGGTTTGAACTTGTCTTCTTCCTTTCGCTCTTTATTTCATCCAATTAAATTTAGGGTTTACTATCGTACACTGAACCTATAAAATAAAGCGTAGTTACCTACACAATACTCAAGAAGACATTAGATGAAATAGTGCATATACATGAGTTAGAATGACCTCGGTAGTCACTCTAATGTAATTGTAACTAAGTATTGCATTATATTTTAGACTCTATATATCTATAGTATATGTGTGATTCAATTATGTCCCTTGAAGTTAGGTTTCCCTTGAGCCAGTCACACCAAGATAGTGGGCTCTAACTACTTTTCCCACAATGATAAATTTGCGAGATGGAATTCAGAAATAACCCCTCCTATGTAGTGAATAATGCATCCTAAATGAATTTCTTGAATGTTTCTCTTTTCCCAAGTAGTAGACAGGTAAAGTAACAACCCAAGTTGTCTAGACCCTAATAATAGTTAGTAAGACATGTATATATATGATTCATTTGTTTGAATTTCATCATTAACAACCCAAAAGGTAGAACCAAAGTGATAAGAAAGGTTGTATAAAAGATTAAAAATACTATGGAAATTCAAATTTAAGAAAAGGAGGGAAAAGGACAAAAGAGCCCAAAGAGGATAGTAACACTTAGGTGCTCCTATCATCCTAATGGGCGGTAGATTCTAAGATGCTCAAAGGATAAATAGAAAATATAGAGTTGGATCATATGTTTTATAATGTTCACAAGTAAAGTGGTCATTCTAGAAAAGTAAATGATAAGAGTATCAAAAGGATAAAGCAATGTAAAAGCAAAACAAGTGTTGTTAATGTCTAATTTTCTTACTTAGGAATTATGCATATAATAACATACTTAGAGGTGTGATGTAAGTAGTAAGGGTATGATTTCATGTCTATAGGAATAACCTAACCTATTGTAGAGAGATTATCATAAAAGGATAAAAAGGAGAAATTAGAAAAGGGAACAAAGCCTTATTTTGGGATGATTCATGGTTTTTTCATGTTTTGTTCATGGTATGTAAACCTTCATACATATTAATCTCCTTCTTAAAACAAGTAGTTGAATACTTGGTACAAGACTATACATCGAATAGTGATAGAGGGACGAGATGGATTAATCTTGAGGTGTTTTCCCTAGACTTGACAACAAAGTGGATAAACTCAATCAAAACATGAACTCCTTATTATGCAATGTAACCGTGGACAATGATATTTTCTGAAGTAGAAGTGGTGATGGTATGTAATCATTTTGATCTAGTTATATCCTTTGTTTGGACCTCCCTCTTGATCTCACACCTTGGCATATTTTATGAATCCCTCTCCTCATTATGAAGAGCAACTTGTTTTCCTAGTTTGTTGCTAATTTTTTGATCCCTACCTATAATAACCTAATGAGACATGGATGGTATGGTCTTAATGGATGTGTGATTTGTTTGATTGAAGAAAAATAGGTGACACAAATCTTCTTGGAATTCCCATTCTCCTCAAAATTTTGATCTTCATTTTAAGAAGCTTTGGAATTACTTGGGGTCTTTCCTCAAAACCCCTTGACTTGATTATGTAGCGATTTGAGTTTTTTGGTTTATACCCTTTTTAAACTCTAGAAACTTGATATTCCCAATTTTGTTGGTGTATTTGGTTGAAGTACAACAAGAGGATATTTGATAAATTCACTTTGAAGGCAACCATTATTGGTTCTAAAATTGTGGATCTTGAGAGAGAAAACTTGTTCTTGTTATAATGGACCAACTAAGATGATTTTTTGAAAAAATTATAGTCGATCTCAAGATATAGATAAATAATTTAAATTTGGGTTTCATCCCATAAATTTCCCAAATTGATACTCTAATACCACTTGATAAGATATTTGCATATAATAAATGAACAATTTAAAAATATATAGAATATAACACAACATAAGAGATATTTGTGAGACAAGATGCGTTGATATTCAATACATTAAAAATATAAGAACACTCTTAAGGTAGAGCAACATCATATAATTCTCCTCTAGGAAGGAATAATTCGACGATCTCCCAATATGGGAATTCCAATTTGAGGGGGACAGCTCAATATCCTTATACCAAGTAAAAGAATCAACACATGTATGAAATTTATCATAATGATACTCATCTTATTTATACAAGTATACATCACCCTTAATGGATGGGTAACACCTAATCCTAATGTAGATTGACTCATTACCCAATATAACTAATTCCTATGAGAGCCATATATTATAAACATTTAAATCACTAAGGGGGATGTGAGACACATATCAACATCTCCATCAACACATATACATTATAATATCATATCCCAAGGTATATAACATTTCCTCCTTCTTAACATGTTTCATCCCCAAAACATGAGAAAAACCTTGTAGTGAGTGAGTTTCAAATCATTGCACACTTATTGACATCCTTAATCATCCAACCACAAATAGGTGATATTAGTGGGTGATACATATCTAAATATGGTTCTATAATCAATTGTACTATTTGGATTCCATCGATATCCATATTTGGTCCTCCTCAGCTTCCATGCATAGCCACAATAATTATTCCGATAATTCCTTATCACATAATTATTGATTTAATGGTTCCATGTATAACCATAGTGATTATTCCTATAATGATCTTTATATCCATATTGGTTTCTGATTTGATGTTACTTGATATGTTTGCATTATTTTTTCCTCTCATGATGATTTGGTTGTCTATATGCCACAACCTTGGGATCCTCAACCTTATCAACCTTTTCTAGAATTTATTTTCCTCTTCCATATTTTTCCTCTTGAGTAGGTGAATCATTATTTCATTATTTTCTAATGTGTTCTTCGTGTTATTATTTTGAATCATCCTTATTCACCTATTCAACACCTTCAAAGTAATCCTCATGCTCCATATTGACCTTTATTTGTTCCTTGCCAAGTGTGATATCCTGTAATGTAACCTTCTTTCTCTTGTACCATATCTTCAACAACTTATTTCACAAATTAATATTGATAATTCCCAAGGTATTTAACAAAAATACCCAAGAACAATATCCAAACCATTCATATCTAATTCATATCTAATTAGAATTACCAAAACATATTTATCCATGGAGAGATTTAAATCTTCAAAAACTTGAATATGCTTACCCTCCACTTGACCTTCCTTTATATTATTTTCCTAAACATATAGATGTTGAGCTACATCCATGTTGATGAAGTTATAATTTTTGCTAGGGTTTTTGTAATAATTACCTTTTCCTTTGAATGCACCCTTCAAACTAAAATATTGAAGCTTCATTCTTTGGAGATGCATATGAAGTCTTATCTTGATCGACATCTCTTCTTATAAAACATTTGAAGCTTCTTAGTTATCAACATTGGCATATTCTTCTTATTCCTTGTATCTTATTTTTCATCCTCTTCTTCTTCATCTTTTTTTTCCCATCAATCTATGAAAACCCATTCCATTTCCTCCCAAGACCTATATGGATCCTTTTGTTTCACTTAAGAGCACCATGTTTGTGTTGGACCACCAAATAAAAAGTTAAAAATAAACTAAGGAATTTCTATGATTATTATTTTTCCTTGAATTGGATCCACCATTATCTAGCATCAATCTTACCATTTCCATAGAAACATGGTATCCCCATAATGTACACAAATTAGGGTTTTGAAAATAACTCATTTGACAATTTCTCGATCTACTAATTTTGACTAGATATCGGATTCAAAATAGAAAATATAGAACATAGACCCTAATTAAGTTTTTGAGATACTTCCAAAATGTAACAAAAAAATAAAATGAAAAAAATTGGTTTGTGGAGTGAATTTATTAAAACCCAAAAACACAATAACTCTTGCAAAATAGATCCAAAATTTCTGAAATTTTGAGGGTTTCTTCCTAAAAAAATTATGCACGTTATAAAAAAATGCTAAAAAATTCAACACAATTTGAAGATGCAAATGAATAATAAAAATTAGGGTCTCAAACCATGAAATTGAAATATATTTCAAAAAATAGGTCAAAAAAGTTGAAATTATTAGGGTAGCTTCCTTGAATGATTTAGCCACCTCACACAAAAACATTATGAAAAAATCATAGTATATCTCAATCTCTAGGTGAATTGTTGAAATCGGGTTTTACCCCAAAATTGTCCAAATTGATGCTCTAATACCACTTGATAAAATATTTGCATAAAATAAATGAATAATTAAAAAAAAATGCATAATATAACACAACACAAGATATTTCAGGCCAAGATTCCCTAATATTTAATTTATTCATAAATAGAAGAATACCTTTAAGGTAAGACAACACCATACAATACTCCTTAAGGAAGGAATAACTCCATGATCTCCCAATATATGGAAATTCCACTTGAGGGGTACCTCAAATATCCTTCTACCAAGTAGAAGAATCAACACATACATGACATATCTTATAATTATTCTAATGTCCTTTATATATGAATACATTACTCTTAATGGATGAGTAATATTAAATCCCACCGTAGGTCAACTCATTACCAAATATACCTATTTCCTCCGAGACATGTATATTATAAACATATATCTAACTAAGAGGGATGTGTGCCACATGTCAGCATCTATATCAACCCATATATATTCTAATATCACATCCCTGGGTACACAACACAAGAGATTTCAAAGATGGATAAAAGGTTGGCTAATTTTTAGGACCTAGATAGGATTAGCTCATCAAAGGCATCTTTACCTAAGATCGATAGAAAAAATATTAAGTGGTCTAAGCCATTGAGTTTTGGCATGCCTAGTGAGACTAACCTAATATTTTTTTGTAATTTCACTTATATTTGGTGTGTCTCTTAGTGATATCAAGTCTTTAGAGGCCCTACAAAACAAATCTAGTGACTCAAACATTTCATCTATTGGTTTCAAAGTGGAAGAATATCTCTATCTCATGAGATAGATTCAAACAAGAAAAAGGATAGCACATGGAGACCCTTTTGAGTACCTACAAGTGTCACTAAGGAGATGAAGGAGAGGCAAACCCACACAAAGATCACCATCACCTACAAAAAAATTTCTCTCTACTCCTTCACTTGGTAGGCCTTTCTTGTTGTGTTTTAGGGTCCTAAGGCCCATCACATTTAATGGTGGAATCCCTTTACTCTTAGCCTAATATGACAACATTCTAGTTGCAGCCTTGAAAAGTGTTCCTTTCTTCATTGGAGAGAACACTATAACTCCCATTGAGCATATTAAGGATTTTTCAAACATCTAATCAGTATCCCATGTTACACAAGATAATGTAGTAGTTAGATTATTGACATCTTCTTTCAAGGGAAAATCTCTACAATGGTACAAAGGATAAATATTTAACTCTATCTCTAATTGGGATGAGTTGGGAAAAGCTTTATGTAATTATTTTTAAGATAAATCAGATCATTTATCTTTCTAGAGTAAACCAATGACAACAACAAAGAGGGCACCACATGAGCCAATGACTGATTTCAACATCATATTCTAAAGAACTTGTGATAGGATTCCCTAATGGTAAGACCTATACCTCGGTATGTATTGATATATTATTTAAGGGCTTTAAGTAGTGATATTTCAGTCATGATTTAGTCTATAAGGGTATAACTTTACTATATTCATATGACATTTCTATTAGAGTGTAAAATAGTGTCATTCACGTTGGGAAACTTTCCTTAGACTTCCAATGCCCATATTCCTAGAGGTAGGGAAATCCATTCCTTACAAAACCCTTGATTTAACCCCTATTCTATCCCCAAGAATCCAAATATTAACTCAAGAATCTACCTCTACAAGCCCTTTAAATGAGTTGTAAGAGGTCGTGAAAGCGATTAAAATTTTTAGAAATGAGTTGGTATCCTTGAAGAGGTAACAAGCCAAAAATTTCAGACCTTACCAGCCTCCATACCATCGCAACAAGCCTCCTTATCTACCAAACAAGTCATCATTCCAAGTAGCTCCTCATAATCAAATTACCCCCACAAATCCATTTCAGTTATATAATCCTAATGTAGCTAGTTTATCTAAGGATTTGATCCCAATACAAAACATTCTTGTACAAGATTATGAGTGGTGTTTCCATGACAATCTTCCAAAAACTAAGTAACCCATCCTAATGGAATTATAAGCCAAAATTTGATGGTCCAAAATGTATCCTTCTCTCAAGATGTACTGCGAAAGAAAACCCATAACAAGATACTATCTAAGAAACTTCGTGGAATAAAAGGTTGCACCAAGTGATATTTCACTTGTAAATTAGAAAATGGAAGAGTTCTACAGAATTAGTCAGCTTCAAGGGGTAAATCAACCACCTTCTTCAAGTATAATGACAAATTCTAGGTCAATAAGAATGTAAATGGATCCAAATACTCCATCTCTTACCCCACCAAGTCTGCGTTCTCAACTCGAGTCACTGCAGACTTCAACATATCACAAGTGTTAAAAAGAATCTATAAAACATAATAAACCCATAGTGCACTACAAAAATTTGGACCATTACAGGCCTGCAAAACATGGAAATTTCATGCAACAAGGAGAATCCATCGAGTAAAGGAAATCTACATAATGTAGAAATTCCACCATCTAAAGAAATTATGAGGACATAACAAACAAGGAAGGAAAATTTCATTCTTATGTTGCAAAATTTTATGGGTCATCCTTTTAACATACTAGAGAAAATGAAAAGATCAATGTCAACATTTCAATGTGGGAATATCTAGCTATTCCTAGACAGAGAGACCTTTTACAAGCTATTATGGATGATCTTTTCGTGTTTCATGAAGCATCCAGGAAAAGAATAAAATAATGCTCACCAACACACTTCAGAAAAAGGATGGTAATATCATGAAGCCACCACATTTCTATGTATCTCTCATCATAAGCAATCATTTAGTGCACAATTACATGATTGACTTAGGAGCAAGTAATTCAATGATGCCCAAAAAAATAGCAAACCAACTTGGTCTTGAATACGAGTCAATCTCTAAAGGAGTGGTGCAAATAGATGGAATTATGATGGGAACCATTGGAGTTATTAGAGGTATAAGCCTCACACTAAATGCATATCCCAACTTCTTGATTCTGCAGGACATGTTCATCATTAATCTACCCCCTTATTCATTGTGCATTTTGTGGGATTTCATTGCTAAGATTAGTGGATACCTATCCGCAGATTGGTCTCACATGATTTTAGAACGAGGTATGGCACCGAGGATACCATTAGATCTAAGACTATTTATACATATCATATAGAGCCTTATGTTCCCAACCCCATCAATGTAAATTACACAATATTTGATCAAGAGGATCACTCAAACACCTAAGAAAAAAACACTCAAATTGAAGGTATCTCATATTTTCTACTTGATCAGTGGCGAAATGAATGCCATGTTTTTGACCCTAAAAACATAATGAAGAAGCTAGCTTAGAATCTATTATTTACATGAGAAAGATTCACCTATTCTTGATATTATGAAAGCATACCCGCAAGACGAAGGCATTTGGTAAATGTTCTTCAATGGGTCAAGAAGTAGACAAGGAGTAGGAGGAGGTGTAGTGATTTTATCTCCTCATATATGAAGTATTAATATACTTGTAGATTTCAATTTAGTTGTTCTAACAACTAAGTAGAGTACGAATCTCTTGTATACGGACTGCAATGCACAAGAAATGAGAAAATCAAACAATTGCAAACATTCAAGGATAGTGAGCTAATTATGAACCAAGTTAGAGGGCTTAATGTGTCTAAGAATGATCTTCTTAGAGTTTAAAAGTATATAGTATGGGACCTTCTATGGGATTTTTAAGATTTCAATATACGCGCCATACCAAGAAGAGAAAATGAGTCTGCGGATAGGTTAGCCACAATGGGAGCAAGATTTGATGTTGCTGAAAATGTAGAAAGGAGTAAAATGCAACTGTATATAAAATTAGTGGTGAGGCCTATTGTACCAAACAATAACATACATTGGTAAATGTTTGAAAATGATCAACAGATTGTCAACTTCATCCAAGAGGAAGTTGAGTTTTCATCAAATAATCAAGGAAAATTAGAGCCAAAATATGTGGACCAAATTTTCCAGCTCAAATAAAATAAATTTCCTAAAGGAATAGTGAGTTTGGAATCCATTTTCAGCCTTGATGATCAACTAAGAAGAGAAAAGGAAAACATGAAAGTCAACGGTGAGGACTATGAACCTATCTCAATTGGAAAGGGAAAATTTATTAAGATTGGAAAGGTATGTACTCCACAAGAAAAATATGCTTTTGTAGAACTTTGTACAAAATTTGTTGATGTCTTTGCTTGGATTTATGAAGACATTGGAGGTTTTGATCCTGATCTAGCTCAGAATGCCATTGAGTTAGATCCAATGCCCAAGCCCATCGAGATAGAAACAAAAACATGTCAATCCATGGATTGAGGCTCTCATGTAAAATGAATTGAAAAACATAATTGAGGAAAATATCATTTTCCCAATCAAGTATTCATCACGAGGTTTCCATCCTTGTTCTAGTGTGGAAAAGAAATGGAGAAATCATACTTGTGTGTTGATTTGGACACTTTGCGTACACATTGTTGGGCCTACGACATAGTACAATTTTTTACAAAAATTTCAATACCATGCAAGGCTTAACTAAGGCCAAGAGAAGGTATTAAAAACTTCAATCTATCCCATTTGTGCTTATTGATGGAATCTTATTTATCAAATACATTAATGGATTCCTTTTGAGATGCGTCAAGGTGGATCAAATTGAGAAGGTCATACATGTGTTCCATGATGCTGCAACTAGAGGACACTTTTCTCGAGAGGTCAACAACACTCAAAATCATAAAATGTGGATATTATTGGTGGAGTATTTTTAAGGACTATTACGTATGGGTGAAAAAATGCAAAAAATGTTCTTTTTCACACGGGAAAGAGTAGGCTAACATCTCTTCCACTCCACCCCATCTTTGTAGATCAAACATTCATATAATGGGGATTGGGTTTCATTGGAGCAATAAATTTAGATTCAAGCCAGGTTACAAGTGGATCCTCACAACCATAGATTACTTCACTAAGTGGAAATAAGTGGTTGCTTTGAAGGAGGAAAATGAAGCTAGTATCTTGGATTTTTGAAGGTATTGTGACTAGATTTGGTGTTCCTTCCACAATCATTTTTATAATGCTTTGGAATTCCTTGGAACTAAAATCATTGATTGGGATGTTAAGAATGGAATATATTTGAGAACATATTTGAACTATTACCCCCAAGGTAATGGACAGATTGAATCAAAAAACAAGAATCTCCTAAGGATCATAAGGAATTTAGAGGGAAATCAGAGAGATTGGCATATGAAGCTAAAATTAGTCTTATGGGATGATAGAATCACTCCCAAGAGATCAACTGGAAGCTCCCCTTCAATATTTTTATGGAAAATAAGAAAAGTTACCAATAACTATTCATATTCCTACATTTGAGCTCATTAATAAACTGGAAATATTTGAAGTTGAAGTCACGAGAGATCAGATATGTAGAGCTCATGGGGCTAGAAGAAATAAGAGATCAAGCAATAAAGATAATGGAGAAATATCAAGCTCATATTAAAGATGATTTGATTGGAAAACAATGGATATAAGCTTTCAAAAAGGATATCTTGTTCTCAAATGGGACCAAGACAAAGCCAAACTAGGAAGACATTCAAAATTTGATGTTTTATGGAGTGGTACCTATGTTATCTTAGGTTGTAAGCCACATAATGATTTCTAATTATCAAAATTGGATGGAGAAGAGCTTATGATTCTAGTCAATGGAATCTACCTTAAGGATTGCTTTTAAGTCAAGGTTTTCATTTTATACATATTAAATTATTTTTACTTCCTCTAGGTGCTTTTTAGAACTTTGTTCTCTTGGTAGTGTAGTTTCCTTTCCCTAAGTTCTTTGCACATGATTTTGGATGTCGTGGATGGTATTTGTATTCTCAAAGTTTTGAAGGAGTCTCATTATTCCATGGATCCATCGGATGTCAAGCCATGTTAGGTATGGGGAAAATATAAGTTAAGGATTAGATTTTCAAATATAAACACTTGACTCTATGCCCAATGGATTGTTAAGGCAACTGATAATCTATATATAGGAAGATGACCTTGTTGAGTCATAAAAATAGTATCCAAAATCACATCCCTTTTGTATTTTGGCTAACTCATCAAGTTTAGACTAATGCAACTTTCTTCTCAGAATCAAGGTTAAAAAATTGGCTAAGTATAAAAGTCATGGAGGCTGTTGTGGAAAATTCAATGTTTTGCGGGTTCTCAACTTCCACAAAACAAAGCATCAAGTTATCGGTGTTCGTAAACATCAAGATCAGCCACCGTGGGTGTGAAGAAACTTTGAAGAGCATAAAAATGCCCACAATCATAAGAATATTAAATTACACTGAATTTTGAATATGTAAGTCAAGGTTGGAGGTGGGAGAGAGTTTCGACAAATGAGATTTTTTTTTTGTTTCACAAAATTCCATTTCATGGGATAAATAATTGCAAATTCTTACAGATGTGTAGGAGAAGCAGTTATATAAAGCTTCTCAACTCCATAGGAAGGATATGTATTAGGTGAAGACTTTAATACAACAAAAAATTGGCTAAGTCTAAGAACCGTGAAATGTTATACTAGTGTCCCGCAGTCATTCAAGTGTAGTGTTGTGCAGATTTAAAAATCCTTGGGAAATAGAGAAGGAGAAATGCCTTCATGGGTTTCTACGTAAGCAAAAAGAGTCAACGTAAATAATTGTGTGTGGATGACCAAGTGTAGAAATAGAATTCCGTAGCGATACAAGAAGAGACTTCAACGGATATGTAAGAATTGGTGTCTTGTGGGTTTGACAACCCAATAGAATGTCCAATATAATGTTTAAATCCAAAATCTAGGGACGAGGTCAACATCTATAGAGGTAAGAAATGATTAAGACCATGGTATAATCTATACAACATTCAAAATACCACGGGACAAAACAAATCTATATTTTCAATTGGATATTCTATTTGAGAGCTCTAGATTATATGATGGTGGTTGTGATCATTTCATATTCTAAGGGCTACATTGCACAATAAAGGAATGTGGAGAAGGGTGTTTTTATAGGAGAGGAATCATGAAAGTTTAGGGACACAAAGAGAATGTGTAGTTTCTCATTTCAAACATCTAAATACTTCACTTACTGGCGTAAATGCATAAACACCACCCATGCCCTTGCCTATAAATTGTGATGGTGTGTTACATAAGAGACAACAATTTATCAAGGATATTAAAGGTGATAGGATCCATGGGTAGCATGTTGTCTTTGTCCATAATAGAACCAATTTTAATCTCTCCATCTCTCTCTCTCTCTCTCTCTCTCCCATTCTCATATTCTATAAATATAAGTGTAAAGGCATGTTATACGGGTTCCTTTCTACCAAATTCACACACTCTTCCTTAGAGTAATGTGTTTTCTTTCCTCTATACCTCCATAACTTCATATTTTTCTCGAGACATATAATATTTTATTTGTAAACATGATGAGTAATTACAAAATTCAATACATCTATGGTTATTTTCCCTTCAAATGTTCTCTATTTGTTGTGGATGTTTACCCTCCTATTTTCTTTAAGTTTTATTCATTCATGTTGTCCAAAGTTTTTTGTTTTTGTTAAAATATTTACATGTGTGGTTTTCATGTGTCTTTCTAGTTATATTCAACGCTATCATAGTATTGGCACATTGCCATTATTTAATTTTGTAGCCTTTTCCATTCGCTTTCAACCCTGGACCTTATATGCTATAGTTATAGTTTTAGATTTAGTTACGTTTGATTAATTTTAGTTAGTGTGCGTTGAGCTAGGAGAGAAGGAACCAAAATTCTCTCGAAGGTTTGTCTCAAGGATAAAAATCCCAAACTTTGAAGATAATCCCATGTTTTCCAAGGTATTTTATCTTTCATGATCAATTCAAGGGCTCTACCTTTGGTCCCTAACATAACCCCTTTTAATTCTTCAAGAAAATGAGAGGAAGCTAGGGTTTAGAGAAGAAGAATCCTAATTTAGTCAAAGAAGCATGATAAAATAAATCAAATTATAAAAAATGAATCTAAACATACAAAATATCATATTGTCAAAGTCAAAATCAAGTGAAACCCCACATAGGACAAAACCACCCATAGAGGACAAATCCCTTAAGAAACTTTGTCCAAAATAGGTATATTCATCCTCCCATTAGTTTTTTTCTCCCATATTTCCAAGACAACTCAATGAAACTCTACACATCTTATTTATACATTGTCATATCTTTATCATTTCTTCCAATCCATATTTTAGTGAATACATTCATAACCCTAGCTCACACTTCTTTTGTTTAACTTTCTAGAGTTTGGATGATTTGAATAATTATAATACAAGTTTCTAATATTTGTGTATTTAATGTATTTATGATCCTATATTCATATTTATACATAGTAATTAATCATAATTAGGAAAACCCTAGTTTTGATATTACACTAATATGCCATTATTTTATATGTTCATTAGTTTCTCATTACTTGTCATATTTTTCTCATTTACACATTATTCTTGCCACCCATATAATTTCATGCATATAATAATTGATACATATATATACTATAACAATATCTTCGATATATTTCGTAAGACACATCATGCTTGAGATACTTTATTTAGACACAAAGTTCTTATAAAACACTTTGATTTGACATACATTACATATGACACACATTGTTTATAGCACATAGTTTATAAACATACTTTATCACGGGATATTGGTTTACACCTACTCATAGCACATTTATTGATACATATATTATCATAGAAAATTCTCTCACACTTTTCATATCACATTGGTTGATACATATCTTTCTCATAGAACATTGATTGATATATATTTTCTCATAGCACATTGGTTTACACTTTCTCATAAATGATTTAACAAAAATAAATTAATTGGATGGTATTACTTATGTTAGATTCTAATATGTGTTACAACAAGAAGATATGGAAGTAAGGTACACTAGAGGACTAAAAAAAAACAATGAAAGTAAAACTCGAGTGCAATGAAGAGTTAGGACATTTAGCTTATTTCATAATATTCTTGGAAATGTGTGAAGGTGGAAAACTAATCAAAATGGAACACAGGAGGTCACGGACGAGCCTAAAAAAATGCAAAAGTGTAGGAGTACGGAATGAGGCGCTGAACACTAGGATCGCTTTCTAAGTGCCGTGGTCTATGCGAGAGGTCCAAAGATGAATTTTACAAGGTCATTTGGATGATTTGAAGTCTTTCTTGTTTATCACCAGTATGTCACACAACTCCAGTGGATGTCGCTGATAACTTGTAATAAAGAGATCACCTACAAAACACTTAAAATAACATAATAATCCCCAAAAATAAAGATGCAAAATGAGGGTTTGGACTGTCATCGGCTACTATCAAAATAGTGATATTACAATTGAGCATTGTACACCATATAAAACACAATTTAGTTCTACGTGTGTGTACACGAGAATCATGCCCTAAGTGGCTCTTATGTGTGTCACACTTGATAGTGAGTAAAGTAGCTAGATGTAGAAAGCTGTAATAAATATGTGCATGACATAGAATAGGCTTCCTCCTATGAAGTATGATGTAGAAAATCAATCCTTGTCCCTTATAATGGTGCTATATGGATGCAATGATGCTCTTTAGATGCTTGTGAGATGTAACCTTAGGTGATAATATAGATTCTTAGAGTTTGGTCCTTTAATTTGGTCACATAACTTTATATTTATATGCTTCTCTTGTTTAAATTTTGTAATTGATCACTAAAAGGCCAACCCCTAAGAGATAAGGATGCCCAACAACTATAAATGACCCTAAAAGGAATGAGATAAATACAAAGCGGTCTAGGGCACCTAGAGGTGATTAGGGCACCTAGGTGTTGACATCCTGGCTGGGTGTTGGTTTCCAGATCTAGAAAAGGTGATATGTGAAGGGTCAAACTGGGAAGTGAGGTCCGTCACATCAAAAGAGAGACTAGGAAGGAACCTAAGAGGCCAAGTATAGTGATCAACCAAGTAATTTTCTCATGTAAGAAGCATATGAATAATAGTATGTGATTAGGACCTAGTAATGTACCCAAAGTGCATGATTTAGTGTCTACATTTTCCCCACTTTATGTTGGTGAGTGGAAATCTTGATAACATAAAGTAGATAGAGATGCATACCTGATAACCATGTAGATCGATGTAGAAAGAGCGTGCTAAGAAAATAAAAGTGTGGAGTCATAAAAAGTGTGAAGCGTGAAAAATATAGAAGAGTAAGTAAAAAAGTGATGATAATGACCCTAGGGTGGAAATGCACGTGTAGATTGTTGATGTTGTACATGTTGTTGATGATGATGCTTGTTGTGTGTCGATGTTGACTACCACTTCCCATAAGGATGGACTTGTAAAAGAGAAGAATGAATAATTAGTCAAACATGGTGTATAAATGTATAAAATGCATGTAAGAAATGTGTAAAATGCTAAAAAGTAGAAAAGGAACATGTGCACCTGATCCGTGATGAGTAAAAAAGTGTAGAGAGGATCCTGAAAATTTTGATGAAGAGTGATTTTTAGGGTGATCTCATGCCATGACAAAATTAGTGTAGGGAGAAAGGTATAGTGTCATTCTCTAACTTTTGACTACTTCTCGGAATTTTTGAGCGTCTTTGAATGTTAGTTTTTGGGTGATCTTATGCCATAATGAAGTAGTGTAGGGAGAAAGTTCTAGTGTCATTCTCTAACCTTTGATTGCTTCCCAAAGTAAAAACACCATTACAGATGGTGTGTACAAATCTGATCCAATGTGAATAGGTGTGACCAAACATGATTTCCCAATGTTGAAGGATTGCCTACCTTATGAAAAGCCTCTGTGAAAAAGCTGAAAAATATGCGAACCGAAAAACTCTATGTATCCCCCTGGTCTTAGGCTCTCGGGAAGGGAAAAAAGTGCCTAGGTGCCTAAGTCTAATTCTAGGTGCTAATGTCTATGCTTGAAAAAAGGACCCAAGTCTCGATTCGAGCCATGTCCGAGTCTTTAGACCTGCTCGACTCTATGTTGTGTTGTCTGCAATTTGACTATATACTATTGAACCATGCTTGTAGACCATTTGAACTATGATTGTAACTACTAAATGGGGTGACTGATTAACCAATAGATGCCCCCTCATTTGGGGTGCATGCGATGTCACTAGAAGGATGCGGCCTAAAATTTAACCCCATGTTGAACTAATACCACTATGTAGTATGGGATGTGCTTGGTAGAAACCAAGACACATGTAAATGGTGGATAAAAGACAAGTGTTAGTGTAAACAAAATAAACATGCCTATAGAAAATAATGTATATGCTACCAAGCAAGAAGAAAAAGTAGATCGTGAAAAGTGGGTTGCAAAAAGAGACATCACTCACAATGTCGCAAGATAATCAAGGCCATAATGGCCGAAAGCATATAATGTGCACATAAGACAAAACATAGGGCAAACACCAAAAACAATAGAAAAAAAGGGTAAGAAAACATCAGATAACCATAGAGGAAAATAAACTTGCAAATCAAATGCTACACATGAAGCACCTATTAGCATGTTAGAAAGATAAAAAGTATGTCAAAGCATGTATAATATGATAAAATAATGTGCTATGAAAATGAAACAATAGCACCTAGAATGTGTGTGAATGTGCATGTTCCCAAGAGCCACTTTGTGGGAATGGTATGGAGATTTGTGCCAAACAGTCATGCTACATGTGTCGATTTGTGTATAGTATGTGATCAAAACTAGAAGGCAAGTGAATGTGCATGTGTGTATGATAAAGATAATGACATATAAGATAGCTATCTAGGATGTATAATAAATCGTACGTGTAAGCATAAGAAAGCACGAATAAATGCATCCAAGATATGCGAGAATGTCGTGGATGAGATGAAATGGAATGCGGTGTGAGCATGATATGGAAAGATTGGCCCCTAAGTATAGATGTATACATGGGTGAGATTTTCATTTATACATGACCCCTCAATGATCAATAATTAACCATACAACAAGAGTGTGTCATCAGGAAATGGTTCGAATGATGTTGTTCTATGTGAGAAAAATTTGATGAATACAACGTGAAACACATATTATAGGATGATGTCGTGTGATGTGTAAGATTGAATTAGGATATAAGAAGGTGTGAATGATATGCTATAATGATTGATGATATATCATAAATCATAGAATGTGTGAATAAGATTGTACGAGAGTGAATATTGTGAATCATATAGCCTAAAATGTAGCAAAATGTCACATGATGTGATAGCTAGAAAGATTTATTGATTATGAAGACTAGGCGTAAGATGATGTAAGTGTGATGAGGTGAGGTATTATGATTATGATTTATACCATCAGTAGTCGAGTATGAACCATGATACTAGAGTGCACCATTGGGTAGTGTGCACTTGTAAGGGTTCGCTCTGAAGTGTAATAGTGAGATGTGTAAGTAGGATGTGCTAAGAAGATATAGATTGTAGGTATCTAGTATGGTACTTGAAATTGATGTTAGTGCTTCTTTTAACTCATCCATTTTCAATTCAAAGTATGCCTCTGAAAATTTTCATGTCTTACTAACCGAGGTAAATCCCATATGAAAATCCACTATAAAGTCATGTCAATCCTTGTAAAGAGCCCCTAATGTGTCCTATTTTGTCAAAACCTTGTGTTGACTACACCCTATTTTCCGATGTCCAAAAAATAATGGCGAATCATTGGTTTGCCTTGATATATCAAACTTAATCGGGAATTTTATCGATGACAATGTAAATATGCAAGGAATAAGGTATTTCTCGAAGATCGAGATAAAGTGCGCCAATGAGCATTTGTGTGAAACACAATGAAAAGTAAGGAATCATCCCTGTTCCAGGAAGGAAAACACACGTAATGATATTATTGGAATGGGGAGATGGGACTCTACTTACGTAGGAATTCTACACTTGGTAAAGTGCAAGATGAATTTGTAAGTTTGAAACCGAAAGAGGGTGTATGTCATCTCGTTGGTCAAATTCAGTAAGTAAAAGGAAAGTAGTATACAGAGAGGAAGGTTGGGAAGCTGGAAAAAAAGTGAACAAAGTCTCATGGTTCCTCAGGGTGTGTAGTTGATAAAAAATAAGTCGAGATCCGAGATACCCGAAAACATGGACCAAGTATATAGTATGCATGAGGGTGGGAAAAGAAGCACATCTCTCATATTACATCAATAATGTGTAGACCACTTTGCAAAATCTTCCTGAAGCCCATTGGTGGAAAAGGATCTGGTTGATTAATGCACCGGACGTATGGAAGTAAATTCCCTTAATGAAGAGGACTCGTGTAAGGTAGATACGCGAGTGATATGACACAAAAACATTGCAATGGTCATAAGTATTAAAGAGGTTGATAATTACAAAAAACTCTCCATGAGCATAATCTTTAGTGTTAATGCATAAATCTATAAATTGTTAATAAGGTGATTTGTTTTAAAGCTACATACAAACACCCCCAAAATTTCAATTTTTATATGTGTGATGCCAAAAGATAGTTGAAGCGAGAACTGAACTCAAAGCTCACATTTTAGTTGTAGAGATTTTCTAGACAAGTTCTAAAGAGTTGTCAAAAAGGTGAGTTCATTAGTCCCCCTATTTCCTATGATATTTTGAAAATTGGTCTAGGAAGTCCAAAGAGGTGTGATAGAACTAAACTGAAATTATGAAGATTTTCGTAACACCCTCGAAAACAAGTTCCAATATTAGTTCCCCTCTGGATAGAATTACAGACTCTGATATCGCATCTGCAGACTTAAAGGATTTTAAAAAGAGGTTATACTCCCTTAAAGGAAGTGATGCCATGACCCAAATAGATAATAGTTTCATCAACCTCACTACTTCTTTCCATCCCGCTATGCCATGCCAAAAACTTGTATGGGTATGTGCCCAAAATTACAATCCCGAAACTAAAGAAGTCCGGGATGGAAGAGGAGAGTTGGTTTTCACTTTCGGGAACATGATTTTGATAGAATGATGGGTTTTTATCTTGCAAGGGAAGAGTGGACTATCACTAAGGATTCAACATAGGAATATTGGAATATTCATTCAAAGAAATGGATGAAATATATGAATGACCATTGGTTGAATAGTCCTTGAACCTCCCCCTTGAATGACAAAGAAATTGAATAGGGCTGAATTTATTAAGGAAGTTGGGGATGTGATCACACTATTGAACTGGGTAATGGGTATGGAATCCACTACTTTATTTTAGGAATGGATGTTTGAATTTATCCAGGTCATACTTATTAACAAAAATCCTCTCCCCTAGGCCAAGATTAGAAGTACACGTATTCATGAGAAAATGATGGGAGTTGCCCAGATAACGAGAGGAGAAAATCCTGGAATGGGTGAATTCTTCATGACCTCTTAACTTGTCTATAATATTGATTTTCATAGGAGTTCTCCTGAATTACTAATGGATGGATAACATGATAGTTCAAAGGTTTATGATGTTTTCTATCAGTTGAAATTGGCATGTTTTGACACACACTACATAAATATTGCCAATCTCTTCTTTGCACCTACAATTTATTTATACTAGCCAGATTGGGAAAATTAAAGGTTCATCCTTGATGCTAAAAGAGTTATTACTTAGTATGGGTGTTATTTCATCCAATTCCAAACTTATTCATATACCAGGGTTAGTGGCTTTGATGGGAAACCCTATATGTTGCCCAAATGTGTCAATGAAAAATGGGTGTTAATGGAATTGGTTAGAAAATTATTATCAGTACACCAGATCATTGCTTAGAAACATGTAATGTCCCCAATCAAATTCCCTATAGTCATAGGGAATTATACTTTCCCTAATATCCAGAAAGTAAAAATGTTGGAGGGAGAGATAAACATGTGTATGATAGATAGGTTTAAGGATAGAAAACAATATGATATAAATCATATTTTGCACAGTATTGTGCCCACTCAAGTAGAGTACAAGCCTCATTATGAGGACTTTTGGATGAGCTATGAAGATGAGAGAGAGGTTAGATGAAGATAGTTTTGAGAATGAATTTGTCTTAGATGGTTGACTATGGGGTTATCCAAACTCCTAAAGGGTTAGAGGAGGATGAAAATATAGTTAGTGAAGAATACATCTAGGACAACATTGCTTCTCAACCCTTACCACCAATTAATTGGAACATCACTAAGAATAAGTACAATCAGGATAAAACTTCCCACCCTATCTAAATTTCCATAAGGTGGTTATTTTAAAAAGGAGTGGATATATGTTACCACAGACCCCCTATTAATAGAATATAGGCACACAAATTATCAATGATATTATTCCCCCATTTCAGAGGGTTTATACCACTAGAGATATTTCATGGAGGAAAAAAGTTAAGAATCTAGATTGAATACCAATGACAGGTGATGTAGGCACCTAGGAAAAATTCAAAACTACCCCTCTTTAAACATCAAGGATTAGAGAAATGCCTCAGGAAGGTAATTTTGCAAGCCTTGTTTTTCATGCTATTCCCTTCCATAATATCCCAATGTCTACCTCAGTAGGAAAGGGAAAGATAAAGTGATGGAATCTGGTCTTAAGAAGGCCAAGGAAGAAAAAATGGTTGAGGATCCCCATTTGGCCTGTAGGAAATAGAAGAGGAAAAGCAACTTCAGCTCCAAAAGAGGAAAAGAACTAAAACTGCTGAATGGGTGGATTTGGAAGAGATGGAGACTCTTGAAGAGGTATAGAACCTTGAGGTTACTAGTGTTTTATCTACTACTGCTTAGTCTCCTGTAGTTTTTCCTACTAAACAACCTACACCTATGATAACAACCCTTGTTATCCCAACAACTAAAATTACTTCACCCACCAGAGAAAAATCCTCATACAAGCTCATGTACTTGATGTTGTAATTACACTACAACATGTTGAGGTCACCCTAGAATCAAATTTACCTATACAACCTAATGCTGAGGATATTCTAGTACAAACAACACAAGAAGAAATGACAGATGTTATAGTTGCAATGACACCTCAAAATGTTGAAGCAGATGTAGGAGTCTTGGAAGTTTGCATTCCCACACCTGAAGTTACTCCTCAAGGACCTAGTAAAACCATTCCTATTCTAAGTAAAATATTGAAACAAATAGAAAATAAAAATGGTGATCAACAACCCCTAGAAGTTGAAGTAACAAAAGATCAATTTGAGCCTATGGAAGGAGTTGAAAGTTAGGATGGCCTCGTAGGAAAAAGTGCTTAGAAGGCCCGTGTTCACTGTTTTAGAAGGTGTGTCAATACCTTCATCTTCCTATAATTCCCTCACAATCATACTAGAGACCCTGTTCTACAATCACTTGATGAACATGAGTCTCCAATAAGAGAGTGGATCAATAACACTCTTCCTAAGAAGAAGAAGGTAGAGATACACTTGGATGATGATGATTTGCAAAGATTGGCTCTCCTCACTCTAGAAAGACTACTTAAAAAGGTGAAAGTCAACTCTAAAGTATCCTTGAACAAAAAAGGAGAATGGTTCATAGAAATTATAACTCCCAAAGTTTATGTTCCTCGGCGAAGCATAATTGGGAGTTATAATTTCAAACCCGTTATACATATTAGTCTCTCCTTCTTGGTGAGTTATAGTGAATTTTATAACTAAGTTGGAAAATGCTTCATTCTTAGCCTTTAAATATCTCTTTGTTTCTTTGAACTCATCAATTTTCTAGAAAAGTCTTATTGCCACATAAAAATCATATTTCATTTCTTCAGTAGAGGGCTTACCTAGAGAGACCCGGAGACATGAAATTATAGAAGAACATGTGAATAGAAGATGTAGAAAGCACATAATATGTATGATGTGTGGGAAGAAGAAGATGTTTTAGAGGTGTAAGATGTGTAATGCATAAAGAATGCAAAATGTGTAAGATATATAGTAGATGTAAGAAAAATATGTCAAATAATGTGTCGTAGATGTGAATTATGTAGTGTATGAGCTTCATGTGTATGGTATGCCCTCATCGTTAAGTGTGAACCTTAGCACAAGAGTGCATCATAGGGCAACAATGATACAAATAATGTATCAAAGTGTATGTGATGAATGCCTATAGATGTGTAGTATGATGTATAGAATGTGATTATGGAAATGATATACTGCTAGTGATGTAAGGGTAGGATGGGGGGATGAGCATGATGCCCCCAAAGTTTATGAGTATGCACAAGCTATCTAATAAAATTGAATACTGAGGGTCCTCCACCTGATGTAGGAATAGATGAAGATGTGTGAACATGCTCTAAGAGTGGTGATATATGGGGTAGACGTTGTGTAGGTGAATGAATCCTATATGCATGCAATCAATGAGTATACGGTGGAGGTGGTGGAAACCTATGTGAAATAGGATGCAGAGGTGACAAAATCATATGTGAAATAGAATGCAGAGGTGATATATACTAAGGTGAATGATTTTTTCGAATGGTGAACCTAGAGTGGTGTAAAAGGGACTATCAAACCTATGAGAATGAGCATGTCATACATGAGTAAGAGAGCTAGGAGTAGATTGTGATTCTAGTTTTAGAGGTCCAAGGGACCTAGATGCTCTAAGAAGTGTGAGGGCCACCTCAAAAGGAGGCTAAGGCCATGGCATGCAAAGAGGGACACCTCAAATAGTGATAACTTGGTTATTATGTATGAACTTAAGACATAAGTGTAGCATGGAAACAATAGCTTGAGAATCCATGACCCATAGAGATCCTAAGAGCATGTCACAATCTATGACAATAGGTGCCATAAGAAAAGGCACAAGCATGGTGAGAGGACCAACATTGAATAGAACTTGACATAGCCATAAGATTGAGGCCTTTGGATAGGATATCTATGATAACGGATAATTGATAGCAATGAGTAGTGCAATAGAACATATGTATTTTTGGAATGAGGGATCAATCATAGTATTATTGATATTGTTAGCTCTGATAAACCGATTTGTAAGTAGTCAATAGAGAATGTAGCATGATGATCAAAATTAGAAAATGTAATGATAGGTGAAGATGAATCAATGTGAGTGACTAGAAAATTAAGAGGTCCCGATGAAGGAGGAGGGACAACATGATATGCATGATTTGTCAAAGATTCAAAAACTTTATTTTCATGATTTGGAAGAGGATTGTTGAATATTTTAAGATTTTTATTTTCATTTACTGGTGGAGAAGCTGATGGTTCAAGAAGCTCGATTTGATTGTTGTCTATAAGATCTTGAATGAGATGGCATAATTTGAAACATTAATAAGTGAAATGTCCAACGTATTGGTGATAGTCAAATTTGAAATTTTCATTGTAGTTGTAGCCCTTAGGGCGAGATGGATCCATAGTAAGTGGAGGAGGAAGCATAATAAGATTTCTCTCAATGAGTTGTGGTAATAGAATATGTGGAGCACATGTTATTTTAGTAAATGTATGCCATCAAGGTTGTAATTGAATATTTTCAGGTGGAGTTACAACATTAACAATGATATTTTCTTCATTTACCTTAGTAAATGGTTTGAAAGGAGATTTTCTTGGAAACTTGTTCGAAGATGAAGTATCCTAGTCTTGATACTTAAGTTTACGCATAGTGAAAATCTTGCTTTTACATAGCTTAAGAGTGTGGAAAATATGATCAAATGAAGGAGAGGTCTCAAATATGACACTCTCTTGTAGTGGTGGTAAGATACTCTAGACGAATAAATCTTGTAATTTCGTGTTAGCAAGCACATTATTCATCTTAGCTAGGTTGTTATTGTAATGCAAAACATAGTCTACTAGGTGCTCATTGGATCGTTGCTTTACTTGTGCTAGTTATGCATATGAAATCTTTGAACCAATGTTAATGTAGAAGTGAACAAGGAAAACATTAGCTAAATGCATGAAAGATGTTACCAAATGAACATGTAGATCATAAAACCAATGCATAGCATATTCTTGGAGATTGCAAGGAAAAAGATTTGTTAATATATTGTGATCATCCGCATAATCAAGACAAGCCACATGGAAAGAGTGAAGATGCTCTTGAGGGTCATCATGGCCTTTGAATATTGGAAGCTTAGGAGTTATGAAATTTGGAGGGAGTGCATATGTGGAAATGGTGGGTGTAAAAGGAGTATGAAGGAGCATGGTGGAATCAAGAGATGGAGTTGCGCAATAAGTAGTGATTTGAAGCTAGCGAATTTGAGTTTGCAAATCCTGATATAAAGAGGTTAAATCAGGGGTATTAGAAGAGGATCTAGGTTGTGCAATAAAAACATTGGGTTGAATGATTGGAGCGGTGGTAGTGGGGATAGAAATGGGAACATGCAAAGGAGGAGTGGAGACCATGAGAACCGAAGATGGCCCTAGAAGAGAGGCAAAAAAAACAACCCGAGATTTTGATGTAGTGTCACGAGCATTTTTAGCCTTGATGAGAGCATGAAGAATGTGCGGAAGATGGTTAAGATTGTCACACATAGCTTGACGAAAATTAATAAGCTTTTCTAATTATTCTTGATCAATATTGGTGTCCTCATCATATGAGTTCTCACTGTTAGATGCTTCGATATCATGAACAGGAAATATTTGAGAGTTGGAAAAAGGATTTTCAAGTTCAACCATTGATGTAGGGATCTCAGCCATGATTTTGGAAACCCTATGGGTATAGAGAGGAAGCTCTAAATGCTCAAAGGATCCAAACTGACCACTACGAGTGATGGGCATAAAAGGAGGATTCAAAAGTCGGGTTCACCAAGTGATTTAACAAAAATAAACTAAATGGATAGTATTACTTATGTTAAATTATAATATGTGTTACAACAAGCAGATATGGCAGTAAAGTACACTAGAGGACTCAAGAAACAAGCAATGAAAGTAAAAACCTAAGTGCAATGAAGAGTTAAGACACTTAGCTGATTTTGCAATATTCTTAGCAATGTGCAAAGGTGGAAAACTGGTCAAAAGCGGAACAAAGGAGGTCACGACCAAGCCCATAAATATGTAGAAGTGTAGCAGGAGTAGGGATTGAGGTACCTAGAGTGTTATTGGGATGCATGAATGACTAGATACCTTCCTAGGTGCCATGGTCTGCGCATGAGGTCTAGAGATGAATTTTACAAGGTCACTGGATGATCTGAAGTATTCATTGTTTATCACTAGTATGTCACACAAATCTCACAGATGTCACCAATAACATGTAATAAAGAGTTCACCTGTAAAACCCTAAAAAGAAAGATACAAAATGAGTTTTCAAACTATCTTAAACAATCAAAATGGTGATCTTATAATTGAGCTCTACACTACATCTCGCACTCCAATGTAGTTCTATGTGTGTGTATGCATAATTTTTCCCTAGGTAGCTCTTTTGAGTGTCACACTTGATAGTGAGAAAAGTAGCTTGATGTAATAAATGAGGGGATGGAATAGAATAAACTTCCCTCCTATGAAGTGTGATGTAGAAAACCATCCCTCGTCCCTTATAATAGAGATAGATAGATTTAATGATGCTCTTTAGATGCTTGTGAGATGCAACCTTAGGTGATAATATAGATTCTTAGAGCTTGGTCCTTTAATTTGGTCACATAATTTTATATTTATATGCCTCTCTTGTTCAAATTTTGTAATTGATGACTAAAATGTCGATCCCTAAGAGATTGGGATTCCTAATGGATAAAAAGGACCCTAAAATGAGTGATCTAAATACAAAGAGGTCTAGGGTTACCAAAGGGGATGAGGGTGCCGGGATCTAGCATTTGACCGGGCATTAATATCCAAAGCTAGAAAAGGTGAGATGTGAAGGGTCGACCTGGGTAGTGAGGTCTCACAAATCAAAAGAGAGACTAGGAAGGAATCTAAGAGGCCAATTATCATGATCAACAAGTAATTTTCTCCTCAAGAAGCATATGAATAGTAGTATGTGATTAAGACCTAGTAATGTACCCAAAGAGCATGATTTACTATCTACAATAACACATTAATTGACACATCTATTTATTTGCATCATTTTCCATGCCACACACTTTCTTAGCACATAGACTAACTACTAATAACATTGTTCAAGTCATCATGTCTTATCGATTATCTATACTTTATGGTGGGCCCGATGTATTTTCATGGTGTTTTATAGGTCCCATTATATCCATTAGTTTCCGATTCACATGTTTACTTTCACCCTATTCTATTATTCACTATTACACTCTTAGCTATTTATTTCTATGGATTATTATATATGCTTATTGTATACCTACCCATGAGATGAAATATATTATTTATCCTCTAATGTTCATATATGATGCACACTAATATTCCTAATTTACAAGTTATAAATGGTTCAAATTCTAGACGTGTTGGTTTTATATATTTACAACTAATAGTTTCTTTTTTTATCTAAGTAACCTTTTGTAGTATCCCTCATCTTAAAAGAGGGGCATATTATTGGCTCTTCTAGTAGTTCACATAGATCACAATCTAAATGCTATGCTATATATAATGTGATGGTATTCGCATATTTATTTAAGAAATATTATAGGTTTATAATAGGCTTACATATACATCATTACTTATGATAAATATATCAACATCCTATATAATGACAACATAATAGGCCCAAATGTTAAGATAGTGACATAAGATATTTTAACACATGATGACAACACAAAAATCCCAAATTCTAATATGGCTACATAAGCTACCTTAAGACTATATGACAACACAACAATCATAAATATTGATGTCTTATATATATTTAATTCACACATTCCCTATACAAACACATCGGGACAATCAGGTTTAGTTGTTTCATTTTTTAAGAGTATTTACAATTTTATTTGTTTTTTTACTGATTTTATATTTTTTTATCAAACATTAATGCATACCCTTGAAATGTGATTTTCATTTATAATTTGGGGGCATTGTTTTTAATATATACACACATCACACCCTAGGGTTAGTGAGAGGGGTTTTACATTTCTTATCCCTTTTCAATTTTAATTCAATAATCCATTACTAGATTAAAATGGGGGAAATCATATTACCTGAAATTTAGTCTTAAGGAAATTCACAATAATCATTTGACATATATCTCAATGTTATCCTTAAAACACATTTATTTACCAAAATTAGAGGCATATTACTCAATCTCACACCATAATTCCACTAGTTCATGACTTATTCTTCATCTTAACACCTTTGGAATCAATACACTTATAAAAATTCATTTTTAAACTCTCAATAATCCTCCTTGTGTCTCACATTAGATTCCATCTCAATCCTAAATAGGTTCATCATCCTAGGATACGTTTAGTTGATGAATCAATCTAAGGTTGAAGAAGATTCCAATAATACTTGAATTGTCACATTTTCAAATGCATAAGTTTCCTTAGTCATAATAGGGTATATTGAGTGAGAGATCATTCACACAAGTCACAAATATAAACACATGCATCCTAACTTATAAGGGGAATCAGGGGATACCATATCCAATAAAAATCTAAGAAGGTA
Organism: Taxus wallichiana var. yunnanensis; assembly: GCA_018340775.1. Taxonomy (NCBI): domain Eukaryota; kingdom Viridiplantae; phylum Streptophyta; class Pinopsida; order Cupressales; family Taxaceae; genus Taxus; species Taxus wallichiana. Next base: position 2,889,271 of record JADAXU010000134.1, read on the forward strand.
TCTCAGACAATGAATGAGGCTTCTATCCCTGGAGAACCTTATAACAAGTTATGTAAATATGCAAACATAATACTTTATTTCCCTATATCATCATCATGTGTTAAGATTTAAGTCGATCAAAATTGGCAAGTGTTGAAAACCTAAATAGGGATTCATTTTTCACATGTTTTCACACACTTACTAGGAAGGAGAGTTATATGGGTTTGAAGTATCTTCATATTATTTCTATGTAGGAAGCTGTCAATCAAAATGGGGGTACCAAGGAATCTCAACTCAATTACAAACTAACCCTTTTAAAGTAATAATAGGAGATTTATAGTTTCAAGATAAAAAGAAGACAATTATAGGTACATAATAGTGACCACACATATCTAGAGACATAATCACAACAATTAATAAAATTAGGTTTAAATTCATAGTAGTAAAGGAATTTGATAGCCTATGATGTATTCATCAAGTGAACCTATCCCATGTGGAAGAACATGTCCTCCAATCTATTATAGTCTCTTATATTTTATAGACATCTCTATGACACAATACACAACATCCAAGTTCAGATTCAAATCATTATCACACCCATATGTCTAGTATAATGGTGAATTCCTTAAAAACCTAGCTCTAATTATTATAATCTACTTTCTAGATGTTATGATTAAGAGAAACATATATATATGTTCTGTTTAAGTGAAGTATATATCCTTACATAATTCAAGGATTTTACTTATTTATTTACTATTATGAATTATATTTACACATAATATATTAATTATATTAACCCTAGTTTTTATATTACACCACCCAAAATTATCTATGTATTGATTCTCACAAGTTGATGCATCATTACCAATCCAACTTAATTCCCGGGGAGCTTGAATCAAGATGATTTCATCTTATGTGGAGAAGAAGTGGGATAGCCATTATAAGATGTTTTTTCTTTTTTCTTTCCTCTGTAATTGCATCACATTACAACTAGGTTTAATCAAATACAAAACAATAAATGAAATATAATTATATAAATGAATACATTTGGAGCATGTGAAAGGGATAACCTGGAACAATGGATTAAGTAGATCAAACAAGACATTTTGATATTAAATGAAATTATATTATTGACATAAAAATCATGAAAATTTTAAAATGACATTAATAAAGAGAAAAGTTATGAAATTAATCAATTGCAAACAATTGAATTATAAGATGTTTTTATATAAGATTGTATATTTACCATGTTATTCCATCTTGAGGATTACTTTTTTAATTGATAAAAATACATTCTTAATTTTTTAATTTTATCAAAACCAATTTCATGACGAGTTTAATATTTCTTAGAAATGTTGCTTGAAACCAAGATAACCAAATGCTAAATTTGGGATATCATTTGGCATTGGTTTATTTTCATACTTTGGTTTATCTAATATTGTTTATTATCTAAAATAATTATATTATTTATTACAATTTTCAACCTAAGAGAATTCTTACTTGATATCATTTAAAGTTATGAATGTTAGTGTTTTTAGGTAAGGAAAACCAATTCTTATTTGATCGTGGTTTATCTTAGGATTGTAATTCACATCTCTATTTTGTGTGTTTGGGTCAATCAAAGTGGGTAGTTTATAGGCAATATAACTTTGTTACGCATCCGTGTTGAGGTCTAACTATGAATGTGTTAGTTAAAGGTCATGATTTATACCTATAGGGGTAAATTTATGAACTAATATTATGAGGTTGTATGGGTGAGGCCATATTCGTTCTCAATGAGGACTAACACACATGCTTAGATGAAATATTTACATCTAGTCTTAATCACTCATTTATCATATAGGTAACACTTAGATGAGTTGGTGTCCACACATGATATGCTCACTTCATTAGTGTGTGTAGAAACCTAAATTTGGTAATTTATCACTTGATAATGTCAATATTGACTTAATCCTTAAATCATGACTTGTACACACATTCCAAGCTTGATTTCCTATCTTTAATCCTATTACATGAATTACTCTCCCCAATTACATTTCTTAATCACTCATAAAATATATTGCATTATTAAAAATATTCTATCACCTCTAAGTGTAATTCCTAGAACTTTATAATACCTCACTCCCGCCCATACGTAAATGCCAAATAGGGACCAAATTGCTCAACGATGTGGTCCGAAACTGGCGAGTTTTCCCAAAATATCCCAACAATCATTTTCTCAATTTAATATCTTTCTATGGGTTAATAATTTCCTCATGAGTTATCCTTAATGTGAAATTATACCTACAAACCCCTATATAAGCAAAAAAACACTCATTTACTCACATAACACTTGTAAGCACTCCTAAAGTAATTATCTTCCACAAAACACTTAAAGCTCCCTAAATTCACCTAAATTAGTAGCACATATTAGAGTATCCCACACACAAGTCTTAATTAATCCCAACGAGGTTTAAAAGTCTATCTTACCAAGTCATAAGACCTCTAATCCAAACCTATAAAAAATCACTTGATCCATATATAAAGCATTATTAAGTGTACATTTCCAAATATAGTTTCATTTACATAGATATCACATCTCTAGGTGAATAACTACATGTAATTTTAGGCCTCATTGAAGTAGCTCCAATGTACCATTGGTGTATGCATCACACTTTAATGCAACCAATAAATTTTTTTAGGGCATCCTACCTATAATTAGGGTTTGAAGTTATTTGTTTCATATAGATGGTTTTGCATATGTGTCACACATAGAGTTTCACAAGAATACATGTTTCATATGCTCTCACATATACAAATTTTTTTAGAATGCCGGTGGCTCTCTCTATGTAACCACCAAATATGTACGAAACTACCAAACTATTTTTCATGTAAAAAACTATTTCATTCTTATTTATTTCACACTCCCATATCTAGAAACAAAACATCTAGAGCTAATTTCTAGTTGTTCATTCATCTACCACTTCTACATCATCTTATTAAACATCCAATCAAGTACATCTCCTTCTTATGCCTTGTCTCATTCAACACTTGTTTCAACCACTCTCTATTGCATATTACTAAATAGGTATAATCTAATACACACATTAAGAATAAATTAATTAATATAAATATACCTATTATTTATGAACCTAATCCATAGTGAAATAAGTAACACACTTCCTACACATACTTATTATTTTTGGGTTAAATCACTTGGTTAAATTGCATGTTGTTTTGAATCCTTAGCCTAGCTCACACCCTAATTACCCTAGATTTTCCATTTCCTCTTGAAAATTTCCCTCACCCAAGGGTTTTTTTATCTTTCTTTATTTCATGGCTTACTCTACTCATGTCATGTATTTCTCATATACTTATACCAATGAGACAATCTTCATATCTTTGGTCAATATAACACTATACAAGGACATAATTGATACTCATTTTTTTCAATATTAATGTGATGATACATATGATATGTATTATATTGTGTATCATAGTACTTACACTTATGTGAATGATTCTTTTGATACTTCTACTGATAATGGGAGTAATTTTTGTAATGAATATCTTACCTCTATTAATATAGATAATATTTTAGGTGCATACTCCAATGTTTCTACCTTTTCTAATACTATTATGTCTACCTCTACAAATTGTGTCAAGGGGAAGGATCTCGTGATTACTCAAATCCTAATATTAATCCCTTTGCTGAAAAAGATGAAAAAAATTCAAGGAATTTCTATAGAAAAATCATCAACATATTGGTGGAATTATCAATATAGCTTAGGGTGAAAAATATCACTTGGATATGTTTAAGATTCATGTATTTGATATTCCTAAATCTTATTTTTCCTTCTCTTATTGCTACATCTACTATCGCTACTTCTAATATGTATATATCTATGGGAGCATCCCATATTCATCCTCAAATTTTTATAATGTTTTTATACTATTATTCCTACATCTCTTATGAATACCTGTGGGGATTCCCACTCTTATTCTACTACACATTATCTTGAGATTATTGTTCATGATTTACAAATTAAATTTTTAAAATTACAACAAGGTGTCTCTAATTCTTCTAATGTTATGGATTCTACTCAATTTCTTAATAATCAGAGTTCACATGAAGTGGTCTCTTATCCCTTACCCCTTAGGTTTGTGTTTCCTAAGCTTCCTATCTATTGAGGTAAAGGTGATCCTGAATAAATCCTTCACTCCTTTCATTCCAATTGATTAGAATATGATTACAATGATCAATTTCTTACTAAGATTTTTCTTAGAAGATTCAAAGGCTATACTTTACAATGGTTATATTATCAACATATTAATTTTATTAAGGATTTTACTCCTTTGGATAATCAATTTATTGCACCTTTTCTATCAACATTGGTGACAATATTTCATATGCTCAAATGGATAATATGAAACAAGGCTCAAATGAACCAATTAGTGAATATGTTTTACACTATAAGACCATGCTTACTAAGATGAAAACTATACTTGTGGATAGTGAGATTTAAGATCTATTTACTCAAAGTATTCTATCTCCTTTGTAAGAATCAATTATGTTTGAAAAATCCAATTTTTGGGAATTTAGTATTCACATGGTAATTATTCATGGTAAACATGAAGTGAATAGTTAGTGAGTGATTTGTAATAACAAATCACACACACATTTATATTGTGGGTATATTAGGTTTTATTAACAACATATATTTATGTTAGGGATATATTGTTATAAGTGTTTGAACCTAAATTCATATATTTTAAGAAAGCATTCTCTATATAAATGTATGGTTATCCCGTATGAATATAATTTTTCAATTTTTGTGTAGTTAAGATTATTGCACTCGACCAATTTTTACATATTTTATCGAGTGAGGTTAGCCCTTTTCTTGTGATGGGACTTTGAATGTAGCTAGCTAGGGGCAATTGTGATGTTCACTATTTCCCGGTAATGATATAAATCATATGTATGTGTATTTAAATTTAGACCAGTCTTTATTTGAGATTTAATAAAAACATCCAAGGTTCTAGTGGCATTCAAATAAGTGGATCCATGCAAATTAGATTGAGTGTAGATCTGCTTCTAATGTATCGATATTCAACTCATATCGAGTGACAAAAATAAGTTAGAAGAAAAAGGCATTCTTATACGTTGAAGAATCCAATTTAAATTTCTAATTTAAGATTGGAATGTACCCAAGCAATTCTCAAAGGGAAAAATAGTGTCTAAATTTCACAACTTATCACTCTCATTTGACGTCTTCTATCATGGTTTATTTATTTATAATGGAATCATTGTTCTAGTTCATACATTGGACATGTCATCCAATGCCCCACCTATTTTCATAATCTAAGAAATTTTCCATGTATGCATGTTGTAACATGGATCAACACAGTGTTGATGCCAACCATCTAAGATTACCACGCCCTATCAAAATTAATGGTGTTAGGTAATCTTGAGCCCTATGAGTATTTCAAAATTTCCCCCCCTTCTTCTATCTACCTTCATGCACATGAATTTATATTTTGTGGTCATTTTATTTTTGGTCATTGAGTTTTGAATCCCTCGAAAATCCACATGCAACATGGCATGATTCCAGCCCACATTATTGTTTTTGGGTTACCCGGACGTGAAAGCCCTAGATTTAGCCACAACTAATAATTCCATCAAGTTTGAGTTGGAGGTGAGGCAATCTTCACCTGGAAGATTTAACCACATTGTATATTTCATTGGGTCTTCCCTTTAGTCTTGAGTCGATCTCATCTGTCCATGTGGTAGAATTCCACCACTTCTTTTGGCGATGAACTTTCGTGGACCTCAACCCTATGGAATTGGTTGGAGTGTATATAATTTCGGGTCCATCCTTTAGTCAAGGTGAGTCAAATATTGATCTTGAACGTCCAAGGTAGGAAACGTGGCATGGTTATGCCACCCTCCATAGCGATGAACTCGATGCGGATGTGAGATCCCGAATGAGGCACAATTTAGAATTAGCGTTAGGTCCACATGTTTTGTGTCGTGTTATGTAAGTGACACGTGGAGGCATACATACACATACACATACACATACACATACACATACACATACACATACACATACACATACACATACACATACACATACACATACACATACACATACACATACACATACACATACACATACACATACACATACACATACACATACACATACACATACACCAATGAAGCATATAAAGAGAGAGAGAGAGAGAGAGAGAGAGAGAGAGAGAGAGAGAGAGAGAGAGAGAGAGAGCCACAACTCAAGAAATATTCATGAGGATATATATATATATATATATATATATATATATATGTAGCAACATAATATATAGAAGGGGAATATATAAAATAGAATATACATGAAACAACACGAAGCAAAATAACATTTTTTTGTAAGAAAAAGAAACAAAGAACAAGACACGGGAAGAAAAACAAAATAAAAGAAAAAGCAACAACTCTAAGATTGTATGAAGTTTTTTGAATTAATAAATAAATAAATAAATAAATAAATAAATATAATATATATATATATATATATATATTGTGTTTGTGTGTGTGTTTTATTTCTATTTTGGTTGTGTTTTTCCCTATGTTAGTTGTTTTGGCACTAAAATTTGCCAATAGTTTGGTATCGTAGAAAACAAAAAGTCTAAATAGCTCATGGGTTTGAGATTTTTTTTTCCTGGGTTGAGTTGTAATGGCTTCTAGTAGCAGCAACTCATGGCAACAACCCCCAATATTTTATGGGAAGAACTATGACATCGGTGCATTAAAATTAATATATCGTTCTCTTCTCAAGAGTTATGTGAATTAGTTGAAGGAGGTTATGTAGAGGTAGAAGACCAATCTTCTTTCGATGTAATTACACAAGCTCAAACAAATGCTTTAAAATAAATAGAATAAATGATGTAAAGGCTTTGAGATATATTCAAAATCTTGTCACTTGATTTGATTTTCCCAAGGATAACAAAACATATAAAATCCAAACAAACATGGGATACCTTGCATAATGCATATCAAGGAAGTGAAAAAGTGAAAGTAGTTATATTACAGATGTTGAGGAGATATTTTGAGACCCTTCTCATGAAAGAATCATAATCGGTAAATGATTTTTTCACAAGAATAAATACCATATTCATTTAGATGAGGACTAATAGAGAATGTGGTTAAAGATAATAGGATCATAGAGAGGGTATTGAGGATCCTTCCAACAAAATTTGATCAGATTATGGTTATAATAGATGAGTTTAAAGACTTATTACAAATGGTATTTGATGAGATGATGGGTTCTTTGCAAACCCATGAACAAAGGATGAGTAGATAAACCAAATCCTCCAATGAAGAAGCCTTAAAAACAAACACAAATGTTAGAGGCAAGGGGAAATGAGAATACAACAAAGGAAGAAGAATATTTAGCAACCCACAAGAAGGTGGAAGACACAATCATTGAGAGCCATAATCCAAAGGAAGAGGAAGGATAACCATCACTTCCAGAGGTGGTTATTCACAAAGGTATGATAAATCAAATGTGTAATTCTATTACTGTAAGAAGTTTGGAAATTATGCAAGTGAATGCAAAAAGAAAGAATATGATTTGAGAAATCATAATTATAATGCAAGCTTCTCAAATGCAAAAGAAGTGAACTAGAGAAGAAGGAAAAGAGTGGAACCTTTACTTCTAACTTGCAATGTAGCTATGCAAGGAAGAAAGAAAATATGGTATTTGGATAGTGCTTATATCAACCATATATGTGGAAATAAGGAAATGTTTCATGATATAGATGAAGGAATCAGATTTGAAGTGAAGACGAGAACAAGAAATAAGGTTCTGTTATGGGTAAAGGCATTGTATCCATCCTCACCAAACAAGGAGACAAAAGCATATACATAATGTTTTCTATGTGCTAGGGTTGAATTATAACCTAATAAGCATTAGAAAACTTGTCCAAAATGGATATAAGATGAGGTTTGAAAATGGAGAACATGTTTTATATGATAAAGGTGGAAGCAACAAGCTGATTACAATTGTGTAGATGATACAAAATAGAATGTTTACCTTGAGGATGAAGAGTGTAACATGCACAATAATGTTCAAGACAATAGCCATTGATCAATCTACTCTTTGGCATATTAGATATGTGTTGATATAATTTTCTCATTCCTTTTAAGTTAATGAAATAACCACTAAATAAAACTAAATAACTCCTTTAGTCAAGGCAAGTCAAATATTGATCTCGATTTGTCAAGGTAGGAAATGTGGCATGGTTATGCCACCCTCCATAGTGATGAACTCTGACGGATGTGAGATCCCTTGAATGAGGCACAATTTATAATTAGCGTTAGGTCCACATGTTTTGTGTCATGTTATGTAAGTGACACGTGGATGCATACATACACATACACATACACATATACAATGAAGCATACAAAGAGAGAGAGAGAGAGAGACAGAGAATATAAAGCCACAACTCAAGAAATATTCATGAGGAAATATATATATGTAGCAACATAATATATAGAAGGGGAATATATAAAAGAGAGTATACATGCAACAACACGAAGCAAAATAACATTTTTGTAAGAAAAATATATATATATATATATATATATATATATATATATATATATATATATATATTGTGTTTGTGTGTGTGTGTTTTATTTCTGTTTTGGTTGTGTTTTTCCCTATGTTGGTTGTTTTGGCACTAAAATTTGCCAATAGTTTGGTATCGTAGAAAACAAAAAGTCTAAATAGCTCATGGGTTTGAGATTTTTTTCTCGGGTTGAGTTGTAATGGCTTATAGTAGTATAAAATCATAGCAACAACCCCCAATATTTGATGGGAAGAACTATGACATCTGGTGCATTAAAATGAAGACATTGTTCTCTTCTCAAGAGCTATGGGAGTTAGTTGAAGGAGGATATGTAGAGGTAGTAGACCAATCTACTTTCAATGTACTTACACAAGCTCAAACAAATGCTTTAAAATAAAATAGAAGAAATGATGTAAAGGCTTTGAGATATATTCAAAATCTTCTCACTAATTTGATTTTCCCAAGGATAACAACAACTATAAAATCCAAAAAAACATGGGATACCTTGCAGAATGCATATCAAGGAAGTGAAAAAGTGAAAGTAGTTAGATTACAGATGTTGAGGAGATATTTTGAGACCCTTCTCATGAAAGAATCATAATCAGTAAATGATTTTTTCACAAGAACAAAGACCATATTCATTCAGATGAGGACTAATAGAGAATGTGGTTGAAGATAATAGGATCATAGAGAGGGTATTGAGGAGCCTTCCAACCAAATTTGATCCATTTATGGTTTACAATAGATGGGTTTAAAGACTTATTACAAATGCTAGTTGATGAGTGATGGGTTCTTTGCAAACCCATGAACAAAGGATGAGTAGATAAACCAACTCCTCCAATGGAGAAGCCTTAAAAACAAATAAAAATGTTAGAGGCAAGGGGAAAGGAGAATACAACAAAGGAAGAAGAATATTTAGCAATCCACAAGAAGGTGGAAGACACAATCATCAAGAGCCATAATCCAAAGGAAGAGGAAGGATAAACATCACTTCCAGAGGTGGTTATTCACAAAGGTATGATAAATCAAATGTGTAATTCTATTACTGTAAGAAGTTTGGAAATTATGCAAGTGAATGCAAAAAGAAAGAATATGATATGAAAAATCATAATTATAATGCAATCTTCTTAAATGCAAAAGAAGCTGAACTAGAGAAGAAGGAAAAGAGTGGAACCTTACTTCTAACTTGCAATGTAGCTATGCAAGGAAGAAAGAAAATATGGTATTTGGATAGTGCTTGTAGTAACCATATATGTGGAAATAAGGAAATGTTTCATGATATAGATGAAGGAATCAGATTTGAAGTGAAGACGAGAACAAGAAATAAGGTTCCTGTTATGGGTAAAGGCATTGTATCCATCCTCACCAAACAAGGAGACAAGAAGCATATACATAATGTTTTCTATGTGCTAGGGTTGAAGTATAACCTAATAAGCATTACAAAACTTGTCCAAAATGGATATAAGGTGAGGTTTGAAAATGGAGAATGTGTTTTATATGATAAAGGTGGAAGAAACAAGCTGATTGCAGTTGTGTAGATGACACAAAATAGAATGTTTACCTTGAGGATGAAGAGTGTAACATGCACAATAATGTTCAAGACAATAGCCATTGATCAATCTACTCTTTGGCATATCAGATATGTGTTGATATAATTTTTCATTCCCTTTAAGTTAATGAAATAACCACTAAATAAAACTAAATAACTCTAAAAGGTGAGGGTTTAAGGTACCTCAGATGTGTGATGTATGCAAATGGAGGGGCATAAAGTGAATGATCGCGCTACAAGCTTGATGAACTGCAAAGATAGGAAGAACTAAGAGGTAAATGGATTAGATGATATATGTGGGGATTATCGATGAAGCTGGTTCCAAGAAGTGTTACCTTCCTTTCATGGATGTCAACCCCCATTTGATAAAAGAAAATAATATAAATAAAAGATGGTTGGATAACATGTAGAAAATGATAAATAACAGGATTTGGAAATGATGTAGTAGATGAAAAGTACTTGATCTAATATAAATAAAAAGAAAGAAAATTTTACCTGGCTGGGTTGATGGTGACCCAAGCTATAGAAGGGTAGGTCGACAATGACCTGATCGGATGGATATGAAAAAAGCAAAAATGCATACTTGGATGAATCAATGCAAACCAGATGGAAAAAAATCCTATAGATACTGGAAATAACTTAGAGAGAAGGATATGAGGCGAGAAGAACAAGATGGATACAAAAAAAAAGAGATTTGGATGTATTGGTTCAAAAATAAGACTTGAGTTGATGATAACCGGGATGAAGACATAACAAATTTGGTATAACAAGGAAGCATGATGGTATATCTAAAAGCTGGAATAAGCAAAGCACTAGTAGACACTTGGAAGGGATATGGAAATAACAATTATGATGGTAGAGGGTTGGGTCGATGATGACTGGGTGGAGTGATGATGACTTGAGTAGTATGAAATAAAGCGAAGGTAGATGGGTGGGATGAGTGACTTAAACAAAAACCTAGAAGAACAACTTGATAATGAAGCTCCAACAATTTGGACTCGTAAAATGTCGATTCCACAAGATAATAATAAAAAATACATACAATAACATAAATAAGATCAAAATTGAAATAAACCTCCCAAAGTCATGAAAGTTATGTGAAATAAGCTCTAATGGAGTGTGTTACCATTTTAAACTACCATGAGAAACAGGTGTTGAAATCGATCAGATAATTTTTTGAAATCCTTCACATGGAAGTGTTCTCCAAATTGGAAATTCTCCAAATCCTGAAAATATGAAAAATTAAAACTTTGGACTTTGGGGATTTTCCATTTTAGAGTTTAAATAGATTAGTTTTTAATTGTATTTTCAAAGTTCCAAAGTCCAAAACCCAAAAATTCCAAATTTTTAAACTTTCGACTTTTGGGTTTCACATTCTCGTCATGATTTTGGAAAATTCCCCTTCGGATTTCTAAAGTCTGAAACGTTGAAAGTATAAAATTTTGGACTTTCGGGCTTTTGGGTTTCGGAACTCTAGGTTGCTTTTTAAGGTTTATCACTTTCGGACTTCAAGTTTGAAATTGAAAGTATGAAGATTTAGACTTTCAGACTTTCGTGGTTTCATAACTCTCCCGACTATTTTGAGTTTTTTCACTTTTGAAGTTCCAAAGTCCGAAAGTCTAAAATTTTAGACTTTTGGGCTTTGGGTTTTGGAGTTCTTCCATCACCATTTCACGATTTTCAAGTCTTGGTCTCTAAAGTTTGAAACCTTGAAATTATGAATTTTTAGAATTTCAGACTTTTGGGCTTCAAACTTTTGGAGTTATTTACACATTTAATTCCTACCTACTTCCATACGTGTTGAATTTTGGGCATTAATGTTGGGATTTTTCTATTTAAACTCACATTTTCACTTGAGAATTTTCTCTAATGATTTGGTTTTTAATGTATCTTGTACTTTTTGACATCATTTTCGAGGTATTTTATTTAGGTTATTTTATTTTTGGTTTAAGATCTTTTGTTTTGTTTTCTCCTTGTTTGTTTTTCTTTTGTTCCTCCTCTGTATGTCTTGAAAAATGAAGATCTCATTTCCCACCATGTCTCCTTTGACAATGTTTTTGATCCTAATGGTTCTGCAATCCAATTTTCTACAAGCATCTAGGGAAGATCTCATCACAATCCTCAAGATTTTCCTAAGTGTTCAAATATGCTCTTTCAAAGACTTCTCATTTTTTTAGAGTTTGGAAGATTGTCTTTTCAAGGTTTTGGGATTTTCCTATTTGGATTTTCTCAGTTTTTGGGAACCAAGCCTTTCTCCATTTCAGAACTCCAATTTTCAGGTTTTCGAACTTCTCCATTTCGTGCTTTGAGAATCTCCATTTGAAGTCTAATTTTCAGGTTTTTGGAGTTTGAAACTCTTCAGAACTTTGACTTATCCACTTTGGGTTTCGAGACTTCTCCACTTCGGGTTTTTGGAATTCTCCACTTCAGAACTCTTCTTTTCAGGTTTTTAGAGGTTGAAGATTTTTGGGTTTTCAGATTTCTCTTCTTCGATATTTCAGAATTTTGAAGGTCATCAGATTCCAAAATTAAAAACTTGATGTCTACTTTGTGCAGCCAAGGGCAAGGAAAAGATGAAGTATATGTTCCTTAGAGTTTCTCCTCACTTTTGTTTGTCTTTCAACTTGGGAAGTATAGGAGACACTGATCTCGGGAAGATTGATTTTCTAGACTTCTGGGCAAGGGTGAAGGCCCCAAACAAGAAACCATGGATGCAAGCCATATATGATAGTGAGCTTGTTCTTGCTTTGCCGGTTTTCCCACATCCATGCATTTCCTAGAGTTTGTCTTAGCCACAGTAATCCCAATTTGATGAAGAATCTAGGACAATTAAGGATGCTAATGACAAGGTTGTAATCTTCTTGGATCCTTTGAATATTTTCTCAAACTCCCCAACATTGAAGACTACACAACAATTTCACTAGAATTAGTGGTGGAACATTGGGATGAGGAAATGAAGTTATGCAAAAAGGTCGTATTAAAAAGTCATTTGGCCAAAAATGTTTCCAAATCACCCAAGACCATGTATCGGTCAGACTTCATTCAAGAAGTCAATGATATTATTGTGCTACTGAGTATAGTCTCGTATTCCCTCTACAAAGGAATTCTAGGAATGGATGTTCTATATATCGCTACCATCAAGAAAAATAAGGAATTTATCAGATGGGGGGAGCATATCAGTAGCTCCATTTTCTATCAGTTGAGTAAGGTGCTATCCTTAAAGAGTTTCTATATGAAATCATTTTTGGTCTATGTTGTAGCTACCATGGGAGAATTCACTAGATTGAATACCAAGGGTATTCAAGCACTTCCCAAATTTATGATTTCTATCCTCAACTTACACTGGATGAGGGAAGCAGACACTTCCGCGAATTAACGATGCTTTCTTTACTATTATTCTCTATCACTTTGATAAGGATTTGTATAACCGAAGGATTTATGATGAATCCTTCAAGGAAGTACGTGAGTGGGGAGCTATATACTTACAATTCCCTATGTTTACATATATTTGGATTCTAGGTTTTGTAGGTGCCCCGAAAAGCTACCTAGATGTCCCACTGACAAGTGGGTCTTGTTAGAATTGGCTCGAAAATTTTGGACTACCATAAGATCTAGAATAAATGACACAAAGTGGGAGTTTAGTTCCCTATTTTGATTGGCAGATACACCTACCCGAATATTTATAAAGCAAAGAACGTATATGTGGAAATGGAAGTAACTTTGTAGACCTTTCATCCATGAACCAGTTTCATTCTGGGGTAAATTTAGTGAAACAAGTCGGTCTAGTTCCCATGTGCCTCAGTTAGAAGACATTTTGATTCATTTTTGGGATGAATTCATCATCGACAAAGATATTATGAGAGACTAACTTTGGATGAGGTTCGGCAGTTTGGTATAGTTGAGGTTCCAAAGGAGTTGCAAGATGATGATGAGGTTTTGGATGTAACATATAAAAACAATAATGTTTCCAATCAACCATTGCCATGGATCAATTGGTATATGGAAGAATTTTGTAATACAAAGGAGAGGGCGGGGCCCATTCTGTAGAGAACCTACAGTTGGTTGGTTACCTTGGGAATCTCACCCAAGGGTTAGAACAACCTAAAAATATAAAAATCCCATCAACCATAAGCCAATCAACACAAAAAGGGAAAAATATCGATCCAAAGGATCCATACAGTCCCTAAAAATACTTCATTTGTAGTGGGAATATCATCTCTCTCCAAGTCTCCTACTTCTAAAGCCATGTCTCTTGCAGCACCCGTATAAAACATTGTTGAAGTCGGTGATTCTCCAAGTGTCTCACAAGACCTGTCATCTCTTCCTCCTCTTCCTTTGTCACTTCCTACATCACTTCCTTCCACTTCTACAATCATTTCTTCTTTTCCATATCCTTCTATGGCCCAAGTATTCTCATCCCTTCCAGTTCTCTCAGTTGGGGAAACCATTGGGTCACCCATTTCTACTTCACTTCCCCTAACCCTTCCATTTCTTCCATCTCATCTCCTAATATCATTGTATCCACTCCTATGGCTATCCTCACATCCACCCCATCCATTATTTCCACCTCCATTCAAATTCCAACTAATGTTACTGGTGCTCTTGTTTTGACTAGTGCTATAGGGTCTTCGAATCGGTTGTTTCACTTCCATCAACATCAACCATTCTAGAATGGTTGTTTCCAAGACTCCAAAACAAAAGAAGAAGGTACCTCTGGGGGATGTCATAGATCTGAGCATATTGGAGCATACACCAAAAAGGTAGGCCAAGAGGCCAAAGATTGTTTCTAGCCTGACAGTGAATCCATCTTGGGGAACGAGTTGTAGAGGTTGCTACTCCCATTGAAGGAAAAACTAAGGAAACAATTACAGCTGCGGATTATCAAATTTCTATATTTTCACTTTGGGAAAAGCCACTCACAAAGGAGCTAAATAGGATGTACACACTGCTCTTGGAAATCTGCTAGAGAAATATGACAAGGATAAGGCTTCAAAGGATGAGCTCAAAGAAAAGGTTGAGTAACTCACTGCATTGTTAAGAAAAGTAACACAACCAACTCCATCTACGAAAGTGTCGACTACTATGGCTCGAAAATTTTGTCTACCATCGACAATTTTTCTTATCATGAGATTGAGAAGCTAGGCTAGAAAGGGAGATCGGTAAATGGATGGATGGAGCATATACTGCAAGAAGCCAATCCTTTAATTAAAGAGGCTATCAAAATATATAATGATTTGTAGGTTGGAAGAGATGCTATTTACAAAATGGATGAGGCCTTTTCCAAGGACAATAATAACCTGAATTTGAATTTGGCAACATGGAGTGAAATTAGAGAAGAAGATCCATACTTAATCCTTCAAGAATATGTAATCAATGATGCTTCAAATTTATTTGAATATCAAAAGGCCATGGAATTTCGGTGTCAGGTGCTATAGGATTTAATCAAGAAGTTGGATGATAAATGAGTGGAAATTATGGATGCTTTAAATGATATATTAGAAGAATTTGATATTGTTAATTGTAAGTTCTTCAACGAAAACATTGATGCTCTCCTAGAGGATCAGATCAAGGAAAATTTTAAATATTTGGTGAAGCGTGATGATGAGGTTACCAATACTTTGAACAACGAATCTATTTACTTAGAATAATTCCAGCCAAGATCACAAGGGAAATTGAGACAATAGATGTAGTGAATCACTACGCATGTGGGCTAGAAGATGAAGAAATTCAAGGGATTATCAAGTGTTTCATCGATTATAAAAAACGAGCTGCGTGGGAGGAAGCACAAAAAAAACTTCAGAGAAGGAGAAAGTGTTGTAGGTCCAGGCCAAAGATGAACGACCATAGAAGGAAAGATCAAAGTTGTAGGGTTGAGTGAGTCAAATCCTTGTAAAAACTTGCTATTTTTATGGGAGCCTATTCCCTTGAATTTAATAAAATTTCTATTTTTATTAAAATGTTAGTTGAAGGCCCAGAGTGTAATGGCTCATCCCAAAGAACTTATAAATAGTTAGGTGTATGGATTCTTGGAGGAGATACATACATAGATCATTTTGGTGAAGTTGGTCTTAAATATTGGAAGAGTGCTTCAGAGATTTTAAAACCTTTTAATTATATTCAAAGTGATATCTTGCCTTGAAGAACCTGATTTATTGTGTTGAATGGTTGATCAGTATATGCTTTGTGAATGCATAATTCCTTAGTGTGAATGGTTAGCTTACCTTTATTTCAGATTATCTTATTTCATGTTATGGGACAATGATATAACCATCTTTTGTGTCAGTTGTGGAAATATTATTTTCCTTCTATTGTTAAAAGTTATATTATCGTTAGCCATAATCAGTGAAATGAATGTTTTACATGTGTATGTGTTTTATCCTCATGATGAATTAATTGTGTGTTCAATCACATTTGATCGCTCTATTGTGTATGTTTCAAGTTTAACAAAGGAACACTTGCTTCTTGGTTTGTGGTATTATCTACCCTCTCAAAGTTGTAATAGGTGAAGGTGACTAATGGTGCACACATCCCACTCACATTAACCCTTCCTGAGGTTAAAACACCCCTTTATTTGGTGCATCACCATACCTAGTATATTTTCCTTCTTGCAAACCTCTTTCCCTAAAACCCATGACAATGTTAGAATAGGACTAGATAACCATTTTATTTTACTAGGAGTAGTACAACACTTAGTTTAGGAAGAGGAAGTTGACCTTCTCTAGAGGTTCACCTCGAGATAAAGTCCCACAACTTGAGAGGTCATCCCATGTTTCCCAATCACACTGAACATCTTGCTTACGGTCTAGCCATTTGGAGGGTGTAGTGATCTAGCGAAAATAGACTATAAGAGGGTTGACATAGGTACAAGATTGTTGAGATTTGAAGATAAGTTTTCATAGTGCAAGAAATCTCAAGTTGTGTCTCATTTTGGAAGGGGATGAAATCAGTCTTATAAGTTTGAAAATGACCCGATTGGATCACCACCAACTGTGGGAAACCATTCCTTAGATGGTAAAATCACTGATTTATTCGAGATATGTGGCTTTTAGGTATTTGGGTGAGTGTTTTAAAGCATGTAGGTGGGTAAGGGTTGTTTAGGGAAGTTTCATGGGTGGATAGGAGATAAAGATGGGTTGGATAAAATCTAGAAAAAGTGTAGGGATGTGGATTTAGGTGGTTAGGGATAAAACATCCCAAAGAAAGCTAATTAGAGGTAATTAGCTAATTAGGAGAGATGAAAGCTAATTAGGGGTAATTAGATAATTTAGGTTAATTAACAAGAATTAATTAAGAATTAAAGGTGATGGGATAATATATGGTCATTTAAATAAAGGGGATGATTTAAATTAAGGGGTATAGCTAGGACCATGGTGAAAAATGCGCACACGAGCAATCGAGAGTAGTAATACCAGATTTTGGTGTGTATATTTGCCCCTTTTTGTCATGTGGTTTGCGAGAATAAGCCATGAGACAAAAATTATGAGAGATAAAGAGTAATATGAAGACAAACAGAAGATTGATGATGAACTCCCCCTCAAATGAGGGATCAATAATGCAAAGGAAAATCAATGTCGAGCTTGAACTAGGTAGATGTTGAAGGGCGAGTGCGAGAAGAAAGATGGATAAAATGATAAAGTGAGGCAAAATTCCCCAAGAAAGAAGGATTTATGCAACAATAAAAATCTATGGTGGTGATTTTGATATCACGTCGGTAGGGGACAAAGGATGATATTGATGGAGATGGAGGCGATGTTCTATAGACTAGTGAGTGGGTGTAAACCATTACGAAATGGAGGGAATACAATGGGAAACCTCTTGAATGGATGTGATCCATGAGGACTAATGGGTCCAAGGAAAACATCAAAATATGAACAATTAAATGTGAAAATAATGTGAAATCCTTTGTAGATGAGGAATCGAGTGAAAGGTATGTGTCTGCAGAGGACAAGGATGTAAATAATGGTGCCCCAACAAAGGGTACGAAAATGGACGAAAAGGAAAAAAACTAAAAAGTGATGATATAAAATGCCCCAAGGGGAGTAAGTATGGCCATAAATGTGGAATTTGAGATAGCATGAGATGATGAGATGGCGCCTAGCAAAAATCACAAACCGATGAGTAGAGTGATGGGTCGTTGTATTCTCCAATCATTTAACTAATAGATTCTTCTACTAGTGTCATTATAAAACCAATGTTTTGTGTCCAAGGCTATATGCAATGAAGCTTTATGAAACTCAGTTGTTTAGTGGTTCCTTTTAGGGTTTTTGATTGTTATGCTTCCTTCTATCTCTACTAATCTATAGAAATGTAATGCTAAACTACTGAATCAACATTACTGTAATGAAATGCGTTAAAGGAAATCCTTTGATGGAATTGAAATGTACACACCAAATCAATATAACAGAATTCAAATAACACACACTATGAATTGAAATTGTAGAATTAAAATGAAACACTCAAAATTTAAATTACATGAAAGGAAATAACACACACTGAATAAAAATTAAAGTAAAGGAAATAAGTAATTGCATTCAAACTGTAACTTATCAAAACCATGAGCATGCATAAACATAAAATCCTCTATTTACCTTGGTTGACTAGGCCCTTGCTCTTCCTTGGGATGGAGGTAATCTCAACACTATAGGATATTCAAAACAACATCTAATATATTGATTCAGAAAAGTTCCATAACATACTCAGTACATAACTAGAAAGTAGATACTAACTGTTATAAACTATACTTTAAATTATTAAAATCAACTAACTACTAAATTATTCTTCAATGAGATGTCTATATAAACATACTCAGTTACATATAATGCTAAAATTGTAGGCATTGATTTTCTCCACTAACAATCCTATTAAAGTTCATTAAATCCTACGGAACTGCTAGAAACAAGATCCATGTTTATAGGTTGTCAATGGAAAAAGTCTTCCATGACTGCATGATGGTTTTAGACTTAGACTCCTTGATTACAATTCATAGATTGGCAGTAAATGTCCACTATTATCCTACACATGTCACCAAATTTCACTCACGAGAGGAGATTCATGGGAGGTTCTATGGTTAACAAGTTACATGAAACAAAACAAGAGAAATGCATTGAACTTACTAGGATATAACTATATAAAGCATCCACATGCACTAATTAATCATGTTTAATGAAAAATCAATAATCACATAGATGATATAAATAAGTCAAATAATGCACTCATCATCTCCCATGCACTTTACCTGTTGCATGATGTAACTCATCTCTACCCTACTCAGCCAAGTTGTTGTGCCATGTCATACTCCTCAAACTGATCTACATATTGTTTCCTTGTCCCTTTGCATCCCTGATTGTTTGAAATAAATTCCACCCAAGCCGTGAAACTATCATGTGACTGGGTAGCCTTGTTATGTTAGGTAGTAATCAGATTTAGGAGAAGAGGTGGCCTCACTTGTGTTTCTACCCACTCATCACTGTATTCCTTGTCATTTTTTTTAGACAATTGCCAAATTATTGTAACCAATGAATCACCCCTGCACATACACCAACTGAGATTCTGAGGGGAGATGACTTCCCTCCTTTTCAATGACAAGTTTAAGGTATCCCACCTTCTATCACAAGCCTGTCTTACTTCACAAAAATGCTTCTGACTATAGGCCTCAAAATATTGCAAACATTTCAGTAGAATCTTTGAAGTATTTTCCCCAACACCAATCTGATAATAAAGAGATCAAAATTTTTATTCATGGCCACATCATTATGATGGTAGGCCTAATGTAGAAACCTATGGTGTGAGATGTTTGATTGATTTTTTTTTTTTCGCCCCATATGATTTGGTTCCTAAGAAATGATGAAAGGCCTTCAACTGAAAATATCCCACAAATATGTTAATAAAGAAATCAAGGCACATTGGTGACCAACATGTTGTGGAGGTAAAATTCACACAGATTGATTTTGTATCTCAAGGGTACTATTTTGATAAATTGACAAAAAGGTTTTGCCATCGGGAGCTTCATGAGGTTCTTGACTGTACATTCTCATTAATTTACAAGCATAGAATTACTCTTGGACAAACATTCTATAGACAAAAGAATGTTTCGCATGCATCTTGAAGCTTACATGCCAACGGAAAAACATAGTATAAAATAGATTCTAAATTTTTATTCTCATTGCACCGGCCTCAATCTCCTCTTTTAACTTTTTATTTTCATTTTTAATGATTTATTCCAAAGAGATAAAAAATTTAGATCATCCCATACTTTAAGGCCTCTATCTCTTTATCTCTTAAGACTGCTAACCTCTACCTTCAAAGTAGTAATTTCCCTCATTTTTTCTACATTTCTTTGTGTAAATGCAATTTTCAAAGATAAGTTGGTTTATTACATACCTTTTAATTTTTCCTTCAAGGAGGAAATTTCATCTAGATAAAACCTCAGTACATCATCTCCATGTGATTCCTGGCTACCAATCTCCTTTGCAATATATTCGGAGTTGGGGTTTATATATCCAGATCTTGAAGGAATTTTCGGAGCTTCGACTTGGCTTCAAGCTGAAAAAATATTGGACTCCATGTTGTAGGGATAGTTGTTGTGAATGTATCATCCTTAGATTGTTCATCAGGGATAGTCGAGGAACCAACCTCTTCCTTCTCCTCTACAATGGGAGTAGTATCTTCATGAAAAAACTCTCGTCAAGAAACTTTAGGTCTCTATAAAGTACAAGACCTTCTTGGTCTCAACAAAATAGAAGAATGAACTGGTAAGGTGCTTTTACCCTTAGAATCTTATGGTATAGAAGATGGAATCTCCTAACTAACAAGTTCCTCCGAGTCTCTATGAAGGGCGAGGATCCAACTCGAGCTTATGTCAAATATTGGGAGATGGTCCCTTCTTGATTTTATTTTGTTCAGAACTCTCCCCTACACTTATTTGTTTGCTCCTTCTCTTGAGTCTGTATAAAACCTAATGCAAAGAGATCAATTGAATAAGTCATGGGTGTTTAAATGTAACCCTACCACCTCCATTTTTATAGTTCTGTCCCACTTTCATGACTACATCAGCTAAATATTTAGGTAAATTTACCCTGAGTGTAGGGTTTATGTGAAAATTCTTCAAATGAATTAAAATCTTCAGGGAATCCCCTCTAAGCACAGATAGCGAGTTTGTTAGAGATAAAGAACATTGACCCATTTAGCAACTTCCTTCCAAATACCAGGAAAATTTTTCCACTTAGTTCCCTTCTGAGTACCATATGAAGTGAGGATTACTTTTGGAAGGCCTTCACCATCCTCATAAAATAGGGGAATTAGGTCTTTAAGAGGAGAATTTGTCACAACCTTGAGACCAAAGTCAGTAAACCGGATATGTTAGAAACAACTTGACTACTTATTTCTACTCTTTTTCCCCAATTCGTGAGCAGGTGGCTTCAAAATTTATTAGAAATTCATAAACTAAATTTTCATCAAAGCCCTCAAATTTTCTAATAAATTCTAGCCAGCTAACATCATAAAATACCTGGGAAATTACAGTATTCTAAAGCGAGCTTGATCTGGAGAGTCTGGTTTAGATTTCTTCTTCTTCCCCATAGTATAGATGAATTTAGACACTTGTGTAGAAGAACAATGTTGTGTTCGAACTCATAGAGTAATGACATGACATGTTTGGCAAGTGACAATTTGAAATATACCACAATCTTTTAATTTCCTCAGGTCGGTGAAAAATTGGTGGCATGAAAAGTTGGTAGGACCAAGTATGCATGTGAAGTTTTAATTTATGGTATGACACACACCCTATCATATTGAATAATAATGATACTTGTCCCTCTTATAAAGAATTCCATCCTTTTCTTAGAAATTCAACACATGCGGTATCCTTGCTAATTATGATTCATTACACCCCACTCCGCGTCACAATATTTTGAATGGTATTCCAAATAAATTAATTGAAAATTGTCTATTGATTTAATCATGCTAAGTAAATGAAATAGGGGAGTGCTTCAAAAAATAATATCCGTAGCAAAGTAAAATGCACTTACCCTTGCCCACTCAAACTTTCCAATATCTGTAGATTTCCACATCCTGCGCTCATAGAGAAAATGTGATTAGTGCACAATATAACAATAGACATGCCTACCTTTATTGAAAGAATGAAATTAATAAAACACTATTAATATAAGGAAATAAGATTGAAAGCATGATCATCTTTCTTTATTCAAATTTAAAAATTACTACCCATGACGAGAAGAGCTAGTCTCCTCCAATGAATCCATTTCCTTGCATAATAGTATATCTTTCTTGAAGGTTTCTTTATCCAAAGGATGCTTGATACATCCTTAATCTATGTCCATTACCGAGAAGAGTTCTTCTATCTCCATCAATCGGTAAAAATATCATAGAGCCATTATCAAACACTTGTTCGATCAGTATGGTCCTTACCATATTTTCCTCGATTTACCTTTGAATTGCTGATGCTTTGAGTCAAAAAGTAAGACCCAATCTCCCTCATTTGAATTCTTGTATTTGATACAAGCATCGTACCAAGATTTTATTTTGTGTTGAAAAATCTCAGTTTGTTGCCGTGCCTCCATCCTCATTTCATCCAACTCATTCAATTGCATTACTCTCTCACGTTGTGCTTCATCCAAATCGATGCCAACTTTCATTGTTGTCCTCTAAGTATGTAATTCAAACTCAATGGGTAATAGTGGCTTCTTCCCATACACCAGTTCATATGGGGAGAAACCAGTAGTGGTCTTCCAAGTTGTATTGTAGGCCCAAACCACTTAGGAGTTTTGGTACCCAGTTTTTTTTGTCTGCATTGACAACTTTGGTTAAAATATTCTCCAGCTCTCTGTTTGTAACTTCTACCTACCCATTGGATTGGGGGTGATATGGTGATGAATTTTGATGCTTGATTCGGTAGATCTACAAGAAATACTCAATCATATTAGACACAAATTAAGGTCCCTGATCAGATATAATAGTTGTAGGGTGCTAAATCTCAACATAATCCTATTGTACAAAAATTCAGCTACAACATCTTCATTGGCAGATGCCAATGCTTGAACCTCAACCCACTTTGTGATATAATCAATGCACACAATAGCATGTACTCTTTCCCAAAGGATGGGGGATCAAAAGGTTTGATGAAATCAATACCCCACTTCTCAAATGGTCCTAAGACCAGCTGAGGTTGAGAGGCATTTCCATGGACAATGTAGGATTTCCCATTCTTTGACATGCATCACACTACCATACATACTTCTTGACATACTTGTGAAGAGAATTCCAATAATACCCAACTCCAAGGACATTGTGAATTGTCCTCTTTACTGAGTAATGTCCTCCTCTAGGATCATCATGACAAGATCTCAATATGTCATATACTTCATCCTCATGAACACACTTGTGAAGAACCATATCAAGAAAACATTTAAATAAAATTCCGTTACACCATTTATATGTTGATTTGTTTTTAACTAATCTCTTTCATTCCTTATTGGTAAAGTAGGCTAGAAAGTTCCCTGTAGTTAGGTAGTTTACAAGATAAAAAACTATAGAGGCTGAGTTGATATCGTAAACAAGTGTTCATTTGGAAAATGATCCTCGACTACTTCTTCTCCTATAACATTCAATCTTGAAAGGAAATCAACAACAACGTTAGTATTTCCTGGCTTATCAATAATTGTTAAATTAAATTCTTTCAAAAGAGTAACCATCTGATAATTCTCCCCCACTACTAGTTTATTCATCAAATACCTTATGGCCAAATGGTTAGTATAAACAAATATTTTGTATCTAGTAATATAATGTCTAAATTTATTCAGAGAGTAAACAACAACTAAAAATTCTTTTTCCGTAGTGGTGTAGTTTCTCTTTGTAGGGGTCAAATTCTTGCTTGATAAAATAAATGGCATACATATGATCTTCTTCATCCTTTTTCCAAGAACAACTCCCATTGTTGTGTTAGACACATCAATGTGAATATGGAAAGGTTTCCCCCAGTTGGGTCCTCTCAAGACTGGAGTAGTGGTTAGCTTCTCTTTGATAATCTCGAAAGCTGTTGACATTGAGGAGACCATTCAAAAACACAATATTTTGTCAACAAAGAAAACATAGGTGCAACAATTTTACTAAATTCTTTGATGAACCACATATAATACCCTACATGTCCAAGGAAACTCTTTATGTCATCTGATTTTTGACATACGAAACCGAGTAACTACTTAAATATATTTGGGGTCGACTTGTATTCCTTTGGTAGAAATATGATGACCTAAGACAATTCCTTGATCAACCATAATTAGAAATTTTTCATGACTCAAGGAAAGTTAGTGATTCTCACATCTAGTTAATAATTTTTCAAGATTGTTAAGATATTCATCAAAAGTGGAACCATGGAGAGTGAAGTCATCCATGTAAACTTTAACATAGTCATTTGCAAGCTCGAAAAAATGGCCAAAATTTATTTTTGGAAAGTAACACGTGCATTACAAAGACCAAATGGTAGGAATCTATATGCAAATGTACCCTAGGGATAAGTGAAGGTGGGTTTATCCCGATCAACAGTGTAATAATAATTTGGTTATACCCACTAAACCCATCGAAGAAGGAGGAATATTTCTTACTGCAAGATTATCCAGAACTTGGTCAATAAAGGGAAGGAGAAAGTAGTCTTTCTTGGTGGATTTATTAAGTTCCCTATAGTCTACACACATTATTCATTTACCATTTTTCTTGGGAACTATAACTAGTGGTGATACCCAATGACTATTAGATATATGATAGATGAATCCTACCTTCAGTAATTTTTCTATCTCATTTTTGACTATGTATCTAAGTGCTGGATTAATTCTTCATTGTGGCTATCTTATAGGTTTAACATCCTCGGTGTAGATATGGTGAGTGCAGATGCTTGTATGGATCACTTTCATATCAGTATAATCCCAAGCAAAATCTTGGGAATGATTCCTTAAGATTTATACAACCCTAGTTTCTTAGCTAGCCTCTAAGTTATTACCAATGGTGAGCTCTTTTCCTATGTCAATAATCACTTGCCTTGTATATTTCAAAATAGCGAGCTTTGAATTAACAATTAAATAATTCAAAAGAAAAACATGAGGCTAAAGTATGTGCAAAATAGCCATATTTTCAAGAGACATAACCTTGGTTAAAGGACTAGAAATTAGTGACTACACATTCCTCATGATAAACATAAGTTAATTTACAATTTTCATTAGAAATGTCACTTACCAGGGTAATATTATCTCTTTTGTGTTTAGAACAGATGGTTATGTAACCTCATTTCCAATTTCCGTAGCCTCATTTTTTGATTTCTATAGCCCTGGTGTCCTCTTCATCAGACATTGTGTATGACTCAAAAAAATTTCTTCCATGTGATTTTTCACTGTAATGGTGGCCAGATAAGAAGAACTCATATGGTTAATATCTTAATAATCTACCCATACATGTTCAAAAATATCCACATATGGATGGGAAAGAGGATACAATCAAATATTATTTGATTTTCACCCATTTAAAATGGTCATTTTTCTCATCCTACAGATCAATATATGCAACAACAAAGAGCCAACCGAGGGCCTTACTAAGATGACTGGATATCCCAACTTCCCAAATTTAGGATTTAAAACCATAAAATCAAAAGAAAACTCCAAATATTCAACCATGACCATTACATCCTTAATCACTCCATTTGGTACAACAATAGATTGATTTGATAATTGAAGAACGGTATTGGTTGGATGCAATCCTATTAAAGAGAACATATTAAACATATATGTTTTTATAACATTGATGGAAGCACTAAATCCACCAAAATGTTAGATATTGACTGACCATTTACAAAATAGTAATGACTAGACTCCCATGATCCTCATATTTTGGTGAAATAAGCTTTCCAACAACAAGATCAGCTAGATTCCCTTCCACTTTGATCATTTTTGGGTATTTATTCTTTCTTCATGGTGTCTTTATGCACTGGTCCCTAATGGTCTAGTTTAACTCAGGAATGTCCCTTATTGCTCTTAGAAGTGGGACCTCGGTGTTGATCTTTTCAACTCCCGAGCGAGTGTTGTTTCCTTCACAATTCAAGTTTCTTGTAATCATTATGGAAAAGGAGATGTGTGTGCATTCTTATCTTCTCCTTGAACACTCCTAGTGGATTTTGTTTATGGAACGTGTATGGTTTCTTCATGTTCCTCATGTGCCTCTTCTTTCTCATTTTCTCGGTATTTATGTGATAAAAATAGGAGGATTATTCAACTTTGTTCTCCTAGGCCTTAGTCGCATATTATTGATAATATTAGCTTGCATTGTATCACTTTGTCTTGCTTCATTAATTAAAGTTGTCTGTTGATTTTTAGGGTTTTCATAGGATGGGATGAAAGTTGAGTTTGTGCTACTTTCCCATGTTATTGATAGTTTTGTGGTGGGGCCATTAAAGTTTTTGTGGTTGCTGGAACCTCCTCTGTTGATTAGAATTCTGTTGAGGTACCCATTATTGGTTTTTCCATGGATTTGCATTGGTTAGTGGTGTCCAACCCTATTGATTGTATAAATTCATCCATGGTGGTGGATGTGGGTAAACCATCCATTTTGGTGGTGTCTACTCAAGTTTTCCCCAAATAGGTTCGAGAGTCCAGTAGGCCATGACATCATCCAGGGGTTACGAGCGAGGTTTTTTCATTGGATTCTTAGTCGATTAATGAAATAAATAAGGGTAGAAGGAAAAGAGGAATACCTATTGTAATGTTGGTTGAAGGTTGTGCGTGCATTTTGATTTATGATCCAAATTGATTGTGTGAGCTTCCTTTTGGGTAGGAGGAACTACCTGAAATGTAAAACAAGACCATAAAACATAGTTAATAGCAAAAGGTTAGTGGATTGCCTAGTGTGAGCTAGATCTAGGAAGTGTGATACTTCCTCAATGGTTGTCAATCCACTAATATATATAATTCAATATAAAATAAATGAACATGCAAATAAAAGAATCTAATACTAGTGTTTTGATTTAGGTATCTTAGATTACTATCAATGTCAATCTAATTAAATGCTTTAATAATTAAATTAGTAAAGGTACCAGATCAAGTTGTAGGTTGGGTAGGTGGTCTAAGGGTCACGAGATGGGTCTAGATAAGGTTTGGGAAAGTTTGGTTGGTTTATGGATGAGTGGGGATCTTTTTGTTACGAGGAATTTTACCGGACACGAGAGACGGATGCTAGTCAAAATATGACCGCAACGATTAAGGTATGACCGATGATGGTTAGGATGATCTGATCTCTGTTCATTGTGGGTAATGGAAAAATATCAAAGCAGGTGTCAGGATCTCTTTATGTTTGCAAAAAGAGATGGTAAGGTATGTGATGAGGGTTTAGATAGGGTATCGAGCTTGGGTGAAGTTTTTATTAGGCTTTTAGGGTATTAAGGTCAATTTAGTAAAAGTATGATAGGAGACATAGTTAATTGATGTCAATCGGTGATCGATCTTTGGTGAAGGGGAAACTAATGACGGTTAAGATAACTGGAGTCAGAGGGGAAATTTGGTGAAAGGTGATTTTAGGATTCTCTGTGATTGCATAGAGACTGAAGGGGACTGGTTGGGTTCGTAATAAGGTGAGAATAACTCAGAAAGCATAAAGGTTAGGTATGGGGAGCTAGAAGGTTGTGGGTGGGTGGATAGATAGATGAGTAAGAAGGAGGGGATGGAGGAATGCAAGGAAGAACTAAATCTAATAACTAAAGATAAAGAACCTATTAAGAAAGTAAAGAAGTGATGAAAAATCAAATGCACTTACTTTTTATTTGTAAGCTTGGTTGGTGAAGGAAGGTGATGGTTGATCCGTGAAGGACTTGGTGGTCAATGCCATGATAGCACTTCCCAGTGTACCCATGGATGCCAACGCCTTTGGATCAGTCTCAAGTACTTTCTTGGGCCTTTGGTTGAATGTATTCTGTCACCTTGATGTTGAGAAAACTCTGGTTCGTGCTTGAATGCAGATAGCTCTCTTCAAAACTTGAAGTGACCAACCTGGGAAAAAGTTTACAAAACTAAATTTATGGTAATCGATGATGGTTAAGGTGACCAAGGTGTCGGTTGTGGGTTAACCGACATCAATTAGGGTGGGAAATCCTAGGTTTACCAAAAATAACAGATCTTGGCTATTTTTGGTGTGCTCTTCTTGTTAGTTTGGGTCTCAAGTGATGGTTAACACTTAGATAAGCGGGGGTATTGTTGGAGAAGGAATAGGAATTTAATGTTAGGGTTAGACTAAGTCCTAGTTGGTTAAGATAAGTAGATATTGAGTCTTAGTTAATTAATAGGCTAAGAATAAGTCCATGGTGAGGTGTCTAGGTGATGTGGCTAGGTGAGGTGTAAATTAACCTAATTAAAGTAATTAAATTAATAAATAATGTGAGGATGGACATTAATTCAATTATAAATAATTAAATTAATATGAATGTGGGGTAAAGGGGTCGTGGTTAGGTGAACATGTTATGTTAACTGATTGAAAGGGGACTAAGGGGAGTGTGACCCAAATTTGGTGTCTACATTTTCCCCTTTTTTTGCATAGCTTGTATTAGTAAGCGATGCTGACAAAAACAGGAAGTGGTTACCCCAAGTATAGGTGAGAGTGAGGTTTCCCCAAGTATGGGTGGAGGTGATCCCCCTCAAACCAAGAGTGATGAGGTGTTAGACGGAGTCAGTGAGTGGATTGATAAATGGGTAAGTGATGAAAGTGATGGGAGGTGGGTTGTAGGGAAGGGTATGGGAACTTTGGGTAATGGGTAAGGGTCATATTGGGTAATGGATAAGGGTCATATTGGGTAATGGGTAATGACAATCAAATGCACACACATGTATATACTGCGACACGGTACTAGGTGGAATAACTTACAAAATATATAGTGTCCAAGGTTGATAGGTTTATCTAAACAAGGTTGAAGTGATTCAGGTATCTAGGGTACAAGATATGGTTCGGAAACACAACTTAGGTTAGGTGTAGGAACGTTTAGGTATGATCCGGTACACCAAAGGTTTGGTTAGGATAAACAACATGACAATAGGCAAGGTAAGGTCATTAGGCTAAACAACACGGGTAACAACATCACAAGGTATAGCAAGTACACAAATTCAATTTCACAAAAGGTGGTTCATGTCAGGGTATGTAGGTCATGACATAGGTAAGGCCGAGGTATAGGTAAATAAAATATCCCTAAATGCAATTAAGGAAATGTATAGGTAATTAAGACTTATGGGTATGGTTTAAAGGTGTTGGTAAGGTTAAAAGGTATTGGGTCAGTAATGTTTTTAGGAAAAATGGGCATAGGGTGAGTTAATAGGTAATGGCAGGGTGATCGATCTTGGTTATGGTTTAACCGATGTTGGTTAGTTAGGGCACAAAATGAACAAAGTTAGTCAGGTCAATTTGGGGATAAAAAAGTAAAATTTGTGGTTTGATGAATTTATTTTAACTTTTTGGCATTTGTGAAAACAACAAAGAGGTGGTGTTTTCATGGAAAGTAGCATTGCAAAGTGTCGAGTTGAGTTGATTGGATATGAGTACGTGAGTGGTTATTAGCATGCGAGTCCATGAGATCGAGCGAGTGAATTGAATAGATGAGATATTTGAGGTGGATTTCGGCATGGCAAAGGCAGGAGAAGGTGTGGGAGGTCCAACGAAGCAAGTGGCAGATTGTGCCACCATGGAGATGATGCAAAGATGAGGTAGGTGACACTATGAATCCCTAGTTTGTTTGAAAATGGTATTGTTAAAATTGTTTGTGGTTGAAAATTTTGGGTGGGATTGTTATTTTGAATTTGTGGGTAAAATGGAATAAAATGAAGGGTGGGAATAACATAAGTAGGTGAAATAGGTTGGGGCATGAGGGTAGGGCAGGTTTGGGTGAGGGGAGTAGGTTTATCGGTGGTTTTTTGTGAATTTTTAATAATGGGGGGATAGGTATCCATTTTTGGATGCCACAACAAAGATCGAAGTTGGTCTTGGTTTGTCCGACATCGTTCGGCTTTGGCGGCGTCGAGATAGGTCTTAGCTAACCGACACCAGTTAAATGAAACCAATGATGGTCGAGGAAAACTAGTGATGGTCAAGGTGACTGACATCAAATAACGTTAAGGAAGAATAGGGGTAAGAAGGGATAGTTATGAAAGGAAAATAGGTAAAAAGGGATAGGTGAAGAGTGTATGTAGAGGGAGGAGGGTAAAAATATGATTTTGGTGATATCGAGATAGGTAAGTAGGTGAAGTGAACAAAGAGAATGGGTAATAATGATAAGAGTTAGTAGGTTTTTAGGTGAATTAGGTAAAAGGGGGTAGGTATAATTAATCTGGTTGGGCATGGTTTTTTGGGTAATATATGATTTGAGGTAGTCAAATCTTGACATGGTTGTGTTGGATGATGTAGGCTAGAGATCAACTTAGGATGTGGGATAGAGTACCACCACTATTGGTACATATGTAGCCTAACTTGACCATGGAGGGTTTGTGACATATGATAGAGGTTAAAATTATTAGGATCTGGCACTATAGGTGTATAGCTTGAGATCATAGTTTGATGGCCGTTCTCATCGATTGATGGGATTCAACAACCAACACTTTTCATCTATGATGGGTGAGATGACCGTCACCCTGGAGGACATATACAGGATCCTACAACTACCAATTATTGGGGAGATAATTTATTCTATTATTTTTAAGGTATTGGTGGAGCTGATAGTGGCTTTTTTTGGTGAGGTGATGGGTGAAATGAGGTATCACAGTGCGAGTCTCACTTATGGAGACATGTATGCACCCTACCCACAGGAGATGAGGTTGTTTGTACTTATGATGGAGCAGTAGGTTGTTTTTCCTGCCCAATTCTGAGGGTGGGATATTCCCACAAGCATTGATGGGAATACTCTAGGATATGATTGAGGAGTGGATGTTATTCACTTGGGCACCGAATTTCCTAGTTCAACTATATAGGGAGCTATGGGCTTATGGAAGATTGTGGCGATTCGAGTAGTGATATACTTTTTCACTACACTTTGTTGAGCATATGAGCACATCATATGTGTGTGGCAGTTGGTTTTCCACAACATGATTGGTTCGGGGGTGGCTTGCTTAGAGTTGGATATAGATGTTGGATACCAATTGGTGAGAAGTATAAGGTGGTTAGGGACACATATGACGTGTCATCTTATAGGAAGCGGTTGGAGGGCCTTTCGGCCATTGATATTATTTGGAGGCCTTACATTGAGTTTCCATCTTACAGAGGCATGATGAGGAATTAAAGGAGATTTAGCTATTGAGGTAGATTTAGGGGTAGTGTGTCGGTGAGCATGAGATGATACCCATAGATAGGGTTAGGTCAGTTTGGGATACCATAGGACATGCCCCTACCCTTCCCATAATACTAGATAGATGACGTGGAGAGACCCATGCCTCCACCATGTCTAAGTGTGCCAACAGGGTAGGAGAAGAAGGTGGTAGATAGGTGGATTGATGATTCCAGAGTCACAGATGGGTATAGACAGTGGTGGGTGACACAACTACGGGTGGTGTCATGAGGCTAACAACCAGACTTATCTACTATCATAGTGAAAAGGATACCTTACATGGTTAGGTGGCTACCGTTCGAGAAATAGATTATAGTTTTATAGGGGCATCTCACGTGGTCGAGGCACATGTTACCATATTGCGAGCTCGAGGTGATGGCCCTATAGGCCCAGGTAGCTAAGGGATAGGCACCTGTGTAGGGTGGAGATGGTGATGGGGGATAAGTAGACGCATGTATTAGGCCCCTTACAAGTGTATGTAAGTACACATGCACATGTTGTGGATTTACAGGCCTAGGGATAAGGTCCCATATTACAAGCACCTACACAAGTAAGAGGACATGCATCAAGGAAATGACTGAGGCCAATATTAGTAGGATAGATATCATAGGTTATAGTGAGACCTATGACACCACCTTAGATGGTGATGATGGAAAGGTTCAAGGATGCCCTGAATGAGGCTTGTTATTATCAGGATCACCTGATGATTACTAGTATAGATGTCCCTTCATATGCACAATACGAGATCCAGCAAAGCGGTGAGTGAGAGGAATAAATCCCGCACTCATAGCTCAGAGAGCACAGGGGGCGAAGATCCCAAGATGGGTGGTCACGACTAGGTGACTAATTCACAGAGGCAAAGATAAGGTGAGGGCTAGGGGGAGATTAGAATGAGACCCTTGGAGGGTGGAGAGATCCTGACAAGGTGGTAGATAGGCTAGGAGGAGGAGACAAGTGAGACTGGCCAGAGATGATATTAGGTGGGGTGATGTTTAGTCACTTGAGATGATCAATGTTTTGATTTTTGATATACATACCGGCTTGCATGCCGAAGATAGTGAGGATGTATTTATGAGAGTTGTGATTTTGAGTTTTTATACCGAGACTACGTCTTTGAAGATAGTGAGGTTGTATCTGAGTGATTTGAGATACTTGTATTTATTTGTATCTGTGTATATATGTATTGATACACAAACTTTCTCATTTATATATAGTTGATGATGATTTATGTATTAATGATGTACTTGGTTTTAATTTCCATTGTTATTGTGTATTGATGGAAACTAGGTGAATTAGGCATGATTGAGTTGAGGTCATGTAGGCATGATGGAGTCAAGGTGAGTTAGGCATGGTGGAGTCTAGGTGAGTTAGGCATGGTGGAGTCTAGGTGAGTTAGGCATAGTGGAGTCATGTAGGCATGATAGAGTCTTTTGGTTTGATTTAATTTCTAAGTTATTGGTTGTATGGAAAATAAATGATGATGTATATGTATGTTATGGTGTAAATTTCCAAATATTTGATGTCATGGAAATATGAAATGATTGATTGGATGTTTTGATGATGTGATAAAATGGTAGGTATGTATGTTTGTTGAGTGTTTAATTTCTCCAGTTTTGTGTAAAATGGAAAACTAAGGTAGAATGTAAATAAAAATGGGGAAAATGGGTTAGGGTAAAGAGTGGTCGAGATAACCTCCAAGAGCCCCATGCCCTCAAAGTGCCTACATAGCCCCGGTGAAAAGGGGCCAAAGGCCGATGTAGTTCTCCCATACGCTAGGGAAGAATATGATGAGGTAGAAGGATAGATTGGTAGGTTGTAGGCATGATTGAGTCTAGGTCAGTTAGGCATGGTTGTGTTTAGGTCATTTATGTATGGTTTAATCTAGGTGTCGAAGGCCTGGTTGAGTTTAGGTTATTTAGGCATGGGTGATTTTGGTGAAAGGGGAATCCTTAAAATGTAGGTGTCGATGGTCTAGTCCTGTATAGGAGAATCAACAAGTAATGAAGAATGTGTATGGTAAGAGGTGGCAAAAAGATCTACCTAATTGATAAGAATCCTAATGAGTCTATCATACCAAATATTGACTTATGAACGTAAGACCCTAAAGGCGTTGCATAATTGATTATTTTAAGGGTGAAGAAAGTCACATGATCACAAAATTTTGCATTTGCAGCACGTCACTTGAGTGGGAAGGAAATTAGGGTGAAAAGGTGATGAGGTGAAAACAATTTGGTTTTTAGCATAACCTAGTGTGAGACAACATGACTATTTGGCAAGAGACTCAAGATCAAAATAGGCAAGTCCATGATGAAAAAGTTATCTTTTTATTTTTTCTTTTGTTTTTATAGACTGATCGATGCGGGAAGTCTATATGGGATGAGTAGATTATATCCTTGAGGTCTTTGTGAAGTTGATCGATGCGGGAAGCTTTAGAATATTTTATTTTATTTTTTGCAAGAATAGTCTTCTTTTGATGATAGACTATGTATAGTATGGCTAGCTTTGTATAGTTTTCCTTCGAGGGAGCAGTCTATTTATAGCAGAACGAGATAGAAAGAGTATATGTCCTTTTGAGGGAGTCATATTTTTGTTGGAATCCCAAGTTACTTTTGAAATTGTTTTGATTTTGGAATTTTAGGTCATGGACAAGACTATAGAGAACGATAGGCTCTTGTGTTGAAGACAAAACCATAACACATAGAGGTTAACTATGAAAGAGAGGGTTTAAGTGATGAACGACCATGGGATTCCATCTTGAAAAAGATGAAAATTATCCATGAGAATCATTCCATGAGTAGAGTCATGGTACTCATATTGAAGATAAGGATAAAAAGTGACGGGTAATCACATGATTCTTGTTTAGTCATTGATCCTTAAAATAGGTAAAATGGAAGGTGAATGGTGCTCAAGGGATGAGAATTTTAACTAGATAAAATGTGATATAGGAATTGATTCAACAATAGAATGGTCGAAGATGCAAGGAATTGAGGGGCTCAGGTTCAGGTTTACCTTCAAGTGAAGATAAACAATAAGCACCTGATCCATAGGTATGAGTAACGATATAGGGTCCAAGCCAATTAGGGATTTTTTTCCCGTTTGATTTTATTATCTTTTGTTACATGTTGATTTTCCTTCAGGATGAGGTCACCGACCTAGAAGGTTCATTCATGGACACATTTATTGTAGGAATGTTTGATACATTTTTGGTAGATTTGGAGGTGATCAAGAGCATTGAGACGACGTTCATCTAATAACTCAAGTTATGCCAAACAAGTATTGGTGAAAGTCATCATCGTTAAACATATCTTTGAGTGAGATATAAAGAGATGGAATTTTACGAGAAAAGGTAGAACAAACTCGTACCATAGACTAGAGAGAAAGGCTTGGCAACAAATTGAGGTACAAATACTAGTATGGTAAGCCCATAAGGCAAAAGGAATGTGCATATGCCAATCCTTTCCAGTATCGTCAACTAATTTCATAATAATTTTGTTTAAGGTTTTGTTGGTTGATTCTGCTTGGCCATTTTTTGAGGGTAGTAAGGTGAAGAAAAACTAATTTGAATGCCGAAGGCATCACAAAGTTTCTGTAGGGTTTTATTTTTGAACTGTTTTCCATTATTAGTGATGAGGTGAGGAACACCAAAGCGACAAATGATGTGATGATTGATGAATTCACATATTTTATCAGCTTTTGTAGAAACAAGAGGTATGACTTCTACCCATTTAGTGTAGTATTTATTAGTGGTAATAATCCATTGATGATGTTGGGAAGAATGAGTATTGATCTCTCTGACAAGATCCAAACCCCATTGAGAAAAAGGATAAACGTCTCATGTGACTTGTAAGGCATGATTAGGTGTGTTATGAAGATTAGCATGTAGCTGGCACTTCACACAACATTTTACATAATCACAACAATCACAGTTTAAGGTTGGCCAATAATAGCCTAGGTGGAGAATGTGTTTAATGATAGCTAAACCACTGAAGTGACCTCCACAAATTCCATCGTGAACTTCCTTGATGGTGTAGGGAACTTCAGAACTTGTAAGGCATCGTAAGAGGATACCATCAAATCCATGTTTATAAATAATACCACCCATGATGACATAGTGAGAGACACTTTTGAGAAAGGCTCATTGTCCATTACGAGTAAGATCTGGAGGTAGAATTGAAAGGGAAAGGTAGTTTGCAAAACTGTTTATACCAAAGGTCACATGGGTCAGTTTCAATGGTTCTAACAAGGTTGACGTATCGAAATAGATAAGAAGGTGATTGCAACCTTTGTACTATGACAAATATTTTTAAGTCAGAAGGAAAAGTAGAGATTTGAGAAGAAAGGTAGGCCATGGTGTCCAAAAATTTATTAGTGGAACGCGGGGTGGTTTGAAGTTCATAATGATCAAAGGTAGTAAAAATTATGTCAACATGATGTTTATACTTTTAAAGTATCTCGTTACGAAATGGGTATATACCATTCAATTGGTTTACAATCAGTTGAGAGTTTCCAAATATATTAATTGATTCAACATCCAAGGCAATGGTGGTTTGAAGGCCTAATATGAGTGTTTCATATTAGGTGATATTATTAGTACAATCAAAATCTAGTTTGAAATATAATGGAATAGGCTCACCATCAAGAGGAATGAGGATAACACCTACACCACCCCCACGTTGACATTTGAAACTATCGAAGAATAAGGTCATCTAGTAAATGGTATCATCCAAAGAGAGGGTAGCGATGGATTCATCCAGTAAATTGAAGTTAGAAGATTGATATATGGAGAGGGTGAATTTTCCGGTTGGTTAACGATGATTTATCCTTTGAAATATTTTTGATGAGTGAATTCAAGGTCTAGATTTTAAGAAGCATAAGCCAACGCATGAAATTTTGATGTTGGTAGGGCTTGGCATACA
Source organism: Taxus wallichiana var. yunnanensis (assembly GCA_018340775.1). Taxonomy (NCBI): domain Eukaryota; kingdom Viridiplantae; phylum Streptophyta; class Pinopsida; order Cupressales; family Taxaceae; genus Taxus; species Taxus wallichiana. Next base: position 2,925,671 of record JADAXU010000134.1, read on the forward strand.
TGTAATGTAAGGGGTCCATGTATTGGTGACAATGAAGGTTTTGTGGTTACGTAGGTAATGACGCAGTTTAGTGGTGACATAAACTAAGGATAAACAAATTTTTTCAGCATGAGTGTATCTAGTTTCATAGTCTAAAAGGGTGAAAATTATATCATAAACAAGTTGCTCCCTGTGTTTCTCATCACGATGAGCGAGTATGACACCTAAGGAATGATTAGTAGTGAAAATGTAAAGGTAAAATAGTTGGTCATCCTTATGGGGAATGAGCACAGGTGGTTGGAGGAGGTATTGTTTTAAGGCTTCAAAGGTTTTGTGGCATTTATCATCCCATTTGAAGGAGACATCCTTTTTGAGGAGATGATGAAATGGGTGGCAGCAGTCAGAAAGTTACAAAATAAAATGATGAATACATTACAACTTGCCTTGTAAACTACAAAGTTGACGAAGGTTAGTAGGTGGAGTAATTTATAGAATAGCCTTGATTTTAGTAGGATTGACTTCTATGCCACACAAAGAAACAATAAAACCAAGGACATTGCCAGAGAGAACAACGAAAACACACTTCTTAGGTTGAAGGTGAACATAGTACTTGATGAGACGGTTGAAGATGACTTTAAGGATGGTAAGGTGTTCATCCCAATGTTTGGATTTGGCAAGAATATCATCAATGTAATATTCCAATATACGATGCATAATGTCATGAAAGATATAAGTCATAGCCCGTTGATATGTGGCACCAACATTTTTAAGGCCAAAAGGCATGACACGATAGCAAAAGGTTGCTTAAGGAGTGATGAAGGTGGTTTTGTGTTGATTTTCTAGGGCAAGTAATAGTTGATTATAACCCGAGAAACCATCCACGAGGGATAACATCTCATGGCCGGTGGTGAGATCAACTAGTCGTCAATATTAGATAGAGGAAAATCATCTTTAGGGAAAGCTAAGTTAAGGTGGTGGAAATTTGTGAAAATGTAGAGTCCCCTGTCACTTTTGTGATAGGAATGATGTTAGATATCCATTAGGGATAATCAATGGGTAGGATGAAGGAAACTAAAAAAGAAGGCCTTGGAGTTATTATTTGACAAGAAGGAAAATGCAAGGATGTATTTTCTGCAGCTTCTTTTTACGGTATTGGCTTGGGAATAGTTATGATATTATGGACCACAATGTTTGGGTCAATACCAAGTATATCAACATAGGAAAAAGTAAAAGCATTACTATGAATCCGAAGGAAATAATTAAAAGCTTCTTGTTCAACAACATCTAAAGATTGGCCTATCTTTAGAATGTGTGGGTCATCCTGAGTGTTAATATTGATTTTGATGGTTGATTCATTTAACATGGTTTTTATCTCAGAAGGTAATGACCGATGAATATAAGAATCTTCCACACCAAGGTAGGTGAGAATAGACTCATCATCCTAACATTGAATGACGTTAATAGAAGGTGTATCATCATCGATCATGTCAAGATACAAGAAGGGAAGAGAAGAGGGAACCTCGCCATCTTTTTAATAAGCAGAGGTCCCAGGGAAATGGTTTTCATGAATTTTTAGGAGGAATGGATTTTGGATCCATAGACTCTGTAGGTGAAGGTGGTGAAGTTGGTAAATGGGGTGAAGGAGGGTCATCGTCTTTAATGAGTTTGACGTGATATTTCTTGGAAGATGGTTCAGAAAATCCAATACCACTTCGGTCTTTATGTTTACGTGTGGTGTATGGGATGATAGTATGGTGGCCTTGTTTATAGAAACCAAAGCCAAAACCTTCCATGCACAATGATGGAGGAAGGTGTGGGAGAAGTGGAAGTTGGTAATAGATTTAAGGTCAGATGAAAATGGTCACATTTGGGTAGATAGCTCGGGTGATTAGGTAGAAGTATCAAGTCCCCCATACATTAAGTTGGTACAAAGATGGGGAGGACCATAAGGGAAAACCTCACCTATGTGGTGATCATAGTGGGGATGTTGGTGAAGGTTACCATACTCTTGAGGAGTAAGGAATGTGTCAATGTTGTATAGGAGGTACTCCCCTAGAGTGAGATGTTGAAAAACACCTTCTAAGGGATCAGTAGTTGGTATGTGGGTAGCAGAAATGGATGAATTACTAGGTAGTGAAGAAGAAGAAGCATTGGTTGGTTGAGAAGTAGATGGGTTAGCTACAGAGGCTATGACTCAGTAGTGGGAATAAAGGATTTAGGTGTGGGAGAGGTAGTGGAAATGTTGGTGGAAGGGGTTATGGGTGAAGGAGAGGTGGTAGTGGTGGAAGATTCCTTAACTAGTATAAGGACATCATTAGGTCTATACAACATGTTATAGGTTTTGAATGGTGAAGGGTCAACTAGAATGGTATAGTTATGTCCTTCATGTTCAAATTTTAAACAAAGTGATGTAAGGTTGAAGGAACACAATCCATGACATGAGATCCAAGGTCGGCCAAGCAACAAGTTGTATTAGAATCCCCCTTTAAGACGTAGAATAATTCTGGAATGGTACGGGGGCCCACGCGAATGTGGAGAATGGTGCCGAGGGTCGAAGTTATGGCATCATTAAATGAATGCAACATAACTGGGTTATTATGCATGCAATTTTGAGGATGTGCATTTGGTTATACGCATGGGAAGATATAATGTTGATGTTGGCACCACCATCAATCATAACATGTCAAACACATATATTATCAATGTAGATGGAGATGAATAGGGTGGGATCAAGATCATCTGATTGGAGAGGTACAATATCATCATCGAGGCGAGAGAGGCTACTTGATTAATGGTAGAGGGTACGAGAGGAAGGTGATGAAGTGGTGAGAGATGCCACATGGTGAGGAGTGATCATGGATGCCACAGGAGTTGGGTCATTAGGTAAAACCTCAATAGATTGCAAAACCTCCATGAGGGCCTATCGGTGAGACTCAAAGGTTTGGACAAGGTCGTATAATGACATTTTGAGAGGATATTGGTGCAACTATTTGATCATTATATGATGGGTGACCCCGTCGAAATAGGGTATGTGGGTCCCTAAATGGTAATTCTTGGTGCGGGTGCTAGATGGTATATTGGGCACAGGATTGGTAGATGGGCTAGTTTCTTTCTCCTTTCCTTTGTCTTTCTGGGTGCGAGTGGAAATGCTAACCATATTAATATGGGGTGAGGGAGAAGTTGAGTCATGATAAGTGTAGCAACAAGATGGGAAATATAATGATGAGGGCATATACTAGTGTTGTGCAAAGAAGGCAATGCATTGAAATTTGGGTGGTGGTTTGGATAGCTCTCTTATGCATACCATATTGATCTCAAATGTTGGAGGTGGATAAAAAGGTTGTGGAGGTGGAGATGAAGGTTCGTTGAATAGGTAAGGGATGAGGATGTGTGGTGATAGGTGAAAGGGGAACATGGTCCTCATCTAAAATATTATCATCATCAAAGTTTTCTTCAGGAGGACATAATTGGAGTAGAATGGTCTTTAGAGCCTTACAGTTTTCTACATCATTCCCTGACACACGATGGTAGGCACAAATATTTATATCATCAAACCCTATTGGTTTAGGTTTGAGTGGGTCATAAGGTCTAAGTGGTGGCAATGTGATGATAGAGGTCTCTAAAATATTTTCTAAGATGTTGGTGTAAGATCCTGCCAATGGATCACAATGCAAAGTAAGTGTGGGTTGAGATGGAGGTGTGAGTGATTTTGGTGGGAGAGGTACTGCGGGAGATGGAATTAGAGGTGGAGTAGATTTGACCACTAGTTTGATAGGTAGTACTATTTTAGGCTTGGGTTGTACCATCTTGGGTAAAGGCGTAGTAGATGAACTAGCGATAGAAGGTGTTGTAGGTTTGACTACCTCTTTGGAGGGTAGTTGGTTTTTCAACTTTGGTTGCACCTTCCTGGGTAAAGGTGAAGATGGTGTGCATGATGTAGAAGGGAAGGCAGATGGCGGAAGAGGATAGGTTAGTGAAGGTGGTAACAAAGGTGTGGTGAAGGTTTTGGAAGAGACGAGGTAGAGGGTATTGGTTGAAGAGTGGGGAATACCATAGGTAGGGATGAGGCTACTGGAAGTGGTGTGGGTATAGGTGGAAAAAAGGTTGTTGATGACGGAAAAGTGCATGTTTTACGGAGTAAGTTAGGTGTAACAGAGGCTCGTGATGAGGATGTGAGTTGCTATATTTTTAGTTTACCTTGGGTAAGAGGTTGCTTGGCCAAGGTGGATGGGTGAGGTCCTAGGATGGACAAAAGTGGTGAAGGTGAAAAAGGGGTAGTAGGCAAAATTGGTGTATGTGGCCTAGAAGGTTGGGTCTTCCTTTTAGGTGGAGGAATGGTTTTTGCATGGGTTTGTGAAGATGTGGATAAATCCAATTTGATAGGAGGATGGACTAGACTTGATGTCGGCATGACTCCCAATGTGGTGATGGTTTTGGATGTGGGGGAAGGTGTAGGTGTAGGTAGGTTCTTAGGCATAGGAACAAGTTTGATTGTTGGTAAAGGTTTAGGTGTAGGTGAGGGTGATGAAGAAGAGGTCATTATAATAGGCTTGGGCATGGTTATTTCAGTTGTTTGAAATACCTTTGGATAAATTGTAGAGGTATCAACAGATGAAATTTGCATTTGGGTTGAAAAAGGTAGCTGAAGGTGTCAAAAAAGAATGGTATTATCAACATAATCTAAGCCGTCAGCGAGGTGTAAAAATGACATTGTTATAGGAGGAGATGATGTTGATTTAGTAGTAATCCTTGTAAAGTACATCTATGAGACAAGGAAATGGTTGGCTTCAGACACTATAGGTAAGAGATCTGAGAGAAAATCAACAGAACTTGGAAGGCTAATGGGGAATTGTCACCAATAGGTAGTGATGTTTCAAAGGATCTTTGATGGGTAGGGGAGATGATGGGTAGGATGAGGTAGATTCCTCTTTCGGTGGAGAGGAAGGTGAGCATGAATCTCTCATGGGTAAGAGAGTTAACACAACAATTTGTTCATAAGGTTGAGGTGAGTGGTGAAATGACATTGACAGATATTGAGGACTCCTCTGTGGGTGAAGGGGGAGATGAAGGGGACTCCTCTATGGGGTGAAGGTGCTTGTGCAAGAATATCCTTAATGAGGGGATAAAAGGAAATTGAGGAAGGGATGGTATGAATTTTAAAACAACATGAACTTTATGAACATTAGTGTCATTAGTTAAAGTTTCATCAGTTTATTTAGATGATGGGGTGTGATTAGGAAATGACTTCTTGAAGATATGCAAGTTCTGATTATCCGGTGCATTCGGGTTGTCCAAGATGAGATCTCTGTTGTCTAACATTTCCTAGACAATGTTTTTGAAGGTTATACAATTACCATCGCTATGACCTTTAACATGATGATAGTTGTAGTAATCATGTTCCTTATACCATGTAGGCATAGGATGAGTGGGGTCAAAACCAATATGTGGTTTGATGGGTGGAAGAGAAATTTCTCTAAATTTTAGAAGTTTTTCTAAAATCGATGAATAGGGCTCTCCTATGGGAGTGTACTTTCGTTGCTCTTGCACGAACTAGAAATATTGAATGGGAGAAAGGTTGGAAGAAGGTTTCAATTGATTGGATGGGTGAGATGGGTTAGTAGATCCTTTGGATTTGGAATAATTGTTTTGGGGTTTGGAAGAGGAAGAGGCATCATTTGACTTGAATGCAACATTTTTGTTACGTAATTGAATTTTCTTCTCTTCTATGGCACAAATTTCAAGTTTTCTAGCCATGGTGAATGCTTCATCAAATGTATGGAAGGTTTGGACTTGGAGAGTTGGTGAGATGTTCCTAACACAAGCCCTAGTGAATAACTCTATAAGCTTAGTTTGAGGTAGTTGGAATGTAAGCTAGTTGATGAGGCTTCGCCAATGAGTGACAAAATATGTGATAGATTCGTCTTTATATTGTCGTGTTGAGTACAAGTTAGTCATGGTGACCTTCTTGATGATATTGATTGAAAAATGGTCTAGGAAGGCTTGAGCCACTTGGTTGAATGAGTAAATGGAATGTCAAGGTAAACCACTATACCAATCCATGTAGGTCTTGTTAAGGACATTGGGAATGTCCGTAAGAGTAGAGTATCATCATGAGTGATTAGATAACACCCATGTTTGAAAGATTGTAAGTGTTGTTGTGGGTCCTCTTTGCTATTAAACCTGATTGAATTTGGGAATTTCCCAATGCATAGGGTATGGAAGAATGGGAATAGATGGATGAATGGGATCATTGCAGATTTCTTCGTATGTCAAAGAGTTGCGCAAGATCGAAACCGATGCTTCCAATGTTTGCATATTTTCCATCATCATTTTAATAAGGTCATTAGTAGGTTGTGATGACTGGGAACCCCTTGTAATATAAGGGGGTAGATGGTGAATGTATGATGAGGATGACATCCCAGTATATGGTGGTGCTGAGTACAAGAACTGTAAGGGGGAATAGATGTAGGTGGAAAATATCCTGAATAGGTGATAGATGAGATAGGGGGTTGTTGGTGATATGTGTAAGTAGGTGGGGTGGATGTAGCAATTCTTGTAGTGATTGGAGGTAAATACTGTGGGATGGAGAGGATGATGTATTTGAATAGAGTATGGGTTTTCGATACCATGGGTGGAAGCGATGCAATAGGTATATATGAGGTGGTATGTGTAGACAAGGATATGCTTAAGGTGGATGATGAAGGAATGGTTGATCTGTAAACTCTTCAACTTTGGAATTATCCATAGAATCAAAATTAATCACGCTATTCTACTTTCTATTAGAAAATAATAGAGATAGCTAGTGAATGAATTATACTTGTGCTTAAAATCAACAATTTGCATAAAAGGAAATAAGATGAGACTCATACACCAACAATTTTATCCCGGAAAACCTCCGAGAGGAGGAAAAATCAGATCGAGAAGGGAAATTACTCTTTATTACCACTTTTATTGGCCGATTCAATAATAAGTACATAAATTACAATAAGTATGAAAGAGAAGTAGATAATATCTCACACTTCCTCCCAATTACTTGCTTTGTCTCAATTACTCCTTGCTTCTACAAATCACAATTCCAACACTAAGAGTTTCTTACTCACTTGTTTCATGCTTTGATGGCTTTTTTATCTTCCATAACATGCATTTATAGTCTTTCTCATGTTCTCCCATGCACTAGAGAATGGGAAAAGTCATGCAGAAGAAGAGACATGGACACCCTTTAGAATTTTGGGACTGTTCATGTCATATTTTATTTTCCGTCTGTAAGAAGAGACATGACCACCGCCCAATGTAGACCGACGGTCCCAGGACTACCGCCTTGGTGGGGCAAAGTGGTTCTATAACGCTGCCATGCACAAGGCAATGGTCCCATCACTAAATAGACAAAACCTTTGTGTATATTTTCTTCTTCTTCGTGTTGGCTGATTTGTTAAAGTAGAGTCATTTTGGATCCCTATGGATCACACCTCCCCGCTTAGGTGGATTTTGGTATGAAAAAAGCTTAGTGGGGGAGTAGATGAGAAATAATTCCCTCACTTTCTCCTTCGGGTACCACCGATATTGCCTTGGTGTCTTTCCTTTCAGTCCAATCTACCAAGACCTTTTCTCATGCAGTAGTACATCCTCCTCCAATTCACCTTGTGAGTCCAAGACGCAATCCTCAATGGAAAGTAGAAACTGTAGTTCTTCATCTTCATCTAGCATGGATGGCTCATATAGGTGCAATTTCTCACATTTTACTACAGAGTACATCCTCATGAATAACAAAAAATCAAGTCAAAAGGCATTTTCTCCAACCTGCTCCAATATGGTGAAGGGTCCATATCGTAATGGTTTGAGCTTTTGTGCTTGACCTTGTAGTCTCTCCTTGCTAAAGTAAAGCCAAAATATATCTCCAACATGAAGCTTATGTTCCCTTCTATGCTGATCGTGCCTAGCTTTGTACTTGGCTTGAGATTTCTCTAGTTGTCCCTTGACTTTGATATGGATTTTCATGATCCTCTCAATGAATTTGTTTTCTCTAGTCACGTTTGTGTCTCATGTATCCTTCTCATCCACTGTCCAACTACTATGTCCAGCATATTTGTAGGTAGATATCCCAAGCATGATTCAAACAGTGACTTCATAGTGGATGCATGTACTACCTAGTTATAGGAATGTTGAATGTGGGATAAGGAATCATCCCAAGTCCTTGGGTATTTACTGTTATACCCTTTGATCAATTGTACCAAAGTCCTATTTACCACCTCTTTTTGTCCATCTGTCTATGGATGGAAAGTTGTGCTCCTCTGTAACCTAGTATCCATCTTGTCCCACAAAGTAGTCCAAAATTTCCCTAAGAACATGGAATCCCTGTTAGAAACAATAGAATTTGGCAAACCAAAATGCACCCATACATTAGAAAAGAAAATATCTACCACCTCATGTGATTTTACTATCTTTTTACATGCCATAAGAATACACATCTTACTAAATCTATCAACAACAACATAGAGATAGTCATGGCCATGTTTAGACATAGGTAATCCTTGTACAAAATCCATAGAAATGTCCTCCCATGGACGAGTAGGTACTGGTAATGGCATATACAAACCTTCCTTCCTAGTCTTAGGCTTGCTAGTACAACAAAGTTTACATCCCGTATAAATTTTGATACTTCTTCTTGCATATTGGGCCAATACACGTACCTTTGCAAGTGGGCTAGGTTCTTACCAACACTGAAATGTCCCACTACTTTTGAGGTATGTGCTTCCCTCATCAATAGAATTCACTCTTCCTTTGCACGAAAAGCTTCCCCCATCGTTAGAGAAGCCCGCCTTTGAGATAACAATCTTCAATCCTTATCCTTTCAACCCCTTGGGACTGAAACTTATGAAATGTCACTCCAAAGTCTTTGTCCTAGGAATATGCATCTCTGTAAGCTTCCTTTGTGAAGGGATCGATATGAGAGATAGTGGCCAAACAGGAAAAATTCTCCTATGTGGGTGGCCTAGAAAACATGTTTACCACCAATTTTGTACTACCTTTCTTGTATTTAATCACCAAATGAAACTACTGAAGGAACCCCATCCATTTGTAGTGCCTTGCCTACTGTAATTTAGACTGTGCTTAAAAATACTGGAGAGGTTTATGGTCAATGTGCATAATAGTTTCTTCACCCAACAAATAATTCTTCCATTTTTTAATTTCCTGAACTAGTGCATACATTTCCTTATCATATACTAAATATTCTTTAACTCTTTTGAAGTGAAAGTTTGAATGATAACATATAGGTTTACCTCCTTGAAGCAACATTGAACCCATGACATAATCATGACATCTGTCTCTAATTCAAAAGGTGTTGCAAATTAGGAAGAGCAAGTATTGGAGCATGACTAATCTGTATTTCAATAAATCAAAGGATTTGTCTTGTTCCTTACCCGATCATAACTCTTACTCTTTGCGACCATTGTGTGCAGAGGTGCTACGATCGTGGAGAATCCCGAGAATGAACTTCCGCATGTATTGTATTGCTCCCACATAACTCCTAGTTTCTGTGGATCCCTGTTGGTGTTGGCTAATTAGTGATGGCTTCCACCTTCTTTGGATCCACTCATAGCTCTCCTCCTCCAACCACATGCCCGAGATAGACAAGTGACTGTTTGGAAAATTCACATTTCTTGATATTACAACGCAACTATTTCTCCCTAAGAACTTGCAATACTTGTTGCAAATGAGTTAAATGTTCTTCCCATGTGGCACTAAAAATAAATATATCATCTAGTTATAAAATGACACATGAATATATGAAATCCTATAATACATCATTCATCAATCTCATAAATGTAGTGGGTGCATTGCATAACCCAAAAGGAAGTACTAACCATTCATACAAACCCTGTTTTGTCTTGAAGGTAGTCTTCCATATATCCTCCTCCTTCATTCATTCGACTTGGTGATATCGACTTGAGATCTAACTTCATGAAAAATTTGGCATGCTAAAGCTGGTCCAATAGATCATCTATGCGGGAAAGCGGATATTTGTTCTTTATGGTGATGTTGTTCAAATCATGATAGTCAATGCACATTCTCCAAGAACCATCCTTCTTTGGCACCATCACAATAGGAAAACCACATGGGGAGGTGCTCGGACATATCACCCCTATGTCTAGTAGTTCTGGAGTTGTTTCTTTACTTGATAATCTTGAGCAAGGATTTCCTATACAACCCGATGTTCGAGAGGGATTCTGTAATAGCTGAATCTCATGCTCTACTTCCTGTTTTGGTGGTAACCTACTAGGAGCCTGAAATACTTCTGAAAAGACTGAATAATACTATCCAAATCATGCTTTCCTGGTTAGAAATCTCTGCCAATTCTACCCCATCTTGTTTATCCTTCAATAAAAGTAAAAAAAAACCGATTATGGTTTTCTGAATAAGTCATTTTGCTTGGTTAACACTTACCATAGAAACTTGTGTGTTATTATCTTTGGTGTGCCGGATGTTGTAGATGATCCCATCTTTGACCCATATGTACCAGTTTTACCTCCTCATAAATATAACATCGCTAACATACAAGTAAGGACTCCCGAATACAACATCAAAAGCATCAAGTGGAATAACGTTAGCTTCAAAAACATCAATATATTGGGAATTTATCCCAAACTTGACCTTACTGAGTTTCTTGTTACCGAATTTCAACACCCTTCTTCACCCAACCCAAAGGATAAGGGTGTGGATGCTCATAAGTCTCAAGACCAATAGTATTTACAAATACTTTAGAAATCAAGTTAGGCGAGAACCAGTATTAACCAAAGCATTTACCTTAGTTCTCTTGATATGGATTTTGATCTGGAATAGTCTACTCATCTCCTCTTCTTGGCTATCCATGTTGGTGGCCGTGCATCTAAGCCTCTCATCTACATTAGAGTCATCTTCAATTTCCACCTCCCATTTTGTTTTCACAGCTGTATAGTATAGTCCTGCACACTTTGACCCGCCTTGTCTAAAATACTACCATTTAATCATTTGGGTCATCTTATGGCTAGTAGGATAGAAATTAGCTCTAAGTAGTTCTTTAAACTCTTGCTAAGATTTCACAATAGGATGCTTTTTATTTCACAAGTGGATAGATGGGTTTCCCACCAAACTAGAGCATGTCCCTCCATCTTGAGATGTGCAAAGGTGATCCTCGGTGCCTCAGTGACATTAAGGATGCTAAAGTAGACTTCTAACTATTTAAACCATTTCTCAAGCAACTCTGCATCTACTTGTCCTTCAAATATTTTAATCTCAACTTTCATTTCAACTTTAAAATGAGTATAATCAGATTTTACCTTTTCTCTTGTGTTAAAAGTCTCTTCTTCATGCTCTTCCCCATAACTTTCCTCATGGTGGCTCCTTCCTATGCAAAAATTTTCAGCTAATCCCCGAAGCACTGAGTCCATGGAGTCTTGTTTGATAGAAGCTGTCTTTTGTAAATCAACAAGCTCTTCTTTCCTTCTAAATATCCTATCCATCATGGTCTCAACATCTCGATTCTACGGACCAAGTTCTCTTCCTCCATTTGTCCTCGAATTCTCTGTTTCCACTTCTTTGTAGAAATTTCTGGATTACAAGGTAAAGCCTCTTCACCTTTAGATCTCATCACTATCATACAAATCCAAGAATGAATACCACAGGTCTTGGATAATTTTAGCTCGATACCAAGATTATCTTTAAACTCTTCAACTTTGGAATTATTCACAGAATCACAATTAATTGCTGCTATTCTACTTTTTATTAGAAAATAACAGAGATAGCTAGTGAATGAATTATACTTGTGCTTAGAATCAAAAATTTGTAGAAAAGGAAAGAATATAGACTCATACACCAACAATTTTATCCTAGAAAACCTCCAGAGGAGGAAAAACCAGTCGGGAAGGGCAATTGCTCTTTCTTCCCACTTTTATTGGCCAATTCAATAATAAGTACAAAAATTACAATAAGTATGAAAGAGAAGTAGATAATATCTCACACTTCCTCCCAGTTACTTGCTTTCTCTATCTCAATTACTCCTTGCTTCTACAAATCACAATTCCAACACTAAGAGCTTCTTACTCACTTGCTTCATGCTTTGATGCCTTTGTTCTCTTCCATAACATGCATTTATATTCTTTCTCATGTTCTCCCACACATTGGAGAATGGGAAAAGTCATGCAAAAGAAGAGACATGGACACCCTTTGGAATTTTGGGACTGTTCACGTCATATTTTATTTTTGTCTGCTGCAAGAGCCGGGACCACCGCCTAATGCACGACCAAGCGGTCCTAGGACCTCCACCCAGTGGGGCGGAAGTCATGTCACTAAATAGATAGAACCTATGTGTATATTTTCTTCTTTTTCGTGTTGGCTGATTTGATAAAGTAGAGTCAATTTGGATCCCTATGGATCAATGGTTGACACCATGGGAACAAATGATGTCAAAAGTGTGACCTGATTGCACATAGGTGCCGTAGATATTGATGATGTGGGGTCAAGTTGGGATACTATAGGTGGTAAAGTGGAAGAAGGTAAGGCCAAGATAGTACTAGCCGATGTAGAAGTGGGTGCGAGGGTAGGAGGAATGGACACATGCATGCCATATACCAACTATCTTGATGAATCTCAAGTGGATGAATGGGCGAGATAATATTGTAAGGCAGTGGGGTTTTGGTCAAGGAGTCTTGCGAACTCCTCGTCACTAGTACTGATGATAATGGGCTGAGTAGGATCCATAGGTGACAGGATGGAAGGTGGCGATGGGATAGGCATGAGTGGCTAAAGGCTTGTGTGGAATACGAGGGCATTTGGCTTGACTATGAGTCAAAACCATGTGAGTTGGTGTAGGCTTGGCAATCTACTCTCTGTAAATGACACAAAAAAATAGAAGAAATGGAGAAAAATAATTCTAGAAGGTGAAAAATGATGTTTTTAAATTAAAAATTTAAAACACAGGAACCGACGTGGTTGGGTTAACCAATGATGGTGATAAAGGATGGCCGATGATGGTTAGGGTGACTGATACTAGTTATTGTGGAATAATCAAAAGTTTGATAAATGTGATAATAACTGATGAAAATGAAAAAAATCTAGATTTGATAGTGATTTCAAAGGTCCAGAGGTATGATGATGTATCTGAGAAACCCTAGAAAGAATAGAAATGTGATGAGTGTTGTTTTGGTGAAATAACCCAAAAAAGTAGGAAACCAACAATGGTTAGGTAAATTGATTACAATCATATGTAAACTGGTGATGGTCAGCTGGACTAACATCGGTCACTGTGAAATTTGAAAAGATGAGAAAAAATGGGATTTAGTGACTTAGATCAGATAGAATACCAACCCGAAACCTGAGTATGGTAATGATGAACCCGACACACTCAAAAATAGTCGGAATACACCAACTATGATTGTGGAGTGTGAAAGGAAGAAAAAAAATGGAGAAAATGACCTCTCAACTCAAAACAAAAATCAAGTAAAAAAACTAAGAAACACAAAATCCTATTGGTGAATTTTATGTTTTAGCTTATGCTATTTAGGATTGACTTGTGAATAGAAAAGATTTTTGGTTTGATATAAGGTACCCTATGAAAATCCAAGAACTAAGGATGGTTTCAGGTAAATTTTTGGTGGGGGTGGTCCTTTCTTTGAGATAATGACTGGACAGAGAACCCAACTAGGCATCCAATGGCAATCCTCTGATTGTGTGATCATTGATAGCTTCTTCTAGGTAAGATGATGTGTAAATTATTTAAGTGGTTTGGTATAGAGAGTGTGCAAAGTGAACTACGATTGGATTAGTCAACCATTAGCAGGCATGACTTCCAGTGTATAGGTTTCCCTCAATTAATGTGAGCTACAATGTAACAAACCAAAATGAAATGAAAATGTTTTAAGCCCAAATCCATAATTACGTTTGATGTAGCAAATGGAGAACAAGAAGAGGAATGCTCTTTCACTAATGCAATGCAATAGAAAGAAAGACATGTTATTTTAAAACACCAAAAGCACGATTTATTTTAGACAATAGAAAGAAGGAGAAGATTCCAGAGAAGAAAATTAATGTGAATACTTTTCAAAGGGAAATAAACACACAATTTTTACCTAGGAATGAAAAAATGCAACAGAACCCCTGATGGGTCCCATTGGGCATGCCAAAATGTTTCACTAGATTCTTAGTAGATTAATGAAACAAATAAGGGTAGAAGGCCAAGGAGGAATACCTGTTGTAATGTTGGTTGAAGGTTGTGCACACGTTTTGATTTTTGATCCAAATTGATTGTGTGAGATTCCTTTTGGCTAGGAGGAACTACCTAAAATGCAAAGCAAAACCAAAAAGATAATTAATAGCAAAAGGTTAGTGGATTGCCTAGCATGAGTTAGATCCAAAAAGTGTGATCCATCGATATATATATATATATATATATATATATATATATATATATATATATATATATATATATATATATAATTCAATATAAAATAAATGAACATGCAAATAAAATAATCTAATGCTAGTGTTTTGATTTAGGTATCTCATATTACTATCAATGTCAATCCAATTAAATGCTTTAATAATTAAACTGGTGAAGGTACGAGATCAAGTTATGAGGTTGGAGTGCAGGTAAGGTTTGGGAAAGTTTGATTGGTTTAGGGGTGAGTGGGGATATTGCTGGTTTGAGGTAGTTTACCAACATAAAGACCAATTCCGATTAGGAGATGACTGACGATGGTTAAGGTATGACTAATGACAGTGAGGATGACCAATCTCAGTTACTGTGGGTAATGGAAGAATATCAATGTAGGTGTTCAAGCTCTCTCTCTATGTCTGCACAAAGATATGGGAAGGTTTATGATGAGGTTGTAGATAGGGTATCAAGCTTGGGTGAAGTTTTTGTGAGGCTTTTGGGGTATTAAGGAAAATTTAGTGAAATTTTGACAGGATACATGATAACCGACGTTGGTCTGGTGATTGATGCCAGTGAAGGGAAACCAATGATGGTTAAGATAACCGACATCGGTAGGGGAAATTTGGTGAAATTTGATAAAATGTGTTTTGGGATTCTCTGTGATTACATAGAGAGTGAAGGGGGACTGGTTGGGTTCATAATAAGGTGAGGAAAAATCAAGAAAGTATAAAGGTTAGGTATGGAGAGCTAAAAGGTTGTGGGTGGCTGGATAGGTAGATGGGTAGGAAGGTGGGGATGGAGGAATGTAGGGAAGAACCAGATCTAATAACAAAAGATAAATAACCTATTAAGAAAGTACATAAATGATGCAAAATCAAATGCACTTAATTTATATTTGCAAGCTTGGTTGGTAAAGTAAGGTGATGGTCAATCCATGAAGGAATTGGTGGTCAGTTCCATGGAAGTACTTCTCGGAGTGTTCCCATAAATGTCGACACCTTTGGATCGGTCTCAGGTCCTTGCTTGGGCCTTTAGCTGAATGTATTATGTCACCTTGATGCTGAGAAAACTCTAGTTTTTTCTTGAATGTAGATAATTCTCTCCAAAACTTGAAGTGACCAACTTGGGAAAAAAATTGCAAAACTATATATATGGTCACCGATGATGGTCAAGGTGACTGGCATCGGTTGTGGGTTAACTTGCATCAGTTAGGGTGGAAAATCCTACCAAAAATATCAGATCTTGGCTATTTTTGGTGTGCTCTTCTTGTCAGCCTAGGTCTCAAGTGATGGTTAGTGCTTAGATAAGCGTGGGTATTGTGGAGAAGGAATAGGAATTTAATGTTAGGGTTAGACTAAGTCCTAGTTGGTTAAGATAAGTAGAGACTGAGTCTTAGTTAATTAATAGGCTAAGAATAAGTCCATGGTGAGGTGTCTAGGTGAGGTGTAAATTAACCTAATTAAAGTAATTAAATTAATAAATAATGTGAGGATGGACATTAATTCAATTGTAAGTAATTAAATTAATATGAATGTGGGGTAAATGGGTCGTGGTTAGGTAAATATGTTATGTTAACTAATTCAAAGGGGACTAAGGGGAGTGTGACCCAAATTTGGTGTCTACATTTTCCCCCTTTTGTCACGTAGCTTGTATTGGTAAGCGATGCTTTGGAAAAAATAGGAAGTGGTTTCCCCAAGTATAGGTGAGAGTGGGGTTGCCCCAAGTATGAATGGAGGTGATCCCCCAAACCAGGAGTTGACAAGGTATTAGATGAAGTTAGTGAGTGGATTGATAAATGGGTAAATGATGAAAGTGCTAGGAGGTGGGTTTTAGGGAAAGGTATGGGCACTATGGGTAAGGGGTAAGGGTCTATCGGATAATGGGTAATGGCAATCGAACACACGCACACGTATATACTACGACACAATACCAGGTGGAAGAGCTTACAAAATATATATTATCCAAGGTCAATAGGCTTATCCAAGCAAGGTTGAAGTGATTCAGGTATCAAGGGTATAGGATATGGTCCATAAACATAACTTAGGTTTGGGTTAGGAACATTTAGGTATGATTTGGTACACCAAAGGTTTGGTCGGGATAAACATCATGACAATAGGAAAGGTAAGATCATTAGGCTAAACAACATAGGTAACAACATCACAAGTTATAGTGAGTACACAAATTCCAACATTAAAAAGGTGGTTCAGGTCAGGGTATGTAGGTCATGGCATGGGTAAGGCAAGGTATAGGTAAGTAACATGTCCCTAAATGTAATTAAGGAAATGTTTAGGTAATCGAGGCTTGTTGGTAGGGTGTAATAGGTGTTGGTAAGGTAAAAGTGTATTGGGTTAGTAATTTTTGTAGGAAAAATGGGAATAGGGTGGGTTAATAGGTAATGATAGGTGACCGATGTTGGTTATGGTTTAAGCGACATCGGTTAGGTACGGCACGAAATGATTGACCTAGGTCGGGTATATTGGGTGATAAAATGTAAAATCCATGGTTTGGCGAATTCATTTCAACTTATTGACATTTTTGAAAATGACAGAGATGTTATGCTTCCATGAAAAGTGACATTACAAAGTGTCTAGTTGAGTTGATTAGTTATCGAGTACATAATGGTTATTAGTAGGAGGTTCCATGAGATCGAGTAGAGTGAATTGATTGGATGAGAGATTCGAGGTGGATTTTGGCATGGCAGAGGCAGGAGAGGGTGTGGGAGGTCCAGGTACATCGACTGAGACATGCCACCATGGAGACGGTGCCAAGATGAGGTAGGTGACACTATAAATCCCTAGTTTGTTTGAAAATGGTATTCTTAAAAGAGTTTTGGGTGAAAATTTTGGGTGGGATTGTTATTTTGATTTTGTGGGTAAAATGGAATAAAATGAAGGGCAAGAATAACATAAGTAGGTGAAATAGGTTGGGGCATGAGGGTAGGGTAGGTTTGGGTGGGTGAGAGTAGGTTTTTAGGTGGTTTTTGTGAATTTTTAATAATGGGGGATGGGTTTCCATTTTTGCATGTCGAACTAGAGATTGATGTCAATCTTGGTTTTGACGATGTCATTAGCTTTGACCGCATCGGTCAGGTCTTAGGTGACCGACATCAGTTAAATGGAACCAATGATGGTCAAGGAAAACCAGTGATGGTCAAGGCGACCGGTGCCAGTTAAGGTTAAGGAAGAATAGGGGTAAGAAGGGATAGGTATGAAAGGAAAAAATAGGTAAAAAGGGATAGGTGAAGAGTGTATGTAGAGGGAGGAGGGTAAAAATATGATTTTGGCAATACAGGATAGGTAAGTAGGTGAAGTGAACCGAGAGAATGGGTAATAATGATAAGAGTTAGTAGGTTTGTAGGTGAATTAGGTAAAAGGGGTAGGTACAATTGATGTGGTTGGGTATGGTTTGTTAGGTAATATGTGATTTGAGGTAGTCAAATCTTGACATGGTTGTGTTGGATGATGCAGGCTAGAGATCAACTTAGGATGCAGGACATAAAACCACCCCTATTGGTATGGATGTGGCCCAGCGTGACCATAGAGGAGTGGTCACATATGACCGAGGTTGGACTTATTGGGATCCGACGCTATAGGTGTATAACTCAAGATCATAGTTTGATGGTTGCGCTCATCGATAGATGGGATTTAGTGACCAAAATTTTTCATCTACTGACGAGTGAGATGAACATCACCCTAGAAAACCTATACAGGATCCTGCGGCTACCAATTGTTGGGGAGCCAGTTTGTTCTATTACTTCTGAGGCATCGGTGGAGTCGATAATGGATGTTTTTTTGTTTTTTGTAAGGAGATGGGTGAGCTGAGGTATCACAATACGAGTCTCACTTATGGAGACATGTATGTAGCCTACCCATAGGAGACGAGGGTATTTGTACTGATGATGGGTGCGGTAGATTGTTTTTCCTTGCATGATTTTGAGGGTGGGAGATTCCCACGAAAACTGATGGGAGTACTCTAGGATATGATTGAGGAGCGGATGTGCTTCACTTAGGTGCCAAATTTCCTAGTTGATCTATATAGGGAGCTATGGGCTTATGGGAGATTGTGGAAATTCAATATGTGATATACTTTTTTACTACACAACTGGGCATACAAGCACATCATATGTGTACAGCCAGTTGGTTTGCCACGACATGATTGGTTTAGGGGTGGCTTTCTTAGAGTTGGATATAGACGTTGAATACCAATTGGTGAGCTATATAGGGTGGCTAGGGACACATATGATGTTTCATATTACAGGTAGTGGTTGGAGGGCCTTTCGGCCATTGATATTATTTAGAGGCCTTATGTTGACTTTCCATCTTACAGAGGCATGGATGAGGAGTTAGAGGAGATTTTTCTACCGAGGTGGATTCGGAGGCGGCATGTTGGTGAGCACAAGATGATACCCATTGACAAAGTTAGATGACAATTAAGGCGACCACAAGACGTGCCCCCACCCTTCCCACAATACCAAAGAGATGATGTGGAGAGACCCATAACTTCACCTCATCTGAGTGTGCCAACTAGGCAGGAGGAGCAGGCACTAGATAGGTGGATTGATGATTCCAAAGTCACAGATGGGTATATAAGGTGGTGGGTGGCACAACTATGGGTGATACCACTGAGGATAGGATATCCAGAATTAACTACCATCATAGTGTAGAGGGATACCTTAGAGGGTTAGGTGGCTGCCCTTCAAGCATAGATTACAATTTTACAGGAGCATCTCACAGGTTTAGAGGCAAAAGTTTACATTTTAAAGGCTCGGTGGTGGCCCTACAGGCCAAAGTAGCTCGAGGACAGCACCCACATAGGGTGGAAATGGTGATGGGAGCAGTACCCCTTACAGTGCAGTAGCAGGTTTGCAATGCCGGTTGGCCACTACACTAGCACAAATTATGGATTTACTGAGTGCCCAGGTTGTAGCACAAGGTGAGGTACCCCCATAGGCCTAGGGACAGGGTCCCATATTAAGGGAATCTACATAGGAAAGAGGACATGCATCAAGGAAGGGGCCGATTCCAATATTAGTAGGAAAAGCTCATAGGTTGTAGTGAGATATATGGCACCACCTCGAGATAGTGATGATAGGTAGGTTCAAGGATGCCCGATTGAGGCTTGTTATGATCATGATCACTTGATGACTACCAAAGTATAGATGTCCCTTCATATGCTGAGTATAGAGCCCAACATGAAGTGAGTGAGAGGACTAGATCTCACACTCATAGATTAGAGAATATAGGGGTTGATGAGCCTAGCGATAGGGTTAGGGCAAGGTGACTAGTTCATGGAGGCCAAGCCTAGGTGAGGGCCAGGAGATTAGACCAAGACCCATGGAGGGTGGAGAGATGTTGATAGGGTGGCAGACAGGTCGAGAGGAGGAGACAAGTGAGATTGGCCTGAAGGATATCAGGTGGGGTGATGTTTAGCCACTTGAGATGATCAGTGTTTTGATTTTTTATATATATACCGGCTTACATGCCGAAGATAGTGAGGCTGCATTTATGAGAGTTTTGTGATTTTGAGTTTTTATACCAGCATGTGTGCCGAAGATAGTGAGGTTGTATCTAAGTGATTTGAGATACTTGTATTTATTTTTATTTATGTATATATGTATTGATACATAAACTTTCTCATTTATATATAGTTGATGATGTTTATGTATTAATGATGTACTTGGTTTTAATTTCCATTGTTATTATGTATTGATGGAAACTAGGTGAATTAGGCATGATTGAGTTGAGGTCATGTAGACATGATGGAGTTTAGGTGAGTTAGGCATGGTGGAGTCTAGGTGAGTTAGGCATGGTGGAGTTTAGGTGAGCTAGGCACAATGGAGTTATGTAGGCATAATAGAGTCAGGTATAGGCATGGTTTGGTCATGTTTTTGGGTTTGATTTAATTTCCAAGTTATTGGTTGTATGGAAAATAAATGATGATGTATATGTATGTTATGGTGTAAATTTCCAAATATTTGATGTCATGGAAATATGAAATGATTGATTGGATGTTTTGATGATGTGATAAAATGGTAGGTATGTATGTTTGTTGAGTGTTTAATTTCCCAGTTTTGTGTAAAATGGAAAACTAAAGTAGCATGTGAATAGAAAAAGGGGTAAAATGGGTTAGGGTAAAGAGTGGCCAAGCTAACCTCCATAACTTCAATGAAAAGGGGCCTCAAGCCGATGTAGTTATCCCATAAGCTAGGGAAGAATATGATGAGGTAGAAGGATGGGTTGGTAGGTTGTAGGCATGATTGAGTCTAGGTCAGTTAGGCATGTTTGTGTTTAGGTCATTTGGGTATGGTTTAATTTAGGTTTCAAAGGATTTGGATGAGTTTAGGTTATTGAGGCATGGGTGATTTTGGTGAAAGGGGAATCCTTAAAATGTAGGTTTCGATGGGCTAGTCGTGTATAGGAGAATTGACAAATGAAGAATGTGTATGGTAAGAGGTGGCAAAAAGAACGATATAATTTATAAGAATACTAATGAGTATATCATACCAAAGTTTGAATTATGAAAGTAAGACCCTAAAGGTGTTACATAATTGATTGTTCTAAGGGTGAAGAAAGTCACATGATCATGAAATGTCACATTTGTGGCACATCCTTGGAGTGGGAAGGAATTTAGGGTGAAAAGGAAATGAGGTGAAAACAATTTGGTTTTTAGTGTAACCTAGTGTGAGACAACATGACTATTTGGAAAGAGACTCAAGATCAAAATAGGCAAGTCCATGACAAAAAAATTATATTTTTCTTTTTGCTTTTATTTTTATAGATTGATCGATGTGGGAAGTCTATATGGGATGAGTAGATTATCTCCTTGAGGTCTTTGTAAAGCTGATCAATGCGAGAAGCTTTAGAATATTTTATTTTATTTTATACAAGAATAGTCTTCTTTTGATGATAGACTATGTAGTATGGCTAGCTTTGTATAGTTGTCCTTCGAGGGAGCAATCTATTTATAGCAGCGAGATAGAATAAGTATATGTCCTTTTTAGGGAGTCATATTTTTGCTGGAAGTTTGAATCAAGGAGTTGAATCCCAAGTTACTTTTGAAATTGTTTTTCTTCTAGAATTATAGGTCATGGAAAATACTATAGAGAATGATAGGCTCTTGTGTTGAAGAAAAAATCATAACACACAGAGGTTAACTATGAAAGAGAGGGTTTAAGTGATGAATGACCATTGGATTTAATCTTGAAAATAGAAAAAAGTATCCATAAGAATCATGCCATGAGTAGAGCCCGGGTACTCATATTTCCAAAATGTTTCCTTTGGATTCTTAATAGATTAATGAAATAGATAAGGGTAGAAGGCCAAGGAGGAATACCTGTTGTAATGTTGGTTAAAAGTTGTCAAGCACGTTATGTTGGTTAAAAATTCTCCACACATTCTGATTTATGATCTAAACTAATTGTGTGAGCTTCCTTTTGGCAGGAGGAACTACCTGAAATGCAAAACAAGACCAAAAAACATAGTTAAAAGCAAAAGGTTAGTGGCTTGCCTAGCGTGTGCTAGATCAAGGAAGTGTAATACTTCCTCGGCGGTTGTCAATCTATTGATATATATAATTCAATATAAAATAAATGAACATGCAAATAAAAGAATCTAATGCTATTGTTCTTATTTAGGTATCTCAGATTACTATCATTGTCAATCCAATTGAATGATTTAATTATTACATTGGTGAAGGTCTCGTATTAGATTGCAGGTTCGGTAGGTGGTATTAGGGTCATAGGCTAGATATGGGTAAGGTTTGGGAAATTTTGATTTGTTTAGGGGTGAGTGGGGATCTTGTTGGTCTAAGGCCATTTACCAAACACAGAGACCGATGCCGGTCAAGATATGACTGATGATGGTTAAGGTATGACCGATGATGGTTAGGATGACAAATCTCGGTTATTGTGGGTAGTGGAAAAATATCAAAATAGGTGTCTAGGATCTCTCTTTGTGTCTGTACAAAGAGATGGGAAGGTCTGTGATGAGGTTGTAGATAGGGTATCATGTTTGGGTGAATATTTTGTGAGACTTTTGAGGTATTAAGGTCAATCTAGTAAAAGTATGACAGGGGATACAATAAGTGACATCGGTCTGGTTATCGATGCCGATGAAAGGGAAACTGAAAATGATTAAGCTAACCAATGTTGCTAGGGGAAATTTGGTGAAAGTTAAACAAATGGTATTTTGGGTTTCTCTGTGATTGCATAGAGAGTGAAGGGGGACTGGTTGGGTTCGTAATAATGTGAGAAAAACTTAGGAAAGCATAAAGGTTAGGTATGGGGAGCTAGAAGGTTGTGGGTGGTTGGATAGGTATATGGGTAGGAAGGTGGGGATGGAGGAATGTAGGGAAGAAAAAAATCTAATAACAAAAGATAAAGAACCTATTAAGCAAGTACAAAAATGATGCAAAATCAAATGCACTTACTTTATATTTGCAAGCTTGGTTTGTGAAGGAAGGTGATGGTCGATCCGTGAAGAACTTGGTGGTCAATGTTGCGAAGTACTTCCTAAAGTGTTCCCATGAATGCTAATACCTTTGGATCGGTCTCAAGTACTTTCTTGGGCCTCTGGATGAATGTATTCTATCACCTTGATGCTAAGAAAACTCTGGTTTGTGCTTGAATGCAGATAGATCTCTCCAAAATTGAAGTGACCAACCTGGGAAAAAGGTTGCAAAATTGTATATATGGTAACCAATGATGGTCAAGGTGACCAACGTCGGTTAGGGAGGAAATCCTAGGTTTACCAAAAATAGCTTTTGTGTGCTCTTCTTGTCATTTTGGGTCTCAAGTGATGGTTAGCGCTTAGATAAGCAGGGGTATTGTTGGAGAAGGAATATGAATTTAATGTTAGGGTTAGACTAAGTCCCAAGTTAGTTAAGAAAGTGGAGACTCAATTTTAGTTAACTGATAGGCTAAGAATAAGTCCATGGCAAGGTGTCTAGGTGAGGTGTAAATTAACCTAATTAAATTAATAAATAATGTGAGGATGGGAATTAATTCAATTTTAAGTAATGAAATTAATATGAATTTGAGGTAAAGGGGTTGTGGTTAGGTGAACACATTATGTTAACTGATTGAAAGGGGACTAAGGGGAGTGTGACCCAAATTTGGTGTCTACATAGGTCTAGGGGCATACACAACATGATTATTTGGCCTTTGAAAAAGTTTACCTCTACATTTACTTGAGTCACGACATTCAATATTTATTTGAATTGAGGTAATAAAGTGTAATGGTTAGTATTGTGATATGTGACATCACAAATCAAACACATGTCCATGACATCCAAAGGAAACTCTCTCAAAGGATGTCTCTTCCTGCATTTAGGGAAGTATATGTCTAGAGGTTATTTTGCAGGCTGGTCTTGGCCTTCAACCCATTTATGGTTGATGTTAATTGTGATAAGATGTTTGTTTTCATGTTAGCCATTTCCTCCAGAAGTTATGAGGTACTTAGGGTAGTCTTGGATTTTTTTATTTTCCTTATACCTCCTCATGTTCTAGAGTTACTTCGGCATAGCTCGGTGATATCTGCCATGAAAATTTTTTTCACATCACCTCCTCTCAGAAGATGGAGGGAGTCCTTGGTTTCCTCATCAAGTCATTTATGGAAATTTTTCTTAGTGATTTCTGCATGTAACTCATAACCACTCCTCCGATGGAGAAAGAGAAATATATCTAGATAATTTTATAGATTTTCATCTTCCTTTTTCTTTATTAGGAAGAAATATTCTTTACTATATCTTCCCATGCGAGTTTTCATGATATTTTTACAAAAATTTTGTCTCCATGTTCTTCCAAGAATGAATGGAGTTAGGGAAAATCCTATGAACCACCTCATATCGAGTCTTTGAGGGTGGAAGGGAATATTTTGAGTTTTTGATTGTCTATTCTCGTAGTCATATGTATGACATAGAACTTTGAGTTTAAACATGAAGCGATCTAGGTCTTCTGTTGGAAGATAGGGAGGATGGACGGTGAGATATTTTCATAGGTGCATCCTCATGTTTTTCTAATACAATGGGATAGTTAAAGGTTCTACCTAAGGGTCGGTTCTCATTATTCCTGTTGTCACCCATTTCGAAGATTGTTATGGTTCTAAATAGGATGATGCAGAATGTTAAGAAGGGATTCCAGGATTCGTAGTAGATTCATGTAACTTTTAGTGTGCCCTACTTGTATTCTATTTGGAAATATTATTTGAATATGATGAGGTATAAATTTCCCTTGAGCATCCCGTGGTATGTGCATCAATATTGATCATGTAAATAAGGCCTAGGACTTCTACTGGCTACATAGATTAACTTCATTAACACCCATAACATGTAAAGTGAATAAAATGGGATGTTGTGCTTATGGTGTCCGTGGAAACAACACCAAAAATGATGGGTCATTGTATTCTCCAATCATTTAACTAACATATTCTTCTACTAGTGTCATTATAAAACCAAGGCTGTGTGTCCAAGGATGTATGCAACTCAATTGTTTGGTGGTTCCTTTTGGGAATTTTCATTGTTATGTTTCCTTTATCTTTACTAATCTATGGAAATGTAATGCTAAACTACTGAAACAACATTACTATAATGAAATGTTTTATAGGAAATCCTTTGCTAGAATTGAAATGCACACACCAAAACAATATAAAAAAATTAAAATAACACACACTCGAATTGAAATGACACACTCAGAATTGAAATTGCATCAAAGGAAATAACACACTTTGAATAAAAATTACAGAAAGGAAATAAGTAATTGTATTCAAACTGTAACTTATCAAAAACCACGAGCATGCATAAATGTAATATCCTCCTATCGACTTGGTTGAGTGGGACCATTCTCTTCCTCAGAAAAAGGTTATATCAACACCATAGGATATTCAAAACAACATCTAATATATTGATTCAGAAAATTCCCATAACATACTCAATACATAACTAGAAAGTAGATACTAACTATTATAAATTGTATTATAAATTACTAACATCAAATAACTACTAAATTGTTCTTCAAGGAGATGTCTATATAGACATAGTTAGTTATATATCATGCCAAAATTTTAGGCACTGATTTTCTCCACTAACGCTCCTATTAAAGTTCATTAAATCCTACACAATTCTAGAAACAAGATGCGTGTTTATAGGCTATTAATAGAAAAAGTCTTACATGATCGTATGACAACTTCATACTCAAAATCCTGATTAAAATTCCTAACATTGGTATAAATGTACACTATTATCCTACACATTTCACCACATTTCACTCATAGAGGTGATTAGTGGGAGGATTTACGGTTAATAAGTTGCATGAAACAAAACAAGAGAAATTCATTGAACTTACTAGGATATAACTATATAAAGCATCCCCATGCACTAATTTATCATGTTTAATGACAAACGATCACATAGATGATATAAATAAGTCAAATAATGAACTCATCAAAGAGGAATAATTGTACCTAATAAAGGGCATGATAATGAACAAGGAGGTGAAATATAAGAAAATGAGTAATAGTGGCCCAGAGGGAACACAAATATGGCCACAAGAGTGGACTTGAGATAAAACATGGATGATAATAGAATGTTGAAATAAAATTCCCTAAAGGGGAAAAAATGAACCCAAAAAGGTGGACTTTGAGAAAAAATAGATGAGGCCTTAGCAATGGATAGAAAAGAAGTAGGGCAAGCTAAAATACGGGTTTCTAAGGCAAGTCTATGAAGACTAAGGACATCGATGACAAACCAAGGGGGTCGACGAAAAATTGGTGTCGGTGGCTATATAAGCCCGAGGGTTGGGTGATGATACTTATTTTCATGTGTGTAATTGATAATTGAGATCCAAGAGCTATAAAAGGATATTAAGAGATCGAGGCTACAAGAGAAACTAGGAAATGTCGAGGGTGCGTAGGATGGTGAGTAATAAAACCCACACTTGATTTTAATTTATTTTATGTTTTATTTATTTTTGTATTTGTTTTGAAAAAAGGATGACACTAGGGATATCGAAAGTGACCCAATAGGGTCAATGGTGATTGGGCCCTAAGGCATGTCGATCGACCCCTATACACATTGACCCACCATGGGTCCGAATCGATTGGAAAAAATAGTTTAATGATTTTGATTTAAATGATGTTTAATAATAAAAGGATTTGATGTTTATTTGTTTGATTGGTGTTTTCAAGCCCTAGAGACTTTATTTCTTAGAGACCAAGTCTCGAATTTGTTAGAGTAGATTATAGGAGATGTGACTGATGATGAGTGGGATTATGGGGTATATGTAGGGGTAAAAGGATTAAGTTATTATCGAGAGGACACCATGGGATGTGGGTGTTATGATTTCCTTGGTTGAGATATGGGATAGGAATTTGAATGACACATTTTGGTTCGGGATGAGTGAGATGACTATCACCCTAGAGGATGTATATTACATCCTTAGATTACCTATATAGGGGGAGTAGATTGTCCCCATCACAACAGATAACAAACTTTTAATATTGACATGGATATTTAGAGCCGATGTGCCCCACATAAAATTATCTTGTGTAATTTTTAATATGATCTCGAGGTATGAGGTGAGGTGGCGTACACACCAAACTTGATTGATTTTTTGGTCATGATGGTGATTATATATTATACATTCCCGACTTAGTAGGAGCCAAGTTTCCATGGGATTTAGTGGGTGTTGTAGTTGACATAGTTGAGAATCAGATAATGTTTTTTTTTGCACTTATTTACTAGTGTAGGTGTACCATGAGCTAGCCATGTACAAAGTAGGGAGGAGATTAGGGTTATATGTAGGATTCTTACTGCACTACTAGTTCTATAAGCACATTGTAGTTATCCAGCCACCGGGGCTACCATGGGTCATTTGGGGCCACATAGAGATTATAATGGTATTTTTGAGATGGCAAGCCGGTCGGGATCATGGTGATAGAGGAGAGAGAGGTGTGGATTGGTATGTAGATAGGCTTGTATGGCTTGATTTAGATCATATCAGATGTTGACCATATAGATACTTACCTACATGGCCTAGGGTAGATGCATAGTTAGTTGGGATGTGGAGGATGAGGTGGGTGTAGGGTAGGTAGCTAGATATGATTGAGACCATAAAGTTAGATAGAGTGTGATAATATTTTGGAGTCATACAAATGGTGCATAGGGATCATATCTCATATATGAGAGAGGATATTGATAGGGAGCTACCGAGTTCTAACATGACAGATCCACTAGAGGAGGTAACAATGCCTCAGGATGATGACGACAACATACAAGTTAGAGAGGGATTTGTTGATTGGATGACCACAACTTAGGAAATTGGGTTGCTGGGGAGAGAGGAGATGACGAGGAGGAGATGGAGATTGAGGTTGAGGTATGGGAAGCTCTAGGAGGTCATAGAGATGGAGATAGAGGAGAGTCTGTGGAGATTTCATGATTACGTGTGAAGCTCTATTATATGTGGGTTGAGAGAGACACTGTGATCCAATAGAGGGACATAATTACATAGGAGAGAGACCGAGTCACCCGGGATATGGACTTATACCACAGGTATATAGAGGCTTGTGGAACCTTTTGAGCTCTTGATATTATTCTAGATGTTGAGGCCGTGGGTGGTGGATAGGAAGCATTATAGGGAGGAGGAGATATGACACCTCCTGACATTATTTCAATAGATAGATATAGAGCCTTAGTTGTAAAGGCTAAGTATTATGAGGCTATTATGATCAATAAGCTGCCAAAGACACTATGATATTGGGAGCATTTATAGAGGTGAGTGACAACTGGATCTAGGCCATCTGGGATCACAATGAGTTTGGATTAGCCACATCAAGGATAGGGCCGGGGAAGAGGCGATGAGGTTGATAGACAGAAAGAGATACAAGGGTAAGAGTTTAGGATTTCTGATGTAAAATTTACTGGTTTACTGATATCTCTACTTTGAGAGAGGACCCTTAGAGGTTGATGATGTATTGATACACTTTATTTTGGTGATATATATATGATACATGATATTTTCATGATTTAGCATGTGTATATTATGCAATATGATGAGTTGACTTTGTGGATTTGTGATGATGATGATGATTGATTTCATGTTTTACTTATATTTGATGATGATGGTAAAATCATAGGATTATGTTATCTACTTAATGATGATGAGGATATGTATATAGTAATGATGAAAATTACATGTTTACTTTGGATTTGATTATGATGATGAATGTATATGCATGGATAATATGTGATGTTGAGAAAAAGCAATTTGAAAATAGATATGATAAATGATGGGTATTGGTAAGGGTAGGCAAGTTGATGTGATATCATAGATGGGTAGCATAAATGAGATTTACATAAATAAAGATGTGCTTGTAATAAAACAAAGGAGAGATAAAAGATAGATGTGGAAAGGTTTAGAATAAAACACAACTTAATGATGACGACCTATGGGTACAAACAACTCTACATCATATTGAGGGATGTATGAGGAAAGGATGCCTCTAATCACATTGGAGGTAAACAAGAGGGAGATCTAGGTAACATAAGGCACATGTGACCAAAACATATGTTAGCATATAACCAAGTATAGTTATTTATATCAAAGATCATAAGGAAAACGTAAATGGAATGAACTCATAAATCTAATGTCAAGATGAGAAAGAGGTTTGTGATTTAACTTGTATGCAAGAAGAGGGTTCTCCATAAGTGGTATTCCCTAAATCTATGCCCGAACTGGGAAGGGGAAATAAAAAACTAATCAATGTGAGAAGTTTGCTAGAAGAAAGCTGATCAATGCGGGAAGCTTTCTTAGGATGTTGATAAAATGGAAGGTTGATCAATGCGGGAAGCCTTCGATGCCATAATACAAAAGAGTATCCATCCTTTGAGGGTATGGTCTACTTTATACATATATGATATAGATGGAAAGAATGATTGTAGTCATTTTTACACCCACCAAAGAACAAGGGAATCCCATGCGCACCGGCCTATCACCCAGTGGGCACTAGGCGCTCACCCGAGGCATGCGTGGGCACCTGAGTCTCTCTTTTATGTGAGTTGAGTGGGAAAACATCATCTATGATCCAAAATTTAAAGAAAGTGAGTGGGAATGAGACATGCAAACATCATAGAGCTCAGAATGGATCTAGATCATTGTAGTCATTACAGATAAAGATACTTTAACAAACTTAAAGAACTAAATCAAAACAGAAAGGAAAATGCATAGGGATTCATATTCATCTAATAAACATACATGAAAAATAACTATGAAGAATCATGTATGAATCTGAACCAAGAAAGATCATATTCAAATAACTTGGTAACCTCATTACATTCATTAGACTCACTACAAAATACCACATTATGGCAGACCAAAGTCATGCATCATAATTGGATCCATATCCTTTAGCTCTCAAAAAGAAATTTTATAACCCTAAGCCCTTGATACATCCTTCTCCTATATTTCATCTACCCAACCCAATATGAATCCTCGTGGCATTTCTATAGAGCTCCCCTCTCTATTGATTCCTCTCTTAATTCCGCTCAGGCACTTTTTTTAATGAGGCCTCTCAACCGACAACTCTTCTTCGAGGTTTTAGATCCATCGTCAAGTGTCCAAAAGTGCTCCTCCATGAGAGCATGCTTCTCCGGCTCGAGCTCTCCACTCTTTGCCATGATGGTATTCTAGAAGCTTCCTTTAGAAGCTTCCATTGTAGGGAATATTCCTTCCTAGACCAACTGTCACGAGGATGACACCTTATCCACTCTGTATGCACGAAGTTGGGTTATACTTTTCTCGTGTCCATCCAATATGCCAAATATGGATAAGTCCCGAGACCATGTCTTCCAAACACGTAACACAACCCTTCTAAAACCCTGTCTTGTGTTCCTTCTTCTTGTATGCCCACTCTTCAACTTAGGCCTTGTGCACCCATGTGTGTCTTTTTTGTACTTAGCCAATATTTCAAGGGCCCAACATCACCCCACACTTTACTTATACTCCACCCGTAAGAACATTTCTTTAAAGAAAGAATTTCAATCAGCTTAACACCTTGGAAAAATAATAAGGGAATAAAGAATTGGAAAAAAAATGAATGAATGGGGAAGTGTTGTCATTATTGTAACAAGATAGGAAAATCTCTTTGTAAGTTGGCCTCCAACTTGTTCTAGGCATCTAATTCATTTTTCACTCTCTGGCAGAGGTCACTGACTAGGGCGCTTTCCTCCTTAAAACCTAGTCCATTTCCTTGAGTGTTCAATGTTTCAACCATTCCCTCCAATTCCTCACCATCATCCTCAAGTGCATCCATCCTTCTTGCAATTTGTGGGTATAACTCCTTCAACCAGTTTTTAATTGAACCTCGTAATGTTTTAATAGCTTCTGACTTCTTCTCGACCTTGACTAGGATCCTTTCCCACTCTGCTCTATTTCCTTTATTCTTCTCTTGGAATTCCTTGAGATCTACCTCTTGAGTGGTGACCAGAATGATCACTACTTTATCTCTGTCTACGCAAATTTCATACGTGACCTCAACAAGTATGGGTTGCGATTTTCACATCAGTAAGAACCTTTTTGTACTCGGAAATGATTGCTACAACCTTTAATTTTTCCTCCTTCTCTAGGCACGCTGCTACTTCTTCCACATATTCTAAGGCTAGAGGTTTCCTTTCCATGGTGAGGATGTGTGTTAAGTCTTCAAGGCACTCAAGGGAAGATCCATAATTTGCGCGTGGTGGTGCCAGGTCTAGATGCTTCAAAACAATGACATCTGTGATGGATTCTACCTTCTTATATACCTCACACACCCTTTCCTTTTCTTCCCTAAGTTCACACTTTAGCTGCACGCTAATTAGTTCCTCCTGCTTCAAGTTCTTGGTTCTCTCTTCTAACTCCTCTTCCCTCTTTTCTAGCTCTACCTCTAGAAATTTTACCCTTTCATCCCTTCCAAATAACCCGCTTTCATCTCAACCGAGACCTTATTTAAATAATTGTATACTTGTTCATCCAAAAGTTGTTTAGCGCTCACCAAGGGGTTGTCTCCTTTTGACTCAAGCATCTTCATTAGTGCTCCTTGGCTTACCTCAAACTCTAGCTCGTCGATGTGGGACTCAATTTCCCACAAAATAATTTTCCTTGTCTGAGGGTATGCACCTTCTTCATCAAACAACTTCATTGCCAAGAGTTGATCTATTGGGACTGTGCTTTGGAAGCGCACACACAACACCTTATTGTGATCATCAATGTAGTCCATTCTTGGTCTTTTCATCTCCATGCACTTTCCACTGTGCGTGTGCCTTTAGGAATAGTTATTGTTAGGCTGGGGCCTCCCGTGCTACCTTGATATTTCCCTACGCTTTCTTCCTTATCTTCCTTCATCACTATATCACAGTGTTGAGCTCCTATTCTTGTTCTACCAAGGCTTCAATGATTTTCATTGCTTCTCTTTTGTCACCTTGTTTACTTCATCCTGTGTGAGGTTTGGAGTCCTCTAACTCTTTGTGCTAACCTCTTCACCTCCTTCCATGTCTGGGTGCCCTCCTCCTCCTAGCTGCCCTTCCTTCACACAAAGTGATAGTCATTCTTCTCCTCTTTTCCTTCTTCTTTTAAATTATGCACGCTGAAAATAAGTGGTTCTTGTTCCCCTTTAGGATCATCTTCTTCATCATCATCCCTCTCACCTATGTATTTCTCCAAGATCTCTGTTTCCTCGAGTCAGCTTCCTCCATCACCTTCTGTTTCTTCCTAATTGGGGATTCTAGTATAGGAGATTCTGCTTTCTCTTCCTCCTCCTCGGTGATTTCTCCTCTGAGATAATCTTTCCTTGCTCTGGTGCCTCCTCTCGACTAGAAACCTCTTCCTGCGCGTGTAAGTACTTGTTCCCGAGGCACCCACCGCTTGAGTATCTTGGACACTAGGTGCCTTCTTCTTTATTTCTTCTATCTCCTTTTTCTTGGGTGCAGTCTTCTTCCTACCTGTTAGGTCCTCAGGTATAGCTATCTTATTTTCAAGATAAGCACCCTTCTCAAACTTGGGCCTTATGTGAAGGTATACCCATGCCGCGGACCCCCCTGCAATAGGCGAGTCATGGGTTTTATCATCTGAACTTCATGCGATACATACTTTTCCATGTATGCACGCTTGTTGGGGTAGACCAATGTCCTACGCATCTCCCTACGAACCCGATCCAAACTTCTAAGGTCAAACTTCAGTTTCTTGGATTCCTTGAATCTATTTACCCCCGCTTGGAAGTACTGAGCAGTGAAAGAAAATGGAATTTTACACCAAGGGCTCATGTTTTCATCCACCAACTAAAATCTTCCAATGAAGAAGTGTTAGATATCGTGAATTCAACTTATCCTTTCGTGAGCTTTGGTAGTTGTTTTAAGATCCTCCACTTTTCCCTGAACACATTCCTCAAGCCCGTATACCATTTCTCAAGACACACCTTATGAACGGCCATCATTCTATCACAAGTATATTTATTGAATCTCTTTGTGGGTGAGGGGTTTTCCTCTGAGTACTCCCAAAAAAACTTATCTACCGCATTTGGCACTCTGATCTCTGAAAATACAATAGTTAAGAGGACATTACTGAAAAGTATCTTTTCACCCTTCTGCGCGCTGTTGATGATCTCATCCGTGATGTACGTGGACAAGTTGTAGATGGCACCCTCCGATATCCTTCTGTAGACATTGAGCCATGAATTTTTAACCTATGTCCACCTCTCTTGGTCATTAAGTTTTGTTACCAGGAGCACGACCATTCTCATCACCGGGTCTTGGATATCTATAATATCAAAGTACCTTGACCCTTTCTTGTATGCATATGTGGCGACGGTTTCTTTGATGGTTTATTTTTCACATACGTTGTCCTCTATACTTTCTCTTTCATGAGATGAGACCTGTTAATTTTGAAATTAGCTGAGGATTTATGCACATTTTACGCCCCACGAAGTGAAAGTGATCTTTGTGTACATGCGACATCAGCCACTGATAAAGGCGCTTAGGTTTCCCAAAGTAGGGGAACTCATAGATTTCCAACAATCCTGCCTTTTCCAACTTCACTTTTACTTTGTTGCTATAAATAGGTAACCCTTCTGGTGTCCTCTTGTTTATTGGGCGTACTAAGTCCAGCATCATTTCCTTTTCAGGTCATGTTTGTGGGATGGTTATAATCGCTTACTATCATGTTTTTTAAATGGGATTCCAAATCCTTTCCTAGTAAAACCCCATCCGAGTACTAAATTTTTGTATACCATTCTTCATTGGTACTTGCAATAATTTCTTGTTGTTTTCCCCTCCCTTTCCTTTCTTAGGTGCTCAAACTAGATTCTTGGGTGCCATTTTGTAGGTTATCTTTGCAATTCAACTTCTCTTACTCTGCTTCTCTACCCTTTCCAAGTTTAGATCTCGAACTTGTAAAGAAACTCCTTTCCAACCCATGCCCTAGTTACTAAACCCTTGATAGAATATCCTCTTCACAAGACGGTGCTTCTCCACAACTCTCTCCATGCCTATGAACTATTCCCCCTTGGTTTGCAGATCAAACTAGTCACTCACGGATCAATTTCTCCAATTTTTATTCACATAGATCAACTTTAGAAACCCTAGTTTGCAAAATCTCTTCCTTATTCGTACTCACAATGTAAATAATGAAGTGTCTAACCTTCTATTTATAGTTTTTCCCACTTTTTAACATTAAATGCTACCTTACCTACCACCGTAATTCAACACTTAATGTGACTTTTTATACACGATCCGAATTTAGCACTTTCACTCATGTGCCCAATCCTATGTGGATAATTCCCCAACCTTCTGGCACACAACCAATCCATCTTGACAAGAGACTCTTATACGTGTGTCACCAAAGATCAAGGTACTTCCATCATGATTTTTTCTCTCACCTACCTCATGTTACTTTTGCACTTCTTCCACTCTTGTACATGGATCCAAAATGTAGCCTTACCCTAACACCAACCATCCTTTTTCACCTTTCCTCTCATGCATTTCCTTTCCCAAGGCCATCCACTGGGCTTTCCAATGCAATCCTTCCTAGCACTTCACACTTTGCAATTTCTTCCACCTTACTCCACCCCACACTAAAATGATGTGCAGTCCTCTATGTAGTTACAACCTTCAAAAAGTAATGAGATTACCAGCACCTAAGGCGCAAACACAAAAAAACAATGAGAAAGGGAAACATAAGAAAAGAAAATGTATTAAAGGGAATCCTAAACTAACTGGAAATACTACCTTATTACAAACACCAAAAAGACTTATTTATAGTAGGGCTTCAACCTACTCCCATTGAAGTGTCCTGGCAATCTCATCCCATCAAACACTTACAACTAGCACGCGCTGAATCAAGGATGTACAAGATGATGTAGGGGCCCAACTAATGGAATTTCAACTTCCTAGGATGCCGTAAAAACTTTGAATTATATAGTAAGACCATCTGCCCAACCTCAAACTTTTTGTTCTTAATGTGATGACCATGCCATGCCTTTTGTTTTGATTTTTACATCTTTTGGCTCCACCTAGTGAGTGATCATTTTTTGTCCAATTGTATTAACTTGTCAATTCTTTCCTCCAGCACTTGTTCATCAGCCAAACCTCCTGTGTGCGCTATACATAGAGAAGGTAACATGAATTCAATTGGTAGGACAACCTTCATGCCAAACACCAATTGAAATGGTGTGGCCTTATTCAAACTCTTGTAGGTTTTCCTATATGCCTAAATAACGGATGATACTTTGTCATCCCAATCTTGTCTACCAACATCACATATTTTAGTCAATTTGTGACTAAGTATTTTGTTAAATATCTCAGTAGTTCCATTTATTTGAGGGTGATAGGGGTATTTTTGTGATGGGCCACCATGAATTCTGATAACAGAATCCTAACCATTTCATTGAGGAAGTGCGTACCTCTATCACTTGTCAAACTCAATGGGCATCCATACCTGTTGATTATGTTTTCCCATAAAAATCTAGTAGTGGTAGCCACTGTACAATCCTTTGTAGGCACTACCTCTACCCACCTTGTCAAATAATCAGTGTAAGTGAGGATATACCACAAACCAATCCTTTGTGCCACTGACGATATTGGTCCAACAAAGTTGATAGCCCACTTCTCAAATGGTTCCATGCTGGCTATTGGTCGCAAGGGCATTTCATCCCTTTTTCCAGGTTTTCCAAGGCATTGGAAATGGTCACAGGCCTTGCAAAACTCAATGCAATCTTGATAAATGGTCTCCCACCAAAGCCCTGTAAGTAGAATCTTCCATGTGGTTGCATTTCCCGCATAGTGTCCTCCTACAATCCCACCATGTGCCTCTTCCATAATTGCAATGCACTCATGTTCTAGCATGCAACGACACAAAACCTCATCACGACCCATTTTATACAAATATCCACTAATTAGCATGTACAATGCGACGATGCGTATGGCCAACTTCTTCCTCTCCAAGGCCTTCATTATGACCTGGCACCATACCTATTTTAAGGAATACTATAATATCTTCTAAGTATGATGGTGACACCACAAAATAAAATAGTTGTGCATCTGGCATGGTATCCTCAATGCTTTGTCTGTCCTCCCCTAAATTGATTCTAGACAAATGATCAGGTTTGGAATTAATTTTTCCTTGTTTAACAACCACCGTGAACTCAAATTCTTGGAACAATAGTACCCAACGACATATGCACCCTTGTATAATGGGCTTGTTCACCAAGTATTTCAATGCCATATGGTCTAGTGTAAAATATAAAAGGGGTTACCAGTCAGATATTTTCTGAACTTGTGAAGTGCGTAGATCATTGACAATGCCTCATGCTCAGTTGTAGTTTAATTCTGCTCTATTGGTGTCAATTTCCTAATTGCAAAGCACAAAGGATGATCAAAATTCCCTTCACCAGGCTATGCAAGTACTGATCCAATGGTGGTCCCTGAGGCATCAACATGAACATGGAAGGGCTTATCCCAAGAAGGGAAACATAGGATGGGTGCGGTGACAAGTCTATCCTTCAAAGTTTCAAATGCCTTCTTTTGTGCCTCTCCCCAATGAAAGTCACTCTTATGTCTAATAAATCTTCTAAAGGCATGGTGATCTTGGCATATCGCTTGATGAAATTCCTGTAGTACCCCTGATGCCCAAGAAATCCATGCACCGTGCTTTGACTAGTAGGCTCCTTCAATCCCATAATTATTGCAACTTTTTTGGGATCTACTAGTAGGCCCTCCTTACATATGATGTGCCCCAATAATGTTCCAAACGGGGTAGAAAAGACACATTTCTCAATGTTGAGGGATATCCTTAACTCGACACCTTTCAAACATTAGCCTTAAGTTGTCACAATGGTCCTTCACTAACCCATATATTGTCCAATCATCTAAGTAGAATTGAAGAAACTTATGGATGAAGTCTTGGAAAGCTTGTACCACAATGTGTGAGAACACAACATGCACATTCTTCAACCCAAATGGCATGATTGTATAGGAAAAAATTCCCCACTTAGTGGTAAAGGTCATCTTCCTTTGGTCCTCCTTTGTAATCCTTACTTGGTGATAGCCCGAGAATCCATCTGTGAAAGAATAGACCTCACGCCCTACCACTCCCTCTAAGATTTATTCAGTGAATGGGGTTGGGAAAGGATCAATGATACACACTGCATTTAGGTCCCTGTAATCAACACAAATCCTTATCCTTCTATCCTTCTTGATGCTAATTACCATTGAAATTATCCATTCTAACTCTTCAACAACTTCAATAATTCCCGACACTATCATCTTATCTATTTCCTCCTTGACCTTCATGTGTAGGTTAGGATTCATTTGGTATGGTATTTTCCAGATTGGGTGCGTACCATTCTTTAACTTAATTCTCATTTCTCCCAAGGAATGGTGAACACCTTTTAGTTCATGATACCCACGTGGGAATAAATCCTCAAATTCACGTAAAAGATCAATGATCTTGGAGACTTCCTTCTCCAACCAATAGTCTCCGATGATAGCCTCTTTAGGCTCTTCTTTTGAGCCAATGTTAACCTTATTTGTCCTTAAAGGTTCATGATAGGTGCACACCCATTCATTAGAATTGTCTAACACCTCACGCGTCCCCACAGAATGGTCAACATCTAAGTTTTCTACTTCTTCACCATCAATAACATACACCATATTTCCTTTTCTTTTTATAAACATGCACACTCAAGTCTGTATCTCTTCTATTTATTCTTTCTCAAAGTGCACCTCCAGGCTAGGTTCACCTAACAACTCCAATATCCTATCTTCTACCATGACACTATCCCCAATGGTAAGGCACTTGACAACCTGCAATGCCTTATCCACCAAGGGTTTTGTACTCCAATACTCGAATGTTTGAATGAGATCAGCCGCTAACTCTTTCCAATTCCCTGTCTAGCGGTGTGTCTCAGAATGAATGTACCATGCACGCGCACAACCTTGTAGGGTGGAATATAACTTGTGAACCCATAATGAAGGTGGAAATGCTTCTGCACTTCCCATCCAGGCTATCTCACATGCTTGGATATGGAAGGAAGTGGTCTCTTTACCATGGTAGTCTTTTATAGCCATGGGTGCATTGCTCTTACAAAACCTTATAGAGAAGGAAATTCTCACCTCGCGCCATTCCAAGAGATTATCCCGATGCATTTCCCACCAACACGTAGTAGTTCCGAGTAGGACATAACTTAACATCCCCCTTTGTTCATTTTCCTCCTTCCACTGAGCTTCCATCTCCTACAAAAAGACCTCAGGGAAGGCTCCTCTTGAGTACTTAGGTAGCTCCTTTCCTCCTAGGTGCCAGAACATACGCGCCTTTGTCACCTTTGTCACTAATCCCCTTAAATGCCATCTAATTAACTCATAGGTTCCATGCACCCAATTATCACACACTATACTGGTGGTTTCACTTAGGGACTGAGCATCCTCAAACTGGATAACTCCTTTTGTGGGATGAATTATCTTTGGATCCCTGATTGAATACACATATATTCTATCTAGGACCTCTTCTCCCAAAGGTTCAGTATAGGGTGTTGATTTCCCATCAACCAGGGGTATGATGACCTGTTCCTCGTCATTTTCAAAGCTTATTTTTCCCTTGTTGAACTGAAGATCCGCATTGTTCTTATAGCACCATGGGTGCCCAAGTAGTGCTAGGAAATTATCTACCTCAACGAGCACCAAGAATTTGAAGTCCCCAGTAAACTTATCCCTTTGAATGGTGATAGCTAGATCCTTTAGGACACTGATGGGCATTACCTTCATTTTATTCACCATATACAACACATTCGAAGATGGATATAATGCAAGTCTTCCCATTTGATGCCATGCATCCAAGGTGAGAACATTGACCTTCACACCTATGTCAATGAGGATATTACTAAGGAGCCATCCATCCACAACCACATTTAACGTGATCTCCCTATCATAGTCAAGGCTATGAGGGGGAAGGTTTACATGCAAGACCTACCTCTCATGCTCTTCTCTCGGCACATGGTACCTTCTCTCTCAACCATGATCCTAGCAAGGGAATAATATTCTCTTGCCTTAGCATTTTACATACTTCCTTGACCTCATCCAAGTCATCTTTTAGCACCTCAACCTTCCTTCTTTGCTCCTCCCTCCTAGACTACTCCTTTAGACACTAGATTTATCCTTGTAAACTCCGAATGACGTCCATGGTTTCTTGATATACCTCCTTTTGATGCATAGGGTCTGGGTACTTCCCATGTACCACTTCTTCCCTTGAAACTAGGTTCTTCTGCCTTGGCATTTCCTTTGCACGTGCGGCCTCTGCTCTTGTTGTTACCATAACAGGTTCCAAGCCTGCATCACGTGTCACTTATGGCATCCATTGTGTGTCAACCTTCTTAATTCTTACCATTGCAGTGCCCTTGTCTTTCTGGTGTTGCTGATTCATATGCTCAAATAACTCAGGGCACTCCTCATACTTGTGCTTCTTCCCACACCATGAGCACTGCAACAAATTTGGGCACTCACACTTGTAGTGGTTTGTAGACCCAAAATTAAAACAGGTTCCATGTGGGAACTCACTTCTTCCTCCTCTCGTAGTTACCATGACCAAAAATCATCTCGCAAAATCCCCTTCCACGTGCACCTCCATCTGCGTGATCCTCATAACGGAAATCATTACCCTTAGAACTACTGGAAATGCTAGTCTAGTGCACACCATGATCAATGGCCTCATGGATCTGATTAATAAGCCTACAATCCTTAGTATCATGGGTTGTAGAGGTACATATCTTACAATACCAATATACATTCTTCCGAATTACACACTATAATAAGGGACATCTACTCGCATCATGGTCCCCATGAAAAATCTCATAGTCTACTACTACGGTGCGTATTGTCCTTCGAGGAAAACTATCCTTGACATGCCCCTCTACTTCACAATCTATACACTGTTGGCAAGAAAATTTGTTGGGTGGAAAAACTTGTGGATTTCTTGCCAATGCTCTAGGAATATAAGTCCCTCTACTTAACCGGTGCACTGTCGTATGTGCATGTGCAAGAAAGTGTGGATTTTTGTGGTGGTCTTTCAATTGGGGATCCAATAGGGCACTCCACGACTGCGCTAAAAGCTAGCAATCTCTTGCTAGGATGCTCTGAACAATGATGTCCCCCTGAATGATTAGCCTTGTACATCCCATTGTGCCAAAACTTATCTTTGAGTGTAACTTACTATTTTTAGTAAGTGTGGAAAAAGTAACTCCTCGATCCTTAGCTGAGTGTTGTGACCTTGATTCCCCTTTCTCCCTATGTTCCTCACTTCTTTAGATCAAATTTCAATTTTTAGCAGGTGTTCGAGGGCCCAATTACTATTCTTATTAAGTGCCAAAAATTTTCATTACGGTGAATTCTCAAACTATAGTGCACTCTCGATATCTTCATCTCCTTTGCAGGTTCTTCGTTAATGACTTTCTCGAAATAGTAGTTCCTATGTAGTAGACCCGCTATTTTTAGAAAGTTATCCTCTGGCGATCGAATTGACGTGGAATGAAGTTTTTGATATGGGTTTTCACCCAATATCACCCCTTTGAAATTTTGGGCCCGCCCGCTTAATAATCCAAGAGATTTTAAAGTTTTAATTTTCAGACCTGGCAGTGCTTCTAGGTACGACAACCATTAATGGACCTCAAAATTACAGGTCTATTTTTCTCCTCTGTTTGTGAAGAAAATTATATTTTTGATGTGGGTTTTTTCTTATGGTGCTTCACGTGCATTCTTACTTAAATTCGGAAACCGGTTTGACGGGAAATCCCACTTCTTTCTTTGTTGAGCCGGAAATGAGATTTCTTTGTTGTGGATGCTCTGTCGCACATGGGAGGACTTTGAAGGTGTATTATTAATGGCCTTGGGTAGAGGAATCAGTATAAAAATATATCTTGTTGTTTCATGCATCTGTTTGGGATATTTCTTTAACTTCTCATTTCATGGCTATGGAGTTTTCTCTATTTTCTCCTTCGTGCTCCGTGCTTCTCCTTCGTTCTCCGTGCTTCTCCTTTGTGTTTGATGAGGATTATTTATGAGACCTACACATTGCTATGGGGAATGTGTTTCAGTTCTTGGGTTGAGCAGGTATGAGCATTTTCAATGGCGGAGTGATGGAAGAATGTTGTAGAGGAAGTATGGAGGAATGAAGTGCACATATAACTGTTAGAAGTTAGAAGTGGGAAAAAGTGGCACTTGGAAAAATTTCAAAAATATATGCACAGGTAGGGCTTGGGTGAATTTTTCCATGCTTTATTTCCCTAACCTCAGGGATGTGAGGGACATCAATTTCCACAATGAGCAAGACGGTGACATGTGGCACTAGATCCAATGACAAGGAATGAAGGAGGAAAAAGCTGATTTAAAGCACTGGGAGCTGAAAGGAGGTCACATGGGTGTCCAAATGACTCCCTATGGGGGCTGGGTGAATTTTTCAAGGTCTGATGTCCCCCC
The DNA here is from genome assembly GCA_018340775.1 of Taxus wallichiana var. yunnanensis. Taxonomy (NCBI): domain Eukaryota; kingdom Viridiplantae; phylum Streptophyta; class Pinopsida; order Cupressales; family Taxaceae; genus Taxus; species Taxus wallichiana. Next base: position 2,967,036 of record JADAXU010000134.1, read on the forward strand.
ACATCATGTGCATAAGGGACATAAAATTCCACGGTGGTCAAGAGCATGACACGTGGCGCCCGATCCGACGGTAGGGAATGTACGCGCCCAAATAAGCACTTGGGGGCTGAACTGCGATCGCGTGAGTGTCAGAAGACTCCTATGGGGGATGGGAGAATTTTTGAGGTATGATGTCACCCACATCAGGTGCATAAGGAAAATCAGTTTCCACGGTGGTCTTGGAGCTGACACGTGGCACCTGATCCAATAGTAAGGAAGGCATGCTCCAAATAAGTACACGGGGGTGATTTGTCAAGTCGGAGGTCATATGAGGGACCCATAGGGAACATGGGGGATGGGAAAATTTTCCAAGTTCTTATGTACCTGACCTCAAGGACATCGGGAAATGAAATCCTATCAAGCTCCCGGGTGCCGACACGTGTCCTCTCGAAAAAATGACTAAGTCCTGAACTGCGTTTGAGAGGGTAACTTAGAGTAAAGATAACTTGAGCTCGGTGGAATTTATTGGTGAAATTTTATATTATTATGACTGGAAATGAATTTTGAATCCAAATTTTGGGGTTTCATGTCTTTATCCAGCCATATGGTCCCTGAAAAATCATATTTTTTTATTGTGTATTCCACTTGTGCTGAGAAAAAATGCCTTCCAATCATATGCGCCAAGGTGTTGTGAAAATTATTATTTCACCATCATGTAGGTCTTGGAATCCTCTTTTTGAATATGTTTTTTTAATTCCAACTCCATCCGGAGCTCCCAAAATATTCTTCTGAAGCTCAGCAGCTGTTTTAGGCATGTGTACCGCCTAGGCTTGTGAACCTTGTTTTTACTCATCGTGCTCCAAGTCTTGAAAAACTTCCCCAAACCTTCAAAAATAATTTCCATTATGTTCTAAGGTATTATGTTCACCTCCATGTTGAAATTTTCCCTTTTGTTCCGCTCCAGGGGGTTGAATCTAGTCTTGGGAAGGCCAGCGATAGCCCTTCCCAATACTGCCAAAAGATAACATCTTTTCAAAACTCCCTAAAATCACCTAGGGGGAATGAATAGAATTTCCTAAATCACCTAGGGACCAATTTGACATCAAATAGAGGGTGAAAAGACTAAAATATTTGGCTTGGGGTTCCTGGGAATGATAAAACATGAAAAATTTGACATCTGGGTATAGTTGTGCTCAGAAATTGTCAATTTGCCTATTGCATTTTCACGAAAATAGTTGGCTCTAGCTTGGGGACATGACATGGACTGAGCATAGTGAAGACATGACATGGGAATCCAGAATCTCAATTTTAGACCATATAATTTGTTGACCAGTGCCTTATCCATTGGGCCCTGCGGAGTCATGCACAACTTCTAGAAAGGAAGATTAGAAGAAGGAAACACACACACACACAAAAACGGAAAGGAAACACATAACACACAATAGGAAGGGAAACACACACAACGGAAAGGGAAAAACACCTATCAATCACCTATGGTACAAAGCAAGGGACAACCCACTTTCACTGAAGTACTTTTTATTTCTCAAAAGTTACCCCTGAAGATGCAACACTGAATAATGAGGTTCTGTGAAGCCGTTGATGGGTTCTAGAAAGTATCCTCCCCTCCTCAGCTGCTTATGAAATCCAGGTGCTTTCACAATTGTCTGTGTACTTGGTAGGAGTGAGTCCATGTGATCTTCTTGATGCTCAAGTCCTTGCTTGGAAATTCCATTGCCTTCATGCTCTTTAAAATCAGTTTTCGTCGTGCCAGTTGCCTTCCATGTTTATAAATATAGCTGATTCTCCATAGAGCATCTCATCACTACCCCAATGCTGATTTTCATTCCAATTCCTTGAATCTTCTGAGTTAATTTCTTTCCGAGTCTATGCTCATTGACATCTTCTTCATGAGAAACATTTGAATCATCCCTTATCTTTATTCCCTTGTGAGGCATTTGAGTCCTGATGGGAGGATCAAAGGAAAACTCATACTTTTCTTGCATGTCCATGGCACGAGTGAAGAGATCAAGAATCAGCTCGGGATCTTCTGTAAATTCTACTACATCAAAAATTTCTTTCACGGAGTTATGCTTCATTGTTTCCTACAACTCATCTTTGTACACATTTGAGGAATGCAGCTCAAGGAAACTATTTGGAGGGATTACCCCATCATCTTGGGAATCACTACACTCTATCAATCCTTCATCAAAAATATCTTCATCTTCAGAGGCTTCAAGACTCCTTGCTTTGATTTATTCATCATGGAAATAATCTTCATCCTCAAAAGGGAAAGAAAATATCTCCATTTCATTATTACATCCATCAACCATTAGCTCCAGAGTACCATCATATTTTTCAATATGGCCAACCTTCACATTGGTTAAGGCCTCTAAATTAGCTTCACGCTTGCCTTGCAGATTTGTGTCTTGCATTAGGAGCTCGAGATTGATCTCAGGGTCTTCTGTTTCTTCCACATCTCTTGGTAGTTATTGAATAGATAGTTCTTTCCTATTGCTCAAGGGATCATTGTAGACTAGCTTGGTCTCTTCCTGGGTGACATGATCAAGGGAGTCCTCATCTTCAAATGGGAATGAGAAAATTTCTTCATCACAGATAAGCATATAAGCTGTTTTTTCTTTTTGAAAATCTTCAAGAACCATATCCTCTTCTTCATGGTTTGCATCATCCAACAATTGAGGCTGCCCTCTTGTAACTCTAATCTCCTCAAGGATTCTTCAAAATCCAAATCTCTTTGGGAAGGCATGTCTAGGCCTATCAAGATGGGGATATCCTTTTCTTCCTCGGTTGCCACAAAGTGATTCATCTACCTGCTACCTTGATATAAGATGTTAGCTTTTGGGCTTCTGGAATTTCGTACTGTGTACCTCATCTTCTTCTTGGGAAGTAATTTCTCCATGTCTCCCTTCACTGGTATGGTTGCAAAAGACCAATTCATCTGAATTTTCCCTCCCAACTCTCGATAGAAATTTCTACTCAACAACATTCCAAATGAGGCTGGGACATCTACTACCAAAATCATCGCTGAAACTTTCTTGTCTAGAAATCTGGCAAGAGCCACCTGTGCATCTTTAACCTTCCCTAAAAGTGAGACATTTTTTTATTCCAAAGAGTAACAAGATCCACTAGGTGGAGTCATTGTAAGTTTAAGAGCCTTGGTGACCTTCAAAGGCATCACGTTGTCTGAGGCACTAGAATCTATTATGTAATTGTTCAATACATATTCTCCAACAAGAAGGGAGACATAGAAAGGTTCAACTTTATCAGTCTTTGATGCACTCAGAGAAAGTATGTTCAGTGAGGAAGGTGTAGGTGAGTTTGGTAGCATGCCTTTGAAACGATGAGCTACATCATTGGGTGTTAGACTACCACTCTTGATATATCGGACAAACCTCTCAAATTGTTCATAATGAGTCTACAAATATTCATTTGGTAATCTGCACTTTGGCTTCATTTGCATATTCTATGAAGTCAAAGGGAGCAGATGTGGACAAGGGGAGTGAAGGGACTGATTTTGGACTCTGGATAGGTTTAGGAGCAGGATTTGATGTTTGAGGAATGGACGGTATTTTGAAAGGCACACTAGGAGCTTTCAAGGAATATATTTTTTAGGAGCAGATTTGGGTTTAGAAATGGAAGAGACATTGGAAGACTTACTTGGGATTTCGGGAGAGTCTTCTTACTTGCTATGAGATCAGGATCCAACAATGCATACTTTATGGAGGATGGAAGTGGGGATCCTTGACTGATTATTTTATTTTTCAGAGTCACCATAGGAGGATCATCAACCTTATTTTCTTTTGCAGTAGTGGATGGAGATGCTCTTTTCTCGGACTGAGAATGAGTGAATACCATGCATGAGAAACTGGGTGCATCTTCTTCATCTTCTTCATAATATCCAGAATACTCACAAAACTTGATTTGTGTATTGTTCTCAAACTTGTAAGTTTCTTGGAAATCGCCACCTTCTTGTTCAAGTTCTTCTTCAATTTCGTGAAATCTGTAATTTACATTCACGGGTGGGGCCTCCAAAGAAAGTCTTTGGGGTGCTCCTACAATCTGTTTTCTATTGCTTCTCTGAGAAGGAACTCATTCAAATAATTCCCTCTTAAAAGATGCCATCTCATTTGCCAAATTTTGCAGCGATGGATTAGTTCTCTCATCTTTAGGATGTTGGGCCTTGCCCTTTGATAAATTCTTGATATTTCTAGAGAGGATGAGATCCTCATCCAATTCAATGGCCCTCCTTTGTGCTTCTACAATGTTCCTTGGTTGAACTCTTCATAGGAGAAATCATACCTCCAGCGATTGAGCATTTATGAAGAATCCTTTGATATTGTTCTAAGAGGGTGAATCTTCTTCCGGTATCCTATGAAGCAACCATTCGAAATAAGACACAAAGTCTCTCATCGTTTCACTTTCTCCTTTCCTCATTTGAGCCAACTGCATCAAGAGGTTTTGAAAATCTTCAGTTGATTTAAATATTTCCTTGAAGCTTGACCTTGATGTCATCCCAACTAGTGATGGATTGGGAAGGTAGGAGGTAGAACCATTCTGCTGCTTTTTCTTGGAGGGACTCCATGAACAATCTTATAGCAACATCTTCATGCTAGACACCAAGAATTCCACATGATGTCATGAAAGCAACAACATGTTCTTTAGGATGTTGTGAGTTTTCACCTTTGAACTTTGGAAAGTTCTTGCGGGAACCCATTGGTAGATCGTGAAGAGGGGGTTCAAGAGCAAGTGGGCCTATATTCCTTCCCCATGGAACAATGGGTTGAGGTATTTCTTCTTCATCTGCCATCGTTTCTTCTACTTCTATTTCAGCTCTTGCTTCTTCAAATTCTTCTTCTTCCAGTGAACTCGATGTTCAATGATGGTTGAAAAATTGGAGAATTTGAAGGAGTTTGGATAGGATTTCCGGAGAACTACTCGAAGTGCCAGATGGAGAGGAGGCTTGAGAGAATAAGTATGGATTATCTCTAATTCATTCTTTTTGATTTTTCAAAGCTTCAAAATTGGAATCAGCAACACCTCTCGACCTGCTCAACTTGGTGTATCTTCTTTTAGCCAGCTTTTGAAAAATTTTGTAGTTGGAACACGAAAGGGCACTGTGGAATGTGAAAAGTCATGTGTAGAAATCAGTAGTGTATCTTTTGCAATGGACTTTCATGAACTCCTTTTTTTATTTTTTTCAATATTTGATTTTTTTTGAATTTTTGGGACCTTGTGGTCGTATATTGGGTGCAGATGCTGCTAAATCTGCCCCACGGTGGGTGCCAAAAATTGTTGGCAAGAAAATTTGTCAGGTGGACAAACTTGTGGATTTCTTGCCAATGCTCTGGGAATCTAAGTCCCTCTACTTAATCGGTGCAGTTGTTGTATGTGCATACATGAGAAAGTGTGGATTTCTGTGGTGGTCTTTCAACCGAGGATCCAATAGGGGCACTCCACTGACCCTGTGGAAAAGATAACAATCTCTTGCTAGGGAAGTCTTCATTCAGAGAGCAGAGGGAAAGGGAGTGAGAAAGAGGTAGAGAACTAATGCTATAGGTAGAAAATTAGATTCCTGCACACACACGAGTTAGAAACTTCACGCATACATTTATTAGAAGAAACAACTCGTGAATAGAAACAAGACCAAATAGAATTCACCGATCACCAAGTATCATAGAAACCCTTAATCAAAGAAAGCTAGAAACTCCTTCTTCTTGTATTGATTGCTCAAATCAAAGTTGTACATAATGTGGGAATGGAAGAAATTTGAGAGGGGAAGAGAGTAGAAGAAAATGGCTATCTCCTTTGATTTCTCTAGGTACAATGCACTCTTGAGTGTACAAGATCAATTTCCAACCCTTTGTAATGGGGATGGTGTTACAATTTATAGAATCGGAGAGGTGACTTATTGTCTTCCTCATGACCCTCCATATGCCTTAATATGACTTAAGATTGTTCATATTCCACTTTAAATATTTAAGTCCCTTTTATAATAGCAAGGTGACTTAATTTACATTATGTTTCTAAAGTCACTTTTAAGTGACTTAAAGACATATCAAAAGTACAAACCCCAACAAAGAATTGGAACATTTTAAAGTGAGAGAAAGTTGGGGGAAAGAGAGAGAAGAGAGAGAGAGAGAGAGAGAGAGAGAGAGAGAGAGAAAGAGAGAGAGAGAAGAGAAAAAAAAGTAGATGTCGCCCGATGAAGTCCGTTGATCCTTGATGATGGAAAGCTCTAAATGCATTGTGCTCGATGAAACTCTGAATCTTCAAACTCCTTGAACATTGTGAAACTCAACCAAATTAGCTCCCGAACGCTCACCAATTGAATGAACTAAGGTGGATCTCGAATTGACCTGGAAAATGGCTAGGATGCTCTAAAAATGATGTCCCCCGAATGATTAGCCTTATTCATCCCATTGTGCCAAAACTTCTCTTTGAGTGTAACTTACTATTTTTAGTAAGTGTGGAAAAAGTAACTCCTCGATCCTTATTTGAGTGTTGTGACCTTGATTCCCCTTTCTCCCTGCATTCCTCACTTATTTGGATCAAATTTCTATTTTTAGCAAGTGTTCGAGGGCCCACTTAATATTTTTAGTAAGTGCCAAAAATTTCCATTCTAGTGAATCTCTCTAGCTATACCAAGTGCACCTCCGACATCTTCATCTCCTTCATAGGTTCTTACAATGACTTTCTCGAAATAATAGTTCCTATGTGGTAGACTGCTATTTTTAGAAAGGTTGCCTCTAGGAGTCGATTGACATGGAATGAAGTTTTTTGATATGGGTTTTTTCCCAATATCATCCCATTGAAATTTCGGGCCCGCCCACTTAATAATCCAAGAGATTTTAAAGTTTTAATTTTCAGACACAGGAGTGCTTCTAGGTACGTGGCCATTAATGGACCTCAAAAGTACAGTCCGGTTTTCTCCTCTATTTGCAAATAAAATTATATTTTTGATGTGGGTTTCTTCTTCTAGTGCTTCACGTGTAATCTTAATTCAATCTAGCAACCGGTTTGACGGGAAATCCCTCTTCTTTCTTCGTTGAGCCGGAAATGAGATTTCTTCATTGTGGATGCTCTGTCACACATGGGGGACTTTGAAGGTGTCTTCTTGATGGCCTTTGGTAGAGGAATGAGCAAAATAATATATCTTGTTGTTTCATGCATCTATTTGGGATATTTCTTTAACTTCTCATTTATGGCTATGGAGTTTCTCCGTTTTCTCCTTCTGTGCTCCGTGTTTCTCCTTCTTTGTTTGATGAGGATTCCTTATGAGACCTAAAAATTTCTATGGGGAATGTGTTTCAGTTCTTGGGTTGAGTAGGTCTGAGCATTTTCAATGGCAGAGTGATGGAAGAATGTTGTAGAGGAAGTATGAAGGAATGAATTGCACATATAACTGTTAGAAGTTAGAAGCGGAAAAAGTGGCACTTGGAAAAATTTCAAAAATATATGCATAGGTAGGGATTGGGTGCATTTTTTCCATGCTTGATGTCCTTCACCTTAGGGACATCAATTTCCTCAATGAGCAAGACAGCGACACGTGGCACTACATCCAACTGGCAGGGGAATGAAGGAGGAAAAAATTGATTTAAAGCCTTTGGGAGTGATAGAGGTCACATAGTGTCCAAATGATTCCCTATGTGGCACTCGGAAAAATTTTCAAGGTCTTATGTCCCCCACCTCAGGTGCATAAGGGACATAAAATTCCATGGTGGTCAAGAGCATGACACGTGGCTTAATTCGACGACAGGAATGCACGCTCCAAATAAGCACACTGGGGTTGAATTTTGTCGCGTGAGTGTCCATGGAAGACTCCTATGGGGGGTGGGTGAATTTTTCAAGGTGTGATGTCCCCCACCTCAGGTTCATAAGTGACATCAATTTCCACGGTCACTGGAGCCGACACGTGGTGCCCGATCCAACGCATTGAGTGAAGGCATGCTCCAAATAAGCACCTAGGGGCTGATCTGTCAAGTCTGGAGGTCATATGAGGGCCCCATAGGTCACATGGGGGCTGGGAAAATTTTCCAAGGTCTTATGTACTTGACCTTAGGGATTTTGGGGACATGAAATCTCGCTAGAGCTCCTGTGTGCTGACACGTGTCCTCTTAAAAAAATGACTAAGTCTTGAACTACGTTTGAGAGGGTAACTTAGAACGAAGATAACTTGAGCTCCTAGTGGAATTTCTTGGTGAAATTTTATATGATCCCGATTGGAAATGGAATTTTAAATCTATTTATTGGGTTTTAATGTCTTATTCGGTCATATGGTCCCTGAAAAATCAGATTTTTTATTGGTACTCCACTTGTTCATGAGAAAAAATGCCTTCCAATCATATGCATCAAGGTGTTGTGAAAAATATTAGTTCACCATCATGTAAGTCTTGGAATACTATTTCCGAATATGTTTCATTTTACTTCCAACTCCATCCGGAACTCCCGAAATCTTCTGGCGAAGCTCAAGAATTTGCTTTAGGCCTATGTACCACCTAGGCTTGTGAACCTTGTTTTTTACTCAGACTACTCCAAGTCTTGCAAAAATTCCCCAAACCTTAAAAAATCATTTCCATTATGTTATAAGGTATTTCATCAGGGATAATTTTAGCGGTGAATATTCGTAATATGGCAAAAATTTCATTTTAGGAAAATTTGAAAAGGTGAATTATTCGGAGTGGGTCGGTGTCCTGTTCGCCTAAAATATATAGTATATTTTTTTGGGGGTCGGCTTCGCCTTCATTTGAAAACATCTCCTATAAAAACCTAGGTGATTCACGGGTAGTATACCTCAAGTAGCTTACCAAATTACAAATACTGTGAAATTTGAACTCGCATACCCTTGAGCACAAGAGATTCATATTATTGTTAGCCTATGATTTTTGACGCACGAGAAATGCAATGTTGACGCGCGACAAGAGCATTGTTGATGCGTGTGACAAGAGTTGTTGATGCGCGAAAAAGAGTTGTTGACGCACGAAAAATGTGTTCGACGCGCGACTTGGGCAAAGAAGTGCGACATGCGGCGAGAGGAAGTGTTGACGCGTGCGAGAGGAAGTGTTGACGCGCGACTTGGGTAGTGTTGACACGCGACAATATATTAAGATAGTGGACGACAGAAACGACCTCGCAAGTGCAGAGTTGAATGGACGCATGATAAGACCTCGAGACAGACAGAGTCGCTACTTGGTTCTTTTGCTGACGCAGGAATCTTTTCGAATAATGGAAGGTGCCAGCTCAAAGAATACGAATAACCTAAAAGTAAGTAAGAAATCTCAGAAATCACTCTTCAAGTATTTTGGAAACTCTGCGGATACAGATATTGTAAATACCAATCATATAGATGCTACCACAGAGAATCGAATCTATGTGTGTGGAAGGAATTATTGAGGTGCACATGCATTTTGCACAGTATCAAAGTCAAACAAATGAAACCTACGATAATATGCTAGATCTTGAAGATATTGTTCCTGTTGGGGTGCAACCAGAAGTGTAGCTAGATATCACATATACAAACACTCAGCAAAATGGAAGATAGAAATCAAAATCAAACTCCGATCCAAGAAAGAGGAAACCAGGTGATTGTGATATTGCTCAAAATTCTACTAAAAAAAGTAAAGAATTAAAAACGAAAAAGAATATGTGGACCATTGGCAGGACATACAAGTTTGATTGGGCAGCTAAATTTCTGTTTATTGAACCTATACAATCATCTAATTCTGAAGAAATCCCATCTGAATGTACATGTAAAATATGTACGTGGAAATTGGGAAAGCAACAAAAATGCAATGAAATTTGGACACTATAGAAAAACATTGTGGAAAATAATATTTAACTGTAACAGGGGCGGATGGCCAGAAAATCAAAACACATAGGTGGAAAACTGAAAAAGAATGCATGCATGTTAGATACGCAGCGGAATATGAGGTAGAGCAGAAAAAACACAGACATCTGTTGGAAAAGGGAGGAACGATCACATCGCATATTGGTAAGATGAAAGAAACAAATCTACATGCAAAATTCATACAATTCTCTACTCTTTTTCAAATACTTAAAAAAGGAAGAGCGATTTCAGATTTCCTCAATTTCAAAGTTTTGTATCAATTTAATGGAATGCTGAATGTACCTCAGTCTCATTGGTCTGAGAGTAGTGGATGGGAAATGGCAAAATGCCTCTCGATGATAGAGAAGGAAGATTTGAAAGAGAATGTAAAAAAAGCAAACTTTATCTCTCTTTCAATTGATGAAGTGACAACAGTCGACAACACCGCATGGGTATGTATCCACATCTATACTTTAGAAAATCATATAAGGACACCTCATCTATTGGGTGTTATGAAAATGGTTGAAAACTGCAATGCCGAAAACCTATATAAAATAGTTGTTTCTCATTTGAAAGATGTTGCTGGTATGACTGATTATGAAATTGCTACGAAGTTGGTATGCGTTGGAGCAGATGGTGCATCTATCATGCAGGGTCACCGAACAGGGCTCTGTGTTAGATTACAAACAACAGTGGCCCCATATATGCTACCAATTCACTGTATGGCTCACAAAATGAATTTAGCGTATAAAATGGTAAGAAACCACGAAAATGTTGCTAAATTAGAAGACCTTATAAGAGAACTTCATGCCTATATGTCAAGTAGCCCAAAGCGTTTTCTCGAGTTCCAAAAATTTGCAATTGGAATTACAGATGGCAAAAAACTTTTGAAGGATGTGGAGACTAGATGGATCTCTTTGTATGAACCTGCATGCAGAGTTCGTGAGGAGTATCCTTCATTGGTTGGTTTCATGCACAAATACCATCATGAAGTTGATAGGGAAAGGGACTTGTTGTTCCGTTTAAGCGATTTGGAGACATTACTTACATTGGTAAATATTCTTCCAATGTTAAAGGAGATCAATACACTGATGAAGCATGCACAGGGCAGATTAATCTATATTGTGGATTTTATACGGATGAGGAAAATGGTATGTCAAAGTCTTGATATATTGTACTGTTCCAATGATAGTTTTGATGCACCTGTTTTTGAAAATTGGAGAGATTTATTAGATCTTAAAAATCCTAACACCTTTTTGAGATTTAATATCCACGATCACCTCTACATCACTGTTAATGGGAGGGAAATCCCTGTGCACATTTTGCAAAAATGTCAAGCTATTACAGGATCGGAACGAGAAGATGTTCCCATGACACGTAATTTGTTTGAGTCTGTTATAGTTGAAACAAGAATAAAGCTTAAAAATTTCAGAAACCTTGTCATCAGAAATTAGGGAACGTTTCTGTAAAGATAAAATTCTAGAAGCCATGGGTGTGATGAATCCTAATTTTTGGAATACTGAAGGTGGCCATGCAGACTTTGTCAGTAAGCATTTCCATAAATCAATGGGTACAATAATGGAACAATTTACAAAGACGTCAGAGCTCAAGGGTGTGGAAATCAAAGGTATACTGAATGCCGATTTATTAAAGTTTCAGTCAACAAATTTTGCAACAACAATGAGGAACCAATATAAGAATTTAGATCAACCTTCTGAAAGTGGTGTTATTACAAGGTTGTGGCGAGGAATCTATCAAAGTTCTATTTTACAAGAAGATATCAGTGAATATTTCAGATTATATGAGTTATGCCAAACAATGATTTTGGGGTCTATGGAGGATGAAAGGGTTTTCAGTGCATTGTCATTTATAAAATCAAAACTGAGAAACAGGTTGGATAAAAATCTAGAAAGTTGCATGAGGTGTTATGTTTCTTGATACTCCATCGAAACCTTTTTGTTCGACAGAGCAATTGCGCATTGGAATTCCCTTTGTGAAAGAAGAGGTGTGAATAATATAGCTACAAGTACAAATATTCCCAACCTTGAGAGTGTAATTGGCTCTTCGTCACATTCTACAGAAGACAACATCGACTTTGATGAAGCTATTGATAATGGATTGTTTCAACTTTAAATAGGTATCTTCTTTATCTATCTTTTATCTTTATCATTAAAGATGTTACAGGTCTATATACTAAAAATGTCAGGCAATTCACCCATCTATCTACTAATACATTTCTCGTGTTGGGTTTTTTTAAAACACAGATCTAGCTCATTACCAGTGGCAATGATGATTTCAACTTTAAGGAGGTATCTTTTTCCCCTTAATCTTATTGTTTGTTACTATTCATTTTTTCAGCTCTAGTTATCATTAAAGATGTTACAGGTGTATGTATTTACATTTAGTTAAATACAATATTTTTACTTTTTGAAAATGTGGGTTGACATCCGTCCGAGGAAGCTGTTACTTCTCGGGACTGACAATGTCAGGCAACTCACCCATCTATCTACTAATCCATTTTTTGTGTTGAATTTTTTTAAGACAAAGATCTAGCACATTACCGGTGATGATTTCAATTTTAAATAGGTATCTTCTTCAACATAATCTTATTGTTTGTTACTATTCATTTTTTCAGCTCTGGTTATCATTAAAGATGTTACAGGTGTATGTATTTACATTTAGTTAAATACAATATTTTTACTTTTTGAAAACGTGGGTTGACATCCATCCGAGGAAGCTGTTACTTCTCGGGACTGACAATGTCAGGAAACTCACCCATCTATCTACTAATCCATTTTTTGTGTTGAATTTTTTTAAGACAAAGATCTAGCACATTACCGGTGATGATTTCAATTTTAAATAGGTATCTTCTTCAACATAATCTTATTGATTGTTACTTTACATTTTTTCAGCTCTTGTTATCATTAAAGACGTTACAAGTCTAATTCTATATATTTACATTTATTTAAAGATATTGTTGGTCTATATATTTAAAGATGTTGCTGGCACTTCTCAGGAGTCAGGACTGACAATGTCAGGAAACTCACCCCTATATCTACAATGTCATGTAAAACAAAGATCTAGCACGTTACCCTTGATGATTTCACAGCAATCTAATACGCAAGAGGTAAGCTAAACCCTAGCATATTTGCAATTATGTTTAATTTCTTACCAGTGATGATTCTTTCTTGATTTCTCAGAATTATATTTAATTTATTTTTAAATATAAGTCCACATAAAATTCCTCATAAAATTCGGGATAAACAATACATTATACGATTTTAAATATAAGTCCACATAAAATTCCTCATCATCCATATATATCATATCATCACCATATCATTATCATATCCTGAGTCCTGACACTACAATTATTATTAATACAATTATTTATCTAATTTTAAATTTATTAAAACAATTTCGTTTTTTAAAATAATTCATAATCATATCATTACAATTCTATTCGCATTCTAATGTCATCTATATCCATTCTAATCATTAATGTCATCTATATCCATTCTAATGACATTATGATCATATCGTTACAAGTGTAGAGAATAATTATCTTAAAACAAGTTCAAAAGTCTAGAGAAGAAGAATTACTGTGCTTGATGATAAATCTACGTCCACATTAAATTGATCATCGTCTTTCATCATCATCTATCATTAATTATCAATTATCATCATTCATCATCTACGTCCACATACAATTCATGACAACTCAAGTAAACAAGAAACATACATATAATTCATGATAATCACCATCTAATGCAATTAAAATTAAAGATTGTATATAAATCCATATAATTAAATTCAAAAACCATAGTACATACTCAATAGTAGAAGTTTTCAAATTCAATATTTAAAGTTTCCTCAATAATAAAAGTTTCTAGTTTTCAAAACCCTCTCTTTCTTTATCCAATTCTACTCTGCACTCTTCCCCAATGGCTTCTTCCACTGTGGCTGTACCTCTTTCCCCAAAACCAAAAATCTCCATGCGACAACAAATTTGAATCAGCTGCAGCGTATAAACTATCTCGTTACAATAATTTTCATAACGACTAATAATCTCATTGATAAGAACCTTAGCCCTTTTGTCCCATTCTATAAGCTGATTTATATGAGGAAGCATCTTCATCTTTCTCATCAACCCACACAAAATATTTTTTGTGCTTGTCCAGTTGTATGAAATACTCCTTGCCCTCTTTAGAAGTACTTGTGCCAAAACCCTGTATGGTCCAAGCAACAAGTGATACCTAATCAACAAGTGAACAAAACCAGAACTTGAAAACATATAAAGAGAAAACAAACTAGCATTACTTTGTAGTACTATATGGTCCAGCCAGTTATCGATCCACTCAATGATTCTCTCCAAGCTTCATACTCAGGAATTGTGTAAAAAGATAACACATTTCCATTTTTGTGAGTTGCCTACATCAACATGTGCCAAAATTAGACATGGAGATACATAACATCTGGAGGCTTAAAAACAAATATAAAGAGTCTCAATACACTCAACCAAATATACAGGGGGAACAGTTACCCTGACAATAGGAGTGATAAATTCCACAACAAATGAAGGAATTTTAAGCAGTGATGGCCAGGTATGGTGTATGAAATTGATCAACAATCCTTTGATGTGGGAACCATCATGGTCCTTTAAGAGACAAAGGACAAGTCAAAAAGGATCTCACTAGAAAGGATGTGTCAGAATTAAGCAAAAACTAAACAATGCTATACAAAGATCATGTACTTGGTCTGTCATTATCATCAGATGGCCATATCTTAAAGATTTAATGCTGTCATATATTTTATCTTCCTATAGACCAAGGATTTTTTTATATTTACTATCTCTTTATTCTACATTTGTTGGTGAGTGGTAGCTTCCCTGACATTGAGTAGCTTACCTCTGAGAGGAAACACGCCATAATAATATTGACCAACAATAGATATTCCTGCCACTTGATAGGATAAAGCTAACTAAAATAACAAAAAATTAAATTGGAAAGTGATGTCGAAACATGTCACAATACTACCAAATTCAGTATTCACATTTCCCTGATTCAAGGCACAAACACTTACAGCAAGAGCCTTGGCTGAGTCACCCTCTGTTAATATTAAAGTACATTGATCAGAATTCTTCCCCCTTGATTGATTTGCATCATCAAGTTTGGGAACATCAATTAATTTCCCCTTCTTGGTTCCATCAGTTTTCTTAAGATCTTTTTTTTGTTTAAACTTTTCCACTGCACTCATCAGGTCAATCAAAGTTACAAAGCTCATCTTAGACACTAGCATTGCAAAAATTACATGTACTCAGAAATGCTACATATTAGACACCACGCCTTTATTTATTGACATGGGCTGCAAATGCGAAACAGTGAAAATTACTATAAATTTATAACAACAAATTGTATCAGAATAAAAAATATGAATTAAAATGAATTATACTTACAATCAACATGGAAACCGAACGTTGATTCGAGAAAATTCTTTTCTTCCACGAGTGTTGCCTTGGTTGTAACAATTGGTAAATTTTTGAACGAAAGGCCCATAAACTAATGGATGTCATTTGCTTCGATCATCAATTGAAAAATTTGGCCATCGCTCATAGTCACATAAAAATGCCCGCCCCTCAATTGTAGGATGACAGTAAAGTAATTCAAAATATCCGGATCTGCTTTCAAAATGGGGCATATTAACGAGCCCTGTAAATTCACACGCATCCATTGAATCTTTATATTCTGAAGACATCTTTAAAATAGTATGGATGTGAGGGCATAAGATACATCGATTGAATTGGATTCTCTTGATTTTTGTTACTGAACTTGCAGTTGGGAAGCATCGAAACCTGTAAAAAATTAAGAGATGGAAGGTGAAAACGAGAAAATGACCGGTTGAAGGGTATTTATAGGCTAAATCAGGTGTCAATGGCTTCACTTAACGCACGTCAAAGGTTCTAGCTGACGCATGACAATAGTCTTAGCTGATGCATGTCAATCGGATCCATCGACACGTGTCAATAGGTGCAAGCGACGCACGTCAATAAGATCCAGTGACGCGCGACAATAGGAGTGAGCGACGCGCGTCAATAGGAGAAAGTGACGCGCATCAATAGAATCTAGTGACACACGTCAATAGGAGTCAGCGACGCACGTCAATAGGAGCCAGTGACGTGCGTCAAAAAGAGACAGTGACGCGCGTCAATAGGAGTCAGCGACGCGCGCCAAGCAGGAGCCGCCGACGCCGCGCCGGTAAAGGAGCGCGACGACGCCAAAAAGAGCCTGACGCTGCACAAAAGAGCGTCATTGATGCGTGTCATTGAAGCAACAAGTGACTCGCGTCATTAGGTGCCAGTGACATGCACCATTAGGTTCCAGTGATGCACGTCAATAGTGGGGAGTGTCACGCGTTGATCAAGACCATTGACGTTCCATTGACACACGTCAGGAGTGATGAGTGACTAGATGGATCTCTTTATGCACAGAGAAAGCTTGAGACTACCAAATAATTGATTTCTTAATGTAATTCAAAGTTTTCACCTCTTTTCTCTAGAGAAAATTCCCTTCATGTTTCAGTAATGCACCAATTGAGATGAAGCCTTCAAATTTATCCCTGCACCAAAGAAACAAAGTGTTTGGTGTGTACTTGATGATGATATAGGGTCTAGTTTGATAAGTTCAAAAAGAAACTTCATGATATATGCTAAGATTGAGTTTGAGATGAGGTATTAGTAAGGCACTGTTGATGAGGAATCACAACACCCCGGATGTAGATCGGGCTTCTAGGTTGATCACTTAGGCATCCAGCAGTGTGATTGCACAACATGGAAACCTCTCTCAAGCATGGGACTTGTGAAACCGAGAGAGGAATCTCCAGAGAAGGCTGGTTCTGCTCCTAAACTACCCGCCCAAGCTATTCCAGTGTAGGAAAACTAATCTAATCCTAATCTAACAATGCCAAGGAGATAGAGAGAGAGAGAGAAAGGAAAAGAACAAAAGCCTACACTAAAATGGTGATACACCGAGAGAAGGAGAATGTTGAACATCTATCAAAGCTGCCAAGACAAAGAGAGGTGAGCAATGGGAAGGATGGACGAGATGCATCACAGGCCCAAGGATAGATTTCACATAGAAAATGTCCCAAAACTCCATGAACACAGCTCCAGACCTGCAATGAACATTCAAACATGCACAAATACCTGCAATGAAGAGAGGCAAGAAGAGAACAAACAAAAGACGAGCAAGGATGGACAGATGCATCACAAAACACACTTTTTGTTGCTCCAGAAGTTTGCACAGAACATCATTCCATTAGTAAAAGGCAAAAATGCCATTACAGAGTAGGGAGGAGGTTCGAACTCCATTTTCAACCCTAGAGAAGAAAAGAAGGGAGGGCAGAGCAGAAAAGATGAACAACTTGTTATATCTCTTAAAATGAGCCAAATCTGGCTTTATACAATGCATGGGTCGAGCCCAGGAGACAGAAAACATAGGAAAATGTGTAAGTAGCCCAACCATTGACCAAAATGCATTCTTCATTAAAATCGGTGGTTGAGACATCACTTCGCCATCTTTCAAGAAGAATGCGACCCATGTGCATTAAAACTGGTTGTTGAAACGTCGCTTCTGGCCATTATCACGCGTCAGAGCTGTTTCTCAATTTTATCTCTCCAGAATACACCAAAATTTGAGATTGATCCTAGAATCATGTAGAGAATTTCATAAGCTTTCCGTTGATATAAAGAACGTGCAAATCGAGCTCTGGATCGAAAGTTATGGAGGTCTGAAGTTTTAGGGCACAAAACAGGTGAAAACGTGTTTTGAAATCTTTCCCGCGCTCTGCCACCTGGATGACACGTGGCACGCATTGATTGGTCACATGATTCTCTCTCCTCTGCCTTTCGGCGGGATTTCTTTTGAAATTTCCTTGTGGGCCCTAGCTGGGACACGTCGCACTATCCCATTGGTTCGGGCTGACCCTTCAAAACTCGCCCTTTGACTTTTTGACCTTTTCACTTGTGACACGTGTCATGATTTGATTGGATGAGCAAGGTCTTCAGCCTGTCGGGTTCGGGATTCTCCTCTGCATTTGCATCGGACTTGGAGGATGGCTCGACATATGCTTCATGTTTATGTTTTCCCGAAACCCGCTTCCGCCAGATTATCCAAATTTTCCTTTGTTGTCGGGCTTTCCGACCCCTCCGACATGTCCCCTGCTGTCGGGTTTCTTGACCTCTCTGACATGCCTTGGTGAGGACACGTGGCAGCTTCTCATTGGTTTTCGGGCTTTTCAGTTTTCGCGTCCTTCGCGTACATTTGTCCCGGATGTCCCAGTGCTGTCTGGGACAAAAACTTCCGATCCGCCCGAAATGGGCTTCCTTGTCCCTTATCTGCCAATGACACGTGGCGCAATCTGATTGGCTCTTGGCTTTTTCGGCTCCTTCGGTGATCCACGTCCCACGCGTCCCTTCATCCCGGATGTCCCAGTATGAACTTTCTCTATTTCGGGTGAACCGGCCGGTTCACGTCATCACGGCCCAAATGTCCCAATTACTTTTGGGATGCTTGTTCTCATTTTTGATCGATCCGCCGATTGCGTGCGATTTGCATACTCTTGGCCCAAATGTCCCGAACTGTCTAGCTCAGCAGTTAGCCAATTTTGCTTCCTCCTTCGGCCGGATCAGTTTCCCATGTCCTGCGCATCCTTCCTCGGTCCGACTGCTTGCTACATTCTGATTCCCGGTTCGGGTCCTTCGCGTACCTTCGTCCCATATGTCCCTAAGGCGACCTTGAGCAGGACTTAGCCGATTTTCATGATTTTTTCTGGATCAATCTACTTGCCTTCTGCAACTTTTTCCGCATTTTCTCAGAGCTCGTTCTTTTCGACCTGGATAGGGAAGTTAGAAAAATTTCTGAAGGGACCCTAGAAACATGATTTTTGCCCTGGATCAATCAATTTTCCTGGGACTTGAGAATCTAATGCATGTTATCAAAATTTACCCTGGGGGTGAATTTTGGATAACAATTTGGCGACTCAGCGGGGTTACCTGCCTGCTAGGTAGAATGATCAGTAGCCTGAAGCAATCCATTGGGCATGGAGTCATAAGCAAGCCTGCAACTGATCTGAACTTTGAAAACCTCCCTCTGAGCCACTTGAAACCTACTGGACATGGAGTTGTTCTCACCAAAATGCCATTGGAATGAACTGTGCAAGAGCAAAACCAGCACACCAAAACTATGTACAAATTGAAAATCATACATGCTCCAAATGGAACATGCAGAGTGTGCACAAGCACTTCTTCTGCTGAAAGCAAACCTTCCTACTCTACTGTAACTGGGAGCAAAGGCAAGCTAAACAAACCCTTCAGAATGGTTGTGCAAAATAGCTTCCTTTCTTCAAAATTGGCAGCCATGCAATTGATTTGGCACTGATCATGGCTGTTTGGATGGATGGAAAATCAACAAGAAGCTGGTCTTCTATCCAAATCATCAAGGTGTCAGCTGAAGGCAAATTCAATACCTCTTTTAGTTGCTCTGCATTTGGGTTGAAGAGGTATGACAGCTGATCCTTGATACTTTGTAGCTCAGCCTCATGCTCAGAAGCAAGCATGACTGGTTGTGACTTCTCCTTTGGCTCTAATGAAGCCAAATACCTGATTAGGCAAGGTCTGATCCATTGAGTATGCCCGTTGCTGTGATTTTCAACTCCAAGAATGGAGTTCTCTTGTAGACCCTCCTGAATGGATGGTGTGGAAGAAATGGTGAAGTTCCTTTGTCCCTTCTCTTCCTCCAATGAAGAACATGAAAGATTAAAATCTTCCAATCTTGATTCCAAAGAGCTGCTATAAGATGCAGGCTTCTGCAAATGAATGTTCTCCTCCAGGACAGCAGACTCTTGTGTTTGGAATGTGGATGATGAAAGAGAGAATGGTGAAAACTCAACCGGTTCTTCTCCATCAAAATAGTCTTCCAAATCTGACAGGTAAACTATCTCATTGCTGTCCTGCTGCTCATGTTCAACTTCCTCCATGGTGTCCTCTTGATCTGTAACTTGACCACCATGGTTTCCTTCACTCTCCAATATTGAGTTTGAGAAATCAAACTCCTCTTCAGTACTAGAACTTGAGAGAGATGAAGTGGAAAGAAGAACTGAAGGTTCTCCGTAGCCTACTTTGTGCTCAAAGCCCTTGGATCTGCACTTTTCTCCTCCACAGCTAGAATGTGCTCCTCTTCTTTTGGATTTGGAGAAGCTTCTCCCTCCTCTATTACTTGAAGGCAATCTTGCTCTTGATATAACTCTTCCTCCAGCATGAAGTTTGTCAAGTCAAACTCTTCGATCTGCTGCTCTAGAGGACAAGTTGGGACTGCAAGATCTTCTTCTTCAACAAAAATAGTCCTCACCACCATTTGTTCAACCTCAGCCTCTTTTGTAGGTTTGACCAACAAAGGGATCTTTGTCATCCCAAATTTGGCAGCCAAACTTACTAAGCTCTTAATCATTGCTTCTTTTCTTGGCTCTTCCTCTTGCTGTCCTTGATGACTGAATTTTGCAATTTCTTCTTCCCCACATGGAATTGGGAATGCAAGAGGAGGGATGGGTTGTAACTCAACTGATTTGAAAATTTTTTGTGGTGGTGGAGGAGGTGAAACCTCTTGTTTCTTTGGAGTGGGAGGTATTTCATTTAGCTCTTGTGGAGGGGATGACTGTTTAGAAGGAAAAAGGAAAGAAGAATTGAGGTGTGTTGGAAGACTGAGAGGTGGAGACATGGGATCAACATTTGGGACAGCAGATGGAGAGTTTAAAATTTGCAAGTCCAAATGAGATGATGCTGCTTGAGTAATGGGAAGAGAAAAACTAGATGATGGTGTAGAACTTACCCATTGACAAGGTTGTTCAACACCGAATGTATAGGCCTCTATTTCTGTTGTCCATTGTGCAAGTTGGGGCAGCATCTTTATCATGAAGTCCAGCTTCTCTTGAGGGCTGAAGTGTCTTGGAAAAGGGCCTCCCCATGGACAAGGAGTCCTGTAACCGATTCCGAAAGCTCTCATTTGAGCTGTTGCTCTGGACTGCACCATCTTTACCTCCATCTTTTGGATCTTCTCCAACAGACCAGCATCTTGGATCTGATGGCCTTCATTGTATGCACACCCTTGCTCTTGGAAAGCTCCATAGCCAAACTGAGTTTGGCATTCCTGCTCATATGGGTATGCATGCTGATTTTGAATCTGCTCAAAATGTTGATTTGGAGGATTTGTAAAACATGTTGGAGGTGTGATATACTACTGTTGTAAATGTGAGTTCCATGATGGAAATGAAGTCATGATTGCACAACCTCATGGAATGGGAAAGAATGAAAGAGATGGAAAGAAGGATGAATGGGAATGGATGGAAAATGGGTCTACAACTTCAGAAATGGGTTGCTGATCGATGGAGTCACCGGATATGTTCTGCAAGTGCCTCCAAAGGCTGAAATTTTCACAGAACACACCAACCGAAAAGATGAAGTGGAAGACCTCTAAGGTCCCATCGGCATGCCAAAACTATTGATGATGAATCATAGCACCCGGATGCAGATCAGGCTTCTAGGTTTATCACTCTGCATCCAAAGTGTGATTGCACAACATGGAAACCTCTCCCCAAGCGTGGGACTTGTGAAACTGAGAGAGGAATCTCCAGAGAAGGCTGGTTCCTACTCCTAAACTACCTGCCACAAGCTATTCCAGTGCAGGCAAGCTAATCTAATCCTAATCTAACAATGCCAAGGAGACAGAGAGAGAGAGAGAGAGAGAGAGAGAAAGGAAAAGAACAAAAGCCTACACTAAAACGGTGATACACCAGAGAAGGAGAATGTTGAACATCTATCAAAACTGCCATGGGACAAAGAGAGGTGAGCAATGGGAAGGATGGACAGATGCATCACAGGCCCAAGGATAGATTTCACGTAAAATGTCCCAAAACTCCATGAACACAGCTCTAGACCTGTAATGAACATTCAAACATGCACAAATACCGCAATGAAGAGAGAGGCAAGAAGAGAACAAACAAAAGACGAGCAAGGATGGACAGATGCATCACAAAACACGCTTTTTGTTGCTCCAGAAGTTTGCACAGAACATCATTCCATTAGTAAAAGGCAAAAACACCATTACAGAGAAGGGAGGAGGTTCAAACTCCATTTTCAACCCTAGAGAAGAAAAGAAGGGAGGGCAGAGCAGAAAAGATGAACAACTTGTTATATCTCTTAAATGAGCCAAATCTGACTTTATACAATGAATGGGTCGAGCCCAGGAGACAGAAAAACATAGGAAAACATGTAAGCAGCCCAACCATTGACCAAAAAGCATTCTTCATTAAAATCGGTGGTTGAGACATCACTTCTGGCCATGTTGAAGAAGAATGTGACCCATGTGCATTAAAACTGGTCGTTGAAACGCCGCTTCTGGCCATTATCACGTGTCATATCTGTTTCTCAATTTTCTCTATCTAGACTACACCAAAATTGAGATTGATCCCAGAATCATGTATATAATTTCATAAGCTTTCCGTTGATATAAAGAACATGCAAATCCGAGCTCGGATCGAAAGTTATGGAGGTCCAAGTTTTAGGGCACAAACAGTGAAAACGTGTTTTGAAATCTTTCCCGCGCTCTGCCACCTAGATGACACGTGGCACGCATTGATTGGTCATGTGATTCTCTCTCCTCTGCCTTTCGGCGGGATTTCTTTTGAAATTTCCTTGTGGGCCCTAGCTGGGACACGTCGCACTATCCCATTGGTTCGGGCTGACCCTTCAAAACTTGCCCTTTGACTTTTTGACCTTTTCACTTGTGACACGTGTCATGATTTGATTGGATGAGCAAGGTCTTCAGCCTGTCGGGTTCGGGATTCTCCTCTGCATTTGCATCGGACTTGGAGGATGGCTCGACATATGCTTCATGTTTATGTTTTCCCGAAACCCGCTTCCGCCAGATTATCCAAATTTTCCTTTGTTGTCGGGCTTTCCGACCCCTCCGACATGTCCCCTGCCGGGTTTCTTGACCTCTCTGACATGCCTTGGTGAGGACACGTGGCAGCTTCTCATTGGTTTTCGGGATTTTCAGGTTTTCGCGTCCTTCGCGTACATTTGTCCCGGATGTCCCAGTGCTGTCTGGGACAAAAACTTCCGATCCGCCCGAAATGGGCTTCCTTGTCCCTTATCTGCCGATGACACGTGACACAATCTGATTGACTCTCGGCTTTTTCGGCTCCTTCGGTGATCCGTGTCCTGCGCGTCCCTTCGTCCCGGATGTCCCAAAGATGAACTTTCTCTTTTCGGGCAAGCGCGGCCGGGTTCGCATCATCACGGCCCAAATGTCCCAATTGCTTCCGGACTGTTTGTTCTCATTTCGGTCAATCCGGCCGGTTCACGTACTTCACGTACTCTTGGCCCAAATGTCCCGAACTGTCTAGCTCAGCAGTTAGCCAATTTTGCTTCCTCCTTCGGCCGGATCAGTTTCCCGCGTCCCGCGCGTCCTTCTGGTCCGACTGTTCCGGTGCTACAATTCCCCGTTCCGGCCGAACCGGCCGGTTCGGGTCCTTCACGTACCTTCGTCCCATATGTCCCTAAGGCGACCTTGAGCAGGACTTAGCCGATTTTCACGATTTTTTCTGGATCAATCTACTTGCCTTCTGCAACTTTTTCCGCATTTTCTTAGAGCTCGTTCTTTTCGACCTGGACAGGGAAGTTAGAAAATTTTCTGAAGGGACCCTAGAAACATGATTTTTGCCCTGGATCAATGAATTTTCCTGGGACTTGAGAATCTAATGCATGTTATCAAAATTTACCCTGGGGGTGAATTTTGGATAACAGGCACTCTTGACAAAATTTACACAATGTTACCTTTTTAAGATGATCCAACCTTGCACAGAGAACTTTATGTTGAGCTGTAATTTGTTTTTCAATATTTGAGACACTTGATTTTATCAATTGTACTTCAAGAAGATCATGATTAATCAATTCAAGGCATAGAAATGGGGGAGCTTCAAGAAAATTGTCTTCAAACATACACTTGAACATTGTATCTTCAGCAAAGGAAAACAAAACAAGGTGGTAGCAGGAATTTTATACTTTGATACTCATTGCAATGGTCAACCAAGTATTTCATCAGCTCAACAATGATAATTAGAAGAAAGTAAAAACAACTTTCCGTTACACAACAATTTTGATCACTTTACCCTTATTGTATCTTTCAAACCTCATTCTTGTAACTAATATGATATGTAAACAACCTTATTGAGCTATGATCATATGCACCACCTTAAAAATTTGAAAAAAAGAGAGACATATTTTAATTCAACCACTCCAAGAAGATCATGAAGAGAGTATCTCAAGATGTGAATCCTATACAACATATTTTGATACTGATCCATTTTCCCCAAAACATTTTACAATATCTCAAGATGTGAATCCTATACAAAATTAACTTCTATGATTTATCTGAAGAAGGCACTGTATTTTTTCTTGGATGCTAAGAATACAGGTTGTTTAGTCTGCATTTCTAAGCGATCGAGTTTTATAAAAACTTGAATAAGTTTAAATACTCATTTCAAAATCTAATTAAATTTGGCATGAAACACTAAAAGACACTCCTATACACATTTCATGTTTTGGTTAACCATGGGTTTTCCTAAAGATGTTATAGGTCTATATATTAAAAATGTCAGGCAATTCACCCATCTATCTACTAATCCATTTCTCGTGTTGGGTTTTTTTAAAACATAGATCTAGCTCATTACCAGTAGCAGTGATGATTTCAAATTTAAGCAGGTATCTTTCTCCCCTTAATCTTATTATTTATTACTATTCATTTTTTAGCTCTGGTTTTCATTACGGATGTTACATCTCTATATACTAAAATGTCGTGCAATTCACCCATCTATCTACTAATCCATTTCTCGTGTTGGGATTTTTTTGAAACACAGATATAACTCATTACTAGTGGCAAGTGATGATATCAACTTTAAGGAGGTATCTTTTTCCCCTTAATCTTATTGTTTGTTACTATTCATTTTTTTCAGCTCTGGTTATCATTAAAGATGTCTATGTATTTACATTTAGTTAAATACAATATTTTATTTTTTGAAAATGTGGGTTGACATCCGTCCGAGGAAGTATTCTTGCTCCGGACCTGATAATGTCGCAACTCACCCATATATCTACTAATCCATTTTTTCTGTTGAATTTTATTAAGAAAAAGATCTAGCACATTACCGGGGATGATTTCAATTTTAAATAGGTATCTTCTTCAACATCATCTTATTGTTTGTTACTTTACATTTTTTCAGCTCTTGTTATCATTTATTTAAATATATTGTTGGTCTATATATTTAAAGATGTTTGCACTTCTCAGATCGACAATGTCGCAACTCACCCTCTATCTACAATGGGAAAACAAAGATCTAGCACGTTACCCTTGATGATTTCACAGAATCTAATACGCAAGAGGTAAGCTAAACCCTATGATATTTGCAATTATGTTTAATTTCTTACCAGTGATGATTCTTTCTTGATTTCTTCCTAAAATTCCTAAAATTCCCTGCTTTGTCATAGATCCATCACTTCTTCAGATTTCTCCATGAAGAAATAGATCTATTTTTAGACTTATAATGATCATCCTCTAACACGAAGTTATTCAAACTCAATTCTAATGCTATCTTCCATATCCTATAGTCACCCACCCAAATCTACACTAATCACAACTATTTAAATCAACTTGACAGAGTCTTTATCTAATAAAAATCCTTTCTAGTAATAAAACTGACTAGAACATTGTAGTGTGCCTTCTTCAAACTATCCTGCAAATGTAGTGTGCCTTCTTCAAGGCTCTACATAAATACTTACACACATAGTTTGCTATGATCTAGTTTACAACCTTCAATATTTTCTTACACACTCAAAATTATTCCAACTTATAGCCTCCCAGTTCTAATCCACAATTATTCTTCACCCTTATCAAATATTAAAAAATGATAGGATTCTTCAACCTATGAACTTGATCTATACAGACTAATCTTCATGATAAGAACCTTATATGTTTTACATTAAACTTCAAAGTTCTATATCGAGCTTGACCTATCTTTTAATCACATGGTTATTCCAACTTTGGTTAATCTAGCCTCCATAACCTTGACTATTTACAGCAACTTGTCAATCTACTCTACACAAAACAATATCCATGATAACAAAACCATATCTTTTAAACCATGGTCTTGATTGTTTCCAGCAAAACGTTATTTTCTGACAAATGGTCTTGACTATTTTGGATGTCAAACAACCTCTCTAATGAGAGATTATGCACTTATATAGAGGTGAATCTCTTTAAAATAGAATTTTCCTACACCATAAGTCTATTAAGGAGAAATCCTAAAGATCTGTTTCAAATCTTAGTTGCTATTTTTTCCCAAAAACATAATTTTCAAGATAATTAAAGTCCCACAAGATATTTAGGCACTACATTTTACATTATACACATTAAATTGATCATCGTCTTTCATCATCATCTATCATTAATTATCAGTTATCATCATTCATCATCTACGTCCACATACAATTCATGACAATGCAAGTAAACAAGAAACATACATATAATTCATGATAATCACCATCTAATGCAATTAAAATTAAAGACTTTATATAAATCCATATAATTAAATTCAAATACCATAGTACATACTCAATAGTAGAAGTTTTCAAATTCAATATATAAAGTTTCCTCAATAATAAAAGTTTCTAATTTTCAAAACCCTCTTTTTCTTTATACAATTCTACTCTGCTCTCTTCCCCAACGGCTTCTTCCACTGTGGATGTACCTCTTTCCCCAACACCAGAAATAACCCCTGAACTTATAAGATCTTCTGCAGCACTGTCCAGATTTTTTATAATTCTTTCTTCTTGATTTGTTGCATCTCCATGCGACAAAGCAAATTTGGATCAGCAAAATTGCTTTGGCTTTGAATAATATGTCGTGGTCGAGACCATGCTCTTTAATTATCCACTTTAGTGTATTGTTTTGTTTGTTAACCACAACAATATTTTGCTTCAAATTTTTGTCATGCATGGATAAGCTGTTCTTTGTTGTTTCCAAGTGAACTTGCAAAACCTTTGCCTGACTCTTCAAATTTTCATATTTCAACTACACAAAAAGAGTAATGTCAATTCAAAATATTAATGTAAATTCAAAATTTCAAATTAACAAAAATGATTGTTTAAATGTAATAGTACTTACAACCGCTCTATCTCTTTCGGCATTTGCGATTGATACCAAATCCTTGTCCTTGGACCATTTGTTAAAATATGCCTGGGCCTCGGCACTAATATTTTCCAATTTGTTTAGTGCCTTATCTAAAATGTCATCTTTATAGTTGTTGTTAAACGTGACAGTCCCACATCTTACTTGGGTAAGTAAGGAATCCATCTTCGCAGGTTGATTCTGGACTGCAGCGTATAAACTATCCCGTTGCCAATAATTTTCATAACGACTAATAATCTCATTGATAAGAACTTTAGCCCTTTTCTCCCATTCTATAAGCTGTTGGATATGAGGAATAATAAACTCACTGACATGGGATTGACAATCATTACCAATTAAGTTCTCCAAAGGAAAACGTGGCAACTGTTCACTATCTGAATCTGATGCAGACGATCTTGCTGGAGAAGAATGGGGGCTTTCACCAAGATCAACTGCTCCTTGTTTCTGCCTTTGGGTGGGCTGATCCTGTTTTTGAAAAAATT
Source organism: Taxus wallichiana var. yunnanensis (assembly GCA_018340775.1). Classification (NCBI taxonomy): domain Eukaryota; kingdom Viridiplantae; phylum Streptophyta; class Pinopsida; order Cupressales; family Taxaceae; genus Taxus; species Taxus wallichiana. The sequence goes on from JADAXU010000134.1 coordinate 2,994,632, forward strand.
AATCAAGATTTAGATAAATAAATTTAAATCAGAATGTAATTAAAAATTGTAAAGCATATTAAAATTGAAATTTGAAGTATACCTGCTGGCCTTGAATCATCTCGCGGGTATCGAAAAAACCAGTTGGGTCATTGCTATCAATGCCCAAATAATCTTCATCTAAATTTATATTGTTCAAAACAGATATGCCCATTGCACTGGGCAAGCCACCAAGTGATAGAGTTGGAATTCGAAACGAGGAGGCAAGGTTTAGTGTCCCACTAGGGGCCGGAGCAAAAGGCATGCGTTTACCAATGTTCTTTTTCACTGTTCCTCTGGTTGGCATTTTAAAAATTAATGGTTGAGTGGGTGTCGGTCTTTGTGGTTTGATCATGACCGACATATGCTGAAAAGTACAAGAAAAAAATGAAAATATTAAAACAATTCATAAAGTCAAAACTATGAAATTAAACGTATTTATAGAAAAGTTGTACCTTATTGTCAAGGGGTTGTTTTTCTCGGTGCTACGGGTGGCCTTGTAGGAGTTGTACTCAGTGGCTGTTTAGAAGATATGAATGCATGTGACTGTATGGAGTGAGTTGGGGAAGAAGGTTCCAAAGTCCCTGCAATTCATCAATATTAAATAATGTCAATTCATTTGGTTAAAATTTAAATTGAAAAATAAATATGCAACTTTGGAATTTGTAAATAATATATGAGAATGTATTACTTCTCTGGCGTTTAACAAGTTCAAACTGTTGAGGGTTTGGAGAGGAGTGAGCTTCCATTTCAGATTGGGAGTCCCCCAAAGCCTCCGCGTGTTGTTGGCCTCTTCCTCTCGATAACTTCTTTTTTCGGGGAAGGGCTTCAAGATATCTTCTCTGCAAAACATTAAAATTTAAGTTTTAATAACTGTGCACTGTAATGTCGAAAATTGAAATACAATTACAAACTAAATAGTTTATACCTGTTGTTCTTCAAATGGAATTGAGAATTTCTTCAAAGCCTCATCAGAGCAAGTAGGAATTTGTTTATCTTTTAAATTTAAAATTGCCTCATAGTAGAAGTTTGAGGAGATAGTTTGTTGAATAAATGAAAGGTTTATCTCGAGAGTTTTGAATTTATTATGTCAGTTCTTATTTTTTTTTGATAGATATGTGCACCAATCAAATTGTCGCGTTTTGAGATAGTGGCACAAATGTATGTGATGGCCCAATTTGGTATATCTGTTTGGTGACCCCGCAAAACAATTCTAGCTTGAAAAATGAAATAAGTGCAACAAGAAAGTGGTGTGCAATTGATTGTGTATCTACACCATGCCTGGATTTATTGACATGGGCTGCAAATGTGAAAAAAGGTGAAAATTACTATAAATTTATAACAAAAAATTGTATCAGAATAAAAAACAATAAAAAATATGAATTAAAATGAATTATACTTACAATCAACATGGAAACCGTACGTTGATTCGAGAAATTTCTTGTCTTCTTCCAGGAGTGTTGCCTTAGTCAGTAACAATTGGTAAATTTTTGAAAGGAAGGCCCGTAAACCGATGGATGTCATTTGCTTCAATAGTGAATTGGAACATTTGGCCATCGTTCAGAGTCACATAAAAAATACCATCCTCTGAATTGTAGCATGACAGAAGGTAATTCAAAATATCCGGATCTGTTTCGAAATGGGGCATATTAACGAGCCCTGTAAATTCACACTCTTCCATCAAATCTTGATATTCTGAAGACATCTTTAAAGCCGTATGGATGTGAGGGCATAAGGGATTCCTGTAGTTGATCTTCGAAATCGATTGAGTTGGATTCTCTTGATTTTCTTGCTGAACTTGCAATTGGGAAGCATGTGAAGTCGACATTATAGCTGTAATTACGTCTTTGACAACGATTTAGACCTGCAAAAATTCAAGAATGGGAAAATGAAAATGAGAAAATGAGTGGCACAAGGGTATTTATAAGCTAAATAGGGCATCACTGGCCCCTATTGATGCACGTCATTTTCTCCTAATGATGCATCATCGGCTACTACCGATGCACGCATTTAGACTATTGTCGCACGTCAGCTAAGACCTTTGACGCATGACATTGGCTCCTAGTGACGCATGACACTGTCCCCTACTGACGCGCGTCACTTCCTCCTATTGTCGCGCGTCAGCTAAGACCTTTGACGCACGTCAACCAGTTCGGTGACGCGCGTCAATAGAAGACAGAGATGCGCGTCATTAGTGTACAGTGTCACGCGTCAATAGATGCCAGTGTCGCGTGTCAAAGGTCTTAGCTGATGCGCGACAACAGTCCTATCTCGACGCGCATCAAATGGGAGCTAGTGACATGCGTCGATAGGAGCAAATAACGCGTGTTATTAGGGGCGATGATGTGCGATAGTAGGAGGTAGTGTTGCGCATCATTACTGACACATCGACACGTGATAGTAGGAGACAATGTCACACGTCATTACGATCCGTTGTAAATGCGTCATTACGAGCCGACATTGTGCGTCATTACGAACCAAAGTTGTCGCCGATGACGTGCATCGATCTAGACTATTGACATTCCATTGACGTGTTTTAGGAGTGGTTATTGATGTCTTGTTGTCGCGCGTCACTGATGGAGCCATGAAAAACTAGGAAAAAAATTTGTTTTTGAATACTATCAAATTCACCTTTCGCTGAAACTGGTTACGGGGATATTCACCAGGTATTTTCCACCTTCAATTTTATAGGGGTGTCTTAAAATGAACCCCGTATTTCGTTCACCTCCATGTTGAATTTTTCCCTTCTATTCCACTCCAAGGGGTTGAATCCAGTCCTGGGAAGGCCAGCGATAGCCCTTCCCAATACTGCCAGAAGATAACATCTTTTCAAAACTCCCTAAAATCACCTAGGGGGAATGAATAGAATTTCCTAAATCACCTAGGGACCAATTTGACATCAAATAGAGGGTGAATAGACTAACAGATTTGGCTTGGGGTTCCTGGGAATGATAAAACATGAAAATTTCGATATCTGGGTATAGTTGTCGTGCTCAGAAATTGTCAATTTCCCTGTTGCACATTTTCACGAAAACAACACCATATACCACTACGAGTATCACATGATGAGTTCACTGAGATAAATTTTCTACCTACTTAGCCATAGAAGTGATTTGATCTTCCAGAATGGGCTAACACCAATATCAACACTTCTAACAACTTCGGTGTGTAGAGCATCTTCTAACGCCTCACATGGGTATGTGAAAGTCTTATGAGATAAATCTCTTCTAAAAGGTGTTATCAACCCCCCAACAAACCATTGAGCATGTTGTGAAGGGTGAATGTCATATGACAATTTTGATAGGAGGGTTTCTAACTATGCATCATACTCCCACACACTCTTTTCCATTCCCCATGAATCTCCTTCAAGGCATTGATGCTCTTCTGTTCAAACTCAGGAATGTGGAATTATGCCAAGAAGGCATTATTTAAAGCAGTATAATCCACCATAATTATATGAGGGTCATATTTCCTATACTAGCTATGCGCGTGCCCTTATAATGTTGTTTCAAATTAACTGGCCTTCCGCTCCAAGGTTGTGATCCCCTTTGCATGCCATAGCAGCTCACACTTGTGGACATGCTCCGCAACATATTCAATACCTTTGTAATTTGGAAAATGTAAAGACATCTCAAAGAAGACTTGAGGAGGTGGTTGGGGCCCTTGTCCTCCTGATCTAGTTCCTTGAATTCCTCTGGTGTTTCCTCCTACCGGATCCACTAGATCCACCAGGTCCTGTGCCTCCATATCCACCAGTTCTAGCCCCAGATCCACCAATAGCCAGTAATGGGCCTGAAGTGGTTGTGCCTAGGGTCCCAACATCCCACGAAATTATACACTGACCATATGTGAGATTGTGCCGCTGCCAAATGTGTATCCCACACCACTCCCGATGTGTTACCCAAGCCTTGTATATTTTCTCCTTGTCCAAAAATTCCTCTAAATACTAGAATAGTATGCATAGCCATAGAAGTGGGAAATGAAAAATTGTATCTCCTGGGCATAGATCTGTCACTTCCATTGATACCAACTAGGTTAGTGATACTCCTTCCTTGATTTGGAAAACTAAGCACCATGTTAGGTGGGTTTATATGCGAACCAATGACTCTTCTCTCTCCATGTGACCAAATCTCATCATAAGCTGAAGGGGTCTCTCTTATGCACTTACCAAGATGGGGTAGCACAAACTGCTCAGGTTCCATGTCCTCTACATGAACCTCAAATCCTTCCTGCAATATCGCTCCATATATCCATCACACTAGTAACCTCGCGTTGTATATAAATCTCCCTTTCATGCACTTCAATCTACTTGAGTCATCTCTCCTCCCTTTATTTCTCCAACACAATGTATTCCATCTTCCTCTACCTTAACTTCCTTTCCTAAGACTTTCGAGAATGGTTTAGCCGGCCATCATAAATGCCTCTAAACTCAAGGTAACAATCAAGATCTTCATTTCCAAAGGAATAAAATGTAGAAATGATTCTTTGGGATCCCATAGAAACTCAAATTAAACAACTTCCAAACAAGAATATGTAGAAATAACATACTATAGAGTGTAGCTAGCCAGTACTCCTTTCCACCAATGATCCACAACATGATTCCACGTCAGATCTGCATCTTGTCGCCTCTGGTACTCTTCTTGGGTCCACACAAGTGATCTATAATAACAGCTTGATCTAGATGCATATGATGAGAGCCATTCATATAGCTCTACAAGGAAGCAATAGAAAAATTCTCATAAAAATCATGGTAGAGGTTCTTTTCTACCCATCTATGTGTATCAAACTTAGGTCCAGTGTTGAATCTTTGAGAAAATTCATCCTTCGTGCTATTAAACCATGATTCAACACTTTATAAGGTTAAATGCTCTGTCATCACTCATTGCACAGATCATGATGTATGTTATTTCCCACTACAACTTCAAAAAGAGGTCCCAAAAATGGAACCAAGATGTAGTCATTTTTACACCCACCAAAGAACAAGGGAATCCAATGTGCACTTGCTATCACCCAGTGGGCGTTGGGTGCTCACCCGAGGCACGCACAAGTGATGAGTCTCTCTTTTATGTGAGTTGAGTGGGAAAACATAATCTATGATCCAAACTTTACATTAAGTGAGTGGAAATGATACATGCAAACATCATAGAGCTTAGAAAAACTCTAGATCATTGTAGTCATTATAGATAAAGATAGTTTAATAGACTTAAAGAACTGAATCTAAACAAAAAGGAAAATGCATAGGGATTCATATTCATCTACTAAACATACATGAAAAAGAACTATGAAGAATCATGTATGAATTCAAACCAAGAAAGATCATATTCAGATAACTTGATAACCTCATTACATTCATTAGAATCACTACAAAATACCACATTATGGTCGACCGAAGTCATGCATCATAACTAGATCTATATCCTTTAGCTATCAAAAAGAAATTTTATAACCCCAAACCCTTGATACATCCTTCTACTATATTTCATCTACCTAACCCAATATGACTCCTCGTGGCATTTCAGAGCTCTACTCTTTATCTATCTCTCTCTTAATTCCACTTTGTGGGGATTGTATTTATAGGCCTCTTGAATTGCCAACTCTTCTTCGAGGTTTCAGATATGTCAACAAGTGTCCAGATGTGGTCCTCCATGGGATCATGCTTCTCCAGGTTTGAGCTCTCCACTCTTTACCATGATGGTCTTCTAGAAGCTTCCATCGCAGGGCATATTCCTTCCTAGGCCAACTTGTCGCTAGGCTGGCACCTTATCCACTCCGCATGCATAGTCGGGTCACAATTTTCTCGTGTCTTGCCCGATACACCAAATATGGCTAAGTCCCGAGACCTTGTCCTCTAGCATGTAACACGGCCCTTCTAAAACCCTCCTAGAGTCCTACCTTGTGCGCCTTCTTCTTGCATGCCCACTCTTCAACTTAGGCCTTGCGTGCCCATGCATCTTTTTGTACTTAGTCAATATTTCAGGGGCCCAAAAATGATGCACATGATAGCCTTCCTTCAAGGGATTGGTTTATTAACTTGATTTCTTTTGATTTGATTTTTTTATATCTTTTGAATTTTTGATAAAAGCATCTATGAACTTTGATTTCACATGGGGAAGAGTTGGGAATAGCTAGGTAGACCAATTAGAATGGGGTAATGAATGTACAAGTGAAACCCTTAGGACCCATAATATGGTTCCAATAGGTAAATAAGAGGGTGATGGATGTCATGATTGTGAGGTTCTCACCAAGGGGGAGAACCTATCCATAAGGAAAATGCTATGGAAAAATTCGTGGTGCACATATTTAAGGTCATGTCGACAAAATTAATGGTAGAGCACATAGTTCCAAATCATTACAACGATAGATGAAAGAGGCTACGATGGAGGGATGATATATGGATATGACTAAGTGATCACCGACATACATCCTAATAATAGAATGGTCGCAAGTCCATAGCATTAAGTGGTTATGCTTCGGTTTACCATCAAGGAAGGCTAAGCGATATGCTCCGACCCATAATTATGTGTGATAATGTATGGTCAATCGAGTTAATGGAAAAATTTCCATGTTGGCTCCTTTCTAGAGTAGTAACGTTACGATTAAATTCACGTTAGAGATAGGATGATAGCTTACAAAGGATGGGATACAATGGGATAGATGAAAGGATACAAAATCTATGTGTTACCTTTGAGAAAATGAAAAACATGTGTTCTTAACGAGACAAATAGATGGTCCTCCAAGAGAGGGAAAAATATGACCATAACGGTGGATTTTGGATGAGAATGAATGGTCCCCCAAAAGAGGGACAAATATGGCCACAAAGGTGGACTTAGGATAGTATGAGATGATAAATTGGATGAGATAATGGAAACTATGCATTACCTTTCAAAAGTGAGGAAGCGAGAAAAATATGCGTCCCTAACAAGATAAATAAATAGCCAAAAAGTGGACTTAGGATGAAAAATGTGGTGGTGTCCTAAAAGAGGCACAATTATGGCCACAAAGGTGGAATTTGATGAAAATATGGTGCCACAAAAAGAGGCAAAAATATGGACACAAAGGTGGACTTTAGGAAAGACCATGGTGCCCCAAGGGGAAGCAAAGATATGGCCACAAAGGTGGACTTTAGGATGAAAATATGGTGGATAGGTAGGTTTTATAAAGTAAACTAGAGAAGATAGGATGAGATGTATAAGACAATGTCAAGGATGAAAAGGAAATACTTTGGAAGCAGACTAATCCTAGAATGAAATCCCCTAGCATCAAGGGATCTATTTGATGGATAATGGGATGAATTGATGTGGATAATATGTGTGAAAGAGGATGAAAGGATCAACAACAAGGGGGATGCTCCCTAGTGAAAGATATTATGTTGGTCAACTAAGACGAGATAGTAGATGTTGAAGGAAATTGGATGAGATCATTGGAAGGAATGTCGATGATAACCTTAAAGTTAGATTAGATGGATGATTGGGGATCATAGGGGTGATTTGGCAAGAAAAATGGTATCAATGAATAAGGGAGGACCCTCTTTAGGAGGAATGATGTGTGGGGGAGTGATGACAATGGAGGATGTGGATGAAGGAGGAGACTTAGAAAAGTCGATGGATGGAGATGTGGAAATAGGATTTGGATTGGTTGCAGATAAAATGGTAGATGGAGAAGGGAAATATTTGAGAAGGTTGTCTCTCTTAATAAAATTATGGATGATGGTTTGAAGGGCCTTACAATGCTTGGTGTCATGACCCAGGGTATGATGATAAGAGAAGATACAATTCGAGTCAAACCATGATGGATTTTTACTATTTAGATCGAAGGCCTTAATAGGTGGAAGCATGATGATGGAAAATTGAAGTAAATTTTGGAGGACCTCTGCATATGATTCAACCAAAAATTCAAGAGGTGTCTTGTGTTTATGAGATGTCTTGGCTTTGGAATAAGAAGAAGTGGATGCTTGAGATGATTTGGATGTGTGGGATGTCTTGAATGTTTGAGGTTGAAGCCTAGTATTGTGAGGTTTTGATGTTTTGAGTGTTGGTTTAGTGGTGGTTGGTGCTTTACAATAAGCATTGGATGATGTTGGTTTAGTTTGATTGGTTGATTATGATGTTTTGAAGGAAGGGTCTGATCCCGAGAAGAGATGGATGTGGTCCTAAGATAGATGATGTGGTGTTGGATTGTTTAATCTTAGGAGGGGGGATGTTGATTTTCTTATGTGGATGTGAAAGGGATATTTGAGGAGAGGTGTCAAGAGTTCTAGATTTTTTTGTGAAGAAGGGACCTTGGGAGGGATGACCATAATCTTGACCTGGAGGGTCCGAAGGTGGTGTTAATGGTTGATACAAGTGGAGGGAGTAGTTTGTGTTTGATGGAATCTAAAGATTGGTTGGACATATGAGTGTTTGATTGTGTAGATGAGATGGGAGGATCATTTGAATTCAAGGTGAGTTGTAGTTCTTTCATGAAATCTTAAAATGATGTAATGGATGTGGAAAGAGGAGGTTATGTAGATGTGGTCACAAAATTTGATGTGGTGGGTGCAGGTAAAAGTGTGGAAAGAGGAATTGGGATTGATTCTATGGATGGTATAATAGGTAAGAGTGGAATGGATGTAGGTGAAGCACTAGATACGATAAAATATGATGAGGTGGATGTAATAAAGGATGAAGTAGATATAGGTGTTGAATCAATAGGGTGTGTAGATGTGGATAGAGAAAGAGGTGTTTGTATGATGCGGTTGATGAGGTCTATGTATGTGGGATTTGGATTGGTCGATGTGGAAACAGTTGTTGTGTAGAGGAAATAGTTGTTCAGTAGAGGAATCATGAATGCCCTTTATGTTTGTCTTAGTTCAATATTTTGTTCCATGAATATTTCAAGGGGTATCATTGATATGTTTACAAATCAAGAAGATGTGATTAGTTTGATAGTGGGTATAGATGTGGAAATTATGGATGTTGAGGGATTAAGTGTAGAATATTGGGGTAAAATAGGTGATGTTGTCATGGAAAAAGATATAGGTGCGTGTGATGAAGATGTCAAAGTGGATGTAAGTGAATTTTTTGGTGTGGTAGATATACGAGTAATTGGGATTGATGGAGAAATGGGTACAATTGGGATGTTTGGGGATATGAGTGATGTAGTGATAGGTGTGTTTGATGTAGATGTGGATAAAATGGTAGGTATAGTCAAATTCAATGTGGATGTGTTAAAGGTAGGAATATATGTAGATGTAGGGGGAGATATTGAAGAATTCATAATGTCTAGGGTGGAAGTAGATGACGAAGTGGATGAGATGGGTGAAGATGAATATATTTGATGTATAGTATTAATTGCATAAGGATTAGATTTGTAAGATGTGGAAGGTGGAGATTGATTTTTGGTGGTGGATTAGGAAAGGGTTGTTTGAAGATGTTAAGGGGTGAAGATTGCATTGGTTGAGGGAATGTGTGATGTTAGGAAGTAGGAATGTAATAAGATGGTTGGGATTGAGGCATGTGAGAAATAGGAATGTGGATGCCAATAGATTATGGTGGTTGGATAGGAATGCTAGAGATAATATTGAATGAAGTAGGGATAGTGTTGATATAGGTTGATGGGGGTGGAAGAGGACTCACTGATTGAGTGGATTGGTATGATCGAGAGGTCGTGGGAGATCTACAAAATATGAAGTCATACATGGGGCTAGAAGGAGGCCCAAAAGTCCTCAAAGGAGGAGGAGATGGTGGTGTGGGTGGTCTAGATGGGATGGGATGATGATATAATAAATAATGGGTCTCACCTACGGTAGTATTTTGAACAAAATATCCTTGTTGAGAAACATTGATGAGAGGTTGGGTGCCCATGAGGAAGTAACCAAGGGCACGGATGAGACATTGGTCATGGTGGATGTTTGTTGAGATGAGATGACAGAATTGTTTGAGGAAAATTTTGTTCCATTTTCTTGGCTACCAAATGAGTAACTATGGGCATGAAATGAAAAAAAAGTCTTAACTAGATCAAACAAGTCAAGAAAACAATTTTATTTATTTTTGATTTATTAAGAAAGTGTGAAAAATAAAAAAGGGGGAATGGATAACAAAGGTACCTAGGAAATGGAAATCTAGAGTTGGTTTCAGGTAGTTATGGCTGGGGAGTCCTTGATATACCCAAAGGTACATGGTTCTCGAGTGCGTGCGGGATTTACGACATGGCCATAACACCACAATGACTTCTGTTGGGTGATGAAATCCCAATCAGTCCACCTGGTAGGAAGATGTCTAGATGTGTAGATTGATGTGTGAATTTTGGTTGTGTGTGATAGAATGTGAGATGCAACCAATTAACCCCTACTTAAGCTATGTTTTCAAGAAAGGATGCAAAGGGTTATTTTTAAGCCAAATCCAAATGTGAAAGTTTGATGAAGAAAAACACACAAGAAAGGGAAAAGTGATGCAAAAGGAGAAAATAAGGAAAAATGAAGAATACCTAGAGAACACTTTTCCTTTTTATATGATCTTTAAGAAGACAAAAGGGAAGAGTGATCTAAGCAACCAAGGTCAAAATGAACAAGTAAAAAGCAAAGTTTTTTCCTGTAGTGTTAGTAGAAGACATAGAAAATAATAAGAAATGTAAGGAATCACCTAAAAGGGTGGTCCCATTGGGCGTGCTAGAATGTTGATCTAATTTTCTCGTTCCCTTCAAGTTAATGAAATAACTACTAAAGAAAACTAAATAACTCCAAAATGTGAGGGTTTAAAGTACCTCAAATGTGTTATGTATACAAATGGATAGGTGCAAAGTGAATGAACTCGTTGTAAGCTTGATGAACTTGTAAGACAAGAAGAAGTAAGAGGAAAATGGATTAGATGATATATGTGGGGGTTACGAAGAATCCAGTTCAAGAATTGTTACCTTCATTTCACGGATGTCAACCCCCATTTGATAAAATAAAATGATATAAATGAAAGATGGATAACATGTAGAAACTGATAAATAACAAGATCTGGAAATGACAAAAGTAGATGAAAAGAACTAATCTAATATAAATAAACACAAAGAAAATTATACTTGTGTCTGGGTCGATAGGTGACCCGTGATATAGAAAAGGGATGGTTGATGGCGACATGAATAGATGGATCTAGACAACAAGATGGAAATGTAGACCTAGATGAATCTGAATTCAAACCAAATAGAACATATGCCTATAGATACTGGAAATAACTTGTAGAGAAGGTTATGAAACAGAAGAACAAGATGGAAATAGAAAAACAAAGATTTAGATGGATTGGCTGATATACAAGACTCGGGTTGATGGCAACCGGGATGTAGACAAGAAATTTTGGTATAACAGGAAGCAAGATGGAAGATCTAGAAACTGGAATAGAAATAGAGCACTAGCAGACACTAGGGAAAGATATGAAAATAGAAAGTATGCTAAAATAGGAATGGGTCAATGGTGACCTAGGTGGAGTGATGATGACCTGGAGAAGTGTCAAACAAAGATGATGGTAGAAGGGTGGGATGACCGACTTGTAGACAAAAAACCGGAAGAACAACATGGATCATGAATGTAAAATGTTAGATTCTAAAAGATAATAATAAAAATTACATATGATAACATAGATAAGCATGAAATTGAAATAAACCTCCCAAAATCACATAAGTGATGTGAAACAAGCTCTAATGGACTCCAAAAGGGTTGACATAGCTGCAAGATTGCTTAGATTCAAATATAAGTTTACATAGTGCAAGAAAGATCAAGTTGTGTATCATTTTGGAAGGGGTGAAATCAATCTTATAGGGTTGAAGACAACCCTATTGGGTCATCACTGACCATGGGAAACCATTCCTTAGATGGTAAAATCACTTATTTACTTGAGATATGGGGCTTTTAGAGATTGGGATAAGTGTTTTAAAGCATGTAGGTGGGTAAGGGTTGTTTAGGGAAGTGTCATGGGTGGATAGGAGATAAATATGGGTTAGATAAAATTTGGAAAAAGTGCAAGGATGTGGATTTAGGTGGTTAGGGATAAAAGCATCCCAAAGAAAGATAATTAGAGGTAATTAGCTAATTAGGAGAGATGAAAGCTAATTAGGGGTAATTAGCTAATTTAGGTTAATGGATAAGAATTAAAGATGATGGGATAGTAGATGGTCATTTAAATAAATGAAGGGGATGATTTAAATTAAAGGGGTCTAGCTAGGACCATGGTGAAAAATGTGCACATGGGTAATCAAGAGTAGCGATACCATATTTTGGTGTCTATAGTATGGGCATTTCAGTTTTGGTGGATTAAATGTTCTTTATAATAAGAAAATGGTTAAAGGACTACCACTTATTGAACAACTAGATAAAGTATGTGAAGGCTACATATTGGGAAGAAATAATTTTCCCTCAGGTAAATCATAGAGAGAAAGCTCACCTCTTTAGTCTTGATTTATGTGGTCCCATGAAGACTCCCTCCTTGTCTAAAAATGTGTATTTTCTTAGTTCATTGATGACTTCAGCAGAAGGACATGCATTTATTTCTTGAAAAATAAATTAGAGAAGTTTGAAATATTCAAACAATTCAAGGCCATGGTTGACTAGCATAGTGGCCATTATATAAAGATAGTGAGAACTGATTAAGGGGAGAGTATATATCAAATGAATTTTTAAACACTGTAAGGAGCATGGGATCAAGAAACTATTCACGTGAAGGTATACACCTCAACATAATGGTGTAGTTGAGAGTAAGAATAGAACCATTCAATGAATGGAAATAAGTATGCTCAAAGAACGAGGATTTTTGATGAATTTTGGGCGAAGTAGTAGTCGAGACAACAATATATCTACTAAATAGATGTCCTACAAGGAGTGTGAGGGAAAAAATAACTCAAGAAGCATGAAGTGGAAGAAATTCAGGTGTTGAACACTTGATATTTTTGGATGTTTGGAATATGCACATGTGCCAAAGTAAAGAACATCAAAATGGGATAATAGAGGAGAGAAGTGCATTTTCATTGGGTATAGTGAACAATCTAAAGCTTACAGATTGTATAATCTAGTTACAAAAGAGATTATAATTAGTTGTGATTTTTAAATCATTACGAAATCATCTTGAGAAGATGCATAAGAAGTGGAGAAACCACAAACAAATGTAAATGCACCTATCATTGTACCTGAACCAGCAGATGGAAGAGCAAAGAATGTACCAAGTTGGACACTCATTTCACAAAGGTGTGAATATTCAAATGGTAGTAACCAACAAATCATACAAGAAAAGCATATGAAGCATATTCATCATCATCAGACACATTTCAGCAACAAGTAAGAATGGGGAGTGTTCAAGAGATTTATGAGCAATCAAGGTATGAAGAAAATGAAGATGAAATGATTATTTTTTCTTTATTTTCAGCAGCAGATCCAATTTATTATGAATTAATTAAAGATACTAAATGGTGTGAAGCAATGGATGAAGAAATTCATGAAATTGAGAAGAATGGAACATGGGAGCTAATAAATTTCCATGAAGAGAAACCAAGTCATTGGAATCAAGTGGGTTTATAAAACCAAGACTACTCCCAAAGGAAAAATTTAAAGACACGAGACAATATTAGTTGTCAGAGGCTACAAACAAAATCTTGGATGTGATTATAATGAGACATTTGATCTAGTAGAAAGGATAGAAACTCGATAACAATTATTTCTATAGTTTCTCATCACAAATAGAAGGTCCTTTAACTAGATGTCAAATCAGATTTTCTTAATGGAGTGTTAGAAGAAGAAGTGTATGTGGGAAAGCCACCTAGTTATGAAATCCTAGGGCATGAAATAAAGGTATACAAGCTCAAGAAAGCATTTTATGGACTCAAAAAAGCACCAAGATCTTGGTATATTAGGATAGATTCCTATATGAATAGAAGAGGAATTAACAAAAGCAACACTGAGCCCACACTCTACATAAAAGAAAAAAATGGTGATATTTTAATTGTTGTTTTGTATGTAGATGATTTAATTTTTACTGGAAATGCAAACAAAGCAATAGATGAATTTAAATCATCCATGAAGAAGGAATTTGAGATGAATGATTTGGGATTGTTGAAGTATTTTCTTGGCATTAAATTCAAGCAAACAAAGTAGGGCATATTTGTTTCTTAAGAAAAGTATGCAAAATAAATCTTGTAAAGATTTAGAATGTTGGATAAAAAACCAACATCTACACCAACTAAATTAAGTCTGAAATTGACAAAAGATGATTGTAGAAGCAATGCAGATCCTACAAGGTATAAAATCATGATAGGAAGATTGATGTTTTTAATTGTAACAAGACCAAACATAATGCATGTAATTAGTTTTATTTATAGATTCATGGAGACACCAAAGGAGACACACTAACAAGTAGGAAAGTGTATTTTGAAGTATGTGAATGACACAAGAAATTATGTGTAGTCTATATTTCTTGCTCAAAACCATAGACATGTTGGCCCATCACTTAGATAGATCTGAATGCTCACCCAAAGCATGCAAAGGTACCATGTTCCTTTTTATACCAACTTTGTCAATATGTTAGCATGATCATTCATACATTCCATAACCATAAGTAATTAAAGGTAAAGCATAACAAGAATAATCTCACAACCATAGTGCATAATAAATCAAATAAGGATTAAGATCATATTCACCATACAATAGTCATGAGAAGTAACACCAATAATCAATATCCATCCACAAAGTTCCATTATATTACTTCATTAAAAACCAACAGCTGAATACATATAAATAACATTGTGATAAGTTATGCACACTCACAAACCAACAAAATAACTCTAACACATACAATATGATCTCACTCTCTTTAAAACTATGTAAATCAAGTACATATATAGTAGCGAGGACTTTCCCTTCATCACCTATGCACTGATCTCAAAATAGGCTGCATGCTCAAAAATCCATGCACCACTTACAAAGGTAACTAAGGAAGTATGCAAGCTTCGCTTAATAATAGACCATCTATAATTAACATTAGATCCACATCCTATTATTAAATTCTAGCCTTGTATTACACTTTATCTTCTTTCTGCATGTGACCTCTCTCAAAATAGAAAGTCTCCAAGTCTTCATGCTTCAACCCTATTTCTAAAACTTTGCTTGACCACCACTCTAACCGTTCATCTCCCAATTCCATATTGTGGCTCAAAATATGGCTAAGTCCTGAAGGTGTTCAACTTAGGCATGAACCTCGTGCACTACCTTTTCTACTACTGCGTGTGCCTCTATACCTTCCTTCCATGCATTCAAAATTTCATGTAACTATACTTGACATATTTCAAGGGTCCAACATTACCCCACACTAGCTTTGTTTCCATCCCGACAATTCTTTAATCATGTAAACATAAAAATCATTTAAGGATGAAGCAAAATTTTAACGCCCAAAAAGAAACATCATACCCAAGTAATTTTCTAAGGTGTAGGTGAATGGAGGATCTCTGGAAACTCTACATCTATCTCCTCCACAACCTTCTTCCATTTTTCCAGTTCTTCTAATGATTTTCCAAATGCAACCTCTACAATCCTTGACACTTGATTGGGAGTGACCTCTTCAACTCTACCCTTTATCTCCTTAATGACCACCATTAGTTCCATGCATGTGCCTTTAATCTCATCCATATGTTCCATTATAGAATTATGGAACTCACCTATTTATAGCTCTAGTTTCTCTCCTTTTGTTTTAATATTATACTTCTATGTTGTGGTCTTTGCAATCAACCGTGTGTGCTCAATTTTGTAAGTTGGGGTCCTTTCATGCATAATCTTCAGAATATCTTCTTCATCTACCAACCTAAAATCAATGCGGGGTTCTCAATTTTGGCACCTTTTGAAGCATATATCTACTCTTGCACTTGCTTCCTTGAGCTTGGTGAAAACTTCCTCCGGCTCAATGATCCTTTATTCAACGGAAACATTATTGTTCTCATTTTCTTTCAAAATATCCTCCTCTCGATGGCCTGTGCCACTTCGAAGGTTAACCAGTAACATCCCAACCAGATCCTCTAGATAAGCCATCTCATCTTCATAATCAATTTCGGCACGGCTAACAAGAGAAGGGAACTACTCTAGGATCTTTTTCACTAGTGCACTAGCCCTATCATATGCCTCTTTGGCTCTTTTATGTTCTCCTTGTAATCATTTCTAAATTCTATCCACTTCGCGCTCTTTCTCCTTCTTGTCTTCTAGCATGGTGC
The DNA here is from genome assembly GCA_018340775.1 of Taxus wallichiana var. yunnanensis. NCBI lineage: Eukaryota > Viridiplantae > Streptophyta > Pinopsida > Cupressales > Taxaceae > Taxus > Taxus wallichiana. Next base: position 3,010,853 of record JADAXU010000134.1, read on the forward strand.
GAACAGTGGCACTAGAATACAAATTTCTCCTTACTACCTCTGAAGCCATTTTGTGCAAGGTGTTGCATGCTTTCTCATATGGTAAGTGCTTTGGATCCATTGTCTTATAATTTCTACGGCTTATTCTTCAATCGTGCTAACTACATGCTCATTAACTTTGAAATCAGGATCCTTGGATTGATTGTGTAGGTTCCATCTTATCATCTTATTTATCCTTGACACTCCTCCATCATGATCCAATAGCTCCCATGCATGTAAATTCTCCATAGGTACTATAATATGGAAGTGCACATGTACAAACTTCGTGGGATCATCCACATAGACCATATGCGGTAACCTTGGGGTCCACCTATTTCCTCTACGGATTCCTTTTGCTATGCTACTTCTTAGGAGTGGGAGTGATTGTACCCATTCCCAATATTGTTTCATCCTTGATGAAAAAAGTGTCACCATTCTCTTTCTCTCCTTGTTCCTCTATCCATGCCAATGTAATTTCCTTCACCAAGATTTTATTTCCTTCTTGATCATTGGCACTTTTTTCTTCTGCCAAGCTTGCTCTGCTACCTTTTCTTTTTCCCATTTCTCTTGCTCCTCAAGTTCTTGTTCTAACTCCTCTCTCAGTGAGGAAAAATATTTCTCTTCTTCTTCAAACTGTCTCTAAAGCTGACACAACCTGCTTGTAACCTTAGTGCGCGTAGTTCTTTCTTTCTCTGTGCTTCCCTATCATGAGGTTCATGCACCACTACTTCTCCTTCGAGAATAATAGATTCTCTTCCTTGAATTCTCTAGTTTTTTGTCTTCTTCATCTCCTTCTTCCTTCTTAGGGATTCTTCCTCATGAGCCTTGTGTATAGGTGGCACAACTGTCCCTTTAGAATATGGGAAGGTGGATTTGTCTCCTTCACCTCAACTCCTCCCTAAGTCTTTGGTCATAATTGTACAAATACCCTACTTATCAATCCCTTAATGGTAACATTTACTTGGGGGTGCAGGTCCATTGTAACTAGTTCTAATACCTCCAAGTATGTCAGTCTAGAGTCACACCTATATGTTACACTCAATGTATACATGTATGAATCAAATTTATCTTCATTAAACACTAACTTCTACATGTCCTTGATCGGTTGATAGAATAATTGAGTTATCATGTAGAGAACGCAAATGGTAGCTTGCACTAGGCACCCATCTCCCCTTCACCATCCTAAAATGTGCAAGGATAAAGTTTTGCATGACCAAAAATTTAACCTACTCACCAACCACCATGGGTAGTTCATGCATAATGCACAATTCATTCTCAAATGCCCTCTTAGTCCTGTCATACCACTTGTTTATGTATGCCTTGTATGTGCTTGTGATGGTGCCATCAAAAGTGTAGCTTGTAAACTCTAGTCTTCTCCAACTATTGCCTCATAGAGTCATCGATCAAGGGATTTTTGGCCTCGTTTACTCGATATTACTTTCTCTAAATATTCCCTCATTTTTTATCGTTTTCTCTGTACGATGATTGTACTCACTGATCTCGCATTTGGTAAGCTTTGACTTCCAAATCTCCACCCTAAGCACACTAGGGGATACTGAATTTCTAAGTAAATATATTTTAGGGGTTCTTATGTCACAACCTTAGGCCTTTTTATTCTTAAATTTCATGCCTTCAATGCCATTTCTGCAATGCATGCCCTAGGTGTTCTACATTACAAAATTTCCTCCTACCCAAGCTCTGCGAACTTCGACCGCTTAAAACGTATGTAACCCTCTTCCTTTGTGCTCTACAGTCGGTCCTAACTCACCCTCCGTGAGGATTCACACACAATATCCATGCACCTTTGGTTCATACATTCTCTTCGTCACTTAGAACTCTTCACACTTCATCACTTGGTAGCTCAAATTTTCTTCAAAGGAAAGGTAGCCAAATGAATACCCTAGACCCCTATTTATACTTTTTCCATGACCCTCATGTCCCTTCGACCCATGCTTTTAAGTTACTTTTTCCAATAAATTACTTTTTCCATCTTTTTCCACTTTCGTGACTTCACTTTGTGCACCGCAATCGTAACCTTCTAGTACACTATAATGCAGACCTCCTCCACATGTTGAAGTAAAAACCTATGTCCCATATCCTAAGTAATTATCCATGTTGCTGCCTACCTCATGTTACACTTTGCACAATCATCTTCCCTGTGTGGTCTTCAATCAACCCAATTTACTCAAAACACATATAATACCTTTTTCACTTCTACGCTAGCCTTCTAGAGGATAAATTCAACCCAACCAACCTATATCAAGAGGGGGCCAACCATTCTCATCTTTTTACTTAGATCCACCCCACACTAAGAGTATGCATGGTCCTCTACGCATGAATTCTCTTAGATAATAATCAATTACTAGTGCACAAGCACAATTATTACAAAAATACACATAACTAAATTGACAAAGCATAACAATGATGAAAGGAAACACATATAAAGGAAATGCATAAAAGGCAAATCTAAGATAAGCTGGAAATATTTCCTTATTACAAACATGAAGAAGACTTATTTATAGTAGGGCTTCATCCTGCTCCCATTGAAATAACCAAGAAAATGAGTGTCATCCAATGCTTGAATGAAAAGCACCAGAATCAAGTATATATGTCACCACATACAATCGAAACCAATGCACCTTCAATTTCCAGGGGTGGCGCAAAAAAATTGGAGTCATAAAGAAGAACCATATTTCCAACGTCAAATTGCTTATTCTTAATATGCCTATTGTGACATGCCTTTTTCCTGGCCTTTTCTTTCTTGTGGATCTAACGTCTAATGGTGCATCGCTCATCCAATCACATCAATTTTTCTATACACTTTTTAAGTTCTTGTTCATCATTCATTCCTCCTACATGCACAATACGTATGAAGGGTATAATAAATTCCATCGATAAAACAACCTCAACACTAAACACCAATTGAAATGGTATGGATTTGTTCAATCTTTTATAAGTTGTCCTATATGCCCAAAGGACAACAAAGACTTTATCATCCCAAAGATTTCCTCCCAACATCACGAGATATTTGTTAATGTATGTCCCAATATATATTTTAAGCCTCAACAATACCATTGGCCTATGGGTGATAGGGTATGGTCTTATGGTGTTCCACCATAAATTCTATCGATCATATTTCGATAGTCTCATTCAAAACGTGTATGTCCCTATCACTTTTCAAGATCAATAGACATCCATACCTGTTGATAATATTCTCCCATAAAAACCCTGCTTTGTAGTAGCTATTATGCAATCCTTTGTAGGCATTGCTTCTACCCATCTGGTAAGATAATCTATACATGTAATAATATAGCACAATCTAGTCCTACATGTAGGTGGGGAAATAGGACCCACAAAGTCTATTGCCCATTTCTCAAAAGGTTATGTATTCGGTATTGGTCTTAATAGAATTTCATCCCTATATCAAGCTTCCCAAGGTGCTGACAATGATCACACACCTTGACATACTCTTTACAATCCTTATATAATATTTCCCACTAAAGGCCAACTAGAAAACTCTTGTGCATAGTAACATTTCCTGCATAATGTCCTCCTATGATTCCACCATGAGATTCTTCCATAATTGCCTCACACTCATGTTCAAGTACACACTAACATAAAATATCATCATGACCTAACTTGTATAAATCTCCACTAATTAACATGTAAGAAATGATGTATGGAAAGTTGTTTCTTCTCTAAGCTCTTCATCCCTTTAGGCACCACACCAAGTATGCAAAAATACAACAATATCTTCTAAATCAGAGGGTATGTGGTTTAATATGAATAGTTGGGTGTGCGGAATTGTGTCCTTTCCTAAGTTAATTCTTGATAAATGATCTGGTTTGTAATTTCTCTTTCCGGATTTACCACCATAGTAAAGTCAAATTCCTGAAATAAGAGAATCCACTGACATATGCACCCCTAGAAAACAAGTTTATTAACCGAGTACTTAAGTTCCATGTGATATGTATAAAATATAAAGGAAGTTTCCAACAAGTCTTGTATAACATTTTGTAGCATGTAAATTATAGACAATGCTTTGTACTCTGGAGTTGTATAATTATGCTCAATTGGGGTCAAATTCCTACTTGCAAAACAAATAGGATGATCAAAAATACCATCACTAGGTTGTGTTAACACCATGCCAATGGCCATGATAGAATAATCAACATGTACATGAAACAGTTTGTCCCAAGAAGGAAATCAGAGAATTGGCACATAATTAAATCTTTCCTTCAATGTCTCAAACACTAGTTGTTGCGCCTCATCCCAATGGAACTTTCCTTTAATTCTCAATAATTATTCCAAGGGCACAAAAATATTAGCATATCCCTTAATGAACTTCCTATAATAACTTGTGTGCCCTAAAACCCTATCCACCTCACTCGATTAGTAGGATCCTCTAAACCCAAATTTACCAAGATCTACCAACAAACCTTCTTTGCATATAATATGTCCCAACAAAGTCCCAAAGGGTGTCGTAAAGATACACTTATTAATGTTGAGAAATATTATCAACTACCTGCTGACTCTCAAATATAAGCCTTAAATTGGCATAACAATAATTTACTAGCCCATATACGATCCAATTATCTTAATAAACCTATAAAAACTTATGTATAAAGTCATCAAATGCTTGTACAAAAATGCACAAAAATATTGCGGGTGCATTATCCAACCCACTTATGAAAAACTTCCCCACTTATTGGTGAAAGTTGTCTTTTCTTGGTCTTCTTTAGAAACCCACACCTAATGATAATTAGAAAACCCATATATAAATGAGTAGATCTCGTGCCCTCGCGACCTCCAAGATCTCCTCAATAAAAGGTGTGGGAAAGGGGTATATGACACAAGAAACATTCAATTCTTTGTATTCCACATAGATCCTTATCTTACCATGTTTATTTATGCTTATCACCATGTGGCTAACCCACTCTGACTTCTCAATGGGCTCAATGATTCCATATTTCAACATATTATCAATCTCTTTCTTGAATTTGACACATAGATTAGGATTCATCTTGTAAGGCCTCTTCCTTACTGGGTGTGCACCTTCCTTTAACTTGATCCTCATCTTGCCCAAAGAGTGATGTAATCCCTTCAACTCATGATAGCCTCGTGGAAATAATCCTTGGAAGTCACGCAAGTATCTCAATAATCTTTGTTACCTCTTGTTCAAACCAATAGTGACCAATAATGGCCTCCTTAAGCTATGAATTTGTCCCAATGTTAAACTTATTAATTATCATAGGCTCATGATAAGCATACTCCTCATCATCACTTTGTCTATGACCTTGCGCATACCTATAGTGTGATCAACATCCAAATTACCCTTTTCTTTCTCCGGCCAGTGCACCCAAGATGCTCCTTATATATCTCTCCTTCTTCAAAGTGTGCCTCCAAATATAACTCTCTAAACATATCTAACAGGAGTTCCTCATCTTTTTCACTATCCCCCATCATAAGTGCTTCACAATATATAATGCTTCATTCATCGGATGTCTAGTAGAAAATTATTCAAAAGTCTGAATCATACCTGAGGTCATCTCTTGCCAATTAATTATTTCTCTTGTTAGCTTCGCATGAACATACCATGCATGTGCATAACCTCTTAGATTGGCGTCAAAATTATGTACCCAGAGTGATGGTGGCAAGGCCTCCGCCCCTCTATCTAGAGTCTCTCACACTTACGAATGTGGTACGAAGTAGAATCCTTCCCATGGAATTCACATATTTGTGTACATTACTCCTTAGAAACCTAGTAGAAAAGGTGATTCATACCTCTCACCATTATAATACGTTATATCTAATTGTAGTCCACCAATGTGCCGTTGTCCACATAGGCTATAAATCAACATATTTATTCTATCATCCTCATCCTTCCTTTGGGCTTCAATGGCATGAAGAAATACATCATGGTTTCCTTACCAGTTGTTGGTCGTCAAATAGGAATTTTTAGAAGAGCAACAGTCAGGGGACAAGAAGTCCCTCCTCTTTAATGGGAGAGGTTCCCTTATTCAGAAACAAACTTATTTACAAATGTACAGAACATTGTTTTATGGTCAAACTTGGATTTTACGAAAGTGTTTTCCACAAGGATCATCAATTACACAAGGTCGAGGAAAGGGAATAAGAAGATGAGCGAGAATAGCAACATTCATAATTATAGATAGCAAAATAATTCTTCGTGTATGCGAAGCTTCAAAGAATTTAAGACAAGATCATTTGCGTTGGCTGAATGAGATTAAATTTAAAGACACAAAGTTCCATAAATAACCTTCTTCAGATTTATTAATCAAGGACACAAAGTTCCTTCTTGGTTGTACAAGATCACTGTATTTACAAAACTGAACAGTATGCAATCAGAGAGACTAACGAGTTAGGAACAAAATGATCTCCACAATATTAAAGGAAAACACAGAGATAACAAGAATTAGATAGACAAAGAATGGAAAGCCCTTTTGTATTGATTTCTTTAAGATCTATTTACACTTTCAGCAAATATTCCAAGTTCTTCCTCCTGCAAAATGGCGTGGAAAGGCCATTATATAGCTTACAAGTCAGTTACTCTTCGTAACCGTTTCTTTTAATTAAAGAATAGTTAAGGATCGCCAATTGCAATACCTTAACTAATTACAAGGAATACGAAAAGAATGGGAAGAAGAGAAAAGAAAGGAGAATGAGACGGTGGCGGCTACTCGGAGGGACCCTTTGTCTTGAATCCACTTTGCTGAACTTCTTGATGCCTCGGCCTATGTATGTCTCCCACGTGGAATTGGCGTGTTGGCTACGCTCTGATCGAGTCAAAATCCCAGACACTTCTCCATCTCTTTATCAAACTCGACGTGAGTACGATAATCTTTATTTGCTTCTTCAATGGCAGATTGAAGAGAGAAAATTTCCTTCATCTTTTCCTTAGAGATGGAGCTTTCCTTGAATAGATTATCTTTGACAAAAGCTCTGAACTGAGCTTTGATTTCTTGCAAGGACAGGGAAACACCAGAGTTTTCATCCTGAAGATGACAATGTATATCCTTGAAAGCAGCAACAGCCAGTGTCTTGAAAGCTTCTCCCTTCTGCCAGCTGTTCTTCATTTCTCCCAAAGCTTCCTCCAAAACTCTGATCTTCCACTCCACGCTGTAGACCCAGGATTTTGATAGATTGTCCTTAGCATCATCGAAAATCTTATTCGCCAGTAAGATGTTCTCATCTCTGTTGTCCCATGAGGGGAAGGTCTACTATACAACTGCTCCAGATTTTTAGTTCTTTATCCATGGTATTGATAGTGGAGGAGAGCTTCAGTTGCACATTACTCACCTTTTCGTGGAGTTTGAAAGCTTCATCGATAAAGTTTAATCCAGCAACAAGCATGTCATCCACCATGGATTCAATAGCTCTGCCATAGACAGAATACTTGTGCATATCTTTGATACTTTGCACTTCATCTTGGCTTAGAATTACAGGAGGTGGAAGAGTAGTCAATGGGGTAGGGTCCAAGACTTTATCCTTAGATAAAAGAGACTTGATGAAACCTGTGAGAATCCGGGCTTGTTCTTCCAACTGTTCAATAGTTTTCTGCCCTTTCTCTACCCTTCCAATGACTCTTGTGATTTGTTTTCTCGGAGGTTGTGAATTTCACCTTCGTGGAGTTGTCGATAAAAATGTGTTTTATCTATCGGGGTTTTACTTTAACAACTTAGTTCATGAACCATAACTAAGAAGTTTTGCAGCAAGTAAGCATTTGTTTAAGAAAGGAAAATTATAGAAGAAGGAAGTAAAGGAATTACGAGAGAGAAGAAATGAGGAAGATGTGCATCCCGATTAGTAGATTGCGAGAGCTAATTGCATGCACATAGAAGAAACTCAAATAGATTTGAACACACGAGAATTATAAAGCAAAGGCAGCTCTAGATCTAGATCTAAAATAACACAAAGTCTATTAAGAGATCTAAGATTTAGAAGCAAGAAACACGATACTGCAAGTGACACAAAGTTCTCAGGAAACTGCTTCTTTGTATTCCCTCTGCAAAGTGGCTCTCGGGGTTCGGCACAAAGTCTAGAACACAAGATTGCTTCTTACAAATTCGATCGATGATTAACCGAAGGTTCTTCCTCTACTTATAGAATGTAGAGAGGCGATTACAAGTTTGGAAGCTTTAGTTGAGAAGCGACACATGTGGAAGTCGAAAAAAAGCAGTGATCTCCTTCTGGAATTCCTCTTTGCGTGACATGTATGATTTGCAGTTGAAAATAGAACCTTCTATTATGCACGTCGCCACCTATCTCAAGTAATTGACTTCTTGAGTAATGGCTTTTAAACCAATCACTTAAGTTGTATAATTGAATTGATCGCTCGATTACTTTGTCGAAGGAAAGAAGAAGGAAAGGAAATTGACTTTGTCGGAGGAAAGAAGAAGGAAGAGGAAAGCTAACTTTGTCTTTTTCATATGCTGCATCGGTGATTCAAATGGATGCGGAAACAAGCTAGAATTAGTTGGATCTTGAAGCGGTGATCTACGGAAACAAGTGCGGATTGGAATTGGAAGCAATTTTGGAATTGGAAGCAAGTGGATTCGGAAACAAGCTGGAATTGCAATTTGGAAGCGGTTGGAATTGGAAGCAAGCTGGAATTTTCCTTCACATTGTCTTCTCTTTTATCCTTTGAAGCTTTTGCAGTTCTTCTGTTGTACATGCATCAGTGCAAGGTTGGCCGTAGATAACTCATCATCCTTATTTTTAATTGCATATGAGCAATTAAAAATGCAGAAAACTTACTAGGATGAATGAAAATTCAATGAAAGCTTATTTGGAAGATGAGAGCACATGCCGGATCTTGGAAGGAATTTTCCACGCACTATCTTCTTCACGGGTTGCATTCAAAACAAGAGGATGAAGCCTTTGTGCCAGAAGCTTTTGCAACTATGAGATCTGGATCTGGATCTGCATATGGATCTGGATATAGATCTGCACCTGCATAACAAACTTTGCAACTGGGCTATGGATGGAAAAGCTACAACTTGAATAATTCCACTTTGCTTTCAATGCTTGCGCATGAGTGAAGTTTCTCCTGCTCTGGATCTGTCTATCAATTTAGCAAGAGGTTTCTTTTTCATCTTTCTTCGCCATAGCTTTGTCTATCTTTGTCTGAATGTCTTTTTCTTCTTATTTGACTGGAATTCTTCAATACTGGTGTAGATCTGGACAATTCTTCAGATTCGGAGGATATATGCAATGTATTGGACATTGATAAAAGCTCCTCTTCTTTTATAAAGCACCTGTAATGAATTCCTGCAATTTATTCAGACAAAAATGGCCACGGGGTATGAATAGTGAATTTAAATTATAAAAATCTGCACTTTTCAAGCCTGCTGCCCCAAAAATTGGTGTCTAATTTGCACATAAAGAGAGCATGAATCCTTTCAATCAACACCTGAGCTCCTTTAACACCTGTGAAAACAATTGTGCAGACGAAGATGAACCTTTTCCAAAGCATGCGCCAAATCTGGAAGCTTTTAGCCTTTGTTAGCACTTTGTCTGTGCAAAATCCTTCCTCTAATGGGGGCGCACTTTTTCTCCTTGCTCTGATTCTTTACTGTGTGTTGAATAATAAATCCATATGGCTGCCCATGCTTATATAACCTTCATAATTCTATAATCAATAATTGCCCTAACAATTAAAGGCAATTAATTAATTAAAAATCATGCTTTTCTCTTTTAAAAAATAGCATGTTTAAGGACAGCCATCCAATAAATTAAATTAATCCAATTTAATCCTCCACACTTCACTTCACTTAAGCTTCACAGTGTGCTTTGACCATAGCCACTGAAAATAGGAATTAATATAATCATTTAATACTTTAAAAGTATTAATTCCTTCTCAAAAAACTTTTTGCATTAAATAAATTAAATTTATTTAATTTTAGAATTCTATTTCAATTGATTTATTCCCCTTTGCTTTTGTTGACTTTTCCCAAGCACTTTGGGTGCGAAATTGGGTGAATAAATATTAACAAATATTTATTTAATGCATTATTATTCACCCAAGGTGGGTCGCACTTTTTGCATAATAGAATTCTATTTTTAAGAATTTCGACAATGGGATTTTTACCTGCTGAGGTAGGCACCAAATCCCATGATCCACTTAAGTGATTTGACTTTGTGATGGGATTCTTTACCTCCCAGGTAGGCACTAAAATCCCATGATTTCACTTAAGTCACTTTCCTTTTATTATATCATGGGAATTTTCACCTGAGGTAGGCAATAAATTCCCCACACTGCTGACCTCTATTTTCCCACTGCTGGCTTAAGTGACTTTTATAACACGGGAAAAAGTACCCTGCCAGGCAGGTATACAATTCCCATCCTGCCTGCGGCTTATGTTTTTCCCATCGCGGCTTAAATCCTTTGTTTTCCAAAAATGCGCCCATCCCGCGAGAGGCTTTCCTGTCTGCGACTTCGCTTTTTCCCAGTGATCGGACCTCGGATGATGACTTCCTCGGGCAAAATGTGCGTGTATGTTTTCCAGTGCTCAGGGCCAAAAATCGGGCTTACCGTGAAGGAGTTATTCCAGAGAAATTTTACAGAAAACGAAACGGGACACCACAAAAACACGAAAAATTGCCAAAAGTTACATATAAAGCCCAAAACTTAGAATAAGTTAAAATCCTTCTGGTACATAGGAATAATAACATATCCGCTCATAACGAGTTAAAGCGGGTATGAAATAGCCTCATACGGGGCTCAAAATAATTAAATACAAATTTCCCGCAGACAAATCCCGATGACAGAATAAAACAATTTTGGGCATCTGGGTATTTGGCGAAAAGGGCTAATATGGCTCTTTAGGATTATCTTGGTGCAATACAGGAACTTTCAGGCAATAAAAACAACAAATGACCCATTATTTTAAAAGTACGAAAAATTTTCGGATAGGGTAGTCACAGATTTCAGGGTGAAATCTGAGTGACACCAGTTGGCTCCGTCTGTGGACATCTTTTTCTCTTGTTAGAATGACAAAGGGAAAAGATGAGATCCCAGCATCTCTGGTTTCGTATCTTGTCTTTTGGGCACGGGGTCAGGCAAACAAACACAACACAACACAGCACAAAAAACAAAACAAAACAAGGAAAAACAAACAAAGATTTATTTATGTACATACAGGTTTTACCCTACTTCAGCTGATGAACAACTTCAGATGCTGCCTGTTGAAAGGCAGTGGTAACTCAATTCCATCCTGGTAGGCAAGGAAGAAAGTGTCCATTCCGGCAACTCTTTTGATCATGAAGGGCCCTTTCCAGAGTGAATCAGATTTGTTATGCATGTCCTTCGGTTCATGTCTCTTGTCCCACCAGAGTACCCAATCTCCGATCTTGAACTTCCTTTCTTTGGCCTTCTTGTCAAATTCTCTGGGCAAGTCCTTATCAACTTCATCTGGTGGTGGCTCATCCTTTCTTCTCTCCGTGGTGGGCAAGTCTGCATCAACTTGCTCCGTTCCCAGATTTATTTGCTGCATTTCGAAGGAAGAACTATCACCATATTCTTTGTTCTTCTTCAGATACTGATCATGCTTGTTGAAAGTCTCCACTAAGGAAACTAAACCCTTGGGGATTTTGTTACCTTTTGATTTGATTGCTCCACTATTGTCATCATGACATGGATCAACTTGTCCTTTGACTGTTTGTCGTGGTGGTGATTCACTCCCTTCAACATGCAGACATGCAGATGTTTGTTCAGGGACTCTGGGGTGGTAGACCATCTCCACTTTATAGCTTCCTTGTTTGAATATGGACGGTGGTCTATCCGAATTAAATAGTGCAGCAGTGACTGCTAAAGAGTCTGCCTTGGAGTTTAGATTTATTGGAACAAAGTCAATAGAGAAGGCTGCAAAATTGAATGTGGCGGAAAGCACTTTATCTCTGTAATGCTCCAGCTTATCTCTTTTGACTTGACTTTGCCCTCGAACCTGCTTTATTAGAAGTTCAGCATCTCCTTGGGCTTTGAGAAGTTTTACTCCTTTCTTTTTAGCTTGTTCCATTCCTAGAAGCAATGCTTCATACTCCGCCGTATGATTGGTGTTCTCGAACATCAGCTTGTGAGAGTATGGAAATACCTCATGATCTGGAGATATTAGTAGAGCGCCAGCGCCTGATCCAAAAGAACAACATGTGCCTTTAAACTCTAGAGTCCAAACTTTCTCTTCTTCTGCTGGCTCTGGTTCTGGTTGAATTTCTTGCTCTGGAACATTTTTATCCGTTTCCAAGAAATAGACCCCACGGTCATATTCCTGAAAAAGAATATGAGATCTAGGATCCTCAGATTTTGTAACCGTGTACCTGGACTTCTTTTCCGGCTCCAGCTTATGGTTAAGCCCTTTGATAGGAATGTGCGCACAGGACCAATCCATCTTTACTTCTCCTCCCAGCTCTTTGCAGAAGTTTCTACTTAGCAGCATCCCGTAGGAGACAGGAATATCTGCAACTAGAATTGTCATCTTTAATCTCTTGTTAGGAAAAGCTGCCAGAACAGCTTGCGCATCTTTGATTTGTCCGATTAAAGGGACTTGTCTCTCCATGGAATAGCACTTTTTTATGGTCTTCGTCAGGGTAAGCCCAAGAGCATCTGCAACTTTAGCTGACATGACATTGTCAGAAGCACCTGAATCTAGAATGCAATTGCTTAACTTGAAACCATTAAGCAATAGAGAAACATAGAATGGTTCCACTCTTTCAGAAGATGGTGAGGATATAACTGCAGTGTTGTTCTGGAGAGGAGTATCCTTGGGCTTAGGCAAAAGGCCTTTTGATGTACTGGATTGTTCTGGTGATTGCACATATTTGACTAGCATATTTAATTGCTCAGGAAAGGCCTTCAAGTATCCAGCTTCTGACATTTGAACTCTAGTTTTCTTGGCATGATCAATAATGTCAAAAGAAGAAATAGATTCAGATACCTGAGCCACTTTCTGTGGTTGAGATGAAGAACTCACATTCTTATCTCTAGGAGCCAAGGAAGAAGGTAAAGGGCTGGCCCTTCTTTGTTCGTCAGCTAATGCTTCAGCTTGGCGAGTTTGTGATCTTGTAACTACTGCATATGCATGACCATGATCATCTTCATGAAGTTTCTCATTGTCATGTTCAAATTTGTAGTTCAGGTAATTAACATTGGAGTCGCCAGCAGGAGCTACAAAATCATCATTCTCGAACTGATCAGCATCAGCTTCCTGGTCTTCTTCATTCATCTCCACGTTGTTTCTAGGAGCAGCTTCAATTGCTAATCTTTGGAAACCAACAATGCGGTTCTGGTTGTTGTTGAAATTCTGAGCAGGGGCAGTATTGTTGCCTTGAGCCATTTGAGCCATTTGTTTCTTCATCTGCATCATCTCATTTGCTAACTTTTGCAGTAGTGAATCGGATGTAGTAGCAGAGGATGAAATTTCAGCTCTAGAAGTACTGCTCTTTATCTTTCCAGCCATGATGAGGTCATCTTCAATTTCAACCGCCATGTTTTGAGCTGCTAACAAATCAGCAGGACGTGCTCTTCGCAGTTGATAGCTTACTTCAGGAAGCAAAGCATTGATGAAGAACACCTTTTGATTCTCATCATTCAAAGAAGCAGAAGCCGGAATTTTGTACAGTAATCTTTGGAATTTTGCAATAAAATCCCGCATGTGCTCATGTGGCTCCTTCTTCAGCTGAGTCAGTTGAGTTATCAAAGTGCGTTGGAATCTTCGGCTGCCTTGAATCTTTTCAGGAACGCATCCCGCATAGTAGCCCAGTTGGTTATAGTGCCAGGAGCTAGCCGGTAGAACCATTCTCCAGCCAAGTCATGCAGAGTCTCTATGAAGAGCCGGACAGATACATCTTCATGTTCGACTGCAAGCACTCCACAGGATATGAAAAACGCGCCAAGTGATCATCCGGGTTTTGCTTTCCATCTCCAAAGAATTTTGGAAAATTCTTTCTCGTCCCTTTAGGTAGATCATGCATAGGAGGAGTCAGATTCAAAGGTCCAAAGGCTGCACCCCATGGAACAGGCGCTGCAGGGGCAAGTGGGTTTCGGTTCAGCATGATGAACGGGGCACGTCCTCTCCAAGAGTAGACTTGATGAATAATTCCAGCTGCCGGATTATGCTGAAGATGATCCGGATCTGGATGAGCGTGCACTCTTCTTCCTGGTGAAAGACTAGATCTGCGGCTTCTAACTTGAGGAGGATGATTGAAATTGAATTGCTCCTGCAGTCGGAAGAAATGATCAGTCCTTCCTTGCGCCTTCACGGATCGGGTGAATGGACGTTCAGCCAGGTTGAGATTTGTATGGAAAACACTCTGATCTTCAATAGATAAGCTTTGATCTGCAAAGATAGTTGTTCCCCAGCGGAGTCGCCAAAAACTGTTGGCTAGATTTTCTGCATAGCATCAAACCTAGGCAGTCATGAGATAAATCTCCCTCATTTAACCGGTGAGGCTCCCGTGTCAGATTTGTCAATAAAAATGTGTTTCTATCTATCAGGGGTTTTACTTTAACAACTTAGTTCATGAACCATAACTAAGAAGTTTTGCAGCAAGTAAGCAGCTGTTTAAGAAAGGAAAATTATAGAAGAAGGAAGTAAAGGAATTACAGAGAAGAAATGAGGAAGATGTGCATCCCAATTAGTAGATTGCAGAGCTAATTGCATGCACATAGAAGAAACTCAATAGATTTGAACACACGAGAATTATAAAGCAAAGGCAGCTCTAGATCTAGATCTAAAATAACACAAAGTCTATTAAGAGATCTAAGATTTAGAAGCAAGAAACAAATACTGCAAGTGACACAAAGTTCTCAGGAAACTGCTTCTTTGTATTCCTCTGCAACAAGTGGCTCTCGGGGGTTCAAGCACAAAGTCTAGAACACAAGATTGCTTCTTACAAATTCGATCGATGATTAACAGAAGGTTCTTCCTCTACTTATAGAATGTAGAGGGGCGATTACAATTTGGAAGCTTTAGTTGAAGTGACACATGTGGAAGTCGAAAAAAAAGCATTTGTGATCTCCTTCTGGAATTCCTCTTTGCGTGACATGTATGATTTGCTGTTGAAAATAGAACCTTCTATTATGCACGTCCGCCACCTATCTCCAAGTAATTGACTTCTTCAAGTAATGGCTTTTAAACCAATCACTTAAGTTGTATAATTGAATTGATCGCTCAATTACTTTGTCGAAGGAAAGAAGAAGGAAGAGGAAAGCTGACTTTGTCGGAGGAAAGAAGAAGGAAGAGGAAAGCTAACTTTGTCTTTTTTCATGTCTGCATGCAGCTGATTCAAACTGGATCTGGAAACAAGCTAGAATTAGTTGGATCTTGAAGCGGCTGGATCTGGAAACAAGCTGGAATTGCAAGCAGTTGGAATTGGAAGCAAGCTGGATCTGCAAAATGGAAAGCGGTTGGAATTGGAAGCAAGCTGGATCTGGAAACAAGCTGGAATTGCAAGCAGTTGGAATTGGAAGCAAGCTGGAATTTTTCCTTCACATTGTCTTCTCTTTTATCCTTTGAAGCTTTTGCAGTTCTTCTGTTGTACATGCATCAGTGCAAGGTTGGCCGTAGATAACTCATCATCCTTATTTTTAATTGCATATGAGCAATTAAAAATTCTGGAAAGCACTCCGGATGAATGAAAATTCAATGAAAGCTTCAACTGGAAGATGAGAGCACATGCACCGGATCTTGGAAGGAATTTTCCACGCACTATCTTCTTCACGGGTTGCATTCAAAACAAGAGGATGAAGCCTTTGTGCCAGAAGCTTTTGCAACTATGAGATCTGGATCTGGATCTGCATATGGATCTGGATATAGATCTGCACCTGCATAACAAACTTTGGCAACTGGGCTATGGATGGAAAAGCTGCAACTTGAATAATTCCACTGCTTTCAATCTGCACGCATGAGTGAAGTTTCTCCTGCTCTGGATCTGTCTATCAATTTAGCAAGAGGTTTCTTTTTCATCTTTCTTCGCCATAGCTTTGTCTATCTTTGTCTGAATGTCTTTTTCTTCTTATTTGACTGGAATTCTTCAATACTGGTGTAGATCTGGACAATTCTTCAGATTCGGAGGATATATGCAATGTATTGGACATTGATAAAAGCTCCTCTTCTTTTATAAAGCACCTGTAATGAATTCCTGCAATTTATTCAGACAAAAATGGCCACCGGGGTATGAATAGTGAATTTAAATTATAAAAATCTGCACTTTTCAAGCCTGCTGCCCCAAAAATTGGTGTCTAATTTGCACATAAAGAGAGCATGAATCCTTTCAATCAACACCTGAGCTCCTTTAACACCTGTGAAAACAATTGTGCAGACGAAGATGAACCTTTTCCAAAGCATGCGCCAAATCTGGAAGCTTTTAGCCTTTGTTAGCACTTTGTCATGCAAAATCCTTCCTCTAATGGGGCGCACTTTTTCTCCTTGCTGCAATTCTTTACCTGTGTGTTGAATAATAAATCCATATGGCTGCCCATGCTTATATAACCTTCATAATTCTATAATTAATAATTGCCCTAACAATTAAAGGCAATTAATTAATTAAAAATCATGCTTTTCTCTTTTAAAAAATAGCATGTTTAAGGACAGCCATCCAATAAATTAAATTAATCCAATTTAATCCTCCACACTTCACTTCACTTAAGCTTCACAGTGTGCTTTGACCATAGCCACTGAAAATAGGAATTAATATAATCATTTAATACTTTAAAAAGTATTAATTCCTTCTCAAAAGGGGCTGCATTAAATAAATTAAATTTATTTAATTTTAGAATTCTATTTCCAATTGATTTATTCCCCTTTGCTTTTGTTGACTTTTCCACAAGCCTGGGTGCCAAAATTGGGTGAATAAATATTAACAAATATTTATTTAATGCATTATTATTCACCCAAGGTGGGTCGCACTTTTTGCATAATAGAATTCTATTTTTAAGAATTTATGACAATGGGATTTTTTAGGCACCAAAATCCATGATCCACTTAAGTGATTTGTGATGGGATTCTTTACCTGTGAGGTAGGCACTAAAATCCCATGATTTCACTTAAGTCACTTTCCTTTTATTATATCATGGGAATTTTCACCTGCTGAGGTAGGCGATAAATTCCCCACACTGCTGACCTCTATTTTTCCCCACTGCGGCTTAAGTGACTTTTATAACACGGGAAAAAGTACCTGCTTGAAAGCGGGTATACAATTCCCATCCTGCCTGCGGCTTATGTTTTTCCCATCGCAGCTTAAATCCTTTGTTTTCCAAAAATGCGCCCATCCCCGCAGGGGCTTTCCTGTGCACGACTTCGCTTTTTCCCAGTGATCCAGACCTCGGATGATGACTTCCTCCGGGCAAAATGTGCGTGTATGTTTTCCAGCTGCTCCAGGCCAAAAATCGGGCTTACCCGGCGAAGGAGTTATTCCAGAGAAATTTTACAGAAAACGAAACGGGACACCACAAAAACACGAAAAATTGCCAAAAGTTACATATAAAGCCCAAAACTTAGAATAAGTTAAAATCCTTCTGGTACATAGGAATAATAACATATCCGCTCATAACGAGTTAAAGCGGGCGCATGAAATAGCCTCATACGGGGCTCAAAATAATTAAATACAAATTTCCCATGAGACAAATCCGATGTGAGAATAAAACAATTTTGGGCATACGGGTATTTGGCGAAAAGAACTAATATGGCTCTTTAGGATTATCTTGGTGCAATCTGGGAACTTTCGTGCAATAAAAACAACAAATGACCCATTATTTTAAAAGTACGAAAATTTTTCGGATAGGGTAGTCACAGATTTCGTGGTGAAATCGGTGACACCATCCGAGTGCCTCTTGAATTCTCGGATCTTCTTACTGAACCAGACCTTAGTCCTGACTAGGACTGGAGCAAGAATCTCAGCCAGATCATCCCTCTCTTTCCTGTTCCAATCAAGGTCCTCCAGAGGGGTGTGCTTAATCACATTTTCATACTCATACGAGTATAGATCAGAATTGTCATCCTGGAGACCTTCAGGAACTTGGTACAGACCGAGTTCTTGAATCAATTGCAGGGAGAACCTACCACAATGCCTTCTCCTGGCTTCAAAATCATCTGCACAGTCAGCCCAGTAGTCTTCTGTATCTGCCCTATGATGGTAGATTATCTTGATGTTCTGTTCAATAAACTTCTTCAAGTCAAAGCAGGTTCTTGGCTTGAAGAAATGAACAGTGATAGGGACTAGGGCTCTTTCTATGTTCTGAGCATCCAGAGCTGTTTTGCATGTGTAGTTTCCCAGAGAGATGGGAAAGTGCACGCCAGAAATCTTCTTGTCTCTCGTTAAGTTTCATGCAACTTGTCTAGTTGCCTACATATTTCTATCAAGGCCATTTTATCATCATTGCGAGAACATGGGAAGTCAGAGGAGTGCTTTCATAGCCGTGAAGCCCGATATAGGAAAATTTCTGAATTGGATGAAATAGGCTCCATATTGCGATATCCAGTTCATGGCTTCATCTCGAAAACCTTCTAAAAAGTATCACCTTCAAGCAATCTCGACCACGTACATGGTGAAAGCATCATTGACCCTTCAAATTCTCGATTCTTTGGTCTCAGGGGTGAATCATGGGAAATAGGCATACACTGGATCATCTTTGTGTGCATCTATATAGGAGAAACCAAACCACTGCCTTGATGCTGCTAGGGTATACATCAGGTATGAAGTCATATAGAACTTCTTTGTTTGCTGAACGTTGGATAGCTGCTCCGCCAAATTCATACTGATGATCTCTGCCCAGTTGATGTTTTGTGTTCCCTCGCACACCATGCTGATGAGCGGGCACATCCAGAAATGAAACTCATTGGTGGAGGGCAAACCCATAACCCGAGCCAGCAGGATTATGAAGTCTGACAATTCCTCATTGAAATCTGCTCGGAAGAGGGTTTTGGTTAGGCGAGAAGCACCTTTCTTAGGGTTCTTCAACCAAGACTTCGCCACTCGCGCCTTATATTTGTCACTGTCTTGATCGAATAGGGTCTGTGCTTGATCCCGGGAGATGACTATAGCATTATCCAACTCCGGAATCCTCAGAGCAGCGCCAATGGCGGTGGCAGCGTCCAGCTTGGCAATGAGTTCCCCATGTACATTTGTCAATTCGCTCGAAGCGGGGTCGAAGTGAGCTCCGCATGAAAGCACAGTATCAGCACACTGTACTGAGATTGGGAAACCACCAGCAAAAGCCAAACCGCTATCATGAATCGTTTGTGCTATTGGTGTAGGGTTTGCATCTGCCATTCTTGCCCAAAAATTGTCGAAGTCGAGATGACGAGCTTCGCTGTCCCCAATATTGCTAACAACAGACTCAAGCGGAGAAATTTTCTCCTGTCCCTGAAACTTGATCTTCATATTGATAGTCTCGGAGCTGCAACCTAGACTCGGGAAGGAATTTGCAAAGGGAGGGGATATTTGCGTAGGTTTTCAAATTGCAAGGGTTCGAGCAAAGATAGCATGGAAGCAATGCGAAAAATGCAAAGGGGAAATGCTCGTTATATAGCCGCTTGGAGAGAGGAATGAATTTAATGCGCATTGAATACACAACCACCAATTTGAATAGCATCATACTCGGAGTGAGCGGGAAAAACTAAGTGTGAATGACACTTGGTACGCTTGGGACATGTGAGACGCGAATGCGTGAAACACGCGGCTCGGCCGATTCGGGTGAAACAGGGAGAGGATGCGCAAATGCTTTTTGGAACGATTGGGATGAAAATGCGCGAGTACATGGTTCGGGTGTTTCGGCCGAAAACGGAACAGTGGGCCCGTTTGGACTTGGGACATTCGGGACAAAAAGTTCCGGAGTACGCGGTTCGGCCGGTTCGGGCGAAATTGAAACAGCTTGCATTTTTCGATTTGGGACAAGGAGCTCAAGTACGCGACACGGGAGTTTCACCTAAAATTGGAAAGCTCGCACTTTTTAACTTTGGGACGTTTGAGACATGAAAGTGCGTAGTATGCGGTTCGGGTGTTTTGGCCGAAATTGGAACAACTCGCACAATAAATTTTGGGACACTTGGGACAAAACTTTCCGACGGGCCCTAAAATGGGACAACTTTGGGGATTTCATTTGATCGGGAACAGAGTGCACTTTCGTACTTGGGACAGTTGGGACAAAAAGTTCCGACAGGCCCGAAAATCACAAAATGACCCAAAACACAGATTTTTCAATTTCACGACTTAGGCACTTCAGAGAAAAACACTTAAACTCAAAATTTTGAAATTCTACTCTTATCGCCCATCCCCAAGGGAAATTTTGAGTGGACAACACCAGTGTACCGAGGTACCTGGATATGACTCAAGCACCAAACAACATGCGTTCGATCACGCGAGTAACTATATTCTTGATCTCTCACCGAAATGTTGGGATTTAACCATATAACAATGTTGCACACATCTAAAATCAGAAAAATTATACAAGCAATGAATGCGAAATAACTAAAAGATAAAATAAACAAGAGAAAAATAACACCGATTTAATGTGGTTCACCCATCAGGCTACGTCCACCAAGAAACAACCAAAATTATTATTCATTTCTTTAAATAAAGGAAATACAATGAAGATCTGTTGCCTTCAAACACATCACAAAATGTTTAGTATTTTCCCCTCTCTCAACTACTATTTCTTACTCACCAAGAAAACCAACATGCAAATAATTAATTTTTTCTTCTCTCATACCCTCATATAATGTATACATGCATATATATTTATTTTGGGAAACTAAATATGCTTTTAAAATCAAGAAATCATCTTTAAAGAAAAATATTTATTCTAATTCTTGGCCAAAAAACAAAGCACTGCCGTCGCATAGGTTGTTCGATGTTGGTTATCTTTTGATGATGTCGGTCATTGCTTGACCGATGATGTCGGTCATTGCTCGACCGATGTTAGTCACTTCCTAACCCATGTTGGTTGACGATTGGACCGATGCGATCCACTGTCAAATCTAGCAACATGTAAAAACAAGATTTCTATGAAGCAATTAAGCTCCACACTCAATAATCTCCCACTTTGAGATCAATTGTTGCACTGTATTGTACATCACCATCCTTGGATCCTTTTCCTTGTCCCATTTCTTCCTCTTCAATTCTTAAAATCAAAGACCAACAAAAGTGGAGTGAAGCTCTAACTTCTCCTTTACCAATGGCTTCGTTAGCATATCCATATGGTTCTCATCCATATGGATTTTCTCTAACTTCATCTACCCATCCTCCAATACTGTATAGTATAACGTGATACCTCAATCAAAGAGGTTTTGTTCTTGCATGAAATGTGGAGTTATTTACTAGATGGATCACGCTCTGACTATCACTGTATAATCTATAATCATCTTTCTCTTTACCCAACTCTTCTATGAACCTAGTCATCCATATCATCTCCTTGCTAGCTTTTGTAGCTGCAACATACTCTATTTCTATAGGAGACAGAGCCACAACCTCTCGTAATCTCAAAATCCATCTAACTATTATTCCACCTCTTTGTGAAAACATATTCAATGGTGTTTCTCCTACCATCCAAATCTCCAGCCATATCTGAATCAACATAGCCATGTAAATAAGTATCTAACCCTCCATAGCATAACTCCATGCTGGATGTCCCTCTCAAATACCTAAGAATCCATTGGACTACTTTCTAATGTTCTTTACCTAGATTAGCCATAAACTTGCTCACAACTCCCACTTCCTATGTAATGTCTGGTCTAGTACAAACCATGGCATACATAAGACTTCTTACTACTGAAGCATAGGGAACATGTGCCATGTACTCAACCTCCTCATGTGATGAAGGAGACTAATATTTTCTAAATTTGAAATGTCTAGCCATAGGTGTAATAACAAGTTTTGAATTTTGCATGTTAAAAATTTCCAACACCTTATTGGTATAAGGATCCTGAGACAAATACAACTTCTTGTTTTTCATATCTCAGTGAATTTTCATGCCAAGGATTTTCTTTATAGCTCCCAAATCTTTCATTGAAAATGTGTGAGCTAGTCTTTCTTTAAGTTTACCAATGTCATGCATACTAGATCCTACATTTAGCATATCATCCACATATAGTAACAAAATAACATAGCTCATATTTTCAAGCTTCTTAAAATAAAAACAATGGTCGATTCACATCTCATATAACCATGCTCATGCATAAAGCTCATCAAATCTCAAATACCATTGCCTTGGAGCTTGCTTGAGCCCATATAGGCTCTTTTTCAATCTACACACAAGTTTCTCCTTACCCTTGAATTTCATAACCAAGTGGTGTGGCATATAAATATCTTCCTCCATATCACCATGAATAAAATCCATCTTAACATCAACTGTTTAAAATGCAAATCTTTTATTCTGCAACCAAAATTAGAACAATACAAATAGAGTTCATCTTAACTATAGGAGAAAAAATATCATTAAAGTCAATACCTACTTTCTGTACAAATACCTTTACCACAAGCCTCACCTTATATCTTTTAGTCCACTCTCCACTTCCTTGATCCTATAAACCCATTTTGTTTATAGTGTTTTCTTACTACTGCTAAAGAACTTGACCAAATCCCATATCTAGTTTTGTTCCAAGGATTCAATCTCTTCATCTATCCCATGCTCCCATTGCATGTGGGTATCTACCTACATTACTTCTTTAAATATTTTTGGTTCACCACTATTAGTTAATAATAAATAAGAAAAGGAAGGTGAAAATATATTTGGAGGTCTAATTACTCTTTATGACCTTATCACTGAGATCTACGGTGTCTAGGGCTCATTTTGTGCCCGTTGCACATTCATGTCAATCTCTGTCACTGACAGATACCGGTATATTGATACTGACCATGGTTCCTATGTCTTTTGACCGAATGTGGTTTCCTCACCACCATTGGTTCAAGGAGTACCGAAACAGTTCCATTTGTTGTCTGTTCTAAACCTGCTAATGTTTTTCAATACCAGTTATCCTGACTGGCACCGAATTTTATATAACTGACACCAATGTCTGTGGATGCCTATTTTAGATCTGAAATTTGATTTTTCTTCAAAATCTCATCAACATGAACATGTTTAAGCACAAAAACATGATCCTTGTAAATTATTTCTTCATTCCAATCAATGTCACGACTCCTAACAATATTGGAATCTTCTAAATCCCAAAAATGATATCCAAAATCACCAGAGCCATAACCAATGAAAGTACATCTCTTAGATTTAGCATCTAACTTCATCCTATTTTCCTTATTAACATGCACAAAAGCTTCTAAGCCAAAAAATCTAAGAAAAGAAAAATCTACCTATTTTTCATACCAAACTTCTTCTAGTATTCCACCATCCATTGTTGTTGAAGGCCCACGGTTGATCAAGTACACTATTGTATCCACCGGTTCTACCCAATAGTTCAAAGTAAAATTGACATGTATCCTCATGTTTCTAGCACACTCCATGATTGTTCGTTAATTATTTCTGCAACTCTATTCTCCTATGGAGTTATAGGAACTGTTCTTTCTATTTTTATTCCATTCATTGAACAATAATCATTGAAATCCTTTCTACAATACTCACCATCATTGTCATATCTAAGGCACTTTAATTTTAAGTTTGTTTCATTTTCCACAAGGGCTTTCCACCTTTTAAAAGTCTCAAAAACAATAAATTCATAGCTTCCTTGTGGCATCATAAATGAAAGTCACATAATATTGGGATCCTCCATAGAAGCTACGAGATGGTCCCCACACATCGAGTGTAAAAGATCCAATTTATTCTCCTTCTTTGTTGATCCAACCTTGAGAAAACTCACTCTCTTTTTCTTTTCAAATATGCAATGCTCACAAAATTCAATAACTAATTGTTTCAAATCTGATAACTTACCCTTAGCATTTAGGATCTTCATTCCTTTATCACTCACATGGCCTAACCGATTAATGCCACATGGTTGTATTTGCATCTATAGTATATAGCACAAAAAAATTTAATAACATAGGTAGACAAATATAAATTTCCTACCTTATTACCTTTTGCACACAACAAGAGATCCCTTGGTAACCTTCCAAGAATTGGATGTGAATGTAACCATGCATCCAAATTCACCTAGTTTCCCTAAAAATATTATATTTCTTTTGAGGCTTTGCACATGCCTCACATCTTTCAATACCCATGGATTTCCATTCTACAGCTTTAGATGAACATCACCTTTACCAGTAATATTACATGGCTCATCATATCCTAAATAAACTTGTCCAAAATCACCCTGAACATAATTTTTGAAATAACCCTTATTAGGGGTAGCATGGAAAGAAGCTCCAGAATCTAAAACCCAAGATTCTAATTTATTATCCAAGGAGAGAATAAGGGAATCTTTCTTTACCTCACTTATAAAATTTTCCTCTTTACCTTTGTCTGATGTATTCTCTTTGTTTTCCTTGGACCAACACTCCTTCTTTACGTGTCCTCTCTTTCCACAATTCCAGCAAAGTAAATCTCTGTACTTGGATCTAGATCTTCCATTTCTTGACTTTGATCTCCCATTCTTCTTTCTCTTTGATGATCTCTCCTTATATCTTCCCCTTCTTTCTACATTTAAAGCATTTCCAAATGATGCTTCTCTTGATATTTTCCTATGTATTTCCTCATTAAGGATTACACTAACCACATCATCAAATTTCAAACCTTTAGAAGCATACGTTGTATTACTAACAACCATTACCAAGTTATCCCAACTATCTGGAAAAGAGCATAAGAATAAAAGTTCTTTCACTTCATTATCAAACATAATTTCTACCAATTTTAATTGATTTACAATAGACCAAAAATCATTGAAATGATTAGATACAAATCCACCTTCTTGCATCTTAGAATAAAAAAATTCATTCAAAAAAAACCTTATTGAAGCACTAGGATTTTCATACAAATTCACTAAATATTTCATCAACTCTACCATGGTTTTTGCATCTATAAAATTCAAAGCCACCGATGTTGTCAGGATCAATCTTATATATCCCAGAGCCTTTCTGTCAAGAACCTTCCATTCTTCATCAATCATCATGACCGATTATGCATGCTCATCCAATGATAAGTATAGATCCTTCTAATACAAATAATCCTCCACCTACATCTTCCATAGTTGATAATTACGACGGTCATGTCAAATTTCTATAGTCGGTAGATACTATCTTATGCCATTGTTATGCTCCCACTCAATCAAAAAACCCTCTGTGAGTAAATCATGTCAACACACAAGACCTCCAAACAAAGCTCGATACGGTTGTTAGGATTTAACCATATAACAATGTTGCACATATCTAAAATCAGATAAAGTATACAAGCAATGAATGTGGAAATAAACCAAAAGATAAAATAAATAAGAGAAAGATAGCACCAGATTTAATGTAGTTTACCCAATGTGGGTTACGTCCCACCAAGAAATGGCCAAAATTATTATTCAGTGCTTTACAGAGGAAATACAATGAAGATTTTATTCCTTCCAACACCTCATAGGATGTTCAATATTTTCCCTCTCTCAGCTATTCTTTCTTGCTCACCAAGAAAACTAACATGCAAACAATTAATATTTTCTTCTCTCATACCCTCATACAATGTATATATATATATATATATATATATATATATATATTGGGAAACTAAATATGCTTTTACAATCAAGAAATCATCTTTAAAGCAAAATAGTTATTCTAATTCTCGGCCAAAAACAAAACACCGTCACACAAGTTGATATTCTCCTAACACAACATCTTAAAACCTCCTTCAAGTCATCAACATCTTTTTGGGGAAGCTCAACTTCATTTTCCTACTCCATCTTCCATGACTGCTCCTTCAAACATTATATCTAACCCTACAAGTTTCTCAATACCTCCACAGTCTCTTGGTATACCTCTTTCTGGTGGGTAGGATCTAGGTATTTCAAATTTATCACCTCTTAATTTCTAATAACATTTTTTTTTCTTTGGGATCTCAAAAGTGTACTCAGCCTCAAAGCATGTGTAGCCACTAACACGGGAAGAATCTCAGATCGAGCACAATCTTAGGCATCCACTGGTCTTCTACAAAGACACTTTGCACTTTAATCATCCCCACACACTTATCATTCTTCTTATAGTTCTTACTCATGTTCTTGTATAACTCATTACATTCTTCAAAATTATGTTGCTTCCCATACCATGACCAGACTACATTATGAGGGCATTCACGCCTCTAATGATTAGGGGATCCACATGTAAAATAGGTTCCATGAGGGAAGTCACTTCTTCCACCACCGTGAACACAACCTCTTTATCCTCTAAAGTAACCTCTACCTCTCCCACCTCCATTAGAGTTCCCTTCATGATGTTGTTTTTCTTGTCCTTTGAATTATTCATGACGCTAGTCGGTGTACACTAGTTTTAATAACATCTTGGATCCGATCAATCGCCTACAATTCTCCATATCATGAGTGTGGTAATTTCAAATCTTATAGTAACATGATATGTTCTTCCAAATCACATGCCGCAATAAAGAGAACCTACTCAAATCATGATCCAAGTGATAAATCTCACAATCTAGCAACATGGAGCACACCACTTTACGAGTGCATCTATTCTTAGTATGTCCTTCAATATCACAATCTATACACCATATTCCACTGTGTGTCTCATGAGATAAATTTTCTGATAGTTTCTCCAACTAATTCTCAATAGATTAAATTTGCACCTCTAAGAATGGTCTGACTCTAATGTCTACACTCCCAACTACCTCAGCATAGAGAGCTACCTCTAAACTCTTGCATGGATCAATAAATGTCTTATGAGAGAGTACCCTTCTGAAAGGTATAATCAAACTACCAACAAACCATTATACATATCAGCTAGGGTGAATATCATAAGAAAAATTTGATAGAAAAGTTTTAAAGCATGTATCATACTCCCTTACACTCTCAGCCATGCCCTTCTTAATCTCCTTCAAGTGCGCTGATGATTTTCATTCAAACTTAGGTATATGAAACTCAGCCAAGAAAGCATCACACAACATGTTGTAATCTACAATATTCTAGTTTGGATCATACTTCCTATACCAAATATGTACTTTCCATTGCAAAGTAGTAGCAATATATCTTTCCTTATGCTCTAGAGCTATGATTCCCTTAGTGCACCATAGTATCTCACACATGTGCACATGATCCACTGCATCCTTAATACCTTTGTATTCTGGTAGGTGAAGAGACATATCGTAATAGACTTGTTGTGGCTAGTATGGACCATGCCCACTAGATCTAGAACCTGTATTACCTCAAGTATTCCCTCAACCTATAGAAACACCAGATGTACTAGATCCTGAACCTCCTAATCCTCCCGATCCACCTACTATAGCAGGCACCAAACCATAGGATGAGCTACTCTATGTTCCAACTGTTATACTAAATTAAACTCCCGTAGTCTACAAAGTTGTGCTACTTCCAGACATATTACCAACATTCTACACACCTCCATTCTATCTTGATGACACGCTAGAAAATAAACCTCTAATCAGTCCTAAAAAAGATAATATCACCTATAATGCCATAGATGTTGTCTAATGCACATCTTTATTCAAAATAAAATGATATCTACATGTCACTACTCTATCACCAACACTAGTCTCTATTTCTTTGCTCAAAACCCTAGATGCGTTGGCCCATCACTAAAATAAATATGAGCACTCACCGAAGCGTGCAAAGGTACAAGGTCCCTCTTTTTATACCACATTTTTCAATATGTTATAGTTATCATTCATACATTCCATAACCATAAGTAATTAAAGGTAAAGCATAACAAGAATCAACTCGTAACCATAGTGCATAATAAATCAAACAAGGATCAAGATCAGATTCACCATACAATATTCATGAGAAGTAACATCAACAATCAATATCCATCCATAACATTCCATTATACTACTTCATCACAAACCAGTAGTTGGATACATATAAATAACATTGTCATAAGCTATGTACACTCATAAAACACCAACATAACTCTAACACATATAGTCTAATCTCACTCTCTTTAAAAGTGTGAAAATCAATACATATATATAGTAGTGGGGACTTTCCCTTCACCACCTATGCACTCTCAAAATAGGTTGCATGCTCAAAATATCCATACACTTCGCTTACAAAGGTAACTAAGGAAACATGTAAGCTTCACTTAATAATAGACCATCTATAATTAACATTAGATCCGCATCCTATTATTAGCTTCCAACATTTTATGACACTTTATATTATTTCTACATGTGACCTCTCTTAAAATAGACTTTTCTTTGACTCCAAGTCTTCATGCTTTAACACTGTGTCCAAAAATTTTCTTGACCGCAACTCTAATTTTTCATCTTCCAATTCCATCTCGTGGCTTAAAATATGGATAAGTCCTGAAGGTGTTTATCCTGGGCATGAGCCTCCGTGCATTGTTTGTTCTAATTTTGTGCTTACCTCGCTCCTCCCTTCCATTTGTTCAAAACTCTTGCGCCACTATATTTTTGTGTATTTCGGGGGTTTAACATTATGGAATTTTATATGCTGTTGATAATGATTTTAAATTAGTTGGATATACAGATAGTGATTGGGTAGGTAGCCTTGATGATAGAAAGAGCACATCTAGATATTTGTTCAATGTTGGATCAGGAGCCATTTCATGGGCTTCAAATAAATAGTCAATTGTTTCATTGTTTACAGCTGAAGCAGAGTATTTTGCAGAAAAATCATCCACTTGTCAGATGGTATGGCTAAAGATAATCCTATTATATTTTCATGAAGAGAAATAAGGAGGTTCTGTTATTTTTTGTGATAATATGTCTTCAATTGCATTGTCTAAGAATCTAATTTTCCATGGCAAAAGAAATCATATTGCAATCATGTATCACTTCATTCGTGAATTGGTTGAGAAAGGAAAAATTGAGCTAAATTTTTTCAAGTTAGAGCAACAACTAGTTGACATTTTTACCAAAACTCTATCAAGGGAAAGGTTTGAGCATTTGAGAGAAAATATAAGTATCATAGATATACTATCCATCTCCAGAGATTAATTATCAGTTTTTGTATGATTTTTGTTCAACTCAATATGAAGGGGAGTTTTAGAATGAATGGTGTTAGGTAATCTTGAGACCCGTAAGTATTTCAATTTTGTGTTTTCCTATCTTCTATCTACTTTCCTGCACATGCATTTATATTTTGTGGTCGTTTTACTTTTTCCATTGAGTTTTGAATCCCTCGTCAAAGCCACTAGTCAAGTGGCATGATTCTAGAACCACATTATTATTTTGGGCTACCCGGACATGAAATCCCCATTTAGCCACAAATAATAATTTTTGGTCGAGTTGGAGGCAAGGTAGTCTTCACTAGTGGATTTAACCGCATTGTATATTTCTTTAGGTTTTCCCTTTAGTCTTTGGTTGATCTCATCCATCCACGTGGCAACATTCCGCTACTTATTTTGGTGATGAACCTCCACAAACCTCAATCCTCTAGAATTAGTTGGAGTGTATAAATTTTTAGGTCCGTCCTTTAGTCAAGGTGAGTCATTTGTTGATATTGACCGTCCAAGGCAGGATCGTGGCATGATTCTACCACTCTACATAGCGATGAACTCAGCGGACATGAGAGCCCCGAGAATAAAGAACAATTTATGATTAGCGTCAATTTTTCATGTTTTGTGTCATGTTATGTAAGTGACACGTGGATGCATATACTGACACAAACACACACACACACAACACACACACACACACACACACACACATATATATATATATATATATATATATATATATATATATATATATATATATATCTGAAAAATCCTACAGAGAGAGAGAGAGAGAATATAGAGTCAGCAACTCAAGAGATATTCAAGAGGAAATATATATGTGAAATATAATATATAAAATGGGAATATAGAAAGAGAAAATATGTGTAACAACACAAAGCACAAGAAAAAAAAATTATATGAAAAATATAGAGAACAAGACACAAGAAGAGAAACAAAAGAAAAGATAGAGCAACAACTTTGATGATTGATATATATATATATATATATATATATATATATATATATATATATATATATATGTGTGTGTGTGCATTTTATTTCTGTTGTAGTTTATTTTTTCCCTTTTTTGTTGGTTGTTTTGGCACTAAATTTTGCAAACATGCCTAAGAATCATCTATTCATTAAATACGAAATATCAAAATATTCAATCAACTACCCATGCAACACATGTGTATTTCTTTTAAGGTTCGAAGTCTTAAAAAGATTATATTATTTGTTGAAAATTTATTCAAATTCTTCATTGCCATATTATGAATTTATAACATCAAAATTTTATTCCTTCTCAACCGCATCTCGTAAGCTCTCGACCCATCTGCGGTGGTATACGTGAACCGATCTTTACACTAAATAATCCCTCAACTACGGTGAAGATATTTTTTAAAGGTATTTTATGGTTCATACAAGTCGTATTATATGTAGCTTTATTTTATTAGATTCATACAGTCTCTCCATTTATGAGTAGTTATAACGAGTTTTTAATATCTAAATCTTCATATGTTTCAAGTATATAAGTTTAGTTAAGGAAGGTTCATTTTTAATAGTGGAGTTAGGTCAAATATTAGTATATGGTCAAATTCATTTTAAGTTTTTTCTATAGTTTTGTCTTGGGTAATTATATATCAAGTGTAACTTTATTTTTAAATATTGGTTGTTATCTTGTTCTGAGATAAAGTCCATTATAAAGAAGTTGTTTAGATTATTTTAAAAGTATTTTTTCCCTTTTAATTTTTAAATATAGTTCATGCCCTTAAAATGTCTTTTGTTAAGTCTGATTTTTTATCATCAAATGTTAAATTAGTCTTAATAGTTATCTTGTATAGAGTTAGGAAATAATTTATTGTAAGTTACCGTAAAAAGTATCAAAAAAAAATTGCCTCACTTTTATCTGGATGCATTTTCAGTGTTACCTGCCATCCTAATAATTTTTTGTTTCACATTGAGGTGGGGGGGGGAGAGAAAAGAATAAACATAATGTGTTTTATGTTTGCATTCTTATAAGGTAGTAGAACATACAATGAAGGATGTAGGAAAAAAGGAAGGAGGGTGATCGGGGTCTCTTTTAAGTTGCCACCGACGAGGAAAAATTACAATTTGGTAGCACCTTTTTAATGTTATTTTAGTTGTTTTCTTGGAGTGGTGTGTGCAGAAATAAAACACGGTATTGATTCCCTGCTAAAGTTTGAAAGAATGAAAATATGCATTATGGATGTTGAGAATAGTTGTATAAGAGGGAAGTTTCCTGAAATGAAACTATACAAATCCTCTAATTGTAATACTTTATTGGAATATGGTAAATCGATGAATATGTTCAACTTGAAGTAAAATTGAGATAAGTTTTGGTATGTAGGTGATCTTGTGCAACAAGATCCAAACAGTAATATGCATACCTAAAAGTATGTGGATCCATAAGATTTTGTTTTTAAATCTCCTTGCCCCATGTTCACACTAAGGGGGAATGTTGGGAATTTAGTATTCACATGGTAATTATTCATGGTAAATAGTAAGTGAATAGTTAGTGAGTGATGTGTACTAAAAATCATGTATATATTTTGTGGGTATATAAGTTTTTATTAATAATGTATAATTATATTATGGATATATTGTTATCAGTGGTTGAACATAAATTCTTATATTATAAGAAACCACTCTCCTATATAAATGTATGATTATCCCGTATGAATATAGATCTACAATTTTTGTGTAGTTAAGCTTATTGCACTTTGATCAGCTTTTTCCAACAATATTTTGATTCAATATTTCATGCTTTAAAAGAAAAGAGGCCAAGATCCTTAATTTTAACAAGATTTATTATGCATCTATTTATCCTAATACATCTACATCTGAATTATAAGAAATATATATTTATAAAGGAAAACCTAATAATAACAAGACTAATACTAAATTTCTTGTTAATATCATATCTCAACCAAAAAAGTTCTAGTTACAAGCTACTCTTCAAAGGTAATGCACATGATTTCCCTCCTTTTCATAATTAATCTTACAAAATTTTTAAGATGGTAACCTTTTATCTCTCCCTCCTATTGATATTGATGCAAGTAAGTCTTGCGGTAAAATTTTTGATTCTAATACCTATTGTGAATTTCATAGGTGTATTAGACACCGTAGTAATAAATTCTTCAATATCTTTATTTCATACAAGACCTCGTTAATGCCAATACAATTTAATTTGAATCTCCTCCTATGCAAGCTAAGTCTATCGAAAGATAACTCTAACCTTAATATATTCAATTAAATAATTCTTAATCATAATAATTGTATATCTAATAAAATTTTAGAGGTGCATCATAATTATAAGGCTCATCAATATCCTATACATATGATAATCCACTTGATTATTTGATTGGTACAATTACCCTTTTCATGCATCTTAGGCCTACTATTACATTTGATGATGTTGACATTCTCAATGATGATGTTTCTCATGCACTTTATATTCAATCCTTTATTTTTATAAGTCATATCCATAGTTTCTTATTTAATATTGGCTCCAAACATAATATGTAAACTTTCAAATTTCTTGTGTCTTTAGGCTTTAACTTGAGCAACATATGATCTTTGATACTATAACTTATTTTGGTCACATTATTCTCCCTCGTACCATGGGATCTTCTACTATGGATATATCTTTCCTAGTTATCACTTATCTTGGCTCATGAGAGATGATTCTAGGATGCCTTAAGATTTTTCAACTTAACTATATCCCTTCTATGATACATTTATAAGTTAAATAAATATATGAAAATCATGTTGTTATAGTTAATGGTATCCCTTATGAGACTTAGTTTCCTAATCCATTTACCAAGAAATAAATATTTTCTACACCCATGAATGTTTCACCTATTCATTCTATAGATATTTAAGATATATCCCTCGTATGAATTCTCCTAGGCATACTATTACAAGTAATAAATATCATAATACTATCATACAACCTTGTCTTGACACAATACATCTTACTTTTGGTGTACATAATACAAATGTGAACCCAAGCCTACCACACCTACATATTTCTCTCCCCACCCCTTCGATAGTATCATATGGTAACACTTACTTTTCACAAATATAAATATTATAAAAATGTAAAAACATTTGAATAATATAATAAGCACAAAAACGTTCAAATATAATTAAAATAAAAATCAACACTTGTATATGACTGAATTTTATCATTCTTTACTTTACATATGTTGTTTGTCACATGGTTTAATAGATATAATATCATTTGTACTCATTACGCGTGTTCATTTCATGAGGTAGTTGATCATGATGTAGGTGATTTAACCTATATTGTATTGAGAAATAGGTTAAAAACAAGTCGTATATTTATATTTATTAATTAAATAATCAATATGCAAATAAAAATATAGCTCTAAGAAATAAATTATGTAAATGATAAGATGTAGTTGATTAATTGAGAATAATAAAGAAGACTTAGTTTATATTAGAGTATATAAGAAAATATGGATGTGCAAATAGGCTATGTAGACTTATGAAGACTTGAAGCTACTTCATTCATAATACTAAATTTGGAAGATGACCTAGGCCTAGCCATAAAAATTGAGATTGTAGTGGAGTACGATCTAGTCCCTTTTTGTATCATTTTTAACCCTTTCATATTAGGGTTATAAACATCCAGTGTTCATCGTTATCACATATTAGGGATTTCATAAATGTTAAAATGCTTGTAATGACTTGTAACAAGTAGAAAAACCTATATAACTATATAAAACTTCATGTAGCCATTAGATAATAAAAGGATAAATATTTTTGTGGGGATATTGGACTAACCCTCATGGTCAACCCCTACTAACATGGTATTGGTGATGTAATTCACCTCCTTGAGTGGGAGTAATCCTTGTGTATTTCTTCTAGTGTTGGTGCATGCGTGAATACAATTCTAATCCAACCCCTAATGTGTCTTCAAGTATATTGACCAAAATATAGCATGTTTATCTTTGGATACATAATAATGTACCCTTTTTATTATGTATATAGTGTTAGTGTATGTAGACTTAGGAAGAATCTCTTTGACCCTTTTGGTGTTTGTCAATATGTAACCTTTACTTGACCTTGACTATATTTTGGCTCATGGAGAGGGAAGCTAGACTCTTTGACCTAGTTGAGTACTTCAAAACCGATGCATGTGTTTCTCCTAAGAATGTGTTATTGTAACTATAAATTGAGATAGAGAGCTTAAAAGTTATTTGAAATAGTATTAGCAAGAATGTCTCTTCAAAGTTCTAACTCGATTTTAAATAGTGAATTGGACTTTCTTATATAGTTTTTTTATTACTAAATCACCCTAAAGTATACCTAGGGGATATGAAACGACCCAAATAAAAATAAAATAAAAATTATAAAGGGGTCACTAGATGTGAAAGGAAAAGGATATATGGGTCATCTTAGGCCTTAGTATGGCCTAGTCATAGGTCGTAGGGTTTTATATAGGAAATTCGTGACATTAATATAGAATTCTAGGTGAGATACCTAGGATTTTTTTATGCTTTGAATTAATTTAAATGGGTATATTGATGACTTTAATCAAAGTGTGTGATACTGAGAAATTCATTCAATGAGAACAAGAATATGACACCTAATTTTAGGATGTGCACAAGTCATAGTGTAGGGATGAAGTCAAAGTTTTCATTTCCAAATTATAAATTTCCAAATTTATGTGTCTACGATAGGATGTACCCAAGACATTGCATGATGAAATATGTTATATTTATCCTATTACCTAGTGGCCATCCAACATTTAAGGGCATATTTTACACTATCAATTGTAATTATTTAATTACACAATGTTATTTCACATTCACATTATTTCCATTTTCTATATTATGTTATATGTTTTTAATGGACTAATATAACTAATATATGTTCCTTATGCAAACTTATTATCTCTCTATCTATGTTCATATGGGATATTATCTAATATTGTATTTACTTGTTTTCATGTATGATTGTTTTCATGTATGTAGCCTATGGCCTTTTCTCTGTGTGTGTGTGTGACACT
Source organism: Taxus wallichiana var. yunnanensis (assembly GCA_018340775.1). Taxonomy (NCBI): domain Eukaryota; kingdom Viridiplantae; phylum Streptophyta; class Pinopsida; order Cupressales; family Taxaceae; genus Taxus; species Taxus wallichiana. The sequence goes on from JADAXU010000134.1 coordinate 3,046,008, forward strand.
CTGGTGTCCCTTTTTTGTGGCCTTTGTTTCCTTTTCTCTTACTTATTTGTGTGTGCAACACTCTTATGTCTCTTGTATGTGGCTCTTGACCTTTACTACGACTAACATATAAGACATTGTTTGTTGTACTTGTATACTTTTATGTTTTTATACTTATCTACTTTTATGATTCTATGCATGTTCTCTTGTATGTATTGTTTATTATCTCTTCAAGCCAAAGTTTATACCACACACTCTTTTGAAGGAACAAGATCTCTATAGTGGTCACCTTTAATATCTTGCAATGTGATCCAACGCTATGTGTTATATCTAACACGAACATATATCACTTTTTGTTTAGCCAAGATATCTATTAAACATATCACTCACCTTAAAAGAGGGGCATTTAGTGGGTTTATCACATGAATATCTATGCAATTTGAGCACAAAAACTAAATAGATAATTCATAACAAAATGGAAAAGGTTTTTATATATATATATATATATATATATATATATTATATATATATATATATATAAGAAATATGAAAATATACATATTAGGATCAAAATTCACATAGGGAAAAATCATCCAAAGGGACAAAACCATCATACCTTACTATCCAAGTATAGACATAATCATTCTAAAAATTTATCAAAAATAAATTAAGAATTTTTGGAGCATAGACTTTTACAATTTTCTAATGCAGTTCAAGGATAGTTGCTGTACAATATTGAGTAGAGTTTTACTTTATTTTGGTATAGAATGTGGAGGGGCATTAGTATTGAATTCCATTTCAAATGTGTTCATCTTTAGCTCCTTTATAGTACATGGTATTGGGGCATGGGAATCCTTTTTCTTATATATTCATTATTGCATACTTGATACATGGATACATTACATTATGGGGGCACGAGTATATGTTATCCCCTTTCAAATTTGTATTATTTTACACATTTTGGCCTATATCTCTTTATAATAGCATGGTATATGGGTAGAATATTTTTGGAGTGACAAGAAAACCTTAAACACTCTTTTTCTCACTATTTTAGGATGTTTCTAGGATAGGTAGACATCCTTCCTCTTTTTGAAAGGTGTTTTGGGAAACTAGAAATCCTTTTGACATATTCTTTAGTGTTTGGTTAGGTAACACCTAATTTCATTTTTTTCTCTAAAATATCCATCAACAAATTAAGGATTGATCACCACCAATACTATAGTATCCCAGTTCTAATCCATCTATCCAATCACTTCATCATGGAGTTTCTCCATCGGTAATCAAAATATGTGTACTCCTTCCTTATTTTATTCACTTTTTAAGCTCCAAGTTATAATTTCAATTTATAAGTTTCCAATACATTTTCAAAATTGAGTTCAAGTTAGATTATTTTTATGGACATTGGCTACACTGTTATATAGATTTCACTATGGAGATCATTTCAACACTCAAGTGAATTAAACACCTGTGAAGATAAACCATGTATACACACTTAGGTATTTTTCTTGAAGCAATATAATTTTATTTTATATCTTAAATGGGGAATGTAGAAACCTAAATATGTTTATTTATCACTTGATAATGTCACTATCAACTTAATCATTAAATCATGACTTCGCACACATTTTGAACTTGATTTCCTATCCTTAGTCCTATCACAAGACATGTTCTCTTCAATTACACTTCTTATTCACTCAAAAATTGTTTGCATCGGTCTACAATATTTTTTCACCTCCAAGTGTCATGCCTAGAATTTTCTAGCATCTCACTCCTTTCCCATACTAGAACACCAAACATGGACCAAATTGTTAAATGATTTGGTCTAAAACTAGTGATTTCATCCTAATCTACCCAAAAATAATTTTATCAATTTAATATATTTATATGGGTTAGTAATTTCCTCTTGGGTTGGTCATATTGAGAAATTATACCTACAAAACCCTATATAAGTAATATGAATTCATTATTTACTAGACATAAAATTACAAGAACTCTTCAAGCAAATATCTTCTAAAAGACACTCAAATATCTCCCAAATTCCCTAGAGTAGTGACATACATTAGAAGTAACCCTTGCATAGGTTTGAAGTACTCCCAACTAGGTTCAATAGTCTAGCTTCCTAAGCCACAAGCCCTCCAAGACAAGTTAAGAAAAACATGTCAAGACATCTAAAAAGCATTATCAAGTATACATTTACATCCACGTATATATCACATATCTTTGAGGAGAACTACTTGTAATTTGATTCCTCTTCAAAGAATTTCCAATATAAGTGGTGTGTAGATTTCACTTTAACCCAACCACTAACCTTTTTATAGGGTATCTTACCCATGTTTAGGGTTTCAAATTATTTTAATTCATAAAAATGGTTTCACATATGTGCAACACCTAGAGTTTCACAAGAAGACATATTTCAAAGGCTTATGTAGGCATAGAAAGTTATAGAATACCAAAATATTTATGTATGGAAATATTAAACAGAACATAACCAACAAATAGTTTTATACACAAATAATGGTTTCTTCCATATTTATTCTACACTCCTAAATCTATAAATAAAGCATTTATAGATCAATTCCAGCTATTTTATTCATATTCCACTACCAAATTGGATTCTTAAACATATAATTAGATAATTACATCTCCGTCTTTTGCCTTATCTCATTTCACACTTATATTGATTGTTATATCTTGCATATTTCTAAATAGGTATATTATGATATATGCATTCATATTAAAATAATTAATTTGAATATACCTATTGTTTATAACCCTAATCCAAAATGAAATAAGTAACACTCTTATTATACACATATTCATTTTTTGGGTTAAATTTGTGTGTCTTATGTTAGTACGTATTCAAATCATATAGCGTGTGCCACTTTTTTGCACTTTTTGTACCTTAAGAAAAATATGTCCCATAACCAAAACATGAGAAAACACATATAAAATGACAAAAACTATATTTTTAAGAGATTAAATATACCAAGGTGTAGGCATCCATAATTTACCGATTTAAAAAAAATTTATAGTATTTTTAAATATTTATTTACTAGTCAAAATTAAAATTATTTTTGGCCACCAAGTGGGACACACTTATATGCTTTGACTAGCTCTTAAGAGTGTACTACTAACCCTAAAGAAAACCTAACTATTATTTTATAGAGAATCTATTAGGATTTTGAAGTGATTAATTATTCTATTGGTGTCTTATAATTATCTACCCTAAAATATTGTATGTTATCAAATTTAGATGTTTATGCCTAGCCCATCTTTTTGTGAATCAAAACCATATAAAACTAACAAATGAATTGTACTTTCCTTGGAAGTATTATACCTTTTTGTGTCCAATAGTGTTTAATTGATCCAATATCATTTTCTCCTCTTACCCCCTTTTTGTTTTTACCACCTAAAATAATTGCCTCCATGTGTTTAAAACATATTTACTCTTTTGTCCTTTCTTGTTATTTTAGAATGAATGTTATTGAGTGTATTTTATGTAATATGTTATTTATTTATGAATAACAATAAATGAGGTGTAACTTGAATATTAGGATTATCCTTAAAATGTTTAATTGATTCGAAAGGAATTGTGGCTTAATTAATCAAGTTGTTGTGTGCATTTATAAATATTAAGTGTATCTTGCTAGTAAGTAGATTTAAGGTTTGAAAATTTTATCATGATGATTTTTAAATAACTCTATATACATCTCTATTTATCCCCCTCTCTACCCTCTCTCTTCCCACACACACACACACACACATGTATGTGAACACATACACACACATGCACATATGCATGCATACATGCACACACACATGCATATATGCACATGCATATATGCACATGCACACACACACAAACACACACTTGTGTGTGTGTGTGTGCATGCACAAGTGCACATGATTAAATAGAAATATTAAATAGTGGTAACAAGATTGAGATATTGGAAGTTTGTTAATAAATATTATCAAATTATTATTTTCATGGTTAGCCTATCTAGGTACTTGAGATGTAAAGATAAATGATTTTTAAGTAGTCTCTCCTTAATCTAATCTCTAGGTGAAATTAAATAGTAAATAAGTATGATATGAATTGAGTTGAATGATATTGATAATTAGTTTTTAAAAAGATTGGAATGAAGATAGAAATTACTCTAGAGGTTGTTTGTCTTAATATATTTTACATGTTTTAAATTTCATAACTTATACGTAGGAATTTTTAAGTAAGTTTATGATTTAATAAAAATAAGCTTTTTGTCTAAACCCTAGATAGGATATTTTAGAGTCGCATCAATAAATAAATCAGTAAAGTACATGAAGTGACATAAGCAATAAGCAAAGTAAATAAAACCCTAAGTGCACTAGAGAGATAGAACACTTAGCTGATTTTACAATAAATCTTGGATTGTGTGAAGGTGTAGAACTGAAACATAGGAGGTCACATAAAAACCTAAAAAAATGTAGAAACATGGGAAGAAGCTAGACCAGGGATCCTAAGATAGTACTATGACACCTGAGCACTAGGATCCCTCTCTCGGTGTCAGGGTCTTCATAGGATCTCATAAAATGATCTTCGAGGTCACCGAGTTGTTAGAATGTTTGTTGTTTGTCGTTAGTATGTCACACAAATTCCACACATGTCACCGATAAATTGTAATAAATATATCACCTATAAAACCGCCAAACTACATCAAATCCTTTAAAAATAAAGATGCAAAATGGGAGATCAAACTATCCTTGACTATCTAAAAAGTGAACTTATGACCGAGTGTTACACTACATTATAAAACCCATGTAGTTCTATATGTGTGTGTAAAGAGATTCTACCCTAGGTGGATCTTATGCATGTCACACTTGATAGTGAGAAATTAGCTAGATGTACAAGATGTAAATAGATGTGTGTATGGAAAATGAACTTCCTCTCTTATGAAGTGTATGCACAATAACCAGTCCTTTTTCCCTTAAGTGAAGCTAGATGGATGCAATGCTGTTCTTTAGATTCCTTTGGATGCAACCTTAGGTTGTGGTCGTATATGCTTAGAGCTTGGTCCTTTAATTTGATCCCATAACATTATATTTAAATGATTCCCTTTCATGAATGTTGTAATTGATCACTAAAAGGTTGAACCTAAGAGATAAGTATGCCTAATAGTTAGAAATGACCCAAAAGGAGGGATTAAGATACAAAGAGGTCTAGGGAACCTAGAGGGGATGAGGGTTCGTGGGCACTAGTATCCTGGCTAGGGGTTGGTGTTTAGATCCATAAAAGGTGAAGTATCGAAGGTCAGACTAGATAGTAGGGTGTGTAAGGCTAATAAGGAGACCCAAAAGGAAACTAAGAGGAAAAATATAGTGATCAATTAGTACTTTTGTCCCTTAGGAATCATATGAATGAAATGCATGTGATTAGGACCTATAAATGTACCCAAGTGCGTGATTTAGTGTCTACATTTTCCCCACTTTATGTTGTTGAGCAAAATATTAGTAACATAAAGTAGATAGAGATGCATACTTGATAACCATGTAGATCGATGACGAAAAGTGTGCCAAGAGACAAGAAAAAAATCATTGAGTGATAAAAATTGAAGCGTGGAAGCTAGAGAAGAGGAATTAAAAATTGAAACTAAACTACACATTAAAGAGGGTTAGTAACCAAAATTGAAACTAAACTCCAAAAACTTGAAATTAAGTGCAAAGGATAATGGATTAAGTCCCACAAAGGTGTGCCAAATGTGCTCATGTATAATTAATAAATCTATAAATTGAAACTAATATCTACATAGCTTCAAAAGCAAATGTTAATTAAACAATGAACCATCAAGATAAGAGCTTAAAGGAAATGTTTCTTCAATGCATAAATTAAATTACATACTAAGTTATTTCCTACTCTCTATGATTACTAACTTAAACTATGCACCTATAAATAACATAAGCAATCAAAGTGGATTGTTACTTGATCTCAAAGATTGAGAATGGAATCTCACCAAGAATGGATACAAGGCCATTTTGGATATTCCCATATTACTTAGTTTTGAGTGAAAGGATGCAAGATGGAGAAGGACTCAAGATCAAAATGCTTATAGTATTTCACTATTCAAAGCATGGTGCAAGAAGAAAGGTAAGAAGGGGGTTATTTATATAGATTGCATGCTTGAAGAGGCAAGGCTAGCAAATTGATGAATGTGGGATAAAGGTAAACACAAGATTAAGAATGGATAAGGTTGCTTTATAAAAGGTAATATTGATTTAGAAAATTTTAATTCGTCAATAGTAAGTCATGGGAGTTGGGGATGTTTTAATTAATCAAAGGTGATTAATTAATAGGTATATGATTCATAGGGATCTAAAATGACTCTACTTTATCAAATTAGCCAACACGAAGAAGAAAAAAAATGTACACGACGTTTTGTCTATTTAGTTACCAAATCATACCACCGACTATGAGATGAAGGTGGGGAACGAGTTACCCAAATGGGTTCTCTAGCGTGAAGAACCAATTGAGGTTTGGTCATGATGGGTGTCTTTTGATGTGAACACCGAAACTTTGATTCCTTATTATTGTATGTATAAGGGACCTTACGATAATCAGTCATTATTGGCGCGTGTTGGGTTTAAATGTCTAAACCTAGATTGTATGATCAAACTTTTTCAAAGTGAAGAAGGTTTCATGTTGATTTGGGCAGCATAATGAAAACCAACTAGACATTTTGTAAAGATGGGGATGCTTGTGTGATTTTCCAAAAGGGAAGCTAAGGAAAACATACATCATGATGACTCAAGATTGATAATCCAACAAGGTTTGGAGGTGTAAATGTCAAAGGATTGATCAAAATTTTAGCAACATAAAGGATACAAAGGAAATATTTCCTATGTTTTATTAATGCAAAAGTTTCTTGATAGGAAATTTTTTTGCCAAGGTTTGAAAGATGTGTTCAAAAATGATCATGAACTTAGGGAAAAAAGATCAAGAGGATCAAAGACCCAAAGGATTGTCCAAGAAATAATTTTATAAGACAGATAAACACAAGGAACAATCATACAAGTTCAAAACACAACCAAATTAATGACCAAAGAATAATGAATGATAAAGAGTTAATGGATCAAAGTGATTGTCCAAAATGGATAAATCGATGTGACAAATGAGACACAATCACCCAAGGTTTATTTTAAACCAATCAATCATCAAATTACTTCGATATTGCTTGAAATGATCGTTGGTGTTTCAAGATGATTAACAAAATGTCTCTACTTATGTCGAGTTCAAAGAAATGAACAAGGCGTAAGTAATAACAAGAAGTTAACGTGACCTCCAAACAAGGTATACTAGAAGCAAGCCTAAATGCAATCAAGACCTATACTCTAAAAAGTGTCAGTTATGATTGTGAGTGACACAAAAATTTCACCAAGATATGTTGACCAAACTTTGTGAGAAAGTAAGGTATTGATATCAAGATGATATTGATATAACACGCACAAGTGGTAACACTTAACACTTTTCAAAATCGAGGTAATAATTAGAATCAAACTAAAATTATAGTATACCTAGGAATTGTTAAAGTGTGTATAGCGTAACCTTACAATGTAGATATTTAGGTCAAGTTTACAAGAAACAAGACATAAATATCAAAATTGTAGTGACACGATATAAACAAGATAACCATTCCAAGGAGATTCAAGGTGATGAACCAAGCCTACCTATGATGAGGATCTTGACTTGGGTATCAAGATCACAAAGGATACCAATGATATAAAAACATCTCCACACACTTTAGATGTTTAACAACTCGCCGGCCAAAAAGGGATGAGCGTAAGCGAATAAAAAAGTGGCGAATACAATAAACTAGCAACACAAGGGTAGTGCCTTCTTTCTCGATCAACAAAGTTTCAAAAGAAAGGGAAGGAATTAGATCGATTGGGGATGAAAAATGTTGGCTTCACTTTTGTAGAGTTTTACCTCGCCTTAGGAAAGTGAAAAACTAAGAAAAAGTAATGCATCACACGTTTCGTGATGAATAATGGTCCTCAACTCAAATTGGCTTTGATATGGTCCAAGTAGGCTCTTGGTCAAAGATAGATTCCTAGGTGGTTCACTCAAATAGGTGCCATAATCCATCTAAGTGAGCTTGATTTACCCAAAAAGTCACACTAAATAATTTAGGAGTATCTCGGCTTTACTTTACCCCCTTCAACCACAGTGGGAAATAAATGCTTCCATCGTGTACTCTCACTAGGGTCGCCATACTGAGATGACTTGTGACACTAAATCTCACAAATGGTAATAATAGTCAAGTAGGTTGTGCGAAGCACTTCCCATTTCATCCACAAGGTTCCCTCTTGCGTGGACTACTTTGGGGTTCCTAGGAACACCCCATTGTTGTAGATTAAGGCTTATGCCAAAGGGGTTATGTCATATTTTTAAATGGATAGGGCGTACCCTTCTCGAACCTACAAATACAAAGTGTGATGATTGTGGTGTGTTTTTATCTTTTAAATTGGATGTGGTTTTCTTAAAAACCTTTTGGCAACCTATACTGAAAGCTGTATTAGTAGTTTATTTTTGTTTCAACGCCACCTTTCTTTGACAAGCACTTTTAGGTCCTGCACTCAAGCATTAGTAGTTCTCCAAGCAAATCACATTTTTAAAAGAGGATAAAGAGTTTATTTTGATTCTCAAGATCATCCAAGAATGCGAGAGAAGAGAATCTAAAAAAAAATAATCCAACTAAAAAGTAAATAAAAGCTTTGTAATCAATGAACCATACAAAAATATTGATAAATGTTCATTCCCTTAAACCAAAAGTGAAAGATGAAGTTTTCAATTTATCAAATGTTATAAAATGATGATTAAAGTTTCTTTTTATTCTCAAGATCACCCAAAGGTGCAAGAGAAGAGAATAAACAAACTTTATCCCAACTATATAGAAATTGAAAACTTCAAATCAAAGGACCATTGAAAAATGCTTTGTAAAAGGTTCATTCCCTTAAGAAAAATGAATAATCAAATTTTCAAGTTAATCCAAACGTTAAAAATATAGAGATCAAAGTTTTTTTATTCTCAAGATCACCAAAAGGTGTAATATAATATAATACACAACCTTTGGTCTAAATAAAGTAAAACATGGAAATACAACATTCATCAAAACATTAGACATGTTAGAAAATAACCAATTTTACAATAAAGGAAAACTTGTAGATTCCTGTAAGTATAAATCCCAAATTTATGTTTTTATTACATAGTTAACTTCAATACCTTTCCTACGCAAAAAAAATGGAGTTATTTTAAGTTCGGGAGAAAACATTATGACCTTCGGAAGATGGGTTACACATATGCTCTTATGCTCACGAATATGCACTTGACATGCACTCAAAAAATGTCAAAAAATGTCCCTTAATCTGCAAAATGGTCAAGTTTTTCCAACCAAGATTCAATTTTGAAAATAACCCATCACTTTAATATATGAATAGAATACTTAACACTATCAAACATTAACATACATGCTCAATAATTTAATATTTTCAAGAAATTGGCAAAACTAGCATGTAGAATGATGAAAAAGTAAGCTCTAAAAATGAAAACATGATGAAATCTTGAAATTTTCTCACCAATATTTAATTTTGACAGCAAACCACCACATTAATATGTAAACATAAGACTCAAAACTATCAAACACTAACCTACATGCTCAATAATTTAAGATTTTCAAGAAATTGACAAAACTAGCATGTAGAATGTTGAAAAAGCAAGATCTACAAATGAAAACATGATGAAATCTTGAAATTTTCTCATCAATTCCAATTTTGATAGCACTTCACCTCCTTTATACCTAAAAATAATACTCAACACATTCAAACTCAACAAAACAAGTTAATAAAAACAAGTTATGTCAATATATGCAAAAAGAGGGTTAGTAACCAAAATTGAAACTAAACTACAAAAACTTGAAATTAAGTGCAAAGGACAATGAAGTAAGTCCCACATGGCATGCCAAATGTGCTCATGTATAATTAAAAATATATAAATTGAAACTAATATCTATATAGCTTCAAAAGAAAGTGTTAATTAAACAATGAACCATCAAGATAAGAGCTTAAAGGAAATGTTTCTTCAATGCATAAATGAAATTACATACTAAGTTATTTCCTACTCTCTATGATCACTAAATTAAACTATGAAGTAATGAAGAATATAATAAATCAAAGTGGATTGTTACTTGATCTCAAATATTGAGAATTGAATCTCACCAAGAATGGCTACAAGGCCATTTTGGATCTTCCCATGTTACTCAATTTTGAGTGAAAGGATGCAAGATGGAGAAGCTATTTCAGACAATGGAGAATGACTCAAGATCAAAATGCTTATAGTTTTTACTATTCAAAGCATGGTGTAAGAAGAAAGGTAAGAATTAGGGTTATTTATATAGCTTGCTTGAAGAGGAAAGACTAAAAAATTGATGAATGTGGGATAAAGGTAAAACAATATTAGGAATGGATAAGGTTGCTTTATAAAAGGTAATCTTGATTTAGAAGAGTTTAATTTGTCATTAGTAAGTCATGGGAGTTGGGGGATGTTTTAATTAATCAAAGGTGATTAATTAATAGGTAGATGTAAGCTTATAGAATCTAATTAGAGGAAAATTAGTATGATTTGCGGGATGTAAGAGAGGAATTTGATCCAATAAATGGTAATTTATTGATTTAGAGTTACGAGTGTAATTAATTAATAATAATAATTTAACCCAAGTAGAAGTGGATATTAATTAATGAAAGGTCATTAATTGACATATTTAATGATAGGAAGGCTAATTAATTAACGAAAGGTCGTTAATTAATGAATATGAAGAGGAATGTTAGCTAATTAGTGGAAAAGTGCTAATTATTATGAAAATGATGAGAAAGAGGATAATTAGTGCAATCTTAGCATTAAAGGTTACGTAAGCAGATTTTAGGTGTCTATAATGATAATCAATCGGTGATGCCGGATGGGGGAGAAGAATAAGTGTGATGCCCCCAAGTATGTGAGTAAAAGATGGATATCTAGTCAATGATGCTAAGGGTATCAATGTAAGTAGTAGTTTCCTTGACAAAAGTGATTGGATGCTAAAGTGTGGATTTGAGAGGGACCTTAAGTTACAAAATTTGAAAGAGGCTAGCTAGATCTCGTTCATCTTGCTTAGTGATTGGTTTCTTATCTGGATAGGAAAACATTGAAGAATATTTGATAGTAGAAGAAGGTGTATTGTATTTAGGATGGGGTTACATAGTTTGAATTGATAATGTTGCAAATAACTTGAGTGGAGGAGGATTTAGACTAACCTTTAAAGGAGGTTTCTTAGTTTGAGTGGGTTGAAGAGGTGGCGCTTGATTTGGATAGAAAAGGCATATTAAAAGTAATAACATGGTGTTAATTAAACATAGATGAATTAGATTTAGGAACCCATTGAGATGTAACAAGTGGAGAGGACCATGTAGTAGAATGTTGTGTAGTGAATGCAATAAAGCCTTGACACTAAAGATTTTTGATTCTACGTTGTAGAGCATAGCAGTCATTATCATTATGTCCATCAATTCAATGATAATTGCAATATGGGTGACCTTGATATTTTGTAATTCGGTAAGGAGGATAGCCTTGAGTAGATGGTAAAGAGATTAATTGATGACTAAGGATCTCAGTAATAATTTCATGTTGCTTAGTATTGTGATCAAAGGTGAGAGGCTCTAGTAATGATATGACCTGAGGCTCACTTATATGAGCACATGTAGAAGACATAGAATGAGGATGAGATGTAGAAGGAGAATAAACATGATCCTGAGAAGCATCTTTAAGTTGTTGGATTTCATATTTAAGAGATATGATTGTGGATTCCATATCTTGAAAGTTGTCATGAAATAAATAATGCAAAGCATGAATTGACTCCAATATGGGTCAATTGGATGGAGGATCATGAAGGATAGGGCCGTAAGATAAATGATCAAAAATAAGACTTATTTTGTGTGGCGGCGTATCTTTAGGAAGATACATGGTTTCTAAGGATTTTGTAGAACAACTTGGCAATTGGGATGCATTTTAAGTAAATCAGACAAAGAAATTTGAGTAACTTTATGACCCATGATAGAAGAAAAACAAGATCCAAGAGTTCTCAAATGATACAAATTCACCAAATGATTTAACAAAAATAAGATTTTTGTCTAAAACCTAGATAGGTTATTTCAGAGTCACAACGATAAATAAACAAGTAAAATACATGAAGTGACACAAATAATAAGAAAAGTAAATAAAACTCTAAGTGAAATGGAGAGATAAAATAATTATTTTATTTCAAAATAAATCCTAAGTATACGAAGGTGGAGAAATAGTAAAAATGGAACACAGGAGGTCATAGCCAAACCCATAAAAATGTAAAAATGTGGGAAGAAGATGGACCTAGGTACCTAAGGCAATACTATGGTGATTGGGTGTTAGGATCGCTATGTAGGATCCAGTCTGCAGGGAGCTCAAAAAATGATCTTCGTAGGGTTGTTGAGTTATAAAATGCTTCACTATCATCACTAGTATGTCATACTAAGTCTACACATTTCGTTGATAACTTGTAATAAAGATATCCCCTGAAAAACCCCAAACTACATAAAATCCTAAAGAGAAATATGGAAAATGGGAGGTCATATTGTCCTTGGTGTCAACAAATTAAACTTATGACCAAGTGTTGCACTACATTACAGACCGCATGTAGTTCTATGTGTGTGTGTGAAGATATTGTACCTAGGTGGCTCTTGTGCACGTCACAATTGATAGCAAACAAGTAGCTAAATTTAAAATATGTAAATAAATGCATGCATGGAAAAATGAACTTCCCCTCCTATGACGTGTATGTAAAATAACCAATCCCTTATCCCTTGAGTGAAGCTAGATGGATGCAATGATGCTCTTTAGATCTTTGCTTTTGGATGCAACCTTAGGTGGTGATAGTAGATGCTTAGAGATTGGTCCTTTAATTTGATCCCATAACATTGTATTTATATGATTTCCTTTCTTAAATTTTGTAATTTATCACTAAAAGGAAAACCTCTAAGAGATAAGGATGCCCAATAGCTAGAAAGGACCTAAAAGGAGAGAGTAAGATACAAAGAGGTCTAGGGCACCTAGGCGCTGACATCTGGTTGGGTGCTAGTGTCCAAATCTAGAAAAGGTAAAGTATTGAACGTCATACTGGGTAGTAGAGTGTGTAAGGCCAAGAAGGAGACCAGAAAGGAACCTAAGAGGCCAAATATAGTGATCAATTAGTACTTTTCTCCCTTAGGAATCATATGAATGCAATGCATGTGATTAGGACCTAGAAATGTACCCAAGTGTGTGATTTAGTGTCTACATTTTCCCCCTTTATATTTTTAAACAAAATCTCGGTAACATAAAGTAGATAGAGATGTGTACCTGATAACCATGTAGATCAATGATGAAGAGCATGCTGAGAGACAAGAAAAAGTGCATGGAGTGATAAAAAGTGAAGTGTGGAAGCTAGAGAAGAGGAAGTAAAAGTGATGATGACCCTACAGGGGTGAAATCATATGTGTAGATGTCACATTGTACCTATTGTTGATGTCATTCTTGAAGTGTGATTGATGTGACTACCACTTCCCATAAGGATGGACTGCAAAAGAGAAGAATGAACAAGTAGTCAAATATGTGTATATAGAAATTTTTGATCCAAATGTATGAAATGCATGTAAAAAGTGTGAAAAATGCTGAAAAATAGAAAAAGGAACATGTGCACCTGATTCATGATGAGTGAAAGAGATAGAAAGGATCTTGAAGATGTTGTAAAAGAATGATTTTTTTGGGCAATATCATGCCAAGTGTGAGTTTTTGGGGCTATCTCACACCATGGAAGAAGTAGTGTAGGGAGAAAGGTCTAGTGTCATTTTTCATCCTTTAACTACTTCCTAAAATTTATACAACACTGTGGATGGTGTGATCCTGTCTTGCTCGAGTTCAATCCATTTTGATCCAAAGAAAAATGAAGATAAACTATGTATTGATTGTTGAAGGATTGTGCCGCATCTTGTTCCAAATCCCATGTGAACTTTTGACAAACATGTTAATATAAGAAAAAATATGTATTACCGCCTTTGGTTATAGGTGCCTATGAAGGGATAGAAGAACCTAGGTGCCCAAGTGTGTATCTAGGAACTAGTGTCTCTTTTGGAATAAGGACCCAAGTTTTATTTTGAGCCATGTCTAAGATTGTTGAATGTGTTAAATCTGTGTTGAACTGTGATTGTAGACTGTTGAATGGGGTGATTGATTCACCCAATATATCCCCCCCTTGTTTGGGGTGCATGTAACATCAGTAGGAGGATGCATCCTAAAAGAGGACCCCATGTTAAAATGATCTTTTGATATGTAGGAGGGAATTTCTTGGTAGAAAATAAGGCACGTGCAAACAATGGCTAGGAGAAAAGTGTTAGTGTAAACAAGTATGCATATAGAAAACAATGTAAGATAACAAACACAAAGACAATGTAGATAGGAAAAAGTGAGTTACAAACACGAGACATCACTCACAATGTCACAAGAAAATCGGGGTTGATGTATTGAATAAAGAGTGTAAAGGCACATGTATCATTGTTCCACCTTCTCAATTAATGTTATCAAAACACACAGTCACATACATCATCTATAAAAACCTTCATATTATATATCTACAATTTTTAAATGGTCCCAATTCTCATTTGAAAAAGCTAGATCTTATATAGATTTGATAATGTGGTCTTTTTAAAACTCACAAACATGCACACCATGATGTATCAAATATAATTTAAAAATGAGTTAGAAAATGATCAAGATGTAATATACACAAAATAGACAAATAAATTCATATTTTCTATAAATTACTTTATCCTAAATAGATAAGTTTGGGGAAGGGGAAGTAGTTCCTTTAGTTATTTAAATCCATATTAAAATTAGAAACATAATGTATATTCAAATTACTAATTAAGCATTATCATTCATATCATAATATACATATAGAGAAATTACAAGATAGATTAATTAGAAATTGTGCTAGATGTGATAAAGCATGAGAAGATGAGTACAATTAGATATTTGATAAGTCTAGGAGCCAATATGGGTGTCAAATATGGATAAACTACCTAGAAATATCCTACGAATGTTTTTTCTATGATTCTAAAAGTTCATTTTGTGTTGAGATGAAATTATTTCTTTTAGACCAAACCATTTGGTTGGTTCATCCTACTAGATGGGTTAGTTTGGGATGCTAATGGATCTCTATAAATTTTGGAAGCTTTATGAATGACTAGAATATGCTTCACTATAAAATATTAGGTCTCACAAATGTTTGAAACCCTTTGTAATCAACTGAATTGACCCAAAAACATAACCTTGGGTGTTACCCCTACAAAAGTTATTGTTTAGGTTGAAGTGAAATTTTTGCACCACATACATTGGCACTACTATGAAGAGGCCTGAAACCAAAAACATCCCTCCACCTAGAGATAGAATATTGTATACATGAAAATATATTTGATAACTCAATCACTCGATAATGCTTCATAGTTCATAATGACTTAGCTTGTTTTGTTGAACTTGTCTTTAAAGACCTTTGGTTTGGGAATCTTGACTCTTAAACTTAGTTTAGAGTGTTTTATACCTATGTGGGGTTTCTCCTAGTGTTTATTGCTACTTTAGGGAAATTTAGGATAGATTTTTATTCATTTTAAGTGATTATTACTATATTATCTCTTAAATTATCAAGCGAGTAAATGATTGTATTAGAATTTCTTATCTAGTTTTTGTGCCTATAATTATGCATTAAATTTGAGTCATAGGTATTGACCAATAAAAATATATATGTGAGAAAATTACCTTTAGGTAGCCCTATATGGGACCACTTTACACAGGAACAAACCATTTCTAATTTGGCCCTATTGTATGGTTTGGTCCAAGAGGAAGATACGTAGTTATGGAGCTATGTGCATGACAATCATGTGAAGTAGACTACTTATGACTTATGTGATCATTTCTATAAGTGGTTGATAGTGCAATAAAGAACGTATATCTTACAATAGGACTAAGGGTATAGAAATTAGGCCCATAATAGGTACACAAGTCATAGTTATAGGGATTAATTCAATAATGAAATTATCAAGAGATAAATTACCAAATTTAGGTGTTTGCATTTCCCCCTTTAAGATGGGAAATTAAATTTACTTGTTTAAAGGAAAATATACATAATTATTTCTTGAGATACTTGGTGGTTGTCAAAAACCTATATAAAAAACCTACAACATAGAGTGTAGCCAATGTCCATATAGAAATAATTTACATTTAACCATAAATTACAATTGAACTTGAAAATTGAAAATTGAACAAGAACAAATCATGAAAGAAGTGCACTATAACATCACAAAAATTAAACTTAATTTTTTTATAGTCCCATTATAAAATTAGGTATAAAACCTTAATATATAATATCACCATTTTCTAATTACCACCATATAATAAAATATTCAATTTAATATAATCAAAATTACAATTTTATTTTTCCTTATTAGTACTTACCAGTTTAAACAACAATCAATTCTTAAGAGAAACATTATAGAAAACATGATAGCCTATTGTTATATCTAATAAACTCACAATCTAGTGATATAGTTTAAAATACAACATTATCCTCTCTTTCCCTATGGAAATAATTGAGATTAATATCATGGTCCTCATACATATATCATGTGAGTCAAAATACTCTATCAAAAAATATATGGTACTGTCAACATGGACCCATATCCTTTAAAAATGTTTAAGGTATCACAATCAAACCCTTAAGCCAATATTGATAAATTT